>CM074719.1:573755566-574355566 GCA_037306005.1 Rhinophrynus dorsalis
ATGATGTCAAGTAATGAAAAAAATAAAGCACAACCAACAATGTGGCAGATATATATTGTAGTGATGGTGGTACAGGACTGGCATGGTGTGATTTGTGTATGTATTTTGTTTTTACCATTGTCATACGCTATCCTCCTTCTGAGATAATTGACACACATTACTTATTGGTCATAGTAGTGGTCCCAAGTGGGGTAGATGGTGGCAACCCTTCTTCACATCCCTCCTCCACCTGGCTTTGTCTGTCATGTGTGGCTTCTGCTACCACTACTACTACTGGGGCTAGAAGTTGATGTAATTCTACTGCACTACTACTAGGTGGCAAAGGCGCAGCACTAACAATAGCAGCACCAAAGGTGCTCATCATATCTAAAACTGTGGATGTTAACCTGTGTTGCTGTTGCTGGGTACTCAAAACAGGTGTGTGTGTGTGTGTGTGTGTGTGTGTGTGGCTGATTGGGACTTGGACTTTGAAGAGGCGGTGATGCTGATGATGACTGATAGGGTGACTGTGTGCTTTTTGACATCTGTACTTGTCCAGGGTCAGACTTTACAATGGCTTTCTCAAACAGTTTATAGACAGACACAGTGCTCCTTAAAAGTGGTGAAGGATTCAGCCATTGACTTTCTTCTAACCTTATAGCCCTGTCATCATCATCACTCTCAACTTCATCTGTATCTGAACAAGAGAAGGATGCTGTAGGGATATATTCTAGATCTGCATCATCATCAGTCATCATTAGGTCATCCTCAGCAGCATCAGCATTACCTGACAGTTCTTGCGCTCTACTACCCTTATATTCCTCTAAGCTTTTAGAAGTCTCAAACAATTTCTTTTTACTGTAACAAAATTTGCTACTACTTTGAGGACAGGTGTTTTGGTGCATGGTTTACTCACTGTCTGATGTAGCAGGCGGTTCAGTTGCTACACCTTCCTCTATCATCAACACTTGAATGTGACTTGTTGTCGTCTTCAGTGTTCTTCTTATATGGTTCTTTATTTCTACTGGCACTGATGGTGATGCAACTAGTTTTGCTGGGACCTTGACAAACTGCACCCTCCCTTGGAGTAGAGGGATCATCATCATTGATTGCACATGGTGCAACAACCATTGCTGCAGTCAGTTTTTGAACTACTACTTTACTCTTACGTCCCTGCACTGCTCCACCCCTTCCCCTTCCCTTTTGTGCATTTGCTGGACATTATGCAACAACATTGTGTTTTTTTACTGTACGGTACACAACACAACTGATGGAGCTGTATGATGCCTTGCCTAAGCCCAGTTTGTTGTATGTCACTGTCACCTAAGATTTAGTTTTTTATTCTTTATTTTTTTTTTTTTTTTTACATTTTTTTTTTTTTTTTTTAAGTTGTCCACCCTGTTGTTTTATCACAGTCTGTCCAAAATAAAATTATAGATGAAAAACAAAATCAACCACGTCTTTCCTCAGACTTCCCCACCCAGCACAGAGACAATAGCAGCAAGATCAACAAGCAAATAGGTCCCTAGCTGCCTGTGTATTGCCAGTCAGTCACATTGAATTTTGGAGTATTTGGGGGTCAACCTCCTTCCTCCCTTCTTATCCCCTAGAGTGCCCCCAGACTCCCCTAATACAGAGAACAAATGTCTTACTTAAATGACTCCCTAAAGTAAGCTTCAATTGCCCATTATTTGCCCATCTCCTCTAGCTCAAAAACATGCTGCTCCTCTCACAAACACAGAATGGCTGCTGTAAGAGCCTGACAGCCTTTTATATGGCTACAGAAAACTTTCCTGTGGTGGAGAAATAATTTTCTACCCATTGATTTCAATGGGCAGAAAAGGGGAGAAAAAGCGGAAAAACTGCACTTTTCACGGGAAATTATTCACCAAGCGGAAAGTCCCATTATTCACCGATTTCAGTTTGAGCCAAAAATTTTCTCCCATCCATACTGATGAAGAAATACATAAGCAGTTTGTATACACTGCTTGTCCAGTTTTGCCTCCCAAACATGATTTTTGCTGATATTTGAGTGCTCCTTTCTGAGTGGTTGTGTTGGACACATATACACACATACACAAAGACAGACACACAGTTCAGCCACATTATTGCATGAATACTAAGGGGATGAAAAGATCCAGTGTGGCATCTTGAATGGTTTGGGTGATTATCTGAAATAATAGGTTAGTCTTATTTGCATAAGATGCTTAATAATTTACACAAAACTTCTAATGCTGTTAATAAAATAAAAAACAAGGGCTGCAGTTTTATTATGAAAAACAGATACTATAGGGTTCCCCCCTTAAGTAAAATGAGTACACTCCTACAGCTGCTTTATTTGAAAGTTATAACAGTTCAGACTCTCAAAGTTAGGCTTTTTTTTTTTTTTTTCATTTTAACTACAAACGAGGAGAAGACTGCAGAGGAGGACTAGGGCACAAAGAACAGCACAGGACCTCCAACATTCACTTGGGAAACATGTGGGGGGGTGTAATGAGCCAACATTATAGTTTCATTGTAATTTATTGTTTGGGAGGGAGGAAAAGGGTCTCCATTTTGGTTAATGTTGAATTTGTTTTGGGTGAGTTGGGGGAAAGGGGACTCTATTAGTTTGACTGTTGGGGATTTGTTGGGAGGGTGCAGGGAGTAGAGGTTAGGTTACTTTGAATTATATGACTTTTATGAGAGGGTCAGGGATGGTGATTGATTGTGTGACAGGAACTAGCTCACTGTCAACATTTGACACCCAGCAGGCTGGGGATGATGAGAATTGTTGTCTTGAACAGCAGGATGGTCTCAGGTTATCCACCATTGCAATGGACCTTTCAATACACTGTAAGCCAGTGATGTGTAACAAACAGTCCTGGGTTAAAAAGAAACAATTCACATAATACAAACACATACAAATATTTTTTATTTCGCTTTTGACCCTCCCCAACCCTTGTGCTCACTGTGTTCAATATTGTGGGCTTTTTTACTTGATTTACTAATTCAGTCCTTGGGGTACACCAACAGATTATATTATCATTAGTTAAGTATAGTTGGATCAATCTCATTGACTGATTCACTGATTACTCACCTGTAATTAAACAGGGATATCCTAAAAACCTGCTATTGTTCCCTGAGAACTATCATTGGACAAAAAATGCCAGAGGGCAGAGTTTCTCAACATCTGTCCTCAAGTACCACTATCATGGCAGACATTAAGGATCTCCCCTCCTTTTTTTTAAGGGTTAACAGTTGCCTCATGTTAACTCCTTTTAAGCTCATGCTCTATTGTGGATGAAACTACATTGAGAATATCACAGATATATTGTTTTTGTTTTTAATTGTATCCCTAAGCTGTAGGATTATTGTATCCTTTTCATTAATCAATAAAAGTTATGTTTTAATTTTGAGGATCCTACCTGTTAATATTCACGTATAAGCAGTATTATACCTGAGTGCTAGTACTGCAGGGTTATCTGTGTATTTTCTTGTCTTATATGTTATTAATTCCCCCGGGTTCTCTTCCTATAACGGACAGTTAGTGAATATTTCAGGAATTGTGTGAGGAGTAGAGTGCGTTGGGTTTCTTTCTTGAATTCTCCACTCCTGAACACAGATGTGTGTGTGTGTGTGTGTGTGTGTGTGTGTGTGTGTGTGTGTGTGTGTGTGTGTGTGTCTGATAGCGACACTTGAGGATTGTAGTTGTGAAACAAGCCATGTGGGCACATTTCCAAAACTCCTATTGATATACATGGAGCTTTTAATTTGAATGGTAGAGGTTTTCAATATATTGGAGACCTCTCAATCATTCAAAAGGTTTCAAATTCCCATTTAAATCATTGGGGATTTTTATTTATTCCAGTTCTTCTTCACATATCAGCCTCTAAGATGGAACAGAAATAGAAGGGGATTTGAGGACCAAAAGAGAACTTGACTAATGTACCAAGAAAAGTGGTGCCATTCTGTTACAAACTAACTGTTCCACTGAGAACAAATAAATATTTCCAAACCACCCACTAATTTAACCTTTTCAGTGACAAGACCATACATAATACAGTGTTCCCGTGCACAACATACTACCTTCACTTAAAAAAACAGAGAAATCAGACTTCATGGGGGGACAACATCAGGACCCCCAAGTATTGATTGTCTATTCAATTGTGATAGGAAAACAGTACTGGCAACTAGGAAGACAATCACTGCATCCCTACCCTTTCTGTTCAGAATAGAGACCTCTGAACTTATGGGCCAAGTGGGAGGATCAGGAATGCCAATCAGGTCATCCCTGATAACACTCTGTGCATTCCCCTGTCTTTCCGCTCAAGCTGAACTTCAGGGAATACCAAATTGGGTGAGTGAGAGGGAAAGAAGGCAGCAAGTATACCTTCCAACCACCATTATTAATGTCTTACACAATTGTGTAAGAAATCATAAAGGGGGGGGGGGGTATAGGAGGGGTCCTGATGCCCCCACTAACACTGTCTGAACATATAGAAATAAATTAACCTAGGGTGTGTTGCACAAGTGTCCAACGCATTGCTCTGCAATGGGGACACTTGTGCTTTGTACTGCAGTGCTCTGTTCTGCATGCACGTATGTATCTGTGTGTTTGGTACATATGAACAGGAGGTGGGTTTAGCCGGTCTAGTTACATCACTGGCCAGAAAGATGTTGCCCTGGAGGGTGAGAGACTTCTAATGCAACAGGATTGCAAAAGCAATGTATTGGAGACACTCAGGAGGCTAAATGTCTCACTTAAATGTAAAGTAATAAAAATATATGTTGTAGGGTTTATCCCCTTGATTAAAACAAGGGTAATCTCACTGGTGAAATGTGTTCAATTCAAATGTTTGTAGAACTCACACTTACATTTTTTAGGTGCAGTATCACATTGGCCTGAAATTGTAGAGTGGAGCTATTGCTACACCATCCTATGAACAGCTCTGGTCAGTTGACCAGAAACGGACAGTAATGTCTCATAAAAAACGGTTATAGTTTTGTAGAGGTTAAAAAAATAAACTATATGCCACAAATCCTCTCTCTCAATCCGCTATGGTTTGAGAGTTGTTCGCATTCAAAGTTCCCCCCTCCATTCCCTTCTCCTGATGTGAGCTGTAAAGCTGACATCAGGAGAGCCATGTCGGCCGACACAAGGAGGCTCTTCAGCAGAGCCAAAATTGCGTTATTTAAAAAGAACTACTTCATTGGAACAGTCTACAAAGAGTGCTTGCAAACCAGACACACTTTGTAGACCTTTTCAGTGAAGTAGTTCTTTTCCAACAATGCGATTTCGGCTCTGCTGCAGAGCTGCCGGCTGGTCCCCGGACCGGGATCTCCTGCTGTCACCACAGATCTGAGAAGGGGAGGGAGGGGGGAACTTTGAATGCGAATATCTCTCAAACCATCGCGGATTGAGAGAGAGGATTTGTGGCATATAGTTTATTTTTTATCCTCTACAAAACTTTAAGCATTTTTTATGGGACATTACTGTCCCTTTAAATCGCCATAGGATGGTGCAGCACCACTGTGCAATTTCAGGCCACTCTGATACTGTACCTAACAAATTCAAGTTTGAGTTATAACTTTTGAATAAAACACATTTCAGCCATGAGAATAACCTTGTTTTACTCAGGGGAATAAACCCTACAACATATTTTTTCACATTTTAAGTATTACTATCCGTTTAAAGCAATGGGAATTTTTATTCCCTCTTATAGTGCAGCTGGCTTGCTCCAGGACTGGATCTCTTTATCTTGTAGAATAAAGCACAGTTTGTCTTGATCTGGTGTTTAGCACATGGTAAGATTTCCCATTCGTCAACACAGGCAATTTGCATGAGTGCTTAAACTTTGCTACTACAAAATATATTATAAGTTGTACATGTGGCCAGTGCAATCCCAAAGTCTCTCACCACAAACCAGCTACCATAAAATCTCGGGTATAATACGCACAATTTTGCCACTCTTCACCTTATATGAAGTGGGGGGTGCGTATTATACAAGAGAACATTTTATTAACAAAAAAGAAAAATGCCAAGTTTCTCTCCTTCCCTCCCTCCCCGCTTACCCATGGCCATCTCTGCCCCTCCGGAGTCCAGATTCCGCATCCTGACAGGGTCCCAGCGGGTGGCATGCCTGCATCTGCTACCCGCTTCTAGCATGGCTCTGTCAGGATCTACTCTGCCCAGCTATGCGCATTGGATCTATGGTATTGCGGTCCTTGCAGTCCTCGTAGGACACTACCATTGGCTGGACAGAGGGAGTCCTGACAGAGCCATGCTGGAAGCGGGCAGAGGCGGCCAAGGGTAAGCGGGGAGGGAGGGAAGGAAAGAAACTTGGCATTTTTTTTAGGTGTGTAACAGGGGAAAGCAAGGGTACGTATTATACATATGCACTCTTGTTTTGCCACTAAAATCTTGGGTATAATATACACCTGCATATTATACATAGGTGCATATTATACCTGAGATTTTATGTTAATGGTTTTAAAGCTCATTTTATTTACCAGTGTATATAACCATCATTTAAATCATTGGATGCTAAAGAGCTCTCTAATACATTCCTAAGGGGGTTAAGAGCTTTTTGCACTTGTTTATTATAGTCAGTATATTTCTTATACCAGACATCAGTGGATGATGCAAGAAATGGGGGACATGTGGAGTGAGGATGTGACCATGTCTGGGGGTAATGGCACCTAGTGTTGCCTGTTTAGGAAATCCTAAGATGTGAATCTGCTCCTGGTTTCATGGCACCTTAGAACAAACTGATTAAAAAAAACACCTTCCCAGTAATAGCAGCTGGATACAATAACATAACAATAACACACAGGCAATTTTGTGAATTGCTGAAATCCTTCCTCGGTTTACTGATTTCAGTCATTTTTTTTGGTTAATGTTTTACTTATTATTAATTATATCTTTAATGATGGCCCATTGCTAATTTATTGCTCATAGCAAAGTTACAGCACATTTATATATTCATGCTGCTCCAGCAATATTATTTTGAAAGAGCATCTCAAGAAAAAAATGTCCATTTCTAATACATGTAGCATTCTTGAATCATAAATTCTTAATCATAAAAATCATGAATGTAATAAATAAAAACAGGAGCTAAGGATATACTTAGTACACTAAATTGTGTATTTTAAAGTTTGAGCAGAAAAATATTTGAAGGCTATATAAGTAATCAAATAGAAAGCTAGTAGATGCAGTGGTAATGAAAAGAAATAAACCATCACTAATACTTGCAGAAACTGCCACTGACATTCACGGAATGCTCTCTGAATGGTGTCTTCTCACACAATGCATAACTACTAGTCGTCAAGGAGAACACAGCATTGTTTTTTGTTATAAATATCTCTTTGCACTTGTTTATTATAGTCAGTATATTTCTTACACCAGACATCAGTGGATGATGCAAGAAATGGGGGACATGTGGAGTGAGGGTGTGACCATGTTTGGGGGTAACGGCACCTAGGGTTGCCTGTTTAGGAAATCCTAAGATGTGAATCTGCTCCTGGTTTCATGGCACCTTAGAACAAACTGATTAAAAAAACACCTTCCCAGTAATAGCAGCTGGATACAATAACATAACAATAACACACAGGCAATTTTGTGAATTGCTGAAATCCTTCCTCGGTTTACTGATTTCAGTCCTTATTTTTTTTGGCTAATGTTTATAATTATTAATTATATCTTTAATGATGGCCCATTGCTAATTTATTGCTCATAGCAAAGTTACAGCACATTTATATATTCATGCAGATCCAGCAATATTATTTTCCAAGAGCATCTCAAGAAAAAAATGTCCATTTCTAATACATGTAGCATTCTTGAATCATAAATTCTTAATCATAAAAATCATAAATGTAATAAATAAAAACAGGAGCTAAGGACATACTTAGTACACTAAATTGTGTATTTTAAAGTTTGAGCAGAAAAATATTTGAAGGCTATATAAGTAATCAAATAGAAAGCTAGTAGATGCAGTGGTAATGAAAAGAAATAAACCATCACTAATACTTGCAGAAACTGCCACTGACATTCACGGAATGCTCTCTGAATGGTGTCTTCTCACACAATGCATAACTACTAGTCATCAAGGAGAAAACAGCATTGTTTTTTGTTATAAATATTTTCTTTGCTCATATCACCTTCTGTCGTGTGACCCTTTAAAGGGATAGTAACACTTATGTTGAAAAAATAAATACTGTGGAGTTTATTCTGTTGATTAAAACAAGGGTGTCCCATCTGCTGAAAGATAGTTTATTTAAAAGTTATTGCAGCTCAGACCTGCATTTTTGAGGGGTTCAGAACCTCCATGGCCTGAGGTCTTACGGTGTTGCTGTTACTACAGCATCCTATGGAGGTTTATGGTAAGTTGACCAGAGCTGTGCATACACAGCTGTATTAGCACAAGAGAAATGTGTTGCAGTGAAAATTCGGGGGAGATTGACTAATTGGTGATAAAGAGGAGATAATGTCTCAGTGATATCACTTCTCCAGTTCCTATGTTATTCTATGGAGCCTATGCACTAAGATTCCTTAAACTTTAGAGATCTTAGTGCATAGGCTCTATAGAATAACATAGGAACTGGAGAAGTGATATCACTGGAGAAGCAATCTCCACTTTATCACCTCTTTATCACCGCTTAGTGACTCTCCCCCCTTGTGTTCCAAGCAATCTCTTTAGGAACCAAGATCACTGTAACAAAGAGGACTGTTCTTTTTTTTTCATACACCATTACAATTCATTTAAAGGGATAGTAATACTTCATTTTATCTTTATTTTATTTTGTAGGCATTAAAAAAACACGAAGAACGATATAAGTCTTATCTCTCAGACCTTTATGGTTTGAGAGATATTCACAAGCAAAGTGTCCCCTTTTACCTAGTGTAAACCATCTCTTCTCAGATGTGGAATCTGGTTGTAAGACCAGACAGATAACAGAAGGGGACAATCTTCTTCCTATGAGAACAAAGAAGGCCCTTCCCCCCTGGACAAGTTTTTCAGGTTTTTCCCGTATCTTAATTAAAGATTGTCCCTCTCTGCAGTCTACCTGGGCGCCTCCCTTCTGATCTGTCTGAACAGTGTTACATCAGTAAAAGAGGTGGGAGGGGGAGACTTTGTCATTGAATTACTCTTGAACTACAACTCTGTCAGAATTGAAATAACACTCTCCAAGGTCCAAATACTATGATGATTAATTGGAGCTGCTTTTATTATGAAACAGAATCAGAGTGGTGAGCATCACATTGTAAAGCATTACATTGTACACCCTTTTGGTGCTTAAAGGGTTAAATACAGGGACTGATTAACAAGGAGACTGATGGAGCTGCACCTCCAGGCCCAGTAAAACAATTGGTCTATTTTCACCAATAAGAAGTCAGTCACAGTTGGCTTACTATTAAATTAAACTGAAGAAAAAAATAATTCATATTTAAATGCAGTCTGTATTTTCCAGCTTCTACACTGTATTTACAGAGCACTGTACAGTCTTCCAATAGAATATGACCATAACAGCTCTCACCTTCATGCCCATAACTATGTTTTCAAGAAAAACCTATATGTTATAGGGCTGTTCCTTCTGAGTAAGACAAGGGTACTGCCAGTTGATTTATTAAAAAGTTATAACATTTCAAATCTGTTCCACTCCATGGAAACACAGAACTAGGGAGCTTGCATTCTGATAGTTCAAACTTTGAGGAAGCGATAAAGCTGTTTTTATTACATTCTATTGAGAACTGTTTGTCAGTGACTCACCTCTTCCATAAAATGCCATTAGGTAACTCTCTGAAATCTGACCACTATAGGGCGATGCTAATGTAAAAAAAACAACAATGCTATAACACTGCTATAACTCTGGAAAGACGCATCTACCAACAGTGGGAGCACCCTTGTTTTACTCAGCAGGAAAAGCCTTACTAAAGATCTGTTTTTATGGGGGGGTAAGTTTATTGCTCCTTTAATGTGGACCTTTTTAAATATGAAAGTGAGAAATCTAGAGATTTATGAAACAGAGAGGAGTTTCCGACCTATTGTTATTGTGAAAGTGAACTGTTCCATGAAAGATCAAAATGGTTTAAAACAATATAACTAACAAAATTTTTAAAAAGTACGTTATAATTTAATGTTTTACAAGTTAATTGTCTCTATATCTCCATAATAAACTTACAGGTTTAATCAGGTTTCTTGTGTCACCTCGTACAAGAATTAAGTGAGTTTCCAGTATCATTGCTATTGGCTGTGCTGGTGGGAGTGACATCACATCAGGCAATAGGAATCATCAACAGACTCTCCAGAGGGCAAACCTGCAGCTTTGTATATTTATGTTAACATAATCTCCATAGCACTTTCACAAGCAAAAAAAATAAATAATCTTTTGAGTTTTTCTAACAAAATTTGTCAAATTTCAAATAAAGAAGCATTTCCATCAATGCTTAATTTCAGGTGAGATGTGAAGCACCTTAGATGGAATGGAATATTGTATCAAATAATTACTTTCCCCCATATTATGGGAAACCAAGACACTGGGTTGTCTTAGGCTGTCGTTCCTGGTTTCTCCCTCCAGAAGGCAGCCTACAAGGGGGTAGACGAGCCAATGATCTCAGATTGCTGCATGGAAGGGTCCTTGATTGGGGTTCAAAGGGGACCCTTTAGATCATCCAGAAATAAAACAATAGGTTGCACTTCTAGTTCCAGAACAAACTCAACTTCATTGTGGTACATAGGGATATTTTATAGTAAAAACAAGTACGCTGAAAAAATGGCAGTGTACACAGGGAATACAATGGAATAATAGGGGAGTGAGACATACCACAATGGGCACAATAGTAGGCTAGATATAGGACAAAGGGACAGTACACAGTGAGAGTAACTTTACATAATTTAATCTTGCCGCTCCAATCTCTAGCCAATAGGTATCGGAGGCAAGTGACGAATCCAGACCTGGGCCTTTGTTCTCCACAGGAGAGTGAATTACCTGGCACATAAATCAATCATGAGACTTCAACCCCCCAACTAATGGAAACCGGAGCAACAGACTAGATGGACAGTTGGCGACTAATCAGAAGAGTTCCTACCAGTCCACAACATACAGAAAACCATTGACATTATGTACTGCGCAGGGAAACACCTACTGGTCGAACACAGAATTACATATGGACATTACAGAGGCATACATTTACACAGTTTCCTCTTGTAATGGTAGGTGACAAATCAGGAGGCCGCCTACATACTACCATATGGTAGACAGCCAATCAGAAGGCCTCCTACATTCCATCACCTGGTAGACTTCACTCCATGCCATCCAGTCTCTTGTGATGCTTTTGCTGGCACTTACAAGTGCCCATAGTGACGGCCTGTGGTCTGTTACAAAGGATATGATTGCATTTTTTTTTAAGAAGAACATTTTTTTTTCTTTTTTCAATATAACTTTTTGGTTTTGTGTATATTTAGGCATTAACGCTTTGCGTGCCAGAGGTGGTAAACAACACATTGCAAAGTATACCTCTCTGGAACTCAAATGTTAAAATTACTTTTTTGCTATTTTTTTTTTTTTTAGAATGAATGTTAAATATAAATCTATACACTGACTGATACACACATTTGTTCCAACCGGTCATTGTGTTTTTCAATTCAAGTGTCTGGGTGTAGTTTAAACTACTCATACTCAGGGGTTACTGATACAGTAACTAAAGTTCTGTGAGGGTTTCTCCATGGAGAAGATGTTCTAAGGCGAGATGTGTGTCTGGCGACATGTGGCAAGCACATCTCCTTGGAGATGGAGACAAAGATCGTCATATGCACTAAGATTAAAGTATGCAAGGGGAGTGAGGGAGAATTTACTTATTAGCATTGGAGGGCTGTCAAACTGATGGTGATGTATAAGGGATGCCCTCCCTTACACATTTCAAGCAATTCAGCAACCCTGAATCTGAGAGCACCTCCCTGCTCCCGCACTTACTCACTGGGGAAACACAGAGGATGTGGTCAGACTTCAGCACTATAAACAGCTCTGCAAACTCTTTTCAGTGCCAGACGGATGTGCATTTCATACCCCTATGGCACTGAAAGGAGTAAAACATTTTGTGGAAAATGTTTGTTTTAAAAGAGTTGTGCATTAAAGCCCTGGACAGTACTATTGGTACCTGTTTCATGATACAGTACCAAACAGACTACACTCATCTCAAAATGGTTTATTAGTCAACGTTTCTACGTGTTATTACACTCTCATCAGTTTCTACGTGTTATTACACTTTTATCAAGACATGAAATCCCTGCAGCAGTGAGACGACCCTTGTTTTACACTTCAGGAGAAGGCCTACAAAAGATATATTTTGTCATGTTAAAACATTAATGCTCCTTAAAGGGATAGTAATACTTAAGTATTACTAATCCCTATAGTAAAGTCCTATTAAAAATAAATGTATTGCCCCCAGTGTCAAAGAGCTGATCGCTCCTAAAGTTGCCCTCTCCCTCCCCCTTCTCCAAAGTCAGTGTTGTAGCTGACTGAAGGGAAATCTGGTCATACATCAACAGGCGGCTCTGCAGCAGAGCCACGATCGCATTAAAGGGATAGTAATACTTTGTTTTTTCTTTATTTTATTTTGTAGTCATTAAAAAAACATGAAGAACGATATAAGTCTTATCTCTCAAACCTTTATGGTTTAAGAGATATTCACAAGCAAAGTTCCCCTCCCTGTTCAGTCAGATCAGAAGGGAGGTGCCCAGGTAGACTGCAGAGAGGGACAATCTTCAATTAAGATAAGGGAAAAAGCTGAAAAACTTGTCAAGGGGGGAAGGGCTTTCATTGTTGTAATGCAAAGAAGATTGTCCCCTGCTGTCTGAGAAGAGATGGCTTACACTAGGAAAAAGGGGCAGGAGAGGGAAACTTTGCTTGTGAATATCTCTTAAACCATAAAGGTTTGAGATATAAGACTTATATCGTTCTTCATGTTTTTTTAATGCCTACAAAATAAAATAAAGATAAAAAGAAGTATTACTATCCCTTTAATAAAAAAAAATCTTTCACTAAAACAGTCTTCTACGTGTGCTTGCAAACCAAGCACACGTAGAAGACCATTTCAATGAAAGTTTCTTATATTATTAACTCGATCGTGGCTGGGCTGCAGAGCCGTCTGAAAGTCGTACGACTGGCTTCCCTGCAGTCAGCGAGAACGCTGAGTACGTGGAAGGGGGAGGGAGAGGGCAACTTTAGGAGCGATCATCTGTCAAACCATAAAGGTCTGAGAGATGACACTGGGGGCAATACATTTATTTTTAATAGGACTTTAATATAGGGATTAGTAATACGTAAGTATTACTATCCCTTTAAGGTTGGTACTATTATGCATCTGTTTTACTTTTGTAAGAGTGAATGTTATTTACTACAAATCAATTCAGTTTTCCTTTTAGATGAACTGAAAACCTCTCAAGTACCAAAAGGGGTTGTGAAAGGGGAAAACTTTTTGTCTCCTCCGGGGCACTTTTCCAAACAGATGATATGTGGGTGAAGGCAGATGCTCTACCAGGCTGCCCCACGTTCATCCACTTCCATATGCTCATGACCCCTTTAAATTGACTTTTGCTATTGTGCTTTTGTTCTAGAAATACCATCTTCTTCTCCCCTAGATGTCATGTTCATAGAGGCAAAAACATGACAGGACTGTTGCTGGTAATTTTTTCAAACTGAAGCAGTCTATTTAAAGGGATAGTAATGTTTCAAAATAAAAGCAGCTCCAATTAATCTTCATAGTATTTGGGCCATGGATAGTGTTATTTCAATTCTGTCAGAGTTTTAGTTCAATAGTAATTGAATGATAAAGTATCCCCCTACAGCCCCTTTAGTGATGTAACACTGCTCACCTCAGAACAGAAGGGAGCTGCCCAGGTAGATTGCAGAGAGGGACAATCTTCAATTAAGATAGAGGAAAAACCTGAAAAACCTGTCAAGGGGGGCAGGGTTTTCATTGTTGTCCCCTGCTGTTATCTGTCTGGTCTGTGG
Source organism: Rhinophrynus dorsalis (assembly GCA_037306005.1). NCBI lineage: Eukaryota > Metazoa > Chordata > Amphibia > Anura > Rhinophrynidae > Rhinophrynus > Rhinophrynus dorsalis. The sequence continues at coordinate 573,769,538 of CM074719.1, forward strand.
ACAGATTCCATATCTGAGGGGAGGTGGCTTACATTAGGTAAAAGGGGCAGGAGGGGGACACTTTATAATTTAATTTCTCTTGAACTACAACTCAGACAGTATTGAAATAACACTTTCCATGGCCCAAATACTATGAAGATTAATTGGAGCTGCTTTTATTTTGAAACATTACTATCCCTTTAAACAAAGGAGAGCGGGAGTGCAACACATTGCAGAGCAATGCATTGCCCAACCCTCTAGTATTTTATGGGTTAAGATTACAATGCAACAACGACACTTGCAATACAACTGGATAAACAAAGGGGTTAGATGGGCTGAGCTGCCCTCCACCCCCAGGAAAAATTTCTGTGGACTCCCATGTTACAAATTGATGTGAGAAGCAACTATCCTGTCTGCCTGGATGGACATGACATCCATCATTGAATGAAGATATTATCTTTTGAACCAATTAGCAAGGAAAAATTCATAGGGGAAGATTCACTAAGTGGTGATAAAGAGTTGATGAAGTGAAGATGACTTCTCCAGTTTATCACTTCTCCAATTCCTTTACTTTATGTTTTGTTTTTTTCTGAATATTATGCTTTACTCCAAGATGTCATTATCTCTGCTTAGATGCAATCAGATTCATCCTATTTGTACACATGCATAGTATGTGTCTTGTATCACTTTACTGGTACCCATGCATAGTACATTGATTCACATTAGACTATATGCACAACGTAAAAGCTAAGTGACTATTCCATAGGGAAGAAAGAAAAATGACTAAAAGTCCCATCAATTTAAATGGGGATTACACATTTGTTCCTCTATAGCAAGGAAGAGGTTAAAACCTTGAATGTCAGAGAGATAAAAACATGTGTATGATCTTCTGTGTGCAGTTGGTTTAACCCCTTCAGTGCCAGAGGGTTGCCCAATGCATTGCATAATAATTTATGATCATGGAAAGCCAGAACACTTGCACTGTTAGGGGTACTTGAGGACGGTGGCTGACAGGGACAGATTTACATTTCAGGAGCCCTTAAGCAAGGCACATTATGGGAAGATGCAATAAGGCGTGATAAAGAAGTGATAAAGAGGTGCTAAAGCAGAGATGACTTCTCCTGAGATATCACTTTTACAATTACTATGTTATTTTATGGAGTCAATACAATAAGATTTCTCCCACTTAGAACTTAGTGTGTCGACCCTATAGAATAACATACATACTAGTGATGTGATATCACTGGAGAAGTCATCTCCACTTTATCACCACATTATCACACCTTAGTGCATAACCTTCCATGCGTTGTTTACCTTACCTGTGGCCACATCCTATTCCTCACACAACGGCAAATACCATTATCCAGTAACATCCTATATAATAAAATGCTAGAATGTATGTCCGATGCAGTCATGTGCAGTAGAGACTGCACGAACGCACAGAATGCTGGGAGTTCTGTGCTGGGAGCATTCTGTGCATTCGGGCAGTTGCTACAGAGCATGACTGTATCGCGTGCGCCGGCAGTGAGACAGCGGCAGGACGCAGAGCAGGGCCGGCCTCTTAACTCTTTGAGTGCCAGAGGGGTACGCAACGCATTGCAAAGCAATGACCTGCATACCCCTCTGGCACTCAAAGGGTTAACATCACCCGGACCTTGGCCTGTGTACACGGGCTTTTACACTAGTACAAACATAAATATCTTAAATCCTTGTTTGCTAGAAAGGTCTCCAATGCATTGTTTTTTATGACTTGCCATACCAAGATAATATAAAGCTATTTGGGGTCAAATTTCATCAAGTATATTAGAGCAGAATTTCAGACATGTATGATAACAACATTCAGTTACAATTCCTTAGTGCAATTTGTATTTTTTTCTTTTCAAATCCCTGTTATTAACATTCCCTCCCTTATCGCTTTCAGTGTAATTCTTGCACCCTTGTATTCCATTGAGAAAGCTCACTGAAGGATCATGAATGATTTACTTGTTTCTGAGCTTGTGGGCCACACATCACTGCTAATACATATTGATTGGTCTGCAACTTTTTATACTTTTTATCAAGAAAGTCTTATCACTGCTTCACTACACTTGCTTTTTCCTATTTGCTATTCTGTTCTCCTTCACAAAATTTCACAGTTCATGGTTTTCTCCTATTAATTTTTTTCTGTCCACTAGCCTTTATTTTCTAATTCTCTGCTAGTCCATATTTTCATATTTCTTTCTGACAAATTGCTTACTCTATCTATAATGCACAGATAACACATCATTTTAATAGTTGTTTTCATCCCCTTTTATCAGTTTACTAAACTAATATCAGTTTATCATACATGAGAAAGAAGTGATGCAATGGGGTTTTTGATATATGCTAGGGAAAACTTTTTCTGGTGTAGAAGTCCTTCATTTATTTTCAGCAATCATTTGCATTTTATTTCATGTTATAAGAGGGTCCTATATTTTCCATATCTACTTCTGCCTTCAGTTTGTTTCCGTGTTCCTTTAGTATGCCAGCTTAAAGGGCCACCATCACCTATTAAAGATAATGTAAGTGGGGATCACATACATTATGATGGCTAGGAAATCTTTAGAAACATATAATTTGATGGCAGATAAGAACCATTCGAATCATTTAGTCTGCCTATTTTCCTGCTGTAAAAACGTCAGACCTTATTTGGTCCTTGGTCTGGTCTTATGTTCAAGATAGCCTTATACCTATTTCATGCATGCGTACATTCCATCACTGTATTAACCTTTACCACTTCTGCTGGTAGGCAATTCCACTTATGTACTACCTTTTCAGTGAAGTAAAACCTTCTTATATTACATCTAAACCTGTGTCCCTCTAGTTTTAGACTACGGCCTCTTGTCCTAACATTTTTACTCCTTTGAAATTTACTTCCCTCCTGCACTTTATTGAATCCCTTCATGTACATGAATGTTTACATCATATCCCCTCTCTCTTCTCTCCTCCAAGCTATAACATTTACAATCAGTCTTGGATGTTTAATTCATGGAGGCAGTCAGGTAGGACCACGGGACCTCAAACTCAAAGCACATGGTAATCCTATGTTATTTATGGAGTCAATGCAATGCAATAAGATTTCTGTCACTTTGGAGATCTTGGTATATAGACTCTATGGAATAACATAGATATTAGAGTAGTGATATCACTGGAGAAGTCATCTCCACTTTATCATCTCTTGATCACACCTTAGTGCATAACCCTCCATGTGTTCTTTGCCCTACCTGTGACCACATCCCATTCCTAACACAATAGTAAATATCCTTATCCAGTAACATACAAACACAAGTGATATCACGTATCCAATTCCTATATTATTCTATGGAGCCTATGCATTAATTTTGGAGACCTTAGAGTATAGGCTACATAGAATAAAATAGGAATTGGAGAAGTGATATCACCGGAGAAGTCATCTCCACTATTACCTGTTTATCACATCTTACTGCATCTCTCACAAGGTGTTAAGTAGGCTCATGCACGTTGCCTGTCCTTCTTCATGGGTGTGACTTCCAAGACTGATTAACCCTTTGCGTGCCAGAGTGGTACAGGACGCATTGCTTTGCAATGCGTTCCGTACCACTCGGGCACTCAAAGGGTTAAAGATGTTATTGCTTGCACAAAGGCAAGAGCCAAAATTTACAGCGGCCATTAGAATTTTCTGACAGCAGTAAAGTAAGTAGGATATTAATATAAAGAGGTATTGGTTGTCCTTTAAGAAACACAATGCGTTGAATACTCAAAGGGGTAAGGTCATGAGGTGTGGTGCCTTTTTTACTGACGAGTACCAGGGGATTCTGTGGATGGGAGATATAGTGATGGTAATGTCTGGTTTATTTTCTAGATTTGTTGTGCTGTAATTTCCATTAAATTGTTAGTAATGTCCACAAAAAAGTTATTTGCATTTAGAAGAGCTTAAAAAGCTGAGGTAAATGCAAAAAAACGTATCTGTAAAGCTGTCAGCAGGAGATCTGTGTCGGTTGACACGGAGGTGCTTGAGAAATGCCGAGATCTCGTTATTTACCACAAATCCCTTAATTGGAATGGTCTAAAAAGTGTGCCTGGTTTTCAAGCACTCATTTTAGACCATTCCAACGAAGGGATTTGTGGTAAATAAAGAGATTGCGGCTCTGCTCAAGCGCTTCCGTGTCGACCGACACGGATCTCCTGCTGACAGCTTTACAGCTGTCAGTAGGAGAGATCAAACTTTAAACACCTGCATCTCTTAAACCATAATGGTTTGAGAGATAAGGTTTTTTGCATTTAGCTCAGCTTTTTAAGCTCTTCTAAATGCAAAAAAAAATTGGTGGGCACTACTAACACTATATTATTTCCTAGTGTGATGGATACCCATACTCGGACTGGCCAAAACTGTGCTTCCTTAACCCAGGACAACACTCAGGAACTCCACCAGCCAGGAACCAGGATCATAGCTTCATTCACCCAGTCACTTAGGCAAAACCCAGTGTAGGGTGAATGCACTCTGGATACAGCAAGCAGCCCCAAGCACCAGACAACACCGATGTACAGGTTAGAATCAGAACTGATTTATTGCAGAACACACAGGGTTTATATAGACACATAATAAGTGATCCACACATATTTGAAAACAATAGGATACTGGTGACTGCAAACTACAATGGGGCTGGTGGTGGAGGGGCACATAATACAAAGAGGCACAATGGGAACAATACACAAGTTATACAATGGGAGTAAACATACTGTGTGAAATAACAATGGGTAGGTGGCAATAGGATACAATGGGGCCAGACATGAGTGAATTTACTATAAAATGGGGATGGATGAAGGGCAGACAATGGGACAAAAGAATAAGGCTGGGTGCAAGTGTCACAGAGGGGCCAGAATACACAAAACATGATAATGTACTTTGTGCCAAAGCATCCTTTACATCTTTCAAAGTAATCACAGTCTTTTGGAAGGTCTGGTATCCTTTGACCTGACAAGGCTGGGGAAAAGGGCTCAGTGGGGAAATAAAGTAAAGTAATTCATGAAATAAATAACAAGAAAGCTGCATTTAAACATTACAAAGCTGAGGGATCAGCAGAGGCATTTGCAGAATACAAAAATGTCAACAAAAACTGTAAAAAGGCTATTAAATTAGCTAGACTGGAGAATGAAAAAAATATTGCTAAGGAGAGCAAAAGCAACCCCCAAAAATTCTTTAAATACATTAATGACAAAAAATTAAAGTCTGATAATGTTGGGTCCTTGTTATCTGAAATGGGTGAGATGGTCAAAGGGGACAGAGAGAAGGCAGATATTTTAAATAATTTCTTTTCTTCTGTTTTTACCAAGGAAGACCCAATGGACAAGAATCTGCAAGCTACTTTTACAGAACAGTCACAGCAAGCATGGGACTGGCTAACACAAGAAAAGGTGTTAAAACAATTGAATAGTGTTAAGGTAGACAAAGCTCCGGAGCCAGATGGTATACACCCACGGGTACTTAAAGAGCTAAGCCAGACCCTGGCCAGACCGTTATATTTGATTTTCAGGGATTCTTTTATTTCAGGTATGATGCCCATGGATTGGCGTAAAGCAGATGTGGTGCCCATATTTAAAAAGGGATCAAAGTCACAGCCAGGAAATTACAGACCTGTAAGCTTGACATCTGTGGTAGGGAAGCTGTTTGAAAGGTTGCGAAGAGAATATATTCAAGAATTCTGCTGGAACAGGAATATCATTAGCAATAGCCAACATGGCTTTGTGAAAGACAGGTCTTGTCAAACGAACTTGATCGCATTTTATGAAAAAGTGAGTAATAATATAGATGAGGGAGCGGCAGTTGATGTGATCTATTTAGACTTTGCCAAGGCATTTGATACAGTTCCGCACAAGAGGTTACTGTACAAATTGAATGAAATAGGCCTAGGGGAAAATGTTTGTGTGTGGATCGGAAATTGGCTGAAAGATAGAATGCAAAGAGTGGTAGTAAATGGCAAGTTCTCCAGTTGGATAAAAGTTATAAGTGGAGTACCTCAGGGATCTGTCCTGGGTCCTCTTCTTTTTAATTTGTTTATTAATGACCTCCCAGAGGGCATAGGGAGCCATGTATCAGTGTTTGCTGATGACACAAAATTAAGTAAGGTAATAAAGTCTGAACTGGATGTGTCTTCATTACAAGAGATTTGGGCAAATTGAGTAACTGAGCAGGCAAATGGGAAATGAGATTCAATATAGACAAGTGTAAAGTTATGCATTTTGGGTATAATAATAAAAATGCAACATATAGTTTAAATGGTGTTTCTCTGGGGAAATCTGCTAATGAAAAGGATTTGGGAGTAATGGTAGACAATAGACTTAGCTGTAGCGTGCAGTGCCAGCTGGCAGCTGCAAAAGCCAATAAGATATTGGCATGTATTTAAAGGGGTATTGACTCAAGGGAGGAAGATATAATTATGCCTCTTTACAGGTCCATGGTAAGACCCCACCTAGAATATGCTGTTCAATTCTGGGCGCCCTTTCTGAAAAAGGACATTATGGAACTAGAGAGAGTGCAGAGGAGGGCTACAAAACTAGTAAGGGGAATGGAAAGTTTTAGTTATGAAGAGAGGCTAGAAAAATTAAACTTGTACACACTAGAGAAACGGCGTCTTAGAGGGGATATGATAACACTATATAAATATGTTCAAGGCCCATACACAGGGCTCTCCAAAGACCTGTTAATTAACAGAACAGTACACAGGACAAGGGGCCACCCGCTTAGACTTGAGGAAAGGAGATTTAATCTACAACAGCGGAAGGGTTTCTTTACAGTAAGGACAATAAAGGTATGGAATTCACTTCCTGAGGAGGTGGTGCTATCAAATACATTAGATGCCTTTAAAAGGGGCCTGGATACTTATTTAAAAGAGCATAACATAGAGGGCTATGTACGTTAGTATTGGGATTAATATTTAGTTAGGGCTTGTTGATCCAGGGAGAAATCTCTTCTTTTGGATCAACGATGGTAAACAGGAATAGGAAAAGGGTTGAACTAGATGGACGCAAGTCTTTTTTCAACCTATGTTACTATGTTACTATGTGAAGTGACCAGGGAAAAGGGGACAATCACCCCCTTCGCAGGGGTAAGGACTCAGTCTTAGGGGGAATCTATACCCCATTCCAGGGCCAGGTCCATAGTCTGTGGGAAGGAGGCTGTGCTTCAGCCCCCTCCAGGAGGCCCAGTGATGGAGGGTTCTGTCACACCTAGTTTATATCCCTCTTTACTGGCTGGTTTAAGAATTTATTTGTGGATATATATGTTACAAATTAAGCACATTTACTGGAGAGTAGCGGTGGGATCTAGGTACCTGCGATTGAAATCAAGGGAGGACCACATTAGCCCCAAAAGCTGCTTCCAGAATACAACTCTCACTATGCCTTGTTAGTCATTGCTAGTAATGAAGTTGTAATCCATCAACAGCTAGAAGGCATCACATTGCTCCCTCACCCCTGATTTAAACCCATACCTATAACCTCTCCAAGAAGCCAAAATTAGATTTGAAACACATGTTCATGGCTGGCAAACTAGCTTGCAAAACTCACAGCAGCCAGTTTGCTTATATCAGCTAGAAGATTTAGATTCATTGTAGATGACAAACATTTCATTTTTGCAATATTTAAAATGTTTCAATTAACTTAAATGGAATCAGTGAACCTGGAAAGGGTCAGGCTGCTGAGCAGTCCAGAAAAACACACAGATCATTCATCTCTAGTAATGTAGAAATACCAGAGCTGAGGAATAAGTGGGCTAACTGACTTCTTATACTGGTGTATTTAACCCTTCAAGTGTCAGAGGGGTGTGCAACAAATTGTGAAGCAAAGTGTTGCACACACCTTTGCCACTCAGAGGGTTAAGGAATGATTTTCAGTGTCTTATAACAGTCTATAATAGTCTCCTGTAATGAAGGCATTAACCCTTTGAGTGCCTCTGGCACTAAGAGGGTTAAATGGAAACTAACACAGCCTAATAATAACCCTCACTTACCTTTCTACGGCCAGAAAATCATAAGGTCCTTATGAATGTTTTCCTTGCTACTTGGTTCAAGAGATAACACCTTCAATTAGTTCGGGGGAAAAAATTATTACACCCATTTTGGGAGATGCTTCTTCAAAATCTATTACCACTCAAATTATTGAGGGGATACTACTAAAACATTCTATCAAGACATTGAGGAGAATAGATAAGAAAGGTGCAAAGCATAAGTTTCCCTAAATTAGTGTTTAGGTAAAGATTTATTAGTTCATTTCGATTTACACAATCTACAATCCACACTGCCCACCTCTTGTAGCACACTGCACAAAGTGGCCATTTTGTAACACACAGATGTTTGACAGGTGCAGGAGCATTACTTGTAGTTCTTTGTGTTTATGTCTAGGTAAAATTTAATTTCTACATTCTCCTCAGATACTCTAAAGTTCTGTCTGGTACATAAAAAAACAAAATAACCTGTATTATTTGGACCCAGTTGGTTTTGGTATCTGTCAGTACTGTTCATTATCACTGGCCTCTAAATCCAGCACCTGCATTGTAGACTATGCACTAGACCACTGTGTTAAGACTTTAATAAACACGAGCTCCAAATGCATCTCCTCTAGTAAGCACAAGAAAATGGAGTAAAATTACTCCATGTCATTTGATAATGTCAGTATGGGGTGAAGCTGTGTTGGAAACGGGAGTGTGACCTTTGCAATTAAATATTGTGAACAGACTGATCATATGTGTCCTTCCACAACTGTGTGCCAAGTTTGCACAGTATCATGTGGAAAACTGTAACTTATGAGTAGATGGTCTCCTGAATGTTTGCACCATGAGCTGCATTTGGGTGAGACCATGCTGTGAATATTTTATTATATGCAATAGACTTGAAATTAGCAACAATTAGAGGGATCTAAAATAAGGTGTCCTCTATTACATCATTAGTACCCTTGCTTTTTCACGTGTTGCTTATTACCTTATAAGTTATCATCTTGGAGACAGCTTTCATGGTGATAGTCTGGGCTTTGCAACCCTTGGACTGTGAAGTAACTTAGGTGTGATGAAGTCAGTAGAAAACATTGATATAAACACAAAGGGCATTTACGCTCCATCATTAGATCTGGATAATTAAATCTGTCAGTAGAATTTGTAGCTGTGTGTTAGGATATATATTCTCACTCTTTTCCACTTTATTTAGTAATTACTGTAGGTACAGTGTGTGTGGCTGTTGCTTTAGCCTGGTATACCAGCTTTCTTCATGTTAGGGGGAGTGGAATGCAGAGTATGTCATTGTGTATGTGCACATCACTCAACATGTTGGGTATTGGGCTGGAGCAATTGAGCCTTGTATGAAGTGTACCCCAATGTTTTTTTTTTTTTTTTTTTTTCAAATATGGGCATTTTTGTTAATAAATATGTTGTTTTATATTTCCTAGTTTAGGCATTCTGTTTCATTTGTTTTTCTTTTTTCTTATTTTTTTTTTTGCCCCTATGGTGTAGTTGGTTTGCCCCAGGATTGTTCCATTTCTTTTTAGTACAGTGTTTCACAATTGATGTCACAGCATCTCAAATACATCCATTGTTATGTGGCTTAATCTGCAGACATGTGTCTGAGAAATTACATTTTTCTCATATAATAAAAAAGTATAAAAATATTTGGAATTATTGAGTATGGAGTATGCATAGTAGGAATTTTCTCCAATGACTAAGGAAGTTGGGCCACAGAGATGCACCCAGAACCCCTTCAGAACTAATAATTTACATGCTAGTTTCAACTATCACTTTAACCCCTTAACGACCAGCCGATCGGCACGCGTGGTCAGTTAAGGAGCACGGAGCATTTTTTTTTTTTTTTTTGCTCCATCCGCTCCCAGACTCCCTGAACGGCGTGCAGCCGCTGGGGGAGCCCGGAATTCCATGGCGGTCATAGTACGTCATGTGTCGTTCAGTCAGATCGACCCTTGACTTACTATGACCATCAAGGGTCGTTAAGGGGTTAAAGCTTGTCATTTTGTGTACATATACTGTCAGCCTGTCCATTCCCACATAAACAGGACAACCAAATTGTGCTAAGCACAAACAAAGTCTGCCATGTGGGTGAGTGCTCTCTACTTATTAAAAATAAATACTAAAGAAACTTTTTGAGTTAGGGGATGTTGGACAATGTATATTTCCACCAAAACAAGAGCAACAAGAGGTCCCAAGCAAGGAATGTATGGCATGAACTACAGTGTGATAGTCAAAGTTTGTATGGTAGAGCACTTGCTGAAATATTACATAGGTTAATAGAACAGCCCTAAAATACCTAAATAATGTGATTACCTTTGCAGTGCACCTGGTGATATCATAAGATCAAATGTGAGAGGACAGGTGAAGGAATAGGTAGAAAAAATGAAAGTAAATATAAAGAAAAAATGCACATTATGCATAATATATACAACACATAACCGTGTATGGTGACAACCAAAATAAATATAACTATATATACATATGTACACCCTACTCCAATGTACTGTAGAGTTATAGTGATTTGCAGCATATCATGCATACCTGCATCGCATCAAAGCGCAGGACATAATATATAATGGGTTATGGTGACAAAGACATCAGGATATCAGTCATAACCCAGAAGTATCAGAAAGAAAGAAGCAATAAAACAATATCTAGATAGATATACCCAAAAGTGATACCAAGTACAGTCCTAATCAGGATACAGCCGTCGGCATGCCAAAAAATTATTAGCATGTCAGTGGCTGCATTTACATGTAGCCTCTATCTCCTAGGAAACAATAATAAGAAACATACAAAAATATATAAATCATAAAATAATAATTCTGAATACAGTAAGCAATAGATATTAGACAGAGGTCATAGGTGTAATCCGAAATAGAATAAACTGGTCAGAATGATACTGAGTCGGCTACCGTACATTATGACCATATTTCTAGTACAATGCATACCTGGAATAAGCCAAAATTGTATGGCAATATCCAGTGGTGGATAATTGGTGAAAGAGAAAGGAGAATGAAAAATGGGTGAAGATGAGAAACTTCATTAAGATAGTACATTGATCATCAAGGTATTGGATATACATGCAGAGCTTGACTTGACAGTGTGCCTCATGTATCACAGTGTCAAAGTAGAAAATACAAAGGAAATAACATAGTATCATTTATAGGATAACATTTATACATGTGATACAATGTCTCATGAGTCAACCAGGTATATCAAAAGAACATATCAATGTAAAGAATTACAATGGACAGATCATGTGCATTCATCCATAAATTCAAAATCAGAAAGCATAAATAAGACCCTAGTGATTTTGTTAGAAAGTCTACAGACAATATCAATATCAATATTTAAATGACATTGCCTGTCATCTTCATTCTATGAGTCCATAAATAGTCCTAATAGTAGTAGGTAACTGTATATAGATATATGATAGAGTGTTTAAGTAATATATCAAGTGGATTAACTCACATATAACAGTGTCCACAAGTAGATTAATGAGAACATATTATCACGGTTCCCGTGATCTCGCTGTCACTCTCTGCTGTGGTGCACTCCCATTGGCGGAGCTTGTTTAGCCCGCCCAGTGTGGCCTTCATATACCGGGTCTCTGGCACCTGTCAGGTGCCCTTTTGTGGTGTTCCTGTAACAGTGCTTCCGTTGCTGTGTTCCTGCGCTCCTGTGTACCGACTTGGCCCGTCTGACTATTCTTGTTCGTTCCTGCTCCGTGATTGACCCGGCTTGGCTGACGTTCCTGCTCCGTGATTGACCCGGCTTGGCTGATGTTCCTGCTCCGTGACCTGATTCCGGTGTTCCTGTCGTCCTGAGAGTTTCCTGCGAGATCCTGTTTCTATGTCGCCTGGCAACATTTTGAACTGTAGAGTACAGTGCTGTGCAGACTGATCATCCACTTAACCCTTGCAGAGCTTGTTGCCTCCGATACTGAGCCTGTCCGTTAAACACCTGCTGAGCACCGTTGCCTCCACTACTGAGCCTGTCCATTAACACTTGCAGTGCTTGTTGCCTCCGATACTGAGCCTGTCCGTTAACACTTGCTGAGCTTGTTGCCTCCTATACTGAGCCTGTCCGTTAACACTTGCTGAGCTTGTTGCCTCCGTTACCGAGCCTGTCCGTTAACACTTGCAGAGCATTTGTGGCCTCCGTTAACTGTGCTTCCATCTTACACCTTACGAGCACAGGGCAGCAGTTGTCGCACCGCGTGGTGCTATTGGGCGATACCATTCAGCTCTTGCAGTGTTTGTGACTCCGTTACCGCACCGGAAGGGTGCTATTGGCTCTGGCCCCATTCAGCTCTCGCAGTGTTTGTAACTCCGTTACTGCACCGGAAGGGTGCTATTGGCTCTGGTCCCATTCAGCTCTTGCAGTGTTTGTGACTCCGTTACAGCACCAGAAGGGTGCTAAATGGCTCTGGTCCCATTCAGCTCTCACAGTGTTTGTGACTCCGTTACCACACCGGTAGGTTGCTTTTGGCTCTAGTTCCATTCATCTCTTGCAGAAGTGTTGGGTATCTCACTTATCGCCTGTCCTTGGAGTGTTTCAGCTCTGCCTCACTGCTAAGGTGCTTACCACCTCGCACCACAGTCTCTTGCTGCTCTTACCATCTACTGGGCGTTGTCTAAACTCACCACAACAGAGACTGATTACTTGCATTGGACTTTAACCCTTGTGCAACTACTGTTTCTTTGTAGATGACAGTATTGCTCCTAATCCATACTGTGCCTGCAAAGGCATTCATTATCTATATCCATTTACGTGTCATTACCTATTTTAGCCCATAGGAGGCAGTGTTCCTTGTTTCTCTCAATAAAACTGTGTTTTATTCTAACCTCTGGTCTGAGTGTCTTACAAAACCATTACACATATGCATCCAGTTTTGGAAACATCTGTGATGTGTTCATTTAATGTCAATTGTTGATTAAGAAGACAATGGGGGTTATTCACTACAAGGCTTGCATGAGATAGTTAAGACAATACAGCAGGATGTTTGGGGAGATGATTGCTGGGATTGGCTGTGGTTCTGGCTTCCTATTTTTGTGTGGCTCAAACAATTGATTGTTGGTTTCCTAATGGTCATTGTTTTCTTTATCCTTCTCTGCCTTTGCTCTCAGTGCTTCCCCTCCCTCTTATCCTGCTTACGCTCCCTGACCTCCTGTAAATTCCCAGAGGCTTCTTCACAGTATTTTACCCTTCCCTGTCGTGTCCATGCTTACTCCCCTCCTTTTGAGTCTAGATTATAACTTGCCCTTTGGACCAGGGTGGGAGCCCTGTTGCCTGACACCATCTGGCTCTCCCACACGCCATGAATGTCTGCTGTTGTTCATGTGTGCTGTACACTGTATGGCCAGGATTTTATATCCAGGTGTTGTTCTTTCAGAAAGAAATGAGGGACTGAAAGGGTTAAAATTGACATTTATAATTAGGCAATTGCTTAAATACACTAACAAGAGTAATAGGGGTTAAAATTATACTTTTATCTAGCAGAAGGTTACTTAGTGTCCTTCCCAGAGGCCTTGATGTAGAATAGAGATAAGTATAATTTTTACTGTTGCATATAGTTGTAGAATGTCCTAAATTACATTTCCATTAGAACAAAGAGATGCGTGCTAACCATTAACTATATGTGCTCCATAGCCCCTCCCTACCTCATTTTCTTATGACCAAATTTGTATTACCTAGTTGTAATTTGTAATTTTCCACTCTGCAGACCCTCACAGTTTTTGATATATAAGCTATGTGTTTGTGATAATAAAATTAGTAGTGTTTTTTTTTGCTTTGATACTTGTGTGGTGTCAATTAATTTAATCGTTACTCCAAGCTCTTGAGGCCTGTATTCTGGTGTGAAGATCTGGAGGTGTAGGAGAAAACTCTCCCCGGGGAGTGGTAAAAGCATTTCTGCAGAGGAGTTGTACCAGTCACCCTAAAAGGAGGGAAGACGTTTACCGTGGTTCTCTTCAGTTTGTTGCTGTGAACAGGATTGTCACAGGTGAGTGGACCTTTTTGTTATTTGATATATATATATATATATATATATATATATATATATATATACACTCACCCCTGAGAATCTACTTGACAAGGGTGACTGAAGGGTGATGGTTAGAGTCCGGTACAAGGCTTTGTGGATTATAGTCCAACATGTCGGGGTTTGGGTTGAAGTCCCAGACATCATCTCGTGCCAGCTGACAGTTGAAAATGGCCGCATAACTGGCTGGCTCCATCATTCTCACCTTCCTTTTTTCCAATGACTCCTTTTTTTCACCCCTTTTTATTTCTTTATTTTATCCCCTTTGTTTCCTCATTTTAACCCGATTCTAAATATACCAAACTTGCTTACGTCACTTTTTAAATGCCCAGTAAACCTCCATCCAAAAACCTGAGGCCTTCCAAGTCCGTTGGATCCAGAGACTCGACAGGAAAAACGGTCTTACCTCAAACACTACTTACTGGTGACTCGCCTGCCTCTTTGAAGTCTTCCCTCCATTCACTACAATGTAACAATACATCTCAAGACACCATCGCGACTGCCCTGTAAAGTGAAACATTTAATACAACTGTTACTTCTCTACCTCCTGCTCCGGTAAAAGATACAGTATCTGAAATGACTTCCACTGAAAATCTAAGTGAACTGACTAACCTCTTGGACTCCCTCAAACATCACTTAACTCAAAAACTTGATGGTGTCGCTAACTCTCTAAAAGGAGAATTAAATAGTATTAAAGCTGACACCTCTTCTATTCATGCGCAACTAGCATCTTTAACACGGACAGTTGCCAGTCACACAGAATCCATACGAGACAATAGACGTGATATTGATAACAACTATTTCTCCATTCAAGATTTGTCTTCCAATGTCGAGTCTCTAATTAATGAACAAAAGAAAAATAATCTAAAGATTAGAGGCATTCCAGAATCCTGCTCTGACCTACAACTTATATGCAATAAATTATTTATCTACCTCTTTAACCCTGACTTGCCTCCTCCCGAAAAGTTTTTTTCTCATGTTTATAGAGCCGGAAGAAAACCCCCCAAAGATTTGGCTCATAGAGGTGTTTTGGTCCGCTGCTCTAATTCTGACATCCGCAGCAATATTTTGAAATTTGCCAGTTTTAAAGACTTTGAAAATATGTCCATCTCAATCTTTCCAGACATCGCAAGCTCTTCTTTCCAGAAAAAAATTTGACTTAAAACCTTTAACTACGTGGTTGTCTTTAAAGGGCTCCAAATATAATTGGCTATATACTCCCTTCGCTCTGAATTTCTCTTATGATGCCTGTAAATACCTTATTAAATCCGGTGAAGAGGGCCGCGAGCTCCTTTCTAAATTCCATAAAAGATACGACTCCTTTAAATCCCCTCAAAGACTCCAAGACCTCTCCCCCAAAGAGACTGTTTCTCCTTCTTCCCTCGGAGATCCTCGTGACGATCTTGTAACTCACGTGGATGTGACTAACTCCGCTGATTCCCACAAAGGATGCTCTTCCCCAACCGGAAGCTGTCATCTCTCCTTGAAACGCACCACTGAAACGCAAAAACCGGAAAGGATTTCGACACGCATCTCCAGACAACACTCCAACCGGAATGACTGGTGGCAAGTCCCGGACAACAAAGTCTGATCCCATGGATGCCTCTACGTACGTGGGCACATCTTTTTGACCCCATGGACACTCACATATATCTTTATATTTTATCAACTACTGCATAATTTTTACATTCATCCTGTTATAATATAATATTCCTCTATGTTCACACCCATAGTGATGTAATGTTATATCATACCATGTTTATGTTCATACTCATATCACCTAGGAAGAGGCGGAAGGCCTTTATAGCCTTTGAAAAATTCAAACCTGACTTTGTTCTACTTCAAGAAACAAAATTTCACAAAAAAAACCCAATTAAATTTTTTTCCCAAAAATATAATAGATTTTTTCTCTGTAGTGGCACAGGTAGAAGGAATGGTGTTGTTACTTTGATAAGAAACCACGTTCCTTTTACTTTAGAACATACTATTGACGATCCAAATGGAAATTTCCTAATCCTAATTGGAAACTTATGTGGTCTAGACCTCACAATTATTAACATTTATGCCCCACAGACTGAAAAGAAATCTTTTTTCTCCAAACTTTCAAGAATCATCCAAGATAATAGAAAGGGCAGTCTAATTATTGGTGGCGACTTTAATTTATGCCAACATAACACTCTAGACAAAACCGGAATGGACACTTCCAGGGACAGCCAATCCCGACTTATTAAACTTTTTATGTCCTCCTTGGGAGTTTTTGACCCCTGGAGAGAACTACACCCTAGAGAAAGAGATTTTACCTTTTTTCCCCACACCAAAATGTTTCTTCTAGAATTGATTTTTTCCTGACAGATCAGTTTCTCCTTGACGGAGTTATTAACTCATCTATCTTCCCTCAAACCTGGACTGACCACAGCCTTGTTTCCCTCCTTATTTCTTGTCCCTCTTCTCCTGGCAGAATCTCTAGGTGGAGGATTAATGAGCGAATGCTCCTTAATAATGATACTAAATTAAAAGAATCTGATCGCATCAAATCTTACTTTCTAGAGAATACTTCCCTAGACAATCTAATTGACCCTTCTTCTATCTGGCTAGCTCATAAGGTCGTTATTAGAGGTCTCCTTATTGACCTCGCCTCCCGGAGACGGAAAGATAGAGATGCAGTCCTACACTCTCTTGAACAATCTCTTTCTGATTTAGTTCGCATCCAGTCAATCAGGCCTTCTCTTTCTAGAGCTAGGGAAATTTGTCAGCTCAAAGAACAAATTGACCTTCTTCTTGACAAAATGACTGATAATAAAGTACTTTGGATCACTCAAAGATATTTTTTATGGGGAAATAGGTCCCATTCACTTTTAGCTCACCAACTCAACTCTTTTAAACCTATTCATTCAATTCGAAGACTTGACTGTGGCCCCATGGTTGGAAAATCTTCCAATTTAAAACATATTCTCAAAAGATTTGAGGATTATCTCTCCACTACCTTTGGAAGCAATACAGATTTTAATGAAATACATTTTCAGAAATTTGCCGCCAACTTGAACCTTCCATCCCTAAATGAAGACGGACGAAAGCGTTTAAATAGACCTATTGAGACAGAGGAAATTGAAGAAGTGATCTCCACTCTAACAAATGGTAAAAGTCCAGGCCCAGATGGCTTCACTAATCTATATTATAAACTTTTTTCCAAGGACCTTTCCTCTCATTTAAAGTTTTTCTTTAACTCCCTTTTAGATAAAGAACCCTTGAACAAAGACTCTAATTCTTCTTTCATTTCAATGATTGCTAAAAACGGTAAAGATCTCGAGATTGTTAATAACTATAGACCTATAAGCTTGATCAACACCGATTTAAAGATCCTTTCTAAACTATTAGCTAACAGGCTGAAGACTTTTCTTCCCTACCTAATTCATCCAGACCAATGCGGTTTTATTCAAGGTAGAAGTACAGCTGATAATATTAGAAAGGTCTTTGGTCTGATTGATTTTTGTTCTCGTTCCAAATTTAAAGACTCAATCCTTCTCTCTCTTGACATATCTAAGGCCTTTGATTCCGTCAACTGGTCTTATATGAAAAGGGTGCTCTCTCTTTTTGGACTAAATGGTCTCCTTACCCAATATCTAACAGCTATACAATGTAATCCTACTACTATCCTAAGATTAATGGGCCTAGAAAGTAAAGAAATTCCAATTCACAGAGGTATGAGACAAGGCTGTCCCCTCTCACTATTGCTATTTGCTCTTTGCATTGAGCCACTTGCTGCTGCCATCAGAAATAACCCATCTATTAAAGGTATCACTATAGGTCAAGAATATAAAACAAATCTTTATGCTGACGACATTCTTTTATTTATCTCCGACCCCTTAATCTCTATTAATAACCTTTGGGATTTACTTCTTCGGTTCAGCAATATCTCCAGCCTCCATATTAATCAGGAAAAATCCGAAGTACTGGGTATTAACTTACATAAAGAAACCAAACTTGCTATCTCTCGATCTTTTCAATTTAAATGGAATGATGACTTTATTAATTATCTTGGTGTTAAGATCCCCAAGACCTTAGACAAGACTTTCTCATTTAACTTTAAACCTCTTTGGAGATCTCTGTCGGAGAAATTAACTTCCTGTTCCTTTCTCCCTCTATCCTTTTTTGGCAGAATCAATGCTATTAAAATGAATATTCTTCCTAAAATCGTGTACTTTTTTAGAACACTACCCATAAAAATTAATAAATCTGACCTCATCAGTTTTCAAAATGAACTTTTTAGCTTTGCTTGGCTTCATGGCCATCCTCGAATTAAAAGAGAGGTTCTCTTCAGAGAAAAACATTGTGGTGGCCTTCTTTTCCCCAATCTATATAATTACTATTTATCTGCAAGACTTTCTCAACTTATTGCTTTATCTGCTAAATATGATCCTCTCTGTCTGAGACCGAGCTGGGTCACTTTGGAGACTCATTTCTACTCTAGGAAATTTCTTCTGGAGTGGATCTGGTCGTTTCCTCACCAAAGATTTCTCTACTCTGATAATATTCTCTCTACTACCAAAAATGATCTCTGGTTGTGGGATAAGATTAGACTTAAGTTTAAATTGATGGACTTTAGATCCAAGTTGATCCCCCTGACATCCTCCTTCTTTGCTTGGAATCCTACTGAACTCACTTTAGTTGAAAAACTATTCGATAATGGTTTTGAAAACCTTAGAAGTATTATTTTTAGAAATAATTTTCTTCCATGGTCTATTCTAGTGGACTTAATCGAAGGATCTACTGGGGATGAATCCACATTTCTTGCCCTCCAAACAACCCTCCACCACTATCTAGGTAACTACTTATCTATGCCCCTTTCCAGATTTGAATCTTTCTTTATCTCTTGGACCCCTTCTCAGAAATCAATTTCTTCAATCTATAAAATTCTCCTCTTTGATAACTCTAAGCTTAATTGTCAAACTTTTTGGGAATCGACTCTTCAACTCTCATGGTCAGACGATGAATGGCGTACGATTTTTAGACGGATTCATAAAAATTATCTAAACCTCAACATGGTTGAGCAATCTTTTAAAATGCTTCACGTCTTTCACTTAGTTCCTACAAGAATTGCCCTTATGTATGATGGAGCTTCAGATCTATGCTTTCGAGGTTGTGATAATCCTGGTTCATACATTCACATATGGTGGTTTTGTCCGATGGTAAAACTTATCTGGGACAAATTAAATAAACTTCTCACCTCTATTCTCCATAAACCAATACTTCTCACTCCCTCTGAAGCTCTCCTCGGTTCAAAAGTTAACTCAGTTAATAAAAACCAAGACAAACTTATTGTAAGATTATGCACAGCAAGCAGATCTTCTATTGGCCTTCACTGGAAGTGTCTTGACCTTTCCTGGTCCAATGTCCTAAATAAAATTAACTTTGTTTGCAGAAATGAATATCTCAGTTCCATTGACCTAAACAATTACCAAAACTTCCTTTCTATATGGTCTCCTTGGTTGAACAGCAATTTTTGTTCAAATTCTAATCTTTTAACTAGGGTTTGATGCCTCTACCCCTTCTTGTCCTCCTTATGTTTTCACAATAGCTATGAATTAAATTATATATTCTACTTAATTTATTTATACTATTATAATTATTTATTCTTAATTATATTATATTATATTAACTATATACTATTTTGTTCTACTACTTACATTTTATATTCTTCTTTATGTTTGTTAATCGTTCTTGTAAATTTTTATAAACTCGTTAAATAAACTTTAAGTTTCAAAAAGAAGTCCCAGACATAAATAGAAAATTACTTGGGAAAGTGTCCTAAGTGGGTTACACCCCACGACCTTCACCTTTAAGGAGCAGGCCACTCCCTTTGTTGTTTGTTACAACTGCATGCTGCTTGGTGGTACTAACCAGAGTAAGATTTCTAAGATGAAGCCAGGTCAGACTACAATGGACATTGTCACAGAACAAGTTAGCAACTATTATGCCAATCTGTTTTGAGACAATCTCGCTGGGTGGACTGAGGGTCTGCAGTCACATGATCCATTTCCTAGGGATGGTGCATTCAATGACTGGCATATGTCTATGATTAAGGGGCTATGTTTGGGGGGTCCAGAGTGGAAGTGATATGGCCTAGACCCAGGTTGGGAAATGTCTTATATGTCTCACTGTGCTAAGGTATGGGTTCAATTAGCTCCCTATGCATTAAAAGAGTTAAAACAAAGGATAAAGAATAAGGTGAAATCTGTCCCTACAGCTCCACCACCCCCACCTCCTTACAAACCCACTAAAATGTACCCCTCACTGACTCCAGCTGATGAGGCTGAAGCCACTGAAACAGCTTTAATTATAGGATCACAGAAAGTGACTATCCCCATTATATGCCCTGTCCCTAAACAAGACCCGGATGACATACACACCCCTAGACCATTACATGATAAACCCAGTGACAACACAAGACAGAAAAAGTAATACAAAACTACGGAAGAATTGGAGAGGAAAGCTAAACTGATAGCTGACATTAATAAAGAACTAGAGGCAATTGATATAAGTAGCCAGGAGGAAGAGGACAGTGAGGGAGCTATATTTCAGGGTCCTTTCATGACAGTGGGTAACCAAGTTATCAACCATGCCCCAGATATACTTACAATGAATGCTTGGGCTAAAGATTGACCTAACCCCTTAAAATCACCCACTGCAGCTGTGGCATACTTAAAGAGGTGTACCAAGGGAATGTAATTGACAGGAACGGATTATAGATCCCTACTTGACGCTTGTACTACGCATGTAGGGATAAGATGGGAGGAGGTGATTGTAACTCTCCATACTGACCATGACTATCCCCTGAACACTGAAAGTAACAAATGGGCCAAGCAAACAAGGGTAGACACTATGTGGAAACAGGTGCTAACACATTTGACCAAGGAAGGGAGTGACATTAAGAACATTTCTAAGGCTGCCGCTTGCAAGCAGAAAACAGGGGAGAGTGTTACTGATTTCCTTAAGAGATTTAGTGACACATGGACATTTGAGACAGGGTTGTCAAAAGGGGAAAAGGATCCCAATATGTGACCTTTGTATGTACAATATTTGCTAAACAATCTCAGACCTGACATAGTACATATAGTCCGGACCATTGTGGATGACTGACATAAATTATCCCCAGGTGATTTTGAGGGCAGACTCCTTATTAAAGATGCAGGAGGATGTTTCCCCACTAAAAATTACAGCAGGCTTACTCTTAATGACAGTTACTATCAACATCCACACAAAACCTTAAATCAGAGAGGAAGGGGAATGAAGAGGGGGAATAATTACAGGGTCAGATCTGGTAGTGGACAAGGGGGTAGCGGACACAAGGTACATGTCAGGAGGGCAACCCACCGGGTGAGGGGCCTGTTTTAATTGTGGTAAAATGGGTAATTTTAAGAGAGATTGTTGGCTCCTCCTCAAACTCACAACACTAATACACCTGATCAGCAAGTCCAACAGTCACCTACCACAAACACTGTCACCCATGCCCCTAAACACCCCATTCAGTGGAGAGCTCAGCCACAAAAGGGCTGCCCGACGATTGAACCCCTTGCTTGCTTTGTAGCTCAGTGTCACAGAGTGACTAGGAAATTAACACACTGACAAGTACAGATGAACTTAATATAAAACTTTATTAAATACAATGAATGGCAGTAGATAAGGCAGCAGGCAGATAGCAACAAATGACACAACAGTAGTATGGTAATGATACAAAATGGCAGTATATAGTGGCACACCTTCAGGAAGGAACAGTGGAGGCACTTTCCTTACCCTTCACCAGGCAGGTGGTCAGAAACAAAATGGCCCTGGGACTACACGGTAGATGTGAGGGCAGTGCAGAACACTCCCATACACAGATAGATTGGCACAGCTTCACAAGATCAGAGAGGAACAGTGTAGGCACTTTCCTCACCCTTCACTGGACAGGTGGTCAGAAACGGAATGGCCCTTGGACTACACGGTAGATGTGGGGATAGTGCAGAGCACTCCCGTACCCGGATATGATGGCACACCTTCACGAGACCAGAGAGGAACAGTGTAGGCACTTTCCTCACCCTTCACAGGACAGGTGGTCAGAAACAGAATGGCCCTGGGACTACAAGGTAGATGTGAGGACAGTGCAGAGCACTCCCAAACACACAGTCGGCAAAGACATGGAGGAGACCAGTATCCAGACAACGGATACACTAGGCGGGTAGCCAGATGGAGGATAGGCTAGGAAATACAGACCGGTACAGCCACGGGAGGTCAGACACACAGAGTGACCGACAAGCGCCGCTAACGGAAGCGAGCGCAGGGCGGAAGATACAGGGCAGCATGGGAACCAAACCGAAGCACGGAATGGTTATGGAGCGCAACACAGTAAATCAGGAGATAGCCAAAGGTCAAAACCGGATCGGGTAGTCAGACGTCGCCAGTGGTCATAGCCGGAACAGGTAGTCAGTCGAGCCAGGAGTCAGAACCGGAACGGGTAGTCAGACGTAGCCAGGAGTCCAAACCGGAACGGATAGTCAGACGAGCCAGGAGTCAGAAACGGAATGGGTAGTCAGATGTAGCCAGGTAATACACAGGAACGGTAATGGACCAACACAGCAATAAGCTCATGAACACCACGAAAGGGCACTGGAAATGACCAGGCTGAGGTTTAAAAACCTTGACAGATAGGTGGAGCAATGACCTCATCAACGTGGTGCCCTATAAGAATAGCGACTCAGCGAGAGTGACAGCTAGGAAGTAAACAATGTCGCTTCAGGGCAACCTCCAGCCACAGGCAATCACAGGGCACCGTGATACTCAGTTGTCTGAAAAATGGGATAAACTCCCCATGTTAACCCTCAAGGTTGATGCATATGTGTTTGATTTTTTGGTATACACAGGGGCCACTAGGTCATCTGTTTCTGGAGAATTCTACACAGGACCACTGACTGCTGCATTGGAATCCTCTGTGGGTGTAGGAGGGGTCCAAACTGAGTGCAAATTAGACCAAAGATTGAGTATTGTTGATGGCGTTGCTAACCTGTGTCATGCCTTTTTGATCATTTCTAACTGCCTTGTTAATTTGCTGGGTAGAGACCTTATGTCCAGGCTACAATTGTCATTGCACATTGATGTGAAGGGAGCTGTGGTATGTTCCTCATCCTATGCACTCCCTTTTATGCCCCACAAAGACCCTTGTTGCATTGAAAGGGTTAATGCTCAGTGTTTATCTTTGTCTGTGGGAAGTGAGTTGTCTGATATCCTTACTAATATCTGTGAGAGGGTATGTTCACCTAATGCCAGAGTCAGGGCTCAAAATTTCCACTCACCTCCTCGCATTTGGCGAGTAGAAATTGAGTGGGGGCGAATGGAAATTGAAGCCCCGCTGTCCCACCCACCTGTCTTCCATGCCTGGCCTCAGTCCAGTGACACCAGAGGCATCAGGCCGCCAGGAGGAGAAAAGGATAGCACCATCAAAAAAAAAAACAAAAAAAAAAACGGCACTCAAAGGGTTAAGGTACACGCTGTGCTGCTCTGCAATATAACAAAAAGTAAAGGCATTCTTCAGAATGGCTTCTTACGATGTTTGTGTAAACCTTTTGAGTGCAAGAGTTAATACACAAATATCATAAGAAGCCAGACTAAATGATCCCTTTACTTTACAGTATATTGCAGAGCAGCACAGCGTATACATTAACCCTTTGAGTGCCGACAGGTCTGTGGCCCGCGTCCAGAGAATTAGGCAGCCGCCTATGGTGCACCGGCCCAGGAGGCACAATGTCCGGGCTCCAGGTAACTGGTAGGAGGGGAGCACACAACATAGCGCTCCCCCTCCTGCCAATCACTTCTTGTAGCATGGCCACGCAGATCGTGGGTTGAGGATCTTCTGTATCCTCTACCCAGTCTGACAGGAAGCGCTCACTAGGAGCAATGAACAACTTCCTATCAGACTGGGTATAGGATACAGAAGATCTTCTACCGCGGTTCACTCGGCCACGCTACAAGTAGGGAGGGGAGCAGGAGCGCAAGGGGAAAGAGACACATGAAAGGGCCTGGGGAAGGGGACAATGACAATCACATATGAACTGGGGAAGGGGACACAGACACTCAAAGGGGCTTGGGAAGGGGACAGAGGCACACACAGAGGGGCTGGGGAAGGGAACAGTGACACACACACAGAGGGTAAGGGACAATGACACACACAGAGGGGCTGGGGAAGGGGACAGTGACACAGGGGATGGGGAAGGAGACAAAGATGCACACAGAGGGGCTGGAGAGACAAGTTGCACTCTAGTAAGTGCATTTAAACAGCTACTCTCAGATATTCTACTCTCTTTTTTTGTTTGTAATGTGTGGAGGACTACGGTGTGACCAGTGTGGGGAGGAGGACAATGTGGGGGTGGATAGTGTGTGGGGGCAGTGTTGAGGTGGACAATGTGGACAGTGTGGAGGTGGGCAGGGTGGACAGTGTGGGCTGTGTGGAGGTGGGCAGGGTGAACAGTGTCGGCTGTGTGAACAGAGTGTGGGCAGTGTGTGGTGAGGGTGGGCAGTGTGTGGACAGGGTGTGAGGGTGGGCAAAGTGTGGACAGAGGGTGAGGGTGGACACAGTGTGGGCAGTGTGTGAGGGTGGACAGAGGGTGGGCAGGGTGTGAACAGGGTGGACACAGTGTGTTGCGGTGGATAGGGTGTGTACAGCAGTGTCATTTCATCAAAGAGAACTTGAGATGGGTGCAGTTAAAGGCGGAGATATGGGTGGGGTTAAAGGCACGGATATGGGTGGGGCTAGACGTGGAAACTGGTGGCAAGTAACTTTTGAGGCCTGGCTAGTAGCTCAGGACTTGAAATTTTGAGCCCTGCCAGAGTGATTGTGCATCATGAGGCACCTGAGTGTGTACTAGGAGCAAATTGTGCACCTGGCGTAGAACTGATTCATGGTGCACGGTTTAGTGAAAAATCTGTGTATATTGTCACTACCAAGGGATGTTATATGTGGCTTGAAGGTAGCTGTTTGGTGAATAAGCAATGTTATATTCCTTTAGATCTAGTTACCACCATGTCTTTTACACACACAAACCATGACCCTGATTTACCTCCAACACTCACTGACTTGCTACCTACAATATGGGTCACTTCACCTACAGACCCAGGGCACATTGACTGCTCTCCTTATCAGGCTACACTCTAACAGGGCTGTTACCCCACATACATCAAGCAATATCCACTGTCTCCAGAGAAAGAAGCAGGGATAGAACCCATCATACATGAACTCAGACAGAAGGGTATTATAGTCTCCACTGTTTCACCCTACAACACCCCTATCAATCTGGTCCCTAAGCCTGGGACTGGGACATGGAAATTAACACAAGACTTGAAGGTCATTAATGACATTATCCAGCCCCTGGCCCCGGTAGCACCAGATGTTAACTCCATATTGTCAGCCATTCCCCCCACTAGCACTAGGTTCACTGTTATTGATTTAAACAGTGCCTTCTTTAGCATACTGGTACATTCAGACACGCAACCACTTTTTGCCTTCACTTATAAAGGGAGTCAGTATACATGGATGCATTACCTCAAGGTTTCTGTTACTCCCCCATGGATTACTCCACAGTTGATCTTAAGACATTTAAGAATTGGTCCCAGAAAAAGGCTCCACACTGCTCCAATATGTGGACGACCTACTCCTTTGCAGTCCCGATGAACATTCCTGTCACACATATACAGCCTTTTACAACAACAATGCCACAAGGTGTCGCCTTAGAAGGCTATGAGACTATACTAACATCCACCCAAAACGTATCCATTAAATACTATCCAGCACATACAGGTCCCTCACTGACTTTATACCGCATGATCTCAGATTTACAAACAGATGAAGGGCCACATAATTGCTTAAATACCATTACTGCTGATACTTTGCCCAGGGCTGACTTGTCCACTGTCCCTTTAAATTTACGGGATGTGTTTTTTGTTGATGGATCATGTTCTAAGCCAGCAAATGGGGTATTCCACACTGCTTTTTCTGTTGTACAGTTATCTGATGTTATTTTAATGGCTAATGCTTTGCCATTCGTGTCGGTGCAAGCTGCAGAGCTTGTTGCACTCACCCAGGCTTGTAAGTTTTTTAAGGATAAAGCATAAAGACTGCATTAGAAGTGACGGCTTTCAAGTGAAGAGTTAGAAGGAATCTGGTTAAGTACATAAGAGTGTGTTTGGTGTTTTATTGTTATTTTATTAAGGTTTAAAAAAATATATATATTTTGTGTGGGTATTACAAGAGTTAAAAAAACTGTTTACTGGGTTTTTCTCTGGCCTGTGTGATAAGGGGTGATTGCTAAGGGATTGATAAGGGGTGATTGCTAAAGGATTTCACCTGGCTGCAGGTTACTATAAATACAGTCCATAAGCTCTGTGGAGCTGGCTCTTTGAGACTGCATTACAAGTGACTGCTTTAAAGTGAAGAGTTAGAAGGAATCTGGTTAAGTACATAAGAGTGTGTTTGGTGTTTTATTGGTATTTTATTAAGGTTTTAAAAAAATATATATATATATATATTTATTTTGTGTGGGTATTGCAAGAGTTAAAAAAACTGTTTACTGGGTTTTTCTCTGGCCTGTGTGATTAGGGGTGATTGCTAAGGGATTTCACCTGGCTGCTAGTTACTATAAATACAGTCCATTAGCTCTGTGGAGCTGGCTCTTTGATACTGCATTACAAGTGACTGCTTTCAACTGAAGAGTTAGAAGGAATCTGGATTTAGAATAGAAGCAGGAGTTGGAAATCAGCAGAGTTCTGAGGTGACTATCATTTCAAAGGATTTATTGCATTCACATTTAAAGTTGGTTACTTACCTTAGAGTGAGCATTAGAGGATAATATAAAGCTATTTGAATTGTAAAACCAAGCATGAGTGATAGCAGGTTAGCCAATCTCACGCAGTGCACATCTTGTCACATGTTTGAACACTTGGAGCAATCGTTCCAGGGGTCATACCGCTGGGCCAAGTGTGATCATATTTTCTCTTTAGAGTCTAAGATATTGGATTTGGAAAGAAATATTGCAACATTGCGAGACATTGTAAACCTGGAAAGGAGTTTAGAACTCACAAAGTAGGTAGTATGTGGGGTTAGTGGTGAAGAGGGTGGAGTTGTAGATGAGGAGAGACAGGTAGGCAGCTGGGTAACAGTAAGGAGTGGAGGTAGTGGGCAGAGGAAGAGGAAGGCCAGTTCTGAGTTGACTCAGTCCAACAGATTTGCAAGATTGTGTAAAGATGTTGATGAGAATTGATCAGAATTGGCAATACTGGAGAGGACTGATTCCTCTAGCAGCCAGGGGAACAGTCCTCCTTCCAGGCTAGATGGTATGCAGAGCAGGCAGAAACCAAGGCAGGTGGTGGTAATAGGGGACTCTATTATTAAGAGGGTAGATAGGGTAATGCCGAACAGTATGCTGTCTCCCGGGTGCTCTGGTTCGGCATGTTGCGGACAGGGCTGACATATTATTGGGAGGGGCTGGAAGTGATCCAGCTGTCTTGGTACATATTGGAACCAATGACAAAGTAGGAGGAAGATGGAGGTCCCTAAAGAATGATTTCAGGGATTTAGGGTGCAAGCTCAAGGCAAGGACCTCTAAGGTAGTATTTTCTGAAATACTACCTGTGCCATGCGCCAGTGCAGGTAGGCAGAGGGAGATCAGGAAGCTTAATGCATGGCTCAAGCAATGGTGTAGGAAGGAGGGTTTTGTGTTTTTAGAACACTGGGCAGACTTTGCTCTTGGGTACAATCTATATGGAAGAGATGGATTGCACTTAAATGGTAGAGGAGCCTCTGTGCTAGGGGAGAGAATGCTAGGAAGCTTGGAGGAGCTTTTAAACTAGGAAAGGGGGGAGGGTATAGATAGCAAAAATGGGGTAGATAGAGCAGATAGGAACCGAGTTCAAGTAAATGACCAGGGGAGTGGAGAAAGGATGGGGATAAATTTAGTCAATAGGAAGGAACTCCTAGTAAATGAAGGTGTAGAAAAAAGGCATGTAAGGATTAATATATGTAAAGACTTCAAAATTAATTGTATGCTAGCAAATGCAAGAAGTATAGTAGATAAAATAGGAGAACTAGAATTGCTGGCGGTTAATGAGCAATTGGAAATTATTCCAATGCCTGATCAGGTGACCAGGGGACACCCCTTGAGAATAGAGGAAAGGAGGTTTAAACTTCAGCAGAGGGAGGGTTTTTTTACGGTAAGGTCTGTTAAATTGTGGAATTCATTGCCCAGGGAGGTGGTTATGGCAGATACAATGGATACATTTAAGAGAAGATTAGATACATTTCTTTCAAAAGGGAACATACAGAGTTATACTGTTTATCAGTAGGCTGATCAGGAAGGTCAGATAAAGCTAATTTAATTGGTAGCAGGAAAGCTATAAAATTCTCAATTACTGGGGTATGAGGCGAAGGTTGAACTTGATGGAATTGTGTCTTTATTCAACCTAATTTACTATGTTACTATGTTACACTGACTCTAGATATGCCTATGGAGTTGTTCATGACTTTGGGACTTTATGGAGGTGCAGATGATTTGTCATAGCTGACGGCAAAGGTATATCACATGCCTAATTGGTTAATGATTTGCTTGACGCTATATGACTACCCAGAGCTCTAGCCATTGTTAAGTGTACAGGTCACAGTCCTGATGATTCAGATGAGGCTAGAGGCAATGATTTAGCTGACTGCAAAAGCTGCTGCCCTTCATGGGCCTTTTTACACTGATTATGATTCTACTATTGACATGCAGCTTGCAATGCTGATGATAACCCCACCCCTACTGTGGATGTTGTAGCACTGCAAGCATTGGCTTCTGACTCAGATAGAACATTTTGGGCTGAGAATGATCTGACCCTAGACTTTATTGAGCTATGGAAAGATAAGGAGGAAAGGGTAGGTATTCAAAGAACCACAGCACCTATTTTTATCAGTCACTTCCACAGTTTTGGTCACATAGGTAAAAAGCAAACAACAAATACCATGCAAAAGCAATTTGTTATACAGGGATTGATGGAGTTAGTAGAAAATCAATTGTCTAGATGTCTGACATGCTCAAGGAACAATCCAAATGGTGAAACAAGTGGGGCACATGAACATTTACCACCTGCTGAAAGCCCTATGCAAAATTTACAAATTGACTTTACCCATATGCCAGAGTCAAAGGGTTTCCAGTATTTGTTGATCATTGTGGATCTAAGTGGGTTGAGGCTTTTCCTGTGGCCAAGGAAAATGCTGCAACTGTTGCCACTATAATATGTAAGGAGATCATTCCAAGGTTTGGATGCCCACTAGTGATCAACAGTGAAAAAGGAACCCCTTTCACAGCATAGGTAACACAATTTATATGTCAAAAGTTTCATATACCATATCACCCCCAGTCCTCAGGACAGGTTGAAAGAACCAACAGAACTATTAAAGATAAGTTGTGTAATGGTACCAATGGCACTTTTAAAAATTGAGCCACAAATTTGCCAGCCATATTGGCTGAACTACATATGACCCCTAATAAAACTACAGGGTTTTCACTATATGAGGTATTGATGGGTCACCCATTTCCCACTTCATGGGCTACCAACCATGGATCACCCCCAGTGTTGGATGATTTACCAGAAATACAGAACCAATATGTTATTAATTTCATCCACAATTTGAATGGCATCTATGGTGATGTATCTCTTTCTCTCCCTCTTCCCACAGGAAATCCTACGCATCCATATCAACCAGGTGACAAGGTGCTGATGAAACCATTGTTCAAAAATAAGACACTAGATCATTCCTTTGGACCTCCCACAACATGATTGCAGTGACCAACACAGCCATATTGACAGAACACTCACCAGCATGGATCCACACCAGCTGGGTGAAGAAATCCCCCACTTGAGGACATGGCTCCCACTGAAAAACTATACTGCACTATTACCAAAATGAAGGTCATATGCATTGCTTTAATCATGTTTGGTATCTTAATGTTTATATATATCTCAGAACTCTGAATATTTGTCTTTAGTTAGCTCATTAGTTGGTGTACCAGGGTTGGCATCTTATAGTGCAAGAGGCCTTAATTCCTTGGCTTGTTCTTTGGTTAAATCTATAAATCATACCTCACTAGCCTTGGAAGGGCTGTTAGCTATTGATTATTTGTTACTAAAACACAATCATGGGTGTGAAGAATTTCAGGGTATGTGTTGTTTTAACCTTTCTGACCATTCCAAGTCCATACATGACCACATACAAGGCTTGCATGAGATAGTTAAAGGCATACAGTAGGATGTTTGGGGAGATGGTTGGTGGGACTGGCTGTGGTCCTGGCTTACTAATTTTGTGTGGCTCAAACAATTGATTGTTGGTTTCCTAATGTTCATTGTTTCCTTTACCCTTCTCTGCCTTTGCTCTCAGTGCTTTCCCTCCCTCTTATCCTGCTTAAACTCCCTGACCTCCTGTAAATTACCAGAGGCTTCTTCACAGTATTTGACCTTTCCCCGTTGTGACCATGCTTACTCCCTTCCTTTTGAGTCTAGATTGTAATTTGCCCCCTGGACCAGGGTGGGAGCCCTGTTGCCTGATGCCATCTGGCTCTCCCACGTGCCATGAACGTCTGCTGTTGTTCATGTATGCTGTGCACTGTATGGTCAGGCTTTTATAGCCAGGTGTTGTTCTTTCAGAACAAAAGGAGGGATTGAAAGGGTTAAAATTTACATTTATAATTAGGCAATTGCTTAAATACACTAACAAGTGTAATAGGGGTTAAAATTATACTTTTAACTAGCAGAAGGTTACTTAGTGCCCTTCCCAGAGGCCTTGATGTGGAAAAGAGATAAGTATAATTTTTACTGTTGCATATAGTTGTCCTTAATTACATTTCCATTAGAACAAAGAGATGTGTGTTAACTGTTAACTATATGTGCTCCATAACCCCTCCTTACCTCATTTCCTTATGATCAAATTTGTATGACCTTTAAAGAATGCACTAGGTGAAATTTGTAATTTTCCACTCTGCAGACCATCCCAGTTTTTGGTATATAAGCTCTGTGTTTGTGACAGTTAGTAGTGTTTTTTTTTGCTTTGATACTTGTGTGGTGTCAATTCATTTAAACGTTGCTCCAAGCGCTTGAGGCCTGTATTCTGGGGTGAAGATCTGGAGGTGTAGGAGAAAACTCTCCTGAAAGTGGAGTGGTGAAAGCCTTTCTGCAGAAGAGGTGTCCCAGTCACCCTAAAAGTAGGGAAGAAGTTTACAGTGGTTCTCTTCACCCCCAATATCTACATATAGTAAATATTATATCCTGGTAAATGCCCCTTCTGCTGATTGTGCCTGGAGTATATAAATTGATTGTGTTTGGCAATGGGAGGCCCTAAAGCTGCTAACAGACCACAACTCCCATCATTACTCACTAGCCTTCAGCTGGCTGAGAATGATAGTAGTTGTAAGCAACCCGGAAGCAGCTGAAGGGCCTCCCATTGCCCATCATCCCAACCTTGTCCCTCAGTAGCCATAGAACTGCATAAACTGAACTCCCAGCCTAGTCCAACAACGCAGATAGCCAGGGAAATACACACACACACACACACACACACACACACACACACACTGACCTCCCAGGAGTCCCAGCATTGTCTCACTGTGCTGGTAACCATAGAACCACACACTCTGAGTCTTTATAGCAGAAGAAATTATTTTGGCATAGATGAAAAATATATGAGTTGTCATACAAAGTTTATTGGGGGTTAGAGAAAAGATGGACTGTTTTGGGATTTCTAATGTTAGGGAAATGTTGCAGAAAAAGCAGGAAATTGTGAGTTTTGTCCCACAATAAAAAAAAATCTGACTTTGTGCAGATCACTAGATACAAATACTCAATGATTTGTTGTGAATGAACAAATCTGTTGCTATTTGGTTTGCAAGTTGATTTTTCAGATCACATGAAAATTTGTCTTATCATCTCTTAACGAATTACAATGATACAGAATGCTAGAAGTTTTTAATTCAGTTACATTTTTCTGAGGATGTCGGGAGGAAGAAAAAAACACTGCAAATCCCATGTAAAATGGAGTAAAATCACATGAAAAATGCATTGAAAACCAGTCAAAATGTATTTTTCTCCATACCATTTCATTTTTACAAACCAGTCACTTCTGCTAACATAGCCTAAAATAAAGGGGGGCTATAATTATAGGAATAAAGGGGAAGATGTGTAAAAAATATTCTTAGTGTATGTTGTACTAATTGTTGCTAAACCTTGCAATGATGGGTCACTTATCTAAATAATATAAAATGCTAGCCTGCAAAACTCTATGTGTGCGAAAGAGCACATGTGCAGTAGAGACTGCTGTTCCAGCAGTCTCTACTGTGCACGTGCGGTTTCACACACAGGGAGCCTCACGGTGAGCGCGTTTGGCAAGTCTCTACTGTGCATGACTGCATTGCCAAACGCGCTGATCTGGAGCAGGGAGCTCCAGATGGCTCACCGCCTGTCTCTGCTCCCGGCTCCGGGGCAGCTTTAGGGGACACTGGGTGCACTTTAGCCTGTGTATACAGGCTTTCATACTAGTATACTTATAAAGAAGTAAAGTCAGGTTTATAAATACAGTGCAGTCTATAAGTATTTGGACTGTGACACAAGTTTTGTACTCTAGAACATTGGATTTGAAATGGCTAAGAGGATAAAATGCAGACTTTTACATTCATATACTGTGAACCATGTAGAAATTATAACCCTTTTTTATACATAGTCCCATTTTATGGGACCAAAAGTAATTGGACAGATGACATCATCTTAAACAAATTTAGTATTTTGTTGCAAATCCTTTTCTTTCAATGACTGCCTAAATTCTGTGACCAATAGACATCACTACATGTTGGGTATCTTCCAAGGTGATATTCTGCCAAACCAGTGCTGCAGCTATATTAAGTTTGGTTTGGGGCATTTTTCCTTCATTCTTATCTTTGCCAAGTGAAACACATGCTCATTTGGATTCAGTTCAAGTGATTGACTTGGTCAGTCAAGAACATTCCCTTTTCTTGGGACTGAAAAACTCCTTGGCTGTTTTAGTAGTATATTTGAGGTCACTGTCTTTCTGTAAGGTGAACAGCCTTCCAATGAGTTTTGAGGCATTCGGTTTGATCTAAGCAGATAAGATGTTTCTGTAAACTTCCAGATTCATCCTGCTGTTGCTATTAGCAGTCATTTCATCAATAAAAACAAGGGAGCCAGTTCCAGTAGCAGCAATAAATGCCCATGCCATAACATTAGCTCCACCATGTTTCACAGATGAGGTGGTTTGCTTTGGATCACGTGCAGTTCCTTTATTTCTCCACACTTTCTTCTTTCCATCACTGTGGTACAGGTTAATCTTCATATCATCTGTCAATAAGACTTTGCTCCAGAACTCTACATGTGTTTTTATGTAGTTTTTAGCAAACTGTAAACTGACATTTCTGTTCTTCAGGCTTATCAGGGATTTGCATATTTTGGTAAACTCTCTCTGGTTATGCTATGATACTGTCTGACAATTCTATATCTCTATACTTCAGAGTTTTCTTGATCTGTTTGCCAGTTGAAAATGTCTTTTTTGCACAACTACAAGCATTCTTTGGTCATCCACTACCAGGTCGTTTGCTGTTGCTGAGCTCACCTGTGCATTTTTGCTACTTAACAATGTATCACACAGTTGATTCTGACACACGTAATGTTTCGGCTATGTCTCTGATTGATTTATTCTGATTTTTCAGCCTCATTCTGTCTTTGCTGGCATTGACACTTTGCTACTCCAAATGAAAATTCCACACCTAGAATCATCTCTACCCCTTTTGTTAGCTCTCTTGAACTAACAATGCAATGACACATCAGAGAAATAGCTGAGCACCCAACGGTCCCCTAAAAAGAGGCGATAAAAGGCATAAAAGGGCTGTAATGCCTACACAGTTCATGATGTATAGCTGGAAATACCCACAAATTAAAGTTGACAGTCTGCATTGTATCTTATTAGTAATTGTTTCACTTCAAATCCATTGTTCTGGAGTACAGAGCCACAATAACAAAACTTGTGTCATGGTCCAAATACTTATGGACTGACCTGTCTGTCTCTAATTGAGAATCTTCCAAGAACATTAAAAAAAACTTTTACAATTTACTACTGAGAATATTTTTTTCTTACACTTAGTTTATATAAAATCACAATATACTGTCATTAAGAAAGGTGCTACTGGCATTAAGATTTAATCACTAAAACAGCCTTAATTTTGTGTTGAATACAACGGATAACATAAATATAGGTGTTTTTTCCCAGACTTTACAATTTAAATAAAGTTTTCCCCTGAGTTGTTCATTTCCTCCACAGAGTTTTGTGAGTGTTAATGTCTCTGACACAAGATATTTTTTCCTTGTTCCTCTGGGTTTTGCATTTTACAGCTTGTTGAGCTTTCCTTTCAACAATTCATCATGTTCAGGTAGATAAAATGAGTGCCAAAAAAGAACTCCGGGAAAGTAATTACATTAAAATGTTCTAACAGCTTTATTACCAAATTACCTGTAAAAAGACTTTCACATGGGGCGTGGTGACCTCTTATGGCAACTTGACAAATGGTTTTTGAGTGGGACTACTTCAGGCATATTAATTATCAAATATTATGTGAACATCAAATGAGAACTTGTGAATTGTCTTTTTAGATATGGGATTTAAGACTGTAAAATAGGTCTAGTAACCTGTGGCTAAAACTTTTGTTGGACTGCAGCCCCCATCACCTTCAGCCAGCCAATAGCTGAATCCCACCAATTGCCACAGAGGTATAGATTGCCCAATCAAACTTTAAAGGAGCAGTAAAAATGTTGATTAAAAATATAGAGAAAACAAAGGTAATATTATTGCTGGGTCATTTTTACATCAACAGTTATTACACCTCAAATACATTTTTTTTTTTTTTTTTTACTTTAAACTGAATTGTTTTGTTATTGTCAACAGGTGGTGCTGTTCCTATCACTTACTATGTTTATGACACAACCTCTCCCACAAAGTGCATTATAAAAATTTTTTCTTCTGGCGATGTTTCGAATAGTTTGATTAATCCTTTGAAAGCCATAGGGATATGCAAAGCATTGCAAAGCAACGTGTTGTGCACCCCTCTGGCACTAATAGGTTAAAACTATATCTGAGTTGTAATGAAAAATCTCCCAGCAGGGACAGCTCCCCTGTTTTATAGCGCATAAGCAGACACAACATATTTTTCATTAAAACAAGCATCACTGTCCTATTAAACATGTACTAAAGGGCAATGAGCATGAAAAAATGTTAAGGTAATGCTACTCATCAGTATTATAAATGTACAGCCCTAAATGTACAAGTTTGCCCCAAGCTTTTTTTCTTATGCCGTGCAAGAGATGAAAGATTAAGCCACCAGTGATAGTCTTATTCCAACTGGTTGTGCAGGTGAGTGTAATATTGCAGCAGCCAATAGGAATCCTCAGCTGCCTACCTAGAGTCCACTTAACTAGCTTTCAGTTAGTGTTTCATATGCTAATTAAGCTCAGTGCTTCACAGAGAGACTTTCACTTTCACTTGTCCCAGAAATAAAAGTGTCAGTATTGCCAAAACTATACCTCTGCTGGACTTTTGGTTAACATGATGTACAGGCAATTTTTAATAAAAATATAAATTATTATTATTTTTCTTAGTTGCCCTTTACACAAATAAACGATCTTGTAGCACTTTGCTTGAATCACATCTGTCCAATTACACCATTTGTTGTTTCTTGAATACACAGAAGAGATGTACTTTGCTATTTGTCACTGAAGCCATAGATGATGAAAAATCACATTTTAGGAAGTTGTCACAGATTTAATTTAATAGAGTTGAGTGAATAATGGGCATCAAGCTGTGTTAAGACTTTAACACAGCA
The DNA here is from genome assembly GCA_037306005.1 of Rhinophrynus dorsalis. Lineage (NCBI taxonomy): Eukaryota > Metazoa > Chordata > Amphibia > Anura > Rhinophrynidae > Rhinophrynus > Rhinophrynus dorsalis. The sequence goes on from CM074719.1 coordinate 573,805,494, forward strand.
TACAGTGGTACAGGATATTCCGCAAATCAACTTTAACTACTATGTTTCTTCTAATTATGTGCTTGTCTGTTGGTCTGCTTCAGAATGAATAATATCTATTAGGACTGGGCAACCTCTCTGTCTCTAGATATTACTGGCTGTCTGAGTCGTATGGAAGCTGGAGTGCCTCAGATGTAGGATAACAGTTTGCCCCCTCCCTGTTATTTTCTTTATCTCATACTCTAGTGGAAAGAAATAGTGATGTTATAGTATAATGTATTTAGCTAAGGACTATGGGAGTTGTCAACTGCTGGTCTACTATGATTCTATAGGAAGAACATAATACAGTACTTGAAGATTTAGGGCTGGATTCAAATGCAGGAGATAAATGTTAACTACAGTTTTATCAAAAATGTTCCTGTTGAAATCTATGGGGAAACCTGGATATGAAAGCAGAGATAAAAGTAGCCCCTGCATTTGAATCCAGCCCTTAGTGAGTATTTCCGTGCAACTTAAAGAGACATGAGATTTTGTATCATTCAAGATGTCTGTTTACGCACTCGTACTGTCTTACAATCCCCTACCAATCACTGTAAAAGGACAAGTGTGACTAATGGCTAATGACACCAGTATGACCAAGCCAGAATGCAAATAGTTTTTATTTTTATTATTGTAATTATTTTTTGTATTTTAAAGAGAAGTCAGTATGAATTAAAGGGATACTAATACTTAAAATGTAAAAAAAAATATGTTATAGGATTTATCCCCCTGAGTAAAACAAGAGTACTCCCACTGCTGAAAGGTGTTTCATTCAAAAGTTATTAATTTTCAAAGTTGAATTTTTTAGGTGCAATATCACAGTGGCCTGAAATTGTACAGTGGCGCTGTTGCTACACCATCCTATGGACAGCTCTGGTCCCGGGACCATAAATCTCCATAGGATGGTGTGGCAACAGCGCCACTGTACAATTTCAGGCCACTGTGATATTGCACCTAAAAAATTCAACTTTGAAAATGAATAACTTTTGAATGAAACACCTTTCAGCAGTGGGAGTACTCTTGTTTTACTCAGGGGGATAAACCCTACAACATATATTTTTTTACATTTTAAGTATTACTATCCCTTTAAAATGCGGTTTTTAAGAGGATGATTTAATGAGAAGAACTGGAGCAATTTTGGAGTTAGCCAACTACACTACAGGGGAAAAAATTTTAAATCTCAGTTCATTTAAATGGGGAAGGAATACGATGAAGACCTCTTTAGAATTCAATGGGTTAAAATCCCCATTTAAATCAATGTGAATTTTTAGTTCTCCCTTATAGTGTAAATGTTTGCCGTAGAACTCTTCCACATTTGGCCCTAAGAATTATTGTAAAGCTAATTGGAAAAAAAGCAATACAGAAGCCTTATGATATCTGTGGCACTGGCCACCTCTTCTTTTTAGAAGTAAAAATGTGTAATGTGTTTCAAAGGCATTTATCCACTGTTAACCATCTATATCAATGTTTCCTTAGGAGAAAAGAAGTGTCTGCCAGGTAATTATTAGAATTCTAATCTGACAACATTGTGAAAGCAGTTGCTGATGAAAATCATGATAATGCTACAAGCAATTTCTCTTGTCAGGACTGTGTACAAAAAGGCATTTTTTAGCTTATCCATATTGGTTTTGTTGGAAAAAGACAACCAGCTGCGCTCCTGAAATGAAATATTTCCATTACAGCCTGCTGTCATACTATGGTCAATGTTTCCTTTGTTGAAAATATCTTAACATTTATGTAACTGCTGGACTGGCCTTTTCTAATATGTTAGCATATAATACAAAATACAGTACTAAAAGGTTTATGATATGCTGATACAAACAAGAACAATCACACTGCTGGCAGACATTTCATTCAAAATTTAGCTGAAATATATTATTAGCAGGGCCAGATTTCCCAATAGGCAGATTAGGCAATTGCCTGGAGCTCCACATTTTGAAAGGAGAATCAGATGTGCTAGCCACACCCACATTCTGATTTGTGGGTGTGGTCAGAGCAATCTCAATAGCCCTGTAACAGTTGTATACTGTTTTACAGACTATCTTTTAGCCCCATGGATGCTAGATGAATTGTGGAGCTATGAGTTTGCGATCTCCCTAGCAAACAAGGGGTTAAAGCTTGTTATAGGCCATGCATGCTATGGGACTAGAGGTGGGGTTATATGAGGAGTGGGGATGTCGCCATGGGCAGACCTAAGGGTATATACAGTGTAAGTAGGGGATCTACTACAGAAGCACTCAGATAATTGGATAAAGTGAAAACAGTAATTTATACTGACAGGGTTAATCTCATCTGCCGTTTTTCTTCCACCTTATAAAAAGCTTACAGGGATTAATTTAGCTTGTCCCTGCTCAAGTCACCATGGGCACCTCCACATATCCTTTATCCACATGACCTTTAAATGAAACTTTTAGTTTTGGGTATTGTTGAAATTCTTTCAGTATCCATTTTGGATCATTTATATTACAATTTTGAAATTTGGATCATGCTTCTGGTATTTATAAATGATGATTGCAATTTTGCGTTATAAAAATCCTTTTTGGATTCCAGAGGATATCGAAATATAGATTGTTCATATTAGATTTATTTATAGTGTACATATTATAATGTGACACTCTTGGGGATATTTGCCTGGAAAGTGTACCTTCTTTTCCTCACCTACAGTTCATTCTTGGAAAATGAATGGGTCATTATGAATTTGAGTTGGGTAATGGATAAGGGTTAAGCTTTCACTCGTGGACAACTTCTAATTGGGTCCTTTGTGGATCTATTATATATATATATATATATATATATATATATATCCTATATAATGATTTGCTAAATAGTTTGTAACGACACAGTCATGCGCAGTAGAGACTGCTCGTGATGCGGATGATGCGGTGCGGGGCACTCCGAAGTATCAGACGCACCACAGGAAGTTTCTAATGTGCATGACTGTCCTGCAACCGGCTGCCACTGTGGCCTGCATGCACGGGCTCTTCAACTAGTGTATATTAGACTTGTGCATGGGCAAAATTTTCGATTAAATTCGAATTCGGACAATTTTTTTTTTTCTAATTCGGATGATCCTAATTTCGGACCGGGCCTATTCGATTCGAACGAAATTCTGATCCATTCCGAATTATTCGGCCAAATTTAACATGGGTTAAATTATAGCAGTGCGCCACCGTGCACACTGCTATCATTCTTTGCAGACAGGGTGTGCATTTAGAAAAAGATCTATTCCAAAAACGGACATTGTCGTACATTGCCAGTCTGTGCATGTCACCTCTACTCCAGCATGGGATGCCAGTCACAATGCAAACGTCGAACATCAAGAACCCATGCCTGTCATTCAATTTAGCATGTGTTCGAACATCGAAACCCCATGCCTGTCCTTCAATATAGCATATGCTCGAACATCGAAAACCCATGCCTGTCATTCAATTTAGCATATCTTCGAACATCGAAAACCCATGCCTCTCACATCCTACTCAACATAAGTGGTCGACTCGAACATGGACAAACTACATGTCACATTCTATGTTAGTACATGGGTAAAGATTAAGGTTTAATTTTCTGGTACCAGCCTCCTACCCTACTGTCCCTCTTTAGTACCCAAATTCCTCTCTCTCGTTTTCCTATCCTGATTTCCCCTCATATCAGATAAGTCTATGTGTATATACATTGTAGTGTTTCATACTACATCAAGAATAAACATCAATGATTGTTTAAACTGCAATATGTGTGTCTAAACTAATTTGTGTATTGAAAATACATTAACCCCATCGCGACAAGTGACTTACCAAGTACGTCCCGCAAAAACTGTCACTTAGTGACAGAGGACGTACCTGGTAAGTCCCGGAAGTCATTCGCTAGAATGAAGAAGAAGAAAAATCCATTGTTAAGTGCCGGGTGCATGCGCGCGGCCGGTCATTAAGGGTTTAATCTTGTGCTAAATCATCACCTCACTTAACCCTTCTCAGAGACTGACAGAATTGAAACGAAGTGCCAACTTGCCTTTGATTCAAGGATCGCAAATTGTGGCAAGCATTAACTGGGGACAATTGTCCATGCGCTCTTCCATGCGCTGAGTAAGTTCCTTCTTCAACCTCGTTAGAAGGGCAGCAACATCTGGAAGTATATTACCCTCAGCACCAGGCAAGCGTTCCCTATGGGAAAGGAAATCATCCAGTTTTAAGGAGAGGTGCGTGAAGAGGGGAATGACTTCTGCCAGACTAGAGTTCTCTTTGCTCAAAAGTTCCGTCAAAGCACGGAAAGGCGTAAGGACTGTCACTACCTGTTCCATCAGGGCCCAGTCAACCCTGCCCAGTGTTCTGTTACTGCCAATGAAATGGTGACATGACATTGCATGAATTGCCTTTTTCTGCTCCAGGATACGCTCTAGCATATCTAAGGTGGAGTTCCACCTGGTCCCAACATCTTGTTTTAGGTGGTGCTCTGGGAGGTCTGCCTTTTTCTGTTCCTCCCTGAGTAGCTGGCTATCTTTGACGCTCCGATGGAAGTGGCCAGAAATTTGTCGGCATGACTCCAGAAGTGCTGACAACCTTCCAGTGTTACTGCCATCCTCAAGAGCAGCCTTCACTACTAGATGCAGAACATGCGCTGAGCAGCGCACACCCACAAATCTGCCATCCCGGAGAGCCTTGATCATGTTAGCTGCACCATAAGTAACCACAAACCCCATTTGCGCCTGTGTGCCTGCCTGCTCCCCTAGCCATTGTGCCACCATGTTCTGCAGTGCTTTGCGAATGTTATCTGAGGTGTGCTGCTGATCCATTACCTCAGCATGGAGGAGGAAAGAGCGGTGCCCTGCCTGCTTGGCTACTGCACCTGAACTTGTTGTTGCTATCAGTGTGTCTTGCAACACATTGGGCTGCCGTCAATGACAGGAAGCCATGCTGACCACTCGGAGCACTCCATAAGTCAGTGGTAAAGTGCACTGACTGGCCACCAGCCTTTCCTAGCAGTTCCTTCAAAATACCAACGCACGACTGGTACAGTGAGGGCACTATAGTTCTACTAAATGTAGTGCGGGATGTAATTTTATATCGGGGTGCAACAACCTCCATAAGTTGATGGAAGGGCTCCCCGTCCACCAAACTGAAAGTTGCACCCCCAACGGCTATGAGCTGTGCAATGAGGCGTGTAATTTTCCTGGACTGCTGTCTGCACATCCCCTTGGAATTAAACCCACCAAAATCTTCCAGTGTGGCCTGTATTGACTTTAGGATGGGCTGTGACTGTCTACTGCTTTTACTAGGACCAGATGTGACATGATCTCCCTGCCCTTTTTCCTGCCTACTGGTGGTGAGTGTTACACTGGTAAATGTAGTAGTGCCACCACGTTCTGCACTCATCAACACTGACTTGTGGTAGTGGTTCAGGTGTTGGTTCATTCCAGAGGTGGAAAGATGACCCAACACCCTCCCACGGCTGACTTCCCTGCCACACAATTTACATTTTGCTAGCCGGCCATCGCCAAGTGTCACAAAATGGTCTCACGCTTTGGAGCGACGGATGACTTTGGAAGGTGGTGAAGAAGAAACCGAGGTGACACTTTCATCTTCACATGCTGAAGCAACCTCACTATGCTTTTTTTTTTTCTACATACCTTTACAGGGTTACTAGTAGACCCAAAGATGGCAGCAGGGATGTCGGGACTGGAATTGGAGGAGGGTGGAGTAACACTGGTGGCAGAGACACTAGCAGCTACTACCTGCCTGGGAGACTCATTTGGAACTGGAGAGTCAGGTGGTGAGTTTTCATCAATAGAAAACAGAATTGTAGCTGGAGAAACAGGAGGAGTACTATGGGCAGCAGTGGAAAAATGGAGCTCAGGAGAATAATCAAGGTCAGTGGAAAAATCATGCTCAGTGGAAAAATCAAGCTTAGCAGGCCTTGGTCCCTCATATTCTTCCTCCACCTCTTGTAGGTTTGGACAGGAAGAAAAATCATCAGCAGCAGATTTTGGAGAGAGCTGATGAATTCCCTCTTCTGCCTGGTGGCTACCGGGAAATGGTAAATTATCTCCCTCAATAACCTTTTTTAGAGACGATATGCTCTCAGTGTCAGTGACAGTGGCGGCAGGAGAAATTTTCTCAATTACTCGGACGTTCGCTGTAAAACTCCTGCGTTGATACTGCCCACAGTTTCCCACCAGTAGTGTTCATGTTCAAAAAGCTAGGTATCCCCAGGTTTATAGAACTGGTTGTAGCAGAAGTGGTGACGGAACTGGCAGTGGCAGTAGTCATTGTGCAGGTGGTTCTGGGGGGATCATCACGAAACAGCTGACGAGAGATGGGTGACGGCCGCTTCGTGGTCTTAGAGGAGGAACTGGACCTCTCTACCCTTCTAGTAGAGGTAGAACGCCAGCAGTTCCCTTCTTCTTTCTAGTTTTTGTTTTGGACTGCTGCTGCTGAGTCTGACTAGTACTAATCAAAGTACTCTTCTTTCCCCGCCTGCTGCTGCTAGCTCTGCTTGAAAGCAACTGCACTGTGGTGGTGTTGGTGGTTGCTGGGTCACGGCAGCTGGTACCAGGACGAGGAACAACAGGTTGTTCACTAGGACTCAAATCCATTATGGAAAGGTAGGTTGAGAACGATTATAGTTTTAGAACTTTAAAACCTGCCCACACAACTGTGACACTGGCAATGTGACACTGAAGATTATTCAAACAAATAACTTGTATAAGGAATAATTTTAATAAAACCAACACATGTGGGTCTCCCTTGCGGTGGCGAAAAGGCACGCTGCCTGCCTATACAACTGTGACACTGGCAGTGTGACGCTGAAGATTATTCAAACAAATTACTTGTACTTTTTATATTTTTTTTTTAAGAAACACAGATGACCCCCCTTGCGGTGGCGAAAAGGCACCCTGTCTGCCTATAGGACTGTCAGACTGGTTGATGTGACATTGAAAATTATTCGAACAGTGCCGGCCCAATACATTGTGCTGCCTGGGTCCAAGGATTAAATGCTGCCCCCTCAAAAAAAAAAAAAAAACACGTCCACCAAAACACACCCACATCCATTATAACGGGGTCTTGTGTCCATAGAGAGATCTTAAGTCACCAGGGTTGTAAACATGCACTCTGATTTACAATATTTCAGTCAGTAAATATGATGGTGGGGTCTTCTGTCCATAGACAGCTTAAGTCACCAGGGGCTGTGAATGTGCTCTCTCTAATTTACAATATACCTGTAGACACCAATCAAGTGTAAGAGCGTAACCGATATTTAGACTAAATAGCAGTTATGCCCTTACACTTGGTTGGACTTGGTGTCTACAGACATATTGTAAATTAGAGAGAGCACATTTACAGCCCCTGGTGACTTGGGATGGAAGAAAATAGGAAGATGAGGGAAATAATAAGCCATTATCTATCTCAGAACCATAGCGTCCTACCCCTGGGCCCTGGCTGAACTCACTCACGGTCTCAGCTCAGAATTCAGCAGGACAGCGTCACAGCAACAGTCAGATCATGCACGGTCTCACACCACACGCACGGTACGCACCCCAACCAGCCAATGTGGATGGACCATATTGAGTGAGCAAATATGCTCCTCTTTAATTGGCTGGTGGCAGGCTGGTGATGCGATGGTGCATGTGGGTTGGCTGTGAGGTATAGCACACTCCGGAACTGAGCCTGGTGGTGTGTCTGTGTGGACTGACACTGACTATCACAGGATTCACATCACTGAAGCAGCCAGCGGGCATCGCCACTGAGTGAGCATAGGTCCACCCAGCTGCTGAGAGTGACAGTGATGGGACATACTGAAACACAGACCTGGTGGCTTTGCTACACTAGTAGCCGCAGAACAACATCTACACTGTCTGCTCCCAGTATGGTACCACTAGTAGGCAAAGAATGAAACATACATTTTCTGACACTCTAGCCTTGTTCCACTGTCCTCTAGTAGTCACAGAACCACATATTCACTGTATAACAGCCACAGCCTTGTTCCACTACCCCAGTGGTTGCTGTAGAATAGTATTTCTCAACTCTTGTCCTCAGGACCCACTAACAGGCCAGGATTTGATGATTTCTTTGTTAGAGCACAGGTGAGTTAATCAATGTGCATGAGCCTCTGATCACCACACTAGCAGAGAAATCCCTAAGTCCTGGCCTGTTAGTGGGTCCTGAGGACAGGAGTTGAGAAACACTGCTGTAGAACCTACATGCACTGTTTCCTTAGTGGCATTCTACTGGTAGCCACAGCACCACATATAGACTGTCAGACACCCTACCCTTGTTCCATTAGTAGCCATAGATCGTAATTACATTGTCTGCTTCCCCAGCCTTGTTCCACCTGCAGCGACATCCTGCCAAAAAATAAAATGTTTTCTGTTTTTTGAATGGGATATAGTATATATGATACATTCAATCCAAATAAAATGCATGTATAATCTGTGAAGAATATGTTCATAAAATGGTTTTCACTATTTGACTGTTTAAAAAATGTTTACAGGTTTAATTTTAAGACTCTGTTCACTTTACCATAATGCACACCTGCCAGCTGTCCCTGGTTTTGACTCTCTGGACCCAGCAGGCTCTTTTGGTCCCTGACCTTAACATTGAAATACAATCCAATATTTTCTGTGCTTGTCATCCATAGATGAACAGGTTACAATCTTACCAGTGTTTGCTATTATTATTTAATTATAGGATTAAATAATTACATGTACTAGCACATGTAGCACAGTGGCTCAGTGGTTAGCACTGTTGCCTTGCAGCGTTGGGGTTCTGGGTTCAAATCCCACCAAGGACAACATCTGCAATGAGTTTGTATGTTCTCACTGTGTTTGCGTGGGTTTCCTCCCATACTCCAAAAAACTTATTGATAGGTGAATTTAGATTGTGAGCCCCAATGGGGATAGGAACCAATATGAGTGTAAAGCGCTGCGGAATCATTGTGCGCTATATAAATAAAGGATTATTATTATTGTATAGGTAATATCCAACTGTACTACTGTAGATGTAATGTGTTAAAAAGAAAAACTGAGACATTCTGTTGTGAACGAACTGCAACACAAGAGAGAAATAAAAAAAAATGCTTGACATCCATACTGAAGAGGGGTCCACTGCATTGTCTTAGTATAGCAATATCACCGTTTTCCGTGAGTGTGCAATACAGGGCTCTACGTTGGGCATTTCCCAACGTCATAATCAGGGGATGATGGGAGTTGTATTCTATCTACTGTTAGGAAACACATAAGTGATGCACATTCATCTCCCACCTAGAAATTATTTACACGCAAGGCAACTCCCCCAAGTAATACCTAGCCCCTTTCCAAGTGAAAGGACTTCCGGAAAGGCTTCAGATCTCTTAGTGACTCACCTGTTATTGCCAGTCAGCGGGACCCGGAGAGTAGGAGGGGTTGATGCTATGGCTGCAGATTAAGTCTGGCATGGTGCTCTTAGTTGGCCAATCGTCACAATGTTGAAGCTCAGCCCGGCCAGCACCTTCTGGGTGGAGACACCTCACAGCAATCCTGTTCAGGACACATCATGCACTGTCGTGCACTCATACTAGGGATCCCAAATGTTTAGACTCATTTCGTACAGGGGGCACCCTCCTGTATTTGTAAAACCTCTCTAGCAAATCTGGGACGGTAGACCTATTTACTCAAGTCTTGACTTTAGGTGGGCGATAAACAATACAAAATAGGCATAATGTTTCACTATCACATAATTCACGTCACTGAAGCAGCCAGCAGGCATCGCCACTGAGTGAGCATAGGGCTGCCCGGCTGCTGACAGTCACACTGATGGGACACCCTGCAACACAGAAATGGTGGAAGAGCACAAAATAAACATGCTATGGGACGGCAAATTGCCGCCCCTGTCAAAGTGCCGCCTGGGTCCATGGACCCACTGGGACCCATGTAAGGGCCAGCCCTGTATTCGAACAAATACCTAATATTTTTTTATATTTTGCACAGGAACAAATATTACTCGCTCTTGCAGTGGCAATAACTGGAACTAATGCTGGCTGCCTACCTATGCCTAGCCTAATGCTACCTGCCTGCCTACACAACAACTGGACACTCTCTAATCTCTTCTTCTCTCTCTGAGCTCCAACAACGCAATGAGGAAATGCAGGGTGTCTGTCTGTGTGACTGTGTCATTAGTCCAACCCCCATCATGAAACGAAGAAGGTTATTGGAATACAGACAAAAGAGGGAAGTAATGCATGAAACGGAGAATGGAATTGGACTAGAGACATGGAGGGAAAATTATGGAGGGAAAGTAATTGAGCGCGCACAGGAAGTACAAAAAAGTCCTGGTCGAAAGTAGTCAAAACGTTTGGAAATTTGTCGATTACCGAAACTTCCGAAAGTCTCCGAATGAATTCGCACAAGTCTAGTGTATATATATATATATATATATATATATATATATATATATACACACACAAGGGTCTTTTTCTATTGGTGTCCTTTTCTACATGTGGATGTTACATATTAACATTTGTTATTCACGATGTATTTTATACTTTGTGATTGTTGATATGAAGTAGCATATCATGTGAAAATGTGAGATCAAGGAGCTCTGTAGTGGCGATATTTAATGGGAGGTTATAAACAGGTTATAAATCACCCTCTGTGATAAAGCAAAAATAAGCCAAAAGGCAACTCCAATTAATTGGCTACTGTAAGATATGTGGACATACAATAATGTGCAAACATTTTAGGCAGATGTGAAAAAATGCTGTAAGGTAAAATGCTTTCAAAAATAGACATGTTAATAGTTTAATTTTATCAATTAACAAAATGCATAATGAGCAAGCAGAACAAAAATCTAAACCAAATCAAAATTTGGTGTGATCACCCTTTACCAACAACATCAATTCTTCTTGGTAAACTTGCACACAGTTTTTTAAGGAACTCAGCAGGTTGGTTGTTCCAAACATCTTGGAGAACTAATCACAGTTCTTCTGTGGATTTAGGCATCCTCAGTTGCTTCTCTCTCTTCATGTAATCCCTGACAGACTCTGTGATGTTGAGAGCAAGGCTCTGTGGGAGCCATACAATCACTTCCAGGATTCCTCGTTCTTCTTTACGCTGAATACAATACTCAATGACTTTGGATGTGTGTTTGGGGTCGTTGTCATACTGCATAATAGATTTGGGGCCAATCAGATGTCTCCCTGATGGTATTGTATGATGGACAAATATCTGCCTGTACTTCTCAGCATTGAGGATACCATTAATTCTGATCAAATGCAGCCCCAAGCTTGCAAGGAACCTCCACCATGCTTCACTTCAGATTTTGACTCAACAGTCAAGTGGACTCATCAGTCCAGTGGACCTGTTCCCATTTTTTTGCACCCCAGTTCCTGTGTTTTCTTGCATAGTTGAGTTGCTTGGCCTTGTTTCCACGTCAGAGGTATGGCTTTTTGGCCGCAAGTCTTCCATGAAGACCACTTCTGACCAGACTTCTCCGGACTGTAGATGGGTGTACCAGAGTCCCACTGTTTTCTGCCAGTTCTGCACTGATGGCACTGCTGGACATCTTCCAATTGCAAAGGGAAGCAAGCATGATGTGTCTTTCATCTGCCACACTAAGTTTCCTTGACCGACCACTGCATATCAAGTCCTCAGCATTGGCCGTTTCTTTGGGCTTCTTCAAAAGAACTTGGACAGCATATCTGGAAAATTCTGTCTGCCTTGAAACTTCTGCCTGGAAAAGAACTTGCTGATGCAGTATCACTACATTATGTCTTGTCACTGTGGTCACTCTTGCCATGGTATATGACTTTTGATATTAAACTGTCTCCAGCAACCTCACCTTGTTAGCTGAGATTGGCTGTTCCTCACCCAGTTTTATTCTTCCTACACAGCTGCTTCAGTTAATGACCGTGTTTCAACCTACGTATTAAATTGAAGATCATTAGCACCTGATCGGTATAATTGTTTAATCATGCGCTTGACTATATGCCTACAAAATCTCTGACTTTGAACAAGTGTACATAGAAGAATTGATTTTGAAGGTAAGGGATGGTCAGACCAAATACTGATCTGATTTTTCTTCTGTGTACTCAATATGCATTTTGATACTTGTTAAATATAAAATATTAACATGTTTATTTTGAAAGCATTCATGGCAATGCCATCGCCACGAATACGCCACCATACTGCCATCCTGGCCCTTATCACACTTTAGTGCATCTCCTCCGTCTCAATCGATTTTCTCATGGTACACAATATCAATCTACCAATGAATTGAGGAATTTCACTCATCTCTATTGAAAGGGGTAAGTCATTCAATCAAAAAAAGAGAGTTTTTCTTTTGGTATGATTCTGCTTTAATAATAGCCACGTTAATTTGTATTATCAGCTGCGGGAGATTATGCAATCCTGATACCAATCATTCGTTGTGATGTTATGAAAAGGGAGAGTGGCTATCAATTCACCTGTTGAAGTGAGCAGTGAGGATTACGAAGACTCATTAGGTGTCTTTCACTCCAGTGATTGTTGCCTCATGTTCCTTGCCGGTTTCCATTAATCCCGGTACAGTTGAGCCCAAACTCTGACACACTGCACAGACCGTGTGTCAAGCTATAACATCAAAACAGCTGTATTGGTCTCCAGAATTAACATCTGTGGGCAGTTTTATACGGACACTTACTTACTATCATCTCAGAGAACTATTCAACATTGGGAAGCAGCCAACTATCAGGCACCTAGGATGTTCAAGGACTCAGTTTTCTTGGCTAATAAGGTGGCTGTGACCCTGATATGTTTTACTCCAAGTTGGGGAAAATGTGATTGAGCAATTGTAAATTACTGTTGATCTATTTTTGTCTACTCTTAAGTTTGCACCACTTTTTTCTGCCTTGTGCCTTTCTTTTTGCCAGTACATAGATGTTTCTGAAGAACAACAGTAAAAATGTTGAAAGGTTTTGCCACCAGGAACTGCAAGCTTATATAACTAAGAAGACTTGTTATTAACTGAAGACCTTTCTAAATACTTGAGAAGGAACAACCTAATCAATATGGAGATTGTATATTTTGAAGGAGCTAATATATATTAAATGTATCCAAAGTTTAAAATTAAATAAGGTAAGTGACCTGAAAGAAATATATGGTGCTCCAAACCTCTATCATAAAAAATTGTGGCCAAAATAATGGACAATACAAACTGAAACTGGACCAATTAGAATAATCAACAGACTTCAGTGAATGCACATTTATGTTGTAAAGAAACACTTATGATCAAATGTGAGAGACAACTCTGTGATCTGATGCAATCAGATAAATTAAGCAATAGTTTATAATGCCAATATGTGAACAAAAAATCAGTGATGATAGTAAAAAATATCAAATATGTATATTCACAATAATAGTCACTTATAACTCTATGGTCACTCATTATCAAAATATGGATATCACAGAAATGAATGGACTTTTCAGAAGAACTCTTTGATTGCAAGGGACATCAAGACCAAAACTCGATTTATATTAAGTATCGGGACATTTTCACTTTTGTCAATAGCTTTAGTTATACATAGTGCAATACTGGTTTCAGGGCTTATAACTTTGCTACTAGCCAGACCTGAAAAGTTACTCGCCACTGCAAGCCATAACATACCCACCAGGGATGAATTTCTACTCGCCAGGGTTATATTTTCACTCGTTATTGGCTAGTGGAAAGTGGAAATTTAGAGCCCTGCTGGTTTGACTTCATTATTACATTGTGGGCATAATGGATAAGACAGTTATATTGTAACGGATCATGCTATGTCCTGTCCTTTCCATTTACTTTTATATATCCTCTGAGTCTGTTCATTTCTGTGATATCCATATTTTAATCGTGAGTGACTATAGCATTATAAGTATTACTGTGAGTATATATCTTTATTTGTTTCTATTGTCACTGATTGCTTGTTCACATGTTGGTATAATAAACTATTGCTTAATGTATCCAATTGCATTGAATCACAGAGTTGTCTGTCACATTTGAGCAAAAGTGTATCTTTACAACATGGATTTGCATTCACTGATTCATTATTCTGATTGTTCTATCTTCAGTTTGTATTTTCCATTATTTTGAGCACGATTATAGTCTATATTAATTACATAATTTTCACTACTATTTCACTGTCTATTGTTAGTTCACCACCATATTGCTATTTAGATTGAGACAAACTGTGGCTCTCTAGCAATTTTATATTATATTTATTACAAACTTTTCCTATATGATATATTTTCAATTTTCCACTTCATCTATTAGATCTTCATTATTTTAATATCCATTTGACACTTGCATTCACCTTTCTAATAGCACCCAATTTAATCAATAATCAACAATAATGTAAATTATTGTTTTAAAGTTAAATATGGGTACTTCCACTGTAGGGAGATGACACTTTCAAACATTTATTACAGTGCAAAGTTTGTTTGTTTTTTTTTGGATGAAGTACTTTCATGGTCAATTCATTTTATGATGGAGCTGTGGCTGTTGTGGTCTATTAAGTTGTCCATAGACAGCAAGAGTAACAGTTCCTCTATAATAGTTTATGGATATATTACAAGCAAAAATGCAATTTGAGCTGTAATAACATTTGAAAGAGGCATCTTCCAAGGGCAGGATTATCCTTGTTTTTCAAAGCAGGAAGAGCCCTACAAAACATGCATTTTTTCATACTATGTGTCACTTTCCTTTTAACTCATTGAATGCCAGAAGGGTGTCCAATGTCTTACCCTAGTCTGAAGGTTAAAATGAACATCTTAATTGATCTAAGTATTCTATATTATACATCGCTTAGAATAACATTATTAACACCTATGAGAGATCTACTGTATGCAGGGTGTTGAGAAACTAAATATGTTTACTTGGAAAATATATATATATGTCATATTCAGAAATGAACTGATAATTATGCAGGAATGTTTTTTGCTTGTTTTTCAATTCAAGCGGATAATACATTCACAAATGTTTCAATTGACAATGTTTGCTAGTAGACCTTCTTTATATTTTGAAATCTGTTGTTTCCTTATCAGAGGTTACTTTCCAAGAGGATAGTGTCATAGATTGAAAGATAGTCCTCAAATAATGTTTTTTATTATTTGTAACGACTTTGGACGCTGAAAACTGAATTCACTGAAGATTGCAGAGCCATGTGCTTTCCCATAACTTAGAGAAAAGAGGCATTGCAGTTTCTAATGGTTGTTGTATATTATTATAACACACACAGATATATGAGGAGAGGGGAGAGCACCACAGGTCTTCTTCACTTAATCTTTAAATCACAAAAATGTCTCTGTTGATGTTCTAGTCCCGCTAATGGACCTTTCTCAAAAACTAAGCTTGAGAAATGTCACTTGGCAGGTGCGAAACATCGACAGAGCCATTTCATTGTCATTAAAAGATTTAAGTGGACAAGAACTGTGAGTGCTGCTTCCTCTTTACGTATTTGTTTAATTGTGTAAGTTTCCAGGCAATACATTTGATCATCATAAGTGCTGGGCTATGTTTTACATATATTCACATTACATTACATATGAGGGATGGACAACATGAGAAACAAATGGTTCATGACTGAAACGAAAGTGTATACAACTGAACATTTTATTCAGCAGTGATTACGAGCACCTTAGGCTATACAAGTAGCTAGGCAACAAGGCATACCAAATAATTTCTTGGGGAATATGAATGCAACATTGGCTTGGGCATGGTATAATAGGATATCCATTGTTTTCAAAACTTCATTAAAACATTGAACAAATGTTGACAAAAGTGAACTGCAGGGTGCTTGCCTACCACATTTCACAATGATAGTGTTTCCTCAGAGTGTTTAAACTACCACCACTGGGGAAACATGGTTCATTTGAAATGTATCACATGAGGCCCCAGAAAATTGGAAAACTAATTTATCTATCTCTTCAAAACTAACAGAATGCAGAAAAAGTATTGGCCACTTTAGGACATTTAAACATTTTAGAAGGTAAGACTGAAGCATGGAATTCTGAATGGAAAGTAATGGACCCAGTCTTGTCCTACTGTAAAGTAATGGATAGGCATGGGTGAAAAGTCAGAACAATTTCCTGCAGGACCTTTCACAAAAATACTATTTCTGCTTTTTTATGAAACTTTTTGTCCATTGTCAGTAAATAAAACTTTCTCCTTCTCACCAATGCCAATAAATCTCCTGAGAGAACTTAGTTCTTGTTTTCTATGACTGCAACTTTTCCCCCTGTAATACTACTTCTTATGAGTGCTAAAGCACTAACTTCCTGCTTAAGTAACATTATCACAACCATCATTGCAAAATAACTATGGCTAGGGATTTTCCAGCACAGTGCAACACATGGCATCAGTTCTTTAAAACTGCCAACTGCCAACATTCTGGAAACTTTACTATTCCATAGGCATACTGTTGCATTATTTTTGTGCAGGTCTTGACTTCATTCTAAGAACTTAGCAAGTGTGGGATGGCAGTACATCCCAATGCACCACAGCTTCTAAGGGGATCAAAGAGTCCATTAAAAAGAATTGGCACGTGCTCACTGGAGATGGAAAAATGGGTCATTTGTTTAGTGAATCACCGTTATTTTGGTACAGAAGAGGGAAAATTTGGGAGACATTTTAATGAAGGCAGACCCAGTCAGCAAATATGAATCAAGCACTTGGCTTACACGTCCAGCAGGTGTGTATAAATGTAAAGGCTGTTTGAACTGCGGAAACTTAATCACGAGTAAATCTTATCTGCATCCAAAGCTGGTGAAAATAAAAAGCCATTGAGGGGACATTGTAGAGCAAAGAATATATACAACAACCAGTTGCTAAGCACTTTGGACTATTTAAACATGACATCAAGGATTTCCGCTTCATGTCAATTTTACAAGTTCAGAAGCCCCACAGAGGGGGTAACATGCATCAAATACTACTCCAACAAGAAGCCAGATTGATTTTTGAATATGGGACATTGGCACCAAATGGACTTAACCATGAACTTTCCTGTTTCCTTTGAGAGTATATAGAAGTACCCAGATTGGTGAGCATCATTTGGCATCCCCAGAGGCCAGATCCCTTGGTAGGAGCACCTAGCCGCCAATAGTATATATATATATATATACTCCTCGATTAAGAAGGATCATTTATTCTATATCGGTGAGCACCCTATGGGCACCCCAGGAGACCAGATCCTCAGGCAGGAGCACCTAGCCACCAGATATCATTTTGAAGAATATTCATCACTGTATCCTTCCTACACCAGGAAATGGGAGGGATGATCAAGAATTGTGAAACATCTGTGGATATCATTTACAATTGTTATACTATAGATAAGAACTGTGGACAAGTTATGGACATAATCTACAGGTATTTCTTTACATGATTCTGCATAAAGAACTATTACAACATTTTCTTCAACTGACAATTACCTTAATTTTTGTCTCCTGAGTAGACTGTTGCCTATTGTCAAGCTATACTAGTGGATAGTAATAATAACTAGTTTATTGATTGGATGTATGTGACGACTCTTCATCGTTCATGTAACATTTCTTTTTGGCATCATTCATGTAACATCTCCCTTTTTTCTCTTATTTCTTTTCGTTTTAGCATGAGTAATTATCTAGGGTCAGTACTTGATTCCGTGGTACCCATCAATCATATAATTGATATTGTATGGTCTTGATCCCTGGTTTCCTGCACATTGCAGAGCTGGCACGATGCATGCCTAAACAGTGACTGCACCATCTGGTATGATTGGTGTGTGTGGCATGATGTATCCGTTCCACTGGTCTTCAGCCTTAGCAGTGGAACAGAGCATTATGAGATGTGATGGTATTGGGTATCCGTTGCTTGCATACTTGATAAACTCTGTGACATCATGTATCCCTGCTGTGAGCATTGAGGCCGCTATTTGGGTGTCCTCGTGGAACGCATCGTGGGGCCAATGGCATCAGAGACACTTCACTATTTGTGAGTATAAATACTTGTAGTGCTTCAGTGTTTGTCCCTTTGCCCTGATGAAGGTCCATTAGGGGCCGAAAACGTTTGGCTGATGCATTATACTTTTTCCTGCACTTCAATTGCTGATGCTGTGTGAGGTTTCTTGCCGTTTCAGATGGTCCAGGCTGAGTATAGTTATACATATTTCTGTATGGAACATGCACCAGTGACATTAAGTAAAATACTGTGGGTTAAATTGTTTTTTATTTTTAGAGTGCCACTGCCTCCACTCTGTATATAAATATATATATATATATATATATATATATATATATATATATATATATATATATATATATATATATGTATATATACATATACTGTTGTCCACCTTATCCTATCGCTGTCAAATCAGAATGTTGGGGTATTTTGGTCAACCTCCTTTGCTCCCTTCTCACTCACACCCCCAGACACCTCCAACACAGAAAGAATAACAGCAAGATCAGCAAAGAGCTTGAACCACAGCTGCTTATGTCTTTCAAATCAAATCAATCAGACAGAATGTCGGGGTATGTGGGGTCAACCTCCTTGCTTCCTTCCTGTTCCCCAGACTCCAGAATACAGAGAACAAATGTTCTGCCTACAAGACTTGCTAAACTAAGCTTCAACTCCATTTTATTAGCTTGTATTCTATAGATAAGAAATTAGCTGCTCTCTCTTCCTCTCACGAACACAGAATGGTATGCTTTGGGAACATGCCACCCTTTTTATAGTATAACTGTGGTAAAATAAAGAAAACTTTCCATGTGCCCAGTAGAAATTCTTTCTCCCATTGATTTCAATGCAATGAGCTACGATAAAAATGTGGGAAAACTGCACTTTTCACGAAAATGTTGCTGGTCAGCGAAAAGTGCCATTTTCTCCAGTTTCGCATTTGAGACAAAAACTTTCACCCATCCCTAGTAATGGAATCAATTAGGATACACCAGGAGACAAAACATCAAAGGATTTTCTTTAGAAATAGATTTAGAGTTTTTTCAAGCATCACCATGATAACGTTTGGGTAAACACACTAATTCTGAGCATAAAATATGACCATACTGATACTTGCATAAAATTATTCCAGTGTGGGTCCTTTTCTGAGCTAGTTATATACATACAAAAAATACTGCGTTGACACAGATCTTAGAAAAAACTAGCAAAAAAGATGTGGGGGGGGGGGAGTCACTAAGCGATGATAAAGAGATGATCAGGTGGAGACGACTTCTCCAGTTCCTTTGAAATTCTATAGAGCCTATGCCAGTGGTTCTCAATCTTTTTTTGATCGGGGCACACCTAAGACATAATCTACAACATGCGGGCACCCCTAACATATTTAATGTACTTTATCAAGGGCATAAAAAGGGTACAATACATAAACATACAGTTATGATTAGGTTTTATAATCATAATAACAAAACCAAATTTATTGTGCATAACAATTTCTATAAATCTTTATTTAAAAGTCCATTTTTGTCAGTCTTCATAGAAAACATGGGGCACCCTAAGCTGATGTCTGTGGCACACCAAAGTGCCACAGCACCCTGGTTGAGAATCACTGGCCTATGCACTAAGTTCTCCTAAGTTGAAGAAATCTTAGTGCATAGGCTCTATAGAATAACATAGGAACTGGAGAAGTGATAAAGTGGAGAAGTCATCTCCACTTCATTACCTCTTTATCACCACTTAGTGAATCTCCCCCATTGTGTTGCTTGTAATATAAAGATTGTAGCAAACTGCACCTTATGGACTGGATTCAAATGCAGGAGATAAATGTTACCTCCCGTTTTATCAAAATTGTTCCTGTTGAAGTCTATGGGGATACCTGGAGATAAAATTAGCACCTGCATTTGAATCAAGCCCTATATGTCAAGAAAAACATCTGTTTGAAGCCAGCAGGCATTTATGCATAATCTATATGGTGTAATGTTAGATGTAGAAATCTTTTGCGCGCATACACACACATAATCTATATGGTGTAATGTTAGATGTAGAAATCTTTTGCGCGCACACACACACACACATAATCTATATGGTGTAATGTTATATGTAGAAATCTTTTGCGCACACACACACACACACATAATCTATATGGTGTAATGTTAGATGTAGATATCTTTTGCGCACACACACACACACATACACACACACACACACACATAATCGATATGGAAGTTTGTGTTCATGCTGCTCTTCTCCCTCCAAAAGGTTATATAAGTTAAGACAGAACCATTGATACATTTTTTCAGTGACTATATCACCATTATCTTTGCGATTTAAATTGGGATTATTTTTAACCCCTTGAATGATAGAGTCAAATATGTGTTCTGACATTGAGGGTCATATTGAAAAAGCTGAATGGAGCATGGAGAATGGGGGAGGAGACAAGTACAAATTCCTACAATTTCCATTGCTTAAAATTCGGTAGTTAACCCCGTGAATGATAAAGAGTTATCCAACACATTGCCAAACAATGTACTGGAGATCTTTCTAGCATTCGGAGGGTTAAAAGCCTCATTTAAACCTTTGAGTGCCGGTGAGGTATCCAACGCATTGTGTTGCAGTGCGTTGGACACCTCTCTGGCACTCAAAGGGTAAAATTGATGGAAATGTTCATTTGAACCCAGTGGTGCCTTTGAGTTGCCCAAATTTTCTCCTCTTGTATTCAAGCAACCCGTAATTCAAGCATTCACCATTGTTTCTCTCATCTTATTTATATATTTGCTTATTACCTTATTATATTTTCTATGAGCTAGATTCCATTGCATGTTATTAATGTTATTACTGGTTTTATCTCACAGATTCCTATTGAAGTCCACAAGGGAATTTGTTTATGAAATGAGCGATAAAGTTTTCTCTTGCAGTGGAGTCTAGGCCCATGTTCTGGCACTTCCAAACAACTATACATTCTCCATTTGTTTTACTAAATATCCCTGACAGAAAATACTTGTTTCTTGTGGATATTAGCAGGTCAGTAAAACACTTGTGACTGTTCATTTTAATAAAGCTAATTAAGCAGAAATGTGAAATTTCCATAGATAGTATCATCAGTGCAAAAGAAAACAGCTGTGACCAATTGATCTCCCGGGGCTCTCAACATTTCTCACAGTAGGAGTATATGCCTACCATAAATACATTTCAATATATTTACATTTATTAAAATATGAAAAATGAGGTCAACACGAAAATACAAAATTGAACAAAATAGTAATATTATTCAAGAACTGGCTGAAGGCTAATTCAAAGTCAACTTATTTGAATGTCAATCAAGACCTTTAAAGGGATAGTAATACTTAAAATGTAAAATAAAATTTGTTGTAGGGTTTATTCCCCTGAGTAAAACAAGAGTACTCCCACTGCTGAAAGGTGTTTTATTCAAAAGTTATTGCAGCTCAAACTTGAATTTTTCAGGTGCACTATAACAGTGGCCTGAAACTGTACAGTGGTGCTGTTGCTACACCATCCTATGGAGATTTATGGTCAACTGACAGCAGGAACAGCACCACTGTACAATTTCAGGCCATTGTGATACTGCACCTGAAAAATTCAAGTTTGAACTGTAATAACTTTTTAATCAAAATACCTTTCGGCAGTGGGAGTACCCTTGTTTTACTCAGGGGGATAAACACTACAATATTTTTTTTTACTTTTTAAGAATTACTATCCATTTATCTCTTTGAATGCCAGAGGGGTACAAACAGATTGTGAAGAAATGCTTTGCTCACCCATCTGGCATTAAAGGGTTAATATCCTATTTTACTCTTTGTGTCTACCATTGTTATCCACTTATCATTCACTTCAGTTTTTGAAGGCTAAACAAGGCCAGTCAACATTCTCTAAACATAAAATATCTTTGCAAAATCCGTTTCTGTTAATTAACTATAAATTAGAGTTGCACCAATACAGATACTGGTATCGGTATTGGTGCCGATACCAGCATTTGCACGAGTACTCGTACTCGCGCAAATTCGGCCGATGCCAGCACTGATACCCTGTGTCAGGGTCGGTGCTGCAGAGAGGGAGCCCTGGGAGCTGCTCACAATGCTCCCCAGTCGCCTCTCTCCCACCTGCAGTGTCAGAGCGTTGCCGCGGGTTACCATGGCAATGCTCCAACACTGACCTCTGCTGGGGCTCGTGAGAGAACAGCGAACACCCAGCAGAGGAGGGTAAGGCAGGCAAAGTGGGATCAATAAAGGCAAGATGGGGTATCAAGAGCGGGTGAAGAAAAAGGCAGAGAGGGGGGTCAATAGGGAGAAAAAGAGGCAAAATGGACTAAGGGAGAAAAAAAAAGAGGCAAAAGGAGGAAGGATCAGGAGACAAAAGGAGGGGGGCCAAGAAGAGGCAGAAGGAGGGGGGATCAGGAGGGAGAGAGAGAGGCAAAAGGGTGGGGCCAAGAAGAGGCAGAAGGAGGGGGGATCAGGAGGGAGAGAGAGAGGCAAAAGGGTGGGATCAAGAGTCAAGAAGGGGGAGAAAGGGGGGTCAAAAGGGAGAGAAAAAGCCAAGGCAAAAGGAGGGGGCTCAGGAGGGGGAGAATGAAGCAAAAGGTGGAAATCAAGAGGGGGAGAAAGAGACAAAAGGGGAGAATCAAGAGTCAAGAGGTGGTGTGTGTGTGTATGTATGTATGTATGTATATATATATATATATATATATATATATATATATAAAGCTGTGGGTTGGTTGCACTCACTCCATCAAAATAATTTGCCCAGGTGCATAGTCCTCAGAAGAAAGCATGTATAGATGTAAAAAGGAGGCAGCACCAGTGGGACTTCTTAATGGTATTTATTAAAGCAGCACAAAGGCAATCAATATGGTCGACATTTTGGTCCGACAAAATGGACCTTTCTCAAGAAAGGTCCATTTTGTTGGACCGAAACGTCGACCATATTGATTGCCTTTGTGCCGCTTTAATAAATACCATTAAGAAGTCCCACTGGTGCTGCCTCCTTTTTACATCTATATATATATATATATATATATATGCTTTAGGTACTTGGAAAACTGGCAAAAAAGTATCTGTAATTGGTATCACTGAGTACTTGAAAAAGTATCGGTACTCGTACTCGGTCTTAAAAAATTGGTATCGGTGCATCTCTAAAAATCAAATAATAGCTCAAGCATGTCATGAGATTATATACAGGACCTAATTTAAAAAGGGAACTATGGTTATAGAAATAACAGTCTCTATTTTATAGATTTTTGATGCTCAGAGTGCTTCCACTGCTAACAGAGTTTTCTTTCAAAAAGCTATTACAGCTCAACTGTAATATTTGTTTTATTAATGAAACTGCATTTTTCCATTCTTGTCACCAGGATGTGCTGTTCTTATCATTTTAGTGGACATGACATCCACAACAGATTTAAGGGGGGTTATGCACTAAGCCGTGATAAAGAGGTGATAAAATGGAGATGACTTCTCCAGTTAAATCACTTCTCTAGTTTCTATGTTATTCTATGGAGCCTATACACTAAGATCTCCAAAGTTGGAGACATTTTAGTGCATTGGGTCTATAGAATAACATAAGAACTGGAGAAGTGATAAACTGGAGATGTCATCTCCACTTTTTCACCTCTTAATCACACTTTAGTGCATATCCACCAAGATGTTATTTCCTGATCCAAGATGCAAGGGAAAAATTCATATTGGTCATTAGGATTTAATGTGAGTGTAAGTATAAGGAGTTGCTAGAGTTTCTTTAACTGTTTAAATAGCAGAGGGATATACAAACATAGAATTTGACGGTAGATAAGAACCATTCGGCCCATCTACTCTGCCCATTTCCTACTGTAAAAACCTCAAACCTTTTTTGGTCCTTGATCTTGTATTATGTTCAGGACAGCCTTATGCCTATCCCATGCATGCTTAAATTCTGTCACTTTGTTAACTTCTACCAAGTCTGCTGGTAGGCTATTCCACTTATCTACTACCCTCTCAGTGAAGTAAAACTTTCTTACATTACGTCTAAACCTGTATCCCTCTAGCTTCAGAGTATGGCCTCTTGTCCTAACATTTTTTCTCCTTTGAAATGTACTTCCCTCTTTGTTGAATCCCTTCATGTATTTGAATGTTTGCAAAGAACTCAAGGGATTAACCCCTTAACCCTTTGAGTGCCGATGCAAAACAATTTAAGAACTGTGCGATCTGGGAGTGAGGAGCTCTGCAGGACCAGGGCACATTATTATTTTTTTTTTTTTTACAATAATGAGCAGCAATCACAAACTTCAATGACGTGGCAGGACAATTACCAGTCCTTTATGTCCGGACAGCCGTGACAGTCCTGACACATTATCGGACATCAAGGTGTTAATGTAAGACAGTTGTGATTTCTTTTTGCTGGCTATTAATCAGGGGTAAGATACCTCAAGTCCTCTAGCTGCTGCTAAACTATTCTCAAGTTGCCCATCACTGCCATAGATTTTTCAGTCATGTCTTGCAGTGCCTTGGATCACAAAATAATTATTTTTGTCACAAGAAAGTCTGCAATAACTGAGCCTAAAATGGTACCACAATATATATGTACCTTTTCTACAAAGACCATTTAACCCCTAGAGTGCCACTCAAAGCGTTAAAACACTATTTAAAATATATCACACCATTGATTCATTAGAAATGTAAATATTGACTTCACAATGGTAGATAATAGTTGACTTGTTCATTAGTATACCCTACACCTTGTTGCGATGAGTAGCCTTATAATGCTGATTGCTGATTTCATTGCAATCAGCATCTCTCTATCCCACGGTATGAAGTGCATTATAATATAGATTGCTCATTCATAAGAATAATAACATATACATCTGTTGGAAGATGTTACATTTGAATGCCTGCATTAAATTAACATACATTTATGTAAATCTTGCTGTTGTATATGCATGCCTTCATGTGTTTAAAACCTAAC
Source organism: Rhinophrynus dorsalis (assembly GCA_037306005.1). NCBI lineage: Eukaryota > Metazoa > Chordata > Amphibia > Anura > Rhinophrynidae > Rhinophrynus > Rhinophrynus dorsalis. Next base: position 573,830,360 of record CM074719.1, read on the forward strand.
AAAGAAAAGTGTAACATATCATATGCAGATGAGAAAACATCTAAAAAGAACACTGAGAGCAAATCTGTTAAAAGAATACATTGTAACTCCTAATAAAAATGCAGCAACCTTTTCTAAGGCCAGGGAATCCTAATGGCCCTTATGAAATATGCCCTTCTGCCTTTGTTCAAGAGAAAAGTAAACTTCAGTCAGTTGTGAATGTCATGCCCATGGAGGCTGACATGAGAGTTGCTGGTAGTTTTTCTAAACTGAAGCAGGCAGTGTGCAAGGATCACCTTTAATGGTATATTAATCTTTCACAAAAACAAATTAATCTTCATAGTATTTGGGCCATGGAGAGTGTTATTTCAATACTGTGAGAGCTGTAGTTCAAGAGTAATTGAATGATAAAGTATCCCCCTTCCACCCCTTTTACCTAGTGTAAGCCGCCTCCCCTTCAGATGTAGAATATGGTCTCTTGACCTGACAGCTCTCGGCAAAGGACAATCTTTTGTGAACATAATGAAAACCCTCCCACCCTTGACAGGTTTCACAGTTATTTCCCTTATGCTCAATGAAGATTGTCCCTCTCTGTGATCCATCTGGACAGTCTTGCTGCTCTGAGGTGAGCAGTATTACATTAGTAAAAGGGGAGGGAGGGGGATACTTTATCATTCAATTACTCTTGAACTACAACTCTGACAGTATTGAAATAACACTCTCTTTGGCCCAAATGTTATCAAAATTAATTTGAGCTCTTTTTATTATGAAACATTACTATGCCTTTAACCCCTTAAGGACCGGCTCATGCACGCGCGGCCGGCACTTGACGACCACTGGGCTTTTTTTTTTCTAGTACTTCCGGTTCAGGGCTCCCGGAGCGGTGTGTAGCTGCGCCAATAGCCCTGAACTCCATGACATGCCAGGACCATCACTGGTCCTTAAGTGCCAGACCGCCGTGATAGTCCTGCCACATCAATGGTGGCGAAGGTATTAAGAGACCTTTAAGAAATGTATCAGACACTCCTCTGATCCTTAGATCAAGATTACAATGTTCAGTGAGCGGAGTTTTTGTCCTGTGATGCTACTGGAAACTGTCATGTCCACTTTAATGGACATGATATCCAGGACCGATTCATAATAAGCTAGAATAAAATGGTGATTAGGTGGTGTTATTTCTCCTTTAACTGATATTCAAGAAAATGCAGAAATACACATGAAAACAATGAGACTGATATATAAAGAAAAAAGTTTAGCAATTCTGGTGAAATCCAACATGCCACAGGAAAAAATAAAAATTGGAAGCATCATGTTATATGAGTAATGAATATTTCGTAGAGCTTTTCCTGTTGAAAACAAAGTGTACTCCCACTACTAGAAGACATTTCATTCAGACTTTATTACAACTCAAACTTGCATTATTTTTCTGTTAGGACAGTATTTCAATGAAAAGAAGAGCGAGAGGAAGCATCTCCTCATGGTATCCTATATAAAATTCACTAATGTATGTTTGTCAGAAGCTGTCATTCGCAGTACAGGCGGCTGAGCGCGCTGCAATCATGCGCAGTATAGACTGCCCAAGCCGCGGCTGATAATGGAGCGGGGCGCTCCAAATTCAGAACTTAGTCGGTGCGCAGAGAGGACTACAGTCTGAATTCGGAGCGCACCGCTGCTTTATCAGCTGCGGAGCGGGCAGTCGCTACTGTGCATGACTGCACCACAGCCATTGCTGCCTGGCACTGTGGCCCATGTACACGGGCTGTTCAACTAGTAGAATATAAAATACATTGTAATATAACTCTAGTTACTAGTGCAAATTCACATTTAAATGGGGCATAGTCAGCCTCCAGATATGAGCACAGTATAGCGACAATACTCTTTTAATGTCTCAAAGGATATCAATGTCTCGTCACAGCTTTCCTCCACATGACATCCTGAGTAGGGAACAAGTCCTAGAACTAGAGAACTCGGATTCAGAAAAATATATTTTGCTGTTGCTCCTTGCCATGGACAAGGCTGGGAATGCATTGCAAGGATCAGCTTTTACCACTGCATACTGTGCATGTACCTGTTGTATGTCGATATGTTCCATGAGCTATCTGCTCACTTCCTCAGGTATATGAGGCTTGGAAAGATTGTCATAACTGCCTTTCTGAGTGGCTGTTTTCATTATTGTTATTATTATATTTTATTTAAAAGTATCAACATATTCCTTGATTGGGAAATATGTATACAGACTAAAACGAAAAGAGAGAGGGAATGTATGTAAATTTAATATGTACAACTGCAAAAAGACACTTGCATAAATACAATTAAAAAATACAAAATTATATAAAATTTATTTGAAACAGCTATTTAAGAAAGGTTTACAAATAGATACTAAACCGTTATTAAAATCTGTATATGTATCTGAAAGGTAAGATAATCTTATATAATAATTCGCTAAATCGTGTGTAACGCCGCGACATGCACAGTAGACACTGCTGCTCGTGCTGCAGTCATGCGCAGTAGAGACTGCCCGCAGCGGCTGATACAGAGCTGGGCGCTCCGAAGGAGCGTCCAGCTCTGTATCAGCCGCGGCGCAGGCAGTCTCTACTGCGCGTGACTGCCTCGCGACCAGGTGGCAGTGGCACTGTGGCCCGTGTAACGGGCTGTTCAACTAGTCAAACATATTTGAGCAACCATTATTTTAAGACAACATAAAGGAGAATACAGTATATCGGAGTCTTTTAGAGCTATGTTGCAGGGATAATATCTTCCAGTGTTTTCACAGTTAGGGATTTCTGATGTAGGGGAATCTTGCAGCACACATTTTGTACTGCTCTGCTTTTTAGTAGCATATCTGGTTTTGTAACAACTTAAAATATTGGTGCATGATAAAGTCCCTTTCACATGGGCAACAGCTACACAGCAGTGCTGTGTTGATGCTATTGAAATTATGAAAAGTCTTATGCTGGGCTATGGTACATTTCACATGGGCAATTATCACCTCAAGTGAACCTACTCAAGTCTATCATACTGCATCTGTACTGCTTTCACAAGGAACAGAGCAAAAATGCAATTAGGGAGTTGTACAGCTGCAAGCAAACCTATCACAGTGGTGATGATGGAGACTACCTGCTATGGCCTGCAGCTGAACAACTGTTGTTTGCTTACTGCTATTTGGTGTAGATGTTTACATGTGTTTTTTCACACATTGAGAATGTACAAGGGGGCTCATTCACATCTGCAGAATGTGACTTCTTTATCTTGGTTAAGGTGTGGGACTGTTCATGTCTCTGTGTGACCCACTCCTTCCCCCTCTTCATACGTTTGTCACACATTTTGCACAATGCTGATGTTGAGTATTGAACAGTCCTGCCGCAACTAAAAATAATCCCATCCCCATAATTTCGGGGCAGGAAAAGGCGGAGTGGGGCTGGGCTGTCTTGTGCTGTCTTGTGCTGTTGCTGTTGTAATTTCTGGCACTGCTGTGTCTGCTGTTTCTTCACTTGTACTATTGCTAGTACTGTTAAATGGATCAACTTCTTCCAACAATGCCTGCCCCACATCACCACCACTAGATGGAAATCCACCATTATCCTGCTCAACAGTACTCCTACCACCAATACTTGCACTCATGGTGGGCAAGTTGGTTGCATCATCAGCAGCCTGATGAAGGTAATGCTGTTCTGCTTCCTACTGCTGCTGCTCTGACATATGATCATCATCAGTGTTATCTAAAGACAATTCAGGAGCAGGAACTACACTTGCCGTTAACTCCATCATTTCAGTAGTATTGGGGGGGGTGAAACCCAGTCCCTCCAGTCTTCATTTGCTACATGGAAGAATACTCATGCTTGCACCACTATCAAAAACACCCTATAGGTTACCACCAGTCTCTCCATCCTCCTGCTGTCCTGGTGTTGAGTCTGCTATCATGCCACTAAACCTAAACATCAATCCAGCTGCTTCAGACTCAAGGAAGTGCACTGTGGTGGTGGGGTATCTATTCTCATGTGACACTTCCTGATACAGTGCAGCTGTATCAGCCTGAAGCATCTGCACTGGTGTTCCTGGGAGGACTCAGAGTGGGATATGGTGGGGGAATAAGAGCAGGACATGGTGGTGGACTCAGAGTAGGAGTGGGACACAAAGGGATCCATGGGGGACTTACGCTGGAAGTGAGACATAGTGGGGGACCCAGTGGTGGGGAAAGGGACACATTTCCCAGGTCTGCTTCCTTGAATATAAAACCTTGGTTCACTCCTGGATTTCTGCTGCTGGCACAAATGTGGATCTCTCTGGATTGGAAGTCTCGCTGCTGCTGCATGGATGAATCCTCCTATACTACAGCAGAAGAACGCCTCCAACTTCTCCTACTGGCCATTGTGCCTCACACTTTAATTTTAACTAATTTTTCTCTCTGTCTTTCGTTCTCTTTAAATTTGCCTGCATGGCTTTTTTTCCTATGATACTGGGAAATCCTTCCACATAGAGAAACATAGGCAGAATACATCAAACTTCTTAGGAGAACATTTCAAGAGCTGGTGGGAAAGCTGGAAAAAATTTGTTTCTATGAGAGGAATTTTCTATGGAAAAAGGGAACAAATAGGATTTGCTTTCAAAGAATTTCCGGGAACAAAATTTGACTTATTTGACTTACAAGCTGCCAGTTTCTGGTTAACAATTCCCTCAATTAAGCAGCATTATCTAAGAATTATATACCACCTTTACATGTCTTATAAGTAAATTTTATATTACTGTTGTTCCACCTCTCAGATTCTGTTTTTAAATGATCCTACAACTACCAAGTGAAAAGCATTTAATCGATAAAACAAATGGAAGAAAGAAAATATTAGGTACACATAGGAAAAACACATAATGCAGTATTTCATGTGTGTCCACAGTTAACCCTTTGAGTGCCAGAGTGGTACGGAACGCACTGCAAAGCAGTGCATTGCGTACCACTCTGGCACAGAAAGGGTTAAAGGGAAGCTTTGAATAACGTCTTAGATGCTAGCACCCAACTGGATAACAATAAGAAGGAAACTGAATTATGAGTTTTTCATAAACTGCTTAAAGGGGAACTCTCTCCTCTATTAAACTCGTTCTTATCTTAATGTTCCCTTTCGTCTGAATCTTTTTTAATTTTAATACTGTATTGCCCGAGACATTACCTTGTAAAGATAAGCCAGTGACGTAATTTCAGTACAGGCTGCGGTACAGCTTTGTACTGTAGCCTGTCAACCGTCATCTCCTCCCCTCCCCAGCTGTTCTACTTTACCTCCTCCTAATAGCTGTCTATGGACAGCTATTTTCAGTTAAAGGGATAGTAATGTTTCACAATAAAAGCAGCTCCAATTAATCTTCATGGTATTTGGGCCATGGAGAGTTATTTCAATACCATCAGAGTTGTAGTTCAAGAGTAATTGAATGATAAAGTACCCCCCTTCCTCCCCTTTTACTGATGTAACACTGCTCACCTCAGTGCAGCAAGAGTGTTGGGATGGATTTCAGAGTGGGACAATCTTCAGTGAGCATAAGGGAAAAACCTGAAAAACCTGTCAGTGGGTGAAGGGTTTTCCTTATACTCACAGTAAGAAGATTGTCCCTTGTTGCGATCTGTCTGGTCAAGGAACCAGACTCCACATCTGAGGGGAGGTGGCTTACACTGGGTAAAAGGGGAGGGAGGGGGATACTTTATCATTCAATTACTCTTGAACTACAACTCTGACATTATTGAAATAACACTCTCCATGGCCCAAATACTATGAAGATGAACTGGAGCTGCTGTCTTTGTGAAACATTACTATCCCTTTAAACATAAATCCCCATAGGATGCCGTATTGATGGCTTCTTGGTAAATTATTGGACCATGGAGCTTCTGTATCCAAGAAAATCCAAGTCTGAGAGCCAAAAATCTTTGAATAAAACATCTCAAAGCAGAAGGTGTACCTTTGTTTTACTCAGCAGGATAAAATGTACAATATATATTTTTTTCAATATAAGCTTTACTCTCACTTTAAAAACAAGGACAGAAGATATTATATCATAGGCAGAGTCTGTCCACAAATAAACATATTGTGCTACTAAATATTGGAACCACGACCCCTGCCAAAGATCTAGTTTCTATTCTGATCTTGAAGTGTGGAGACTGGTCTAAAAATGATCAATACATTAAGTCACATTAATAAATCATATAGTAAGTAAATCTATTTTAATTGCCTAAATAACAAAATCCATTGTGAGAATTATGTTTCATGTACAATGTCTGCTGGAATATTGCAAACGCTAGACTTCAGTAAAGTTCTTCTTTATAAATCCTTCAGGAATGAATCCATTTTAATAGTGCTGGTGTTTCTTACATTGGTAGTGGTTAGCAGAAAGCAGAACAGTATCTCATTTCAGCAATATGCCTTCTTTATTTTTATGCTTTACAACTGGTGCCTTTACGTTACTGCCGGACTGAAAATTAATGAAGACATTGTTGAAATATTTCTTGTTCTTACGTAGCAAAAAAGAATAATAAAATGATATCCAAAGCATTCAGTACAAACAATCTGGGTTATGTTAACTCAGTGGATCTCAATCTTTTTTTGTTCAGGGCACCCCTAACACGTAATATACAACATTCTGGGCACCCCTAACATATTTAATGTACTTTATCAAGGGCATAATGAAGGTACAATGCATAAATATACAGTTATTATTAGGTCTTACAATCATAATAACAAAAGGAAACGTAATGTGCATAACAATTTCTATAAATCTTTATTTAAAAGTCCATTTTTGTTAGTCTTCATAGAAAACATGGGGCACCCTAAGATGATGTCCGTGGCACACCAAAGTGCCACTGCACCCTGGTTGAGAATCACTGTTTTAACCCATGCAAAACCCTCTGGTATAAAGGGTTAAAAAGGAAACGAAAACATTCTACACATTTTTGAAAAATGTACTGTACAATTTTGAATGTTGAAAAAATAAACATTTCGGAGAAGGCAAAGGACCTACAGAAGGCTACAGATGTGCAATTCTGGAGCAAATCAATTGGAATGTGTTTTTCTGGTGCAGGGAATAAGCTGAGCAGGAAGATATATCCATGCATCCCATTCATACCCAGGGCACCCTGAAGAAGTACAAGGAGTTCCATAGAACGTATGTAAGTAATGGTAGACAGGGGAACAAGAATGCCTGGGAACTTTGTCTTCTACAGAGAAGGAACTCATGTGGTGCCGGTGGGAGGATATAAATGACTTGATTCGTGTCACAAAGAGGGTGGGGCTTAATTGGGGGAGTGGGTGGGACTTAACAGAATGTGTAATAAACTGGGTGGGAAGTGAGAAGAACAGGGTGGGTAGGAGTAGAAGTGGGTGGGTAGTGGGAGGAACAGAGTGGGAAGGAGGAGAAGTGGGCAGAGTTTCATAAGAAACTCCGCACCATTGGGGAATCAGCCTCTGCCCCTGGAGACCCAGTAATTAACTGCAAAAACTGGAGTCTACAGGGCAGATCTGGACACTTGGATGTGTATGGATGGTTGGTAGGTACTAACCAGCACTCAAATACATTTAAAGGGGAACTACCACCCTGCAAAAACTTAACCTGGATTGATTCTTCATCTGGCGACTAGCTGCTTAGTAGCGCTAGTCACCAGAAATATTACCCGGTTCTGAAGATTTCGGCCTTTTTCTGACGGTCACTGGAAGAGAAAGCACGGACATCTCGTCACAGTGACGTCCGTGCGCCAGCGCTGTCAGTCCCTTTTGAGCCGGCCTTTTGCGGGGTGGTAGTTCCCCTTTAATATTAATATTATGTTAAGCTCTTGGATGCTAGATAGATTACTGTGTTGGTGATCTCACTAGCATCCAATAAATTAAAAGAGAATTAAAGTGATAGTAATACTTGAAAACTTTTAAATTTAATTCAATAGATATTTTAAAAATACATTAATTGTGCCATTTTCAATCTCCCAAACTTTTATTTTTAAAATATCAAAGGGATAGTAAACTCGAGAAAAAAGTATAGACGAATTGATAGGTACAATTAAAAAATACTTACTGCCCTCATTCCCATCTCTCAAACCATTATGCAATTAAAGCAATGCGTTGCGCACCCCTCTGGCAATCAAAGGGTTAATCCCTTGAGATGCAAGAGAGATCTCCAACAACCTTTATTCTTTAGGTATAGTTACCATTTAACATGTTTGGCACTCAGTAGGTTAACCCTTTGAGTTCCAGAGGGGTACGGAATGCATTGCTTGGCAATGCATTACATACCCCTCTGGCACTCAAAGGGTTAAATGAAGAACCTTGATTAATAGTATGCACTCATAGTCTTATGAGCCAAAGAACTGGCGTCAATCTGGATCATTCCATCCTTAAAATAGAGAAGTAATACAAAATTTCAGAATGCACATTATTTAAAAGGGAGCTTTTAACACCTTAAATGCTAGAAAGGTTTCCACCACATTGCTTCCAATATGAAGGAGATTTCTCTACCATTGAGGGAGGTTAAAGCCCCATTGAAATCAATAGGATTCTGTATTTGTCCCCAAGAGCAACGCTGTCCATGTTCAATCCGCAAGGGTAGGCTGACCAGATCTCACCTTTAACCAGGGACACACATGAAAAATGCATACTGCAGGGCTGCTTTACTTTCAGTACAGTCCTGAATTATACCTATTTCCTATGTGTCCCCGGTTAATGGTGAGGTCTGATCAGCCTACTCAAGGGACACCAACAGTCCAGGATTTAAGGATTTCCTGATTAACCCCTTAAGGACCGTCATGCCTGATCTGGCACATAAGAAGCAGTGATGGTCCTGGCACGTCATGGGATTCTGGAGTTGCTGCACGGCTGCATGCTGCTCAGCAACCCCGGACTCCATTACCTAGGGTGACCAGACCTCACCTTTAACCGGGGACACATAGGAAAAGTGCATACTGCAGGACTGCTTTGATTTCAGTGAAGTACTGAAATATGCCTATTTCCTATGTGTCCCTGGTTAAAGGTGAGATCTGGTCAGCCTACCATTACAACAACAAAAAAATGCACTGTGGTCCTTATCGGCTGGCCGCGCACATCTTTGGATGGCAATAAGAGGTTAAGCAAAGGTGAGTCAAAATGAATGATTCACTGATTAACTCTCCTGTGGGAAATCCTTACATCCTGGCCTGTTGGCAGCCCGTGAGGACTGAACTTGGGCAGAATGGAGTTTCTTTGTGTATAAAGCCCATAGGGTTATATTCATCAAGAAAAAAAAGATGCAATTCTTGTGTAAACCAACTGAGCCCTGGGGGTGGGGAGTCCCATTTAATTTATTGGTCATATGTAACCCCTTGAATGCTATAAAGGTTTCCAACTGGACACATCTCTGGTGTTAAAGTGGTTAAAAGCCATTTTTAAGTTAATTTTTATTTGACCCTTATGGAGCAGCTGGTTTATTACAGAATTAAGCCCTTGAGGGCCAGAGAGCTATCCAATGCATTGAATACCTCTCTCGCCCTCAAAGAGTTAAAAGATTTTAACTTGATGAATGCAGCCCTTGCTTACTAAAGATAAATGTATACACCACATGCATAATAAACTTATTTCCAGAAACTACCAGAAGGACATTTATTAGATTATTTTCAAGTAGAAAACCAATGCAAATGTCAGTGGGGTCTATCTGTGATATGCAGACCCTCCCTGTGTTCCCTGCCACGGACAGCGATGCCGGAGCAAGATTTCCAATGACATTACTGGGGCAAAGTTAATCAAGATTTAGGAAACTGATGATTTTGTGGTGAACAGGACACAGATAAGGGAATATTTAATGAACAGGACTAGCAACAAATACTATTTATCAAGCTCCAGGGAGAAAATCCAAAAGGTCAACTTCCTCAGTTTGTTGCATTTTCAACACTGACCAAATCAACAAATATCAGGTAATGTGCAGCTTGTGTCAGCAGAAAGTAATTAAAGACACGAAGAGCAATCACCATGACTCGTCCTCATTACTGAGGCACCTGCAGACATTTACTGCTCTCTGCTAAATATCAGGAGAATATTGGATCCTGGCAGATGGAAAAAAATGCTTGGGAAAAGTTTACAAGATTTAAGTGATTTGTGGAAGAGCAGTAAAGTTTTATTACAACTGTGATTTAAACTACTGACAGTTGCTTCATTTAAAGTGACAGTCAACCTCATTTTTGGATTGACATACCATATTCTTGCATAATATGTATAATCAGATTGCATATATGTTTTATTTTATTCCATCTTCACCTATTTTTTACATTTTATGTCCCTAACAGGAAGTTATCTGACTTTGTTTCCATAGAGCATTTTGTGCAGGACTGTGAAATAGGCTGACCAGACCTCACCTTTAACCGGAGACACATAGGAAATAGGCATATTTCAGGAGTGCACCAAAGTCAAAACAGCCCTGCAGCATGCATTTTTCATATGCATCCCCGGTTAAAGGTGAGGTCTGGTCACCCTACTGTGAAAGCAGAGAGAGTGCAACCATGTAAAAAAGATATCACGAAACTAAGACAGTGAAACAATGTATCTGCTAGTACAGCATACAGAGTAATCAGTGCTGCAGTGAAAGTTTCCTATTGTATCACTATCCCTGATTTCACAGTCCCTGAAAGAAAGCTATCTGGGGGCTGGATTCAATCGCAGGAGATAAATGTTACCTCCCTTTAAAAAAAAAAAAAAAATCCTATGGAAGTCTATGGGGATACCTAATCCATGAGGACTGTTTGAATACAATGAGCTTACACCAGAGCTTAAAGGGATAGTAATGTTTCACAAAAACAGCAGCTCCAATTAATCTTCATAGCAATTGAGCGATGAAGAGTGCTATTTCATTACTGCGAGAGTTGTAGTACAAGAGTAATTGAATGATAATGTTTCACCCTCCCGTCTGTTTTACCTAGTGTAAGCCCCCACTCCTTAAATGTGGAATCCAGTCCATAGATCAGACAGCTCACATCAAGGGACAATCTTCTTACTGTGAGAACAGTGAAAACCCTGCCCCCCTTGACAGGTTTTTCAGGATTTTCCCTTACGTCAATTGAAGATTGTCCCTCTCTGCAATCTACCTGGACACTCCCTACTGCTCTAAGTTGAGCAGTGTTATATCAGTAAAAGGGGAGGGAGAGGAATACTTTATCATTCAATTACTCCTAAACTACAACTCTGACAGAACTGAAATAACACTCTCCAAGGCCCAAATACTATGAAGATTAATTAGAGCTGCCTTTATTATGAAACATTACTAACCCTTTAACCAAGAATAGCCAGATTCCCATGGTGTCCCATGGTGTATTGCTTAGCATTTGTGAGACATGTTTCATGTACCTCAGATAACCATATAATGTGGTCACTAGTGACTGCAGGTATGCATCAACCCATTCTCCCCGATTTTCTTTAAGATAATCAATACCAGAGACTATGGCGCTGCCTATTTCAAGTGATTAAAGACTTATATACTTTCTGTAAATGACGGCATATTGAAACTATAGGGTTCTTTATTTGAATAACAACACCTTCATACCTTGATAGGAGCCCCAAATTGAGGCCTTGTTCAATCATTAGATCCAACTCAATGCCATAGTCCTGGTAGGGTCCCCCAACAATTTAAGGTATACCGCTTCATCGCTTGATTGTGTAATACCTCCCTTGTGGCGTGTAAGACTACTATATACCCTTAACTGCCTGTTTGATGGTATTTGATGTGATCCAGTTCCCTCAGATACCTGTTTTCTAAAGCTGTGTATCCTTCTATATTGCTATCCCAGCCAATTCAGCACGGAGATCAATAACTGGGGTGGGGGGCATAAGAAAGTGCCTTGATGCTACTCACAATATCTCTGCTGGTCCAGTTTATACAGTAGCTGTAGTTCAGCCATACTACATATGGGCCTGTCACATCAGGAGCAGCTGATCAAGCCTGTAAGTTGTACCACCTTGACACTCTACAGGTTAATCTCTATGTTGAAGTGACCTTGCCAGACATACTTCACCATTATATTGAACCTTAGTGCATCCTCCCTGCTGGTGTAAGTGTTCTTAGTTCAAAAACTATTGCAGCTAAAACATATTTTTTGTAATTAAGCTGTTATTTTACATTGTGGCCACAAGGTGATGCTGTTCCTATAACTTATTGATACCGGAGTCTATGACTCAAAGCAGTACAAAAACAATATGCTTCTGAACACCAGATTGTGCCGTTGGTAACTTTGATTTCAAAAATAATAAATTGAAGCTGTAATAATTTTTGAATGAAACATCTCCAAGCCATGGGAACACTCTTGTTTTACATAACAGAAAAAGACCTATAATATATATTTTTCATTAAAAAGCTTACTCTTCCTGTAAAAGTAAGTTACTTTCCATGTAGAAATCTCTCTTCAAATCGTATTAATGAAATTCCAGCTTCTGTTGGCATTGAATAATATACAAAATGTATAAAGATATATCTAAGATTAATTAGTGATTAATATTAAAATCTAAGGTCATGGTGGTTAGATTATTAGGTATCTCACAGCAAGACCTGTGTCATCATGGACTCAGCTGCAGACATACTGGACATGTTGTGACTGCTAGTGCAGCACTTTTGAATGTTGACAGGAAGCCAAGAGAAGTCAATTAGGTCTAGTACTTCATTAATGATGTCCACAAATCATATTTATAGCAAATCTCATATTGAGCACTATACTAGTCTGTCCCATTCCTAAATACTATTTTGATGGAATCATATTATGGAACTGAATACAGTGCTAGGATAATTAACTTAACTTTTCCGGTGGTGAGTCCAAGCAAAACTCTTTAAGACATTTGGCCAATTACAAATTCTTCTTCTGATCCTGTGTAAGCTTATAAACATATTAAAAGGTAGGAGAAAATGTTGATAAAATTGCTGCATAGCAGACCTGCTGGACTACTAAGAAAGGGATATAAAATAAATTAGTGCTCAGTCTAAGATTTATTATAGCCTTCTGGTTCGTTTTGATTTCTGTTAATTTCCCAAGGTAAAAACCCCATGGTGATCTTGGCAATGTAAAATGGAAATCTTCCTTTCATTAGGCAAAAATGAAAATGAATGTGCTCTTTATAATGAGATGCTACCTACCATGTTTTAACCCATTAGATGTGAGAGAGGTCTCCAATGCCTTGCTTTGCAAGGCGTAAGAGACCTCACTTGCATTTTGAAGGGGTACATTTATGTGGTCATTTTAGATACATATACTGAAATATGAGCCAGTGGAATACACCATAATATTTACAAATGTTTTTAATATTGTTTGGTGCACTTTTAATTAAATTTCACACCAGGAGCTGTTCTGCAATACTGACCATACAAGTTAGGGGACAATAAACTGCTAAGATACACAGTTAAATAATGCTGATGTTAAATAGAGGTCACCAGAATATGTTTAACCCTTTGAGTGCCAGAATGGTGCATAACACATTGGGAACAGTAACAGAATCTATAGAACCAAACCAGATTTATATAATTTAAAGGAGCAGTAAACGTTTTCTTATGACAACACATATTTTATAGAGCATTTCCTGCTGAATGAAACAAGTCACTCCCACTGCTGTCAGATGTTTTATTCAAAATGTATAGCAGTTCAAATAATCAGGAAGTGAATTTACTGTGTTTACTTCCTGATTGTTCTAACTGACAGGAAATGACAGGCAGTTTCTATCAAATTCTATGGAGAACTGTATGTCTCTGACTTTCCTCTCCATTAGAATCAGAAAAACTAATTAGAATGTAACCACTGGAGGGTACTGCTAATATAAAAAAAAATGCGTTTAAACTGTAATAACACTGGAAATATTAATCTCTGGGCAGTGGGAGCACCCTTATTTTACTCAATAGGAAAATCCCTACAATATATATTTTTTCATAAAAAAGTTTACTGCTCCTTTAACAATTCCATACCACAATGCAAATCATTGAAGACATCTCTGGCATTCAAGGTGTAAAAACTTCCTTCTAAATTAAATGAAAAGTTTGTCTCCTGTGTGCAGATGGTTTACTTCTTTAGGGGTGTATTCCATAGGTGACAAATTAGAATTCCCACGAGTTAAACGGATCTTTTAACGCTTTGAATGCTAAAGCTGTATCCAATACATTGTAAAGAAATGTGTTGAAAACCCAATTTAAATCAATGGGAAATTGGAGAATATTTATTTTATGGTAAAATTGGTTCGCTATGTTTAGCTTATTGAATATGGTTCTTAGGGATCGAGGTTCTAAAGGTAGTGATACCTGAAATTGTCAGTAGTGAGTCTGAAAGTTCTTATGCCATGGTCCTCAGCTGTCAAATGCATTACCACAATATTTTGCATTAGAATCCTTTGTCATAATCAAAAGGAAAAGTAGGCTTAAAAGTGTGAATTCTATAATCTAATATCATATTTTAAAGGGATAGTAATACTTCAAAATTACTATCCCTTATATTGAAGCCCTTTAAAAACTGAATTAAATGCCACCAGCGGCATCTCTCAAAGCTTTATGGTTTGCGAGATAGCTGCTTTTAAACTTCGCTCTCCCCTGCCTCTCCGCTGACATCATCATTCTTGCAGCAGCAGAGAAATCCGGTCCTGGGACCTGCGGAGGCTCTTCAACAGAGCCGAGATCTCATTATGGAAGACAAGATCCTTCACTAAAAAAGACAAATAAGAATGATGACATTTTAAATATCTTTAAAGAGCAGTATTCTCATCTAACTGCTGCATTTACTTCATTACAACAATTGTTCTAAAGTATTCTCAAAATAACCTCCACCTTTTATTACCAACCCACAATATTTGTTTTGTTATAAAGACTTTCTAAACATAATTCCCTTAGTACCTAGAAAAATATGTTAATGGGGAAAGAAACATGGTAATAATGTTCGATCCCCAAGATCGAACATTAAAACATTTTGTTGAAAGTCAAGAAAATATACTGTACTGTAGGTTCCAAATACTCAAAAGCGTGATGTGCATGACTTTGTAATAAATATAGTACTGTTTTTCTATAATTCAATGTTACTGTATTCTACAACATTTAATAGTGACTGATGTCAAACACACTCTAAAAAATATAATAATTTTTTAGGTATACTAATTTTATTACTTCCCAACACCAACCTCACCCCTTTCCATCAACTCATTATGAAGAGAAGGTCTATTATGATCTTGTTAGTTATCAACATATAAAACATTAGATAATTTTCCCTCTAGTCTAAGCACAGTGTAGAGCTGTCATAGTAACCTTTGCTCCATCTGTTAATCCATAACGACAGCTCCTTCTCTATTTAAATAGAGTAGACATCAGGATAGGAGTGTGAGGTGGCAAGGTAAAGGATTATAACTAACACAAAAGGCTCCAACAGATGGAGGCCCTCAGATTTCCCAGCCTTGTCATAGGGGCACTGACATCTGATTCAGAAGCAGTAGATGCTTGTCCATAAACTTCTGTAGTTCTATATGAGTAGTCCCATATATCTGAAGCCATTGTGGTATTTTTATATTGTATATGAAGTGCAATTCAAAGAGCTAAAGGGAAACAATTCTGTCACAAAACATCTGCATCACAGGAAAGAGTTAAAAATTGCCATTAATTTAATCATGCTTTTAACTCGTTGAGTGCTAGGGAGGTCTCTAATATAGTGTTTCACAATGCATTTGGAATCTTTGAACATCCCCATTTAAAGCAATGGTAATTTAGATCATTTTTATTTGTCCTCTCGGGACCAGTTGTTTTGCTTCAAAATTGCACCTCTTTAGCCTATTGAATTTGACCTAGGGTGGTTTTGGATTTGACACATGGGTACAGGGATCCACATCCTAATAATAAATAGATATGGGTGAAATATTCACATCTTAACATGCAAAAATTGTCCTGCCTTCCATGGGAATGCCCTCAAAAAGTTATTTTTCAGTTTTTTTTAATTGCATTAATTACATTAAAATTACTGATAATAATGTTTCCCCCATGTATTCCCACTGTGCAAAAGGGACATCAGTTGCACACATGTTGTCATTCTGCTTGGGAAAGAAAAAGAAAGCAGATTCAGTTTAAACTTTTAAGTTAGGCCAGCAAGAGAGGGCAGTTGCTTTCAGCTGCAGGGAGCATGGTGTGATTTCTTTGTGGACAGAGACAGGGACAGTAAAAATAAAACAAAAAACCTTGTGACTGCTAAGTGTCAGAGACAGGCAGGTGATCCTTGACATGAGCTGAGACTGGCAGTGATAAAGATATTGGTAACATAGACATAAATCATTTATTATTTTCAGAAGAACAAAACATTACTCCACATGCTAAGAGCTCCATCATGCACTTTACAGTAAAGAACAATGCTATTATTATGTATACTAAACATGCTAGGGGCAGGAGTAAAGGGAAAGGAGTAAGAGGTGTGTATAGATGTGTTGGTAGTCATGCTATAAAATTGACAGAGGCCATGGTTATTGCAGTTTGTGCATAAATTATGGAGAGCATCCTTTTCCTGATTATGAAATATCCAACACACTGATAGTAGTACTACACCATTTAACATCATTAAATGGAAGATGGCATAAACTTATAAGTGGGGAATAAAATTCTACCTCTATATAAATCCTTGGTAAGGCCTCATGTAGAATTTGTTAATCACGTCTTGAAAAAAACATTATTGAACTGGAATAAGTGCAGAGACGCGCAACAAAACTGATAGAGGGATGGGAGGCTCTGAGTTATAAACAGAGACTAGCCAGAATGTGTTTGTTTACATTAGAGAAGAGAAGTCTAATGGGGGATTTGATTAATATCTACAGATATGTTTGTGGTCAATACAAACAACTCTCTAAGGAACTATTTACTCAAAGAGCCACAAAAAACAAGAGAGGTCATCCATTAACACTAGTGGAAAGGTGCCTTTGATGAAAAGAAAGGCAGGAGATATTTACAGTGGGGGCAGTAAAGTTGTGAAGTTATTTGCCTTGGAGTGCTGTATTTGGATATACTGTAATTGTTTTCAAAAGTGATGTATACCTTTCTAGCTCAGAACATTAATGAGAATTATGACAATTGGTTTACAAGCAAATAGGATGGTGTTCCAGGAATATATCCGACTGATATTTGGAGTCAGGAAGGAATGTTTTACCCACTTGGGGATTGATTGGAAATGGCTTGACTTTTTTTTTTGGTGGATGCATATCTTTTTTTTTCAGCCTCATCAATGATATTACTATGTTAAGAGAACAAGGTGCTTCATTCTAGTGTTAGTTCCATAGCTGTAAATGATTTAGAAGTGAGACCAACTGTTTCATCCAACAGTGACAGTAACACCTCACTGCAAGCAAGTGGTCAATGTTTAATAAAACCCTCCTAAGGGGAAGAGTAAAAAGAAACTGTTTCAGACTTCATGGAAATCCTAAAATAGTCTGGAGAAAATGAATGATGCTGTTGATGCTGCAGATTACCTAATAATGAGTGATGATGATGATGTTAATTTAGAATATGCCCATCCACTCTCTTCCCATTCTTCTGATACAGATAAAGCAGAGCATGAGAGTGATAATGATATGGCCAAAAAATCAGGATAATTTTGTTCTAGGTAGAAATGATGACTCATTTCAGTGATGGAAAACAAATCAGTTTGTGTCTAGCCAGTGGAAAACTAATCAGAGCAAGTTTTCAGTGCAGCTGAATATACTATTAATGACAGTGTCACATGTCTATCCAGCAGCATTGTTGGTAGGCTTACATTTTAAAAAATTAACCAACTTATAATACCATCCAAATATCATGTAGCAGAAGTGGAAAGTAGTACAGAAGACATAGAAGCATAGAGCGCATGTAGTAACAGCTGCACTGAGAAGAAGGAGGGGGAAGAATTTACATAGTTGTCCCCATCTACAGCTCATTATCATCTATTCACCAACACCATCCAAATACATTATGTTAAATAAAAAATCTATGTTTACAGGCTTACAGCAAGACAACCTTGAACAAAATGTGTTAGCAGGCCTACATCAAGGCAAGCCTTAATAAAACAAGTAGCAGGCCTATATCAAGGCAAGCCTTGATTACAGTATTATTACAGGACTTGATTACAAGGTTATTTACAGGACTACAGCCAGGTGGTAAGCCAAAGCTAGGTTCATTATATATCAATAGATAGACACAGCGCTCACAGACCAGGCATACACTATAGGGGATAGAGAGAGGCAGTAAGCTGACCAATATAGGTAGAATGATGTACAAAAGAATATATCTCGAGCGGTTCCACGTGGAAACGGAACGCCAAGGACTACTCTGTTCAGCTGCATCGATTGTGGAGGGGAGTACTTAACATCGCAGAGCGGTGGATTCGGTTTACGCGGCGACGGGAGGACAGAGGACTTGTCTAGACGACGGTGCCCTACACAGAGACCTAATTTACGGGCTGTGAACCAAGTAAACATCTTGTAAGCAGACATCTTTTCTCATTACGATTATTTACATGCCACTGCTGGTTTAC
This sequence comes from Rhinophrynus dorsalis, assembly GCA_037306005.1. Classification (NCBI taxonomy): domain Eukaryota; kingdom Metazoa; phylum Chordata; class Amphibia; order Anura; family Rhinophrynidae; genus Rhinophrynus; species Rhinophrynus dorsalis. The sequence continues at coordinate 573,848,811 of CM074719.1, forward strand.
AATACTCTACGGGCTCTGCATCAAGTATATGTCCAGTAAGCAGACATCTTAACTTTTGCTATGTGTTTCACATACCGTTGCTGATCTGCCACTCATATGTATTTATGCCGGTTATTCCATCTAGCGATTATCTGTCTCCCAGTACATCCCACACTATGTATTCGCTATAGGTTATATTCTTCTTATTTTGAATACTTATATCATTGACTCAAGTTTAAACCTTTATATTTTGTTTTTTATTCTTTGAGTCAGCGTGCATATTGATACATACTTAACTGTAATATTTGGGGAAATTTTTATCTCCTATATACAACACTAAATGTATGTATTTTTTAATTTTCATCAATATTTTTGCTTTGTGCCTTTGTATTCCAATAAACCATCAAGTTTATTTTCTATATAATTTTCACTATTTACTACACTTAGAGGATATTTTCTGCGCTGTCTACCCTCCCCTGTTTTTTCCTAGGTTCATTATATGCCAGACTCCGGTGGCATTATTGTGTTTTCTAATATCAGTGGCCTGTTGAGTCACCTGAGCACCAGATGTCACATTATTGGGCTGCTGTATTCAGCCTGAACATGTGTATTATTAATGATGATGGAAGTTGGTTGTTATCCCTTTAAATGGTTAATCATACATTCAAAGAACAAAGAACTTCATTTTAAAGAGGTGCAATTCTGGAACAATCTAATGTAAGGAGGAAATTAACATGCCCACTGCTTTAAATTGGGGTTCTAACCCATTAAATGCTAGAGAGGTTTCCAAATCATTGCTTTACAATGTGATTCAGTCCTCTCTTACATTCAAGGGGGTGAAAAGTACCATTTTATTCAATGGAAAATTACAGAATTTTAATTTCAACTATATGTTGTAGTCCATTTTCTCTAGAATTGCTACTCTTTAGATTGATGTTCTTTGGATTCATGATTAACCCTTTAAGGACCAGAGGTGAGTGCAACAAATTGCAGAGCAATTCATTGCACACCCCTGTGGTACTTCAAGTTTAAAAAGTGTCAAATCATTTAAAATAAAAACATATAATAAAATATGTTTTCAAAATTTTCCAGTTTTATATTGTCCAATAAAAACCCACTGGATCCCACCTTTCCATGTAAAGGCTCTAGAAATCTAACAGTGAATCATATATTTGATGCATCTTGCCATCAATGATGAAATGCCCTTTAATACATTAGTCTGTAATGCAGTGAAAGGCTCTGTGGAAGAACAGAGATTAGCTATTGCTAACAAGATTTCAGTAAAAGAACATGCAATCATAGAGAAGACCCAGTGTATTTGACTCAACATTATAGAAATAAAAGGGTTATGGAACTGATTGCCAGATCAAGGGATGAAAGAAAAACAATATCAACACTACATTTAAAAAGTCTAGACATATTACAGGGTCATAATAGGATTTTTATTTCTGGGTATATAATCAGTTGTCAAAGCACAGCGCTTTAATGCCCAAACTAATCATGATACCTAATACGGTTTTGTATCACACAGTATAATTCCCACATTTATTGCTTTTTTGTACAGACTGCATTCATTTGCACTTAATAACAAAGAACACTGTATTTGAGCTATGTAGGTTGATGCTTTTTCATGTAGGCCAATAACATTCAGTTGTTAATTTCAAGGACTCTAACAATCTACAGCATCAACACTTCATGAACAGAAAGATGCATTATCATCCGAACTGATCTCACTTCCAATTCATACTGTGAAATGAAAGGGAAAATTATAATGTAGACAAAATATATATATTGGAAGGTTTATCCTGCTAAGTAGAACAAGGCACTGTTGCTGTTAAGAATATTACTTTCAAAAGTTATTACAATGAAACACTGCATTTTATGGTTGCAGTATGGCCTGAAATATTACTGTTATGCTGTTGCTACAACAACTATTGCTGTCACTGACTGAAAACAGCTATTCAAAAAGTACTGTAGCAACAGACTCACTGAAACATTTAGGCCATAGAGGTCATGCACCCACAAAGGCAATGTTTCAGCTATATTCACTTTTGAATAAAGTGGCACGATGCTGATTCCTTGCACAGTATGCTAATTAGTTATCTTTAAAGGGGAAATACACCATAGGAATAAGTGTCTCAGTTTGTTTAACAGAAGGAAATACTTAGAGGCCTTCAAATAACAGTCATGTTATTATCATGGTGCCCGTGATCTTCTTTGCCAGCGATATTGCTACTTCCTGTTCTATTCCTACTGGGCTCTTATTGGCTGCTGGGTTCTGCCCCGGCCAGCGTTAGCCTTTTTAACCTCAGTCCTGTCATTACTTTGGCGCCCTTTCGTGGTGTTCCTGTACCTGGTGTTTGTACTGTTGTTGGTTCCTGCTCCGTGTATGACCCGGTTTTGCCTGACCTTGCTCCTGTCTCTCCCACCCCTGATTCCGTTGCTGACTAGGACTGGCTGACTACCACTCTGTGTACCGATCCTGGCTGTGGCTGACTACCCGACCTGTTGCTGACTAGAACTGACTGACTACCACTCTATGTACCGATCCTGGCTGTGGCTGACTACCCGACCCGTTGCTGACTTGGACTGGCTGACTACCGCTCTGTGTACCGATCCTGGCTGTGGCTGACTACCTGATCCATTGCTGACTAGGACTGGCTGACTACCGCTCTGTGTACCGATCCTGGCTGTGGCTGTAGCCCTCTAGGGAATCTGCCCTGCAGTCACCTACCGTCTCGATAGTTGGGTACACTTTCTAGGTTTGGTACTGCTGAGGTTCTGTTCCTGGTTCCTGTCGTCTGATCCAGCCAGTTGTATTACTGTTTTATTTTGCTATCTCTCCTGCACCCTGGCCTGTGTCAGATTTGGGAAGTGCCACGGTACTGTCCGGATCTGGACCTGTGAAGGGTGACCTTGTGCACTTCATTATTCTTAATAAAGCTGATTTTACCTTACTAACTTGTCTGAGTGTTCTTACAAACAGTGACAGTTATCTTATATATTATTTTTGTTGATATTTGTAGTCTATAGCTAACTGTTTAAATCTGCAATCTGATAGCAACTTGATACTGGTTGTTTGCTATGAGACGTGATCTAGCAGCAAACAGATCACAATAAACAGGAAAGTACAAATATAATGCAAACATATATAGATACATACACCTGACTGCCGGATGAAAAGAATTGTAATATATTTGAATGTATTATTTGGTTACAGGTTTATGGTAAGAGTAGTCTAGGGTATATAGACCCAGACACACACCTATGACCTTACCTATGACTAAGGACCTTCAGGTCAGAAACGTGTGCTTTGCTTATGTGCAAGTTTCGATTTATCAATAAACTTGAAGACTTTATCTTGCTCCATCTTTGAGAAGCCATGTTGCTGTTCCTTTTGGTTTTGTATGCTGCATGAAATGACAACTTCCTAGGTAAAACAATAGCTTAAACAAATGAAAAGCCTCTTATTCTTAGGATATAATTTTCCTTTAAGTATATCCTACTAGTTGAACAGCCCGTTACACGGGCCACAGTGCCTCTGGCAGCCGGCCGCGGGGCAGTCACGCACAGTGGAGACTGCCCGCGCTTCGGCTGATACAGAGCTGGACGCTCCTTTGGAGCGCCCAGCTCTGTATCAGCTGCAGCGCGGGCAGTCTCTACTGCGCATGACTGCCGCACGTGCAGCAGTGTCTACTGCGCATATCGGGCGTTACACACAACTTAACGAATTATTATATAGGATATTACCTGAATTTTTGTTACAGTCAGAAAGCTTTTCATGCAGTGCAGTATCATCCAGTTAGTGTAGTGAAGAATTTAACATTTTATGTAGTTGTGTGTGTGACCTAATTGGGCACCAGGAGAAGCAATTCAGAATGAGTGAGTAGAGTATGCCTCATATGTACTTACAAGCTATTTATAACTTAAGCTTAATCTCGCTGAAAGTGGAGCTTTGAACTGTGTACAGGGATCAGTTAGTCTTTCCTTGTCTGATTTATATGAGAATCTGTATCTCAACAATAGGGTCAAGGATAAATTCATGACAGATTGGGAGACAGATTTTTGCTGGGAGATTGAAGAAGATGAAGGGTCATATTCTAGAATGCTGTCTGCTGTCTAACAAAAGTCATCAGGGAAACTAATAGAACATTCTTCCACACTGGTGCCTATTTCCAACAAAGCTTAAAGATTTCTCTTTAAATAGAGGCTGAATTTTATGCTTGATGTATTTAACTCCTTGTGGAACAGAGGGGTTTGAAGTGCATTGTGCGGCAAAGATTTGCACACCCCTTTGGTCCTCAAGGTGTTAATTCATATCTTAAGCAGTAATTTCAAGATTATTCTACATATTTATCAATTACTTAACCCTTTGAGTATCAGAGGGATATGCAATATGTTTGTCACAAGCGAGGGCTATAGGTTATATAACGGGGAGAGTATGGGAGTGAAAGGGTTAACACCACCAGATCCCTCGTTACCTGTTACTATCCCTAACAACCACCAAATTAACCCCTGACATTCCTCCTGCACTATTACCCCAGTACTACAATTTGCTGCCTCCACCAAGACTTTATATCTGGGCGTCTTAGGTTACCATCAAACACAACAGAATTACAATATAAAATCACCTTAATAATCAAACATAAACAAGAGTCCTTGTGGGAACTTCAGATGGTAAAAGTTCTCATCTCAGTTGTTGCAAAGAAATTCACCTTTTTTATCCAAAAACCCATATTAAATAGGAGTCCATAGTTACTTCTAAGAGGCCAAACCCCCTGGATGTTACCTGGGGAGAGGTCTGGCCTGACAGTTTACAGCCTACGTCCTGCTCTGGTGATTGCTATCTGCTCATTCAGTTTTATGACCTAGGACTGGTGCACTTTGAATAACTTACACATACAAAAATAAACAAACAAATTATACATACCAGAGGCCCTGCAAAGGCCAACTCTTGCCTTGGCATGACAACATTGCAAAGCAATGCGTTGCATGCCCCTCTGGCACTCAAAGGGTGAATTAAGTAGACTGCATAGCTAGACCAAATGTGGGAGATAGTGGAGGAATTGGAGGAATTCTGGGAAAAAAAACAGCTGAACCATATGGGACAAATGGCATGTCCCACAATTTGTTTTGGTTTAACCCTTTTAATGCCAGTGGGTATGCAACACATTAAAAACAATGCATTTTGCAACCCTCTGCACTCAAAAGGAGCATTTTGGGAAATGTCATTTTCCCCCTGTGGTGTAGTTACTCACCCCAGAATTATACCTCTTTATTTGCAGAAAGGAAAAGATGGGCAATTCTGGTACAAACTATCCATTCCGTAGGGTAGATATGAAAATCTCAGGTGATTTAAAAGGACGTATCAACACTTTAACCCTTTGAGTGCCAGAGGGGTACGCAACAAATGCATTACGTACACATTCGTAGAGTACCCATCTGCCACTCAAAGGGTTATAGGAATTATTGGGCTAAATGTTTTCTACCTCATACTATCACTTGGAACCCCTGAATTCACTTACAATTAATTCCTCACTGGGCAGTATCAATATACAAGACTGACACGTGCTTCTCTGTAAATAATATTTCGACTCCCTGTGCTCAGTGCTCCCATATTATTTGCACCAGGCTAAATTTGTACCAGTGTACCAGTAAAATATAGGCTGGAGGCAAATGAAGATGAGAGAAGCTCTGCAATTTTCTTAGCGTATAGATTCAGAGGACCTGATGACATTTCTTGATCTGTCCAAATTCTTTCAGTATGGCCCACGAAGTTTGAGAAGAAGATAGGGAAATGGTTAAAGGGGGAGAGAGAAGGTGCCAAAGTACACCAGAAGGTGTGGGGGCATTGTGCAAGAGAGACAAGGGGAAGGAGGCAAGAGAGAAGAGGAAGCAACAAGGAGAATTAGCAGGGAGAATGCAGCAGCAGAAAGTATGGACAGAGATAATGCAGAAGCAGAGATAATGGGGACATAGGAGGTACCTGTTGGAAACATGAGGAGAAAGACAGCAGCAGGGGCCATAAGGAAGGTGGACACATCTGGGGAGAACATAGGGAGTGTAGTGAATAGGAAAAAAGGTCAGAGAGCCAAACAGCTATCCACCAAATACTTTTCTTACCTTGTTCAGATGAGTGTCTTGGACAGGAACCTAACTGATTGACATTAGAATGCAAGTTAACTTGCTTTTTCATATGAATACTGATTAGATTGTCTTATCCCTAGTGGCAATGTTACTCCTCTGGCTATAAAGGTTTATCTCTCACTCACGCTCCAATGCCCTCTTGTACCCCAAGTATTTTCCAGATAGTTCTAAGTCACAACACAGCACTTCACTTTGTTGTACTGTATTGGTGCATTTCAGACTACCCACTCACCTGAATTCCTTCATTGGTGAGTGTCTTCTCACACCTCCACAGAGACATGATACAAGACACATAGCAATGGTGATCTACATCTGGTATGATAAAATCGAAATTAAAGTGATAAGTAAAAGCTCTATTCATCTATAATGAAGACAAGTTAATAAAATGCAAAAACACATGAAGTCTATGAAAACAGGGTAATAAATGCAGGTAATAGTAAAAGACACTGTTGGCAGCCTGGTCTGTTTACTTTAACTTATTACTGTGATTTTGTCCATCCCATACAAATCGCTGATTACCCATGCTGTGTTCCAGTGGAAATCCATGTGCATACAAAAATACATACAATTTCTGCTTTTCATTATCCCCAAAGAAATTCTCTTGATAACTTTGCCAATGTCCTCCCAATTCCTGCCTATGTTTTCTATGGCAGTCAGAATTCCCACCGCAATACTACTGATGCTGAATGCTGAAGCTGAAAAATCCACTCCTGAAAGCAAACATTGTTAACAGGCTGAATCCTACAGCAACATAATTCTTGAAAAAGAAAATTGGGAACAGGCTGAAGCCAAGGACACCATGCATAAGCTTTGAAAAAACTTTTCGCAGACTGAGTCTGAGAGTAACATATGCATTGAATAAATTGTTAGCAGCTTGGTAGGGACCTCTATTGTAAACTGTTGATGGGGCAGGTGATTAAACTCTTTGCAAGGAATGTTTTTCTTTTGGATCATGAGAGAAATATCTCAGTACTGGAGATTTCATTAACTGAGGGGTTCCTTAGGTATACTACTACTATTACTGCAGGGGATGGATGATGCAATACTACTTAGCAGTAGTTGGAAGTGGAGCAGCAAAAGCAGTCATAGCCAGGGTTGTGGATTTTGCCACGTGTCATTGCTTAGTTAGTAAGTGTGACTAGGTGGGGCTTGTACTTGGAAGCAGTGATGCTGCTGATGATGACCGGGGTGATAATTGTATATTTTTAGTCATGTTTACTTGTATAGACTTTCCATTTGATCTCTTAAACGGTTTATAAACAGGCATATTGATAATTTTAAGTGGTTGAAGACTGAGCCTTCAGATGCAACTAATTTTACCATACCATTGTCGCTCAGTCTCCACTTCATCTTTGTCAGGAATATAATCAACATCATCATCAATAATTATTTCAGAAGCATCAGCAGCTTAATCTGCTTCCTTTACACTTATATAGTATTGTAGGTTTCTCAAAGTTTGAAAAAGTTTGTATTTACTTTCCTCTTAGGGAATTTATAGAACATTTGCAACTAGTCTGTGGTAAGGGTGTCTGACACAGAAGCTGGTCACACTGCATTGTGGTAACAACACTCGAATGTATCTCAGCATTGTCTATAGTGTTTGTTAAAAGGTTAATATTACTACTGCTGCTAGAACTTTTCATATTACTTAGGAGGATGATCTTCATCATTTGTTGCACAAGTGCTGAAACCATGGCTACAGTTAGTTTTTTAGACTTTACTATCAACAATATGTCCATGCTCTCCTTTGCTCTTACCCCTGATCTTAGCACATTTTGTGGTCATAATGATTTTTCATCTAAAGTACACAACAGCCTGTGGAGTGACGTTTTTGTTTGCCTGAAAACAATGTATGATGTATGTTTCTGTCTTTAGTATCTGTCAATATCACTCTCAGTACTACTCAGGGGAGGGATCTCCTATTTGTCTTTATTACCTTGCAGTCAGTTATTATGATTTTTGTTGTTTTTTTTGGTCTGTCATGTTTAGTGTCTGTCTACAAATTATACCTATACTCACTGCAACTGCAAGAAACTCCAGCTTCCCTCTTTACCTGTCTACCGCTATACTAATATGTAGCAGCTTTTTTCTTGCTCTCTGAAGGACTGCAGTATTACTTTTTACAGTACTGTAAAATATATAGACCTGTTAGCTTCAGAATCAGCAGCTTGTACTTAAGGATAAAGTGAACAGCAGCTACCACCTCACATCAGTATATGCTTACCCATCTTGTTCTTTTGGATATAAAGGTGTGAGTGTGTGAAAATAACAAAGTATGTCAAGTTGTACCTGTCTACCTATCTGTGTGGTATCTGTAACACAGTTTTAGTGGATTTACTCAGTCTTAGTAGAGGCTCAGGCTCAGTCTGCACAGGTAGGAAGGATCACCTACAAGTCTGACTGTCACTTTTTGTTTCTGTTTATTTGTTTTAACTCTACATTTTCCTTTCACATCCAGCAAGCAATACCAGCTCCCTCTCTTTACCTTTTTGCCTATACTAACTGCATGAAAAATACAGCTGCTTTCTTTGTCTCACAAGCACAGACTGGCAACATATAGTAAACTGATACCCTCTTTTATACATGGCATGAATACATGGGGAAATTCTCCACATGAACGAGAAATACATTATTACAATTCATTGCAATACAATTTCAGCCATGCCCAATATTCTACCTTGAAATGGCCTATCATGATTATATCTTTCTGGAGCTTCTCTAAGGATTTATTCCAACACAGTGAACAAGTCAGGCTTGTGCTCCAACATTTACAACAAAATAACATATTTGGTAAAGGAGAGAGCATGAATCTGAGCAATCTGAGCTCTCCTTCCTGTTTTATGCCATCTCTGCCTAGGGACTGGAAATGAATCCTGGTAGCCAGTAAATACCTTTAATTATCATTCAGCACCCCAAAAAAACATGATGGATCCTGTTTTTCCTGGCCAAATAAAAGCCAGTCTCTGTTCAAATTTCCCTCAGTTTAGCTTGGGCAATGGCCAGAGCAGATACTGCAATGTGGGTCTTTTTTTTTTCTCTCTGTCAAGGGCACCCATGGTGATGATGGCAAGAGGGATTTGATTTGATTTATTGTTTGTTTTTTAAAATACTTCAAAGAAATTTACAGAAAAAGAAAGAAGACTTAAAGAAGAAGAAAGAAGACTTCAAGAAGAACTAAAAAGGAAGACAGAGAATGACCAGGGGAAAGAGGACCCTGCTAGACCTCCAACTTCAAGGTAAGTGTTACAGCTGTGGGGAATGGGTCATAGTGAGGGGCCAAAGGAGTACTTCTAGAGCTAGTGTTTAGGAGGGGGGGGGGAGAATGACTGTGTTACTAGCTCACGGTCGATGCTTGATACTATGTCAAACATTGAACATTACCTACTCCTCTTTGATGTTTCCATTATTCACGCTATTTAGCATGCATTGTGGTAACAAAAAGCTGCAATGAATATTGGGCTGCAAGTCAAGATTTGGTTATCAACTCTCATTGTGGTTCATGTTACTCAGGTAACTGAAATCCAATGGTACAGCTATGTGTAGAGCAAAACTCATTTTGGCCCTAACAGATGTTTTACCTGCTCTATGTGAATCCAGCCCAAAGTGAGGTGTCAGTCAGTATATGTGTGGTTCTGTGACGTGTATTCTAGTGTACAGTGGAATAAGGCTGAAATTAAAGACAGTGTATATGTGATTCTATGGCTACCTTTGGGACAGTGGTACAAAGTTGGAATGTCAGACAATGTATGGGTGGCTCTAAGGCTACCAGTGGACAGTGAAACAAGGCTGGGATGCCAGACAGTGAATGCAGGGTTCTGTAGCTACACATGAATAGTGGAACAATGCCTGTATATCAGACAGTGTTTGTGGGGTCTTGTGGCTACTAGTTGAGAGAGAGAAATAAAATAAGGGTGTCAATCAGAGTATACATGGTTCTGTGGACACCATCTGTCAGTGGAAAAAGGCTAGGATGTCAGACGGTGCTTGTCTGGTTCTCAACCAGTGGACAATAATTAAATAAGGTTGGGGTGTTAGTCGGTGTATGGTTCTGTGGCTATCATTGGCTGGAGAAACAAGGCTGGGATGTCAGAGAGTGTATTTGTGGGTTTGAGCCTAACAGTGGACAATTGCTTTAAGCAATTAACCTGTTGTGTGTGTCAAAGGACTGAGTAATTGATTGCTTTGCAAGGTGTTGTTCAACACTCATTGTGTGCGATACATAAATAGGCAGAATATTGTTTAACCCTTTAAGGACCAGAGGATGTGCAGCACATTACAAAGGAATGCATTGTGCACCCATCTCATCCTTAAAGGAATAGTAATAGATGCCAATAAATGTAGTTCTGATTAATGCTCATATGTTATGTTTCATCTTGCTTTGTATATTAATCATGTCTGACTTGTAGTTCTAAAGTAATTTAGTTTTAAAGTATCTTCTTCCCTCCCCTTTTACCTCTTAAATGTGCCTCCCCGCTGATGTGAAATCCGGCCACTTGACCGGACAGCTCACAGTGAGGGACAATCTTCTCGCTGTGAGTATAATGAAAACCCTGCCCTCCTTCGATTTTCATTTTGCTCACTGAAGATTGTCCCTCGCTGAATGCTGTCTGGACTGGCTTGAGGATCGCATTGCGTATGTAAAAGAGGCGGGAGGGGGATACTTTAAAACTGAATTACTTTAGATCTACAAGTCAGACATGATTAATATACAGAGAAAGAAGAAACATAGATCATGAGCTATGTTTATTTGCATCTATTACTATCCCATTAGAGGGATTAAATGCACTTTTTTGTAAAAAAATAAAAAAAATCTTGCTGGAGACACTATGGATGGCTCATTTGCTACTTTCACTCAGTGACATGATGATTCTTAAAAGTTCTATACCCTCCCCAAGTATTTATGGGTCTTCTATGCCCATGGTTCCCACTGTCTGATAGATTTTTTTAATCTTTTAGGTAACAAGGAATGTGTGTTTCAATTTAACTTGCCAAAACATATAATTATTATAAAATAAACTTGTTTTACAAAGAAGTTCAATAATTCACTATATTGTCATTGAATTTTTTGTTAAACCATAGCTAAATTGGGACAGTTTCTGAAAAGTAGTCATGAGAAAAACTCAAATTTATTTAGTTACTGCATGAAACCTGCATTTTCTCTTCCATTTATGACAATCATTTGTCACTATAACTGCAGTTTATATATAAAACTAAGTATTTCCATGGAATGCTAGTTTTAATAAAATGAAAAAAATTATTCAACCAAATCTACTCCTCTAGATTTAGCTTATAGTTTCTGTCAATATGATAACTTGTCTAAAATAATCAAAACAGAAAACTGCAAAGAGCTGGAAATATACCCAATCAGAGCTGGAACAACTTGGATGCTAGTGATAACAGCAGCACACTTCTCTGCAAACTAGAGCCATTTCTAGCATCCAGGTTGGTAAATAATAGCATTATATGAGAAATCCCATAGCTGTAATCAATAGTCAAATTGTTAGATTTATAAAGGGCAATCTATATAGCTGTCAGGAGATGGGCCATTGCTTGTGTAATGTCTACATTTTCATGTAGATAAATATTGCTTTTATACAAATAAATTATGTAGATAGATAGATAGATAGATAGATAGATAGATAGATAGATAGACATACCTGCATAATACACAGATCTATTTTCTCTTAGTCCCAGAATATCCATTGTCAGCTTGTTTCTAGGACAGGTGGGCCACAGTTGTGTTAATATGCAGATCTATTTTCTCTTAGTCTCAGAATATAGGTGGCCTACAGTTGTTCTAATACACCGATCTATTTTCTCTCCGTACCAGGATATCAGTGGTCAGCTTTTTTGTGGACAGGTGGGTGAAGTACTTTCTGTTCTTGCAGAATTGGCAAAACTGTGTAATCTTATGCTATCTGGGAATAATTTGTGTGAAAATTGAGAAATTACAAAATTTTGCCATTAAAGCATGTGTTTGATAAAACATATCCATTTTAAGTCTAGTTGGGATGGATTAAAGCATGGGAATCCCTGAGGAAAATGGAGAAGCCCCATGTAAAGGGGAGTGAGGTGAAGTGGCTTCTTGGAGGTACTGCTCAGCGGGATAGAATGCACATCATAAATATTATTAAAGCAGTAGGTCATGGAAGTAAATTAGATGCTCATCTTGGGACTAATGATTTAGCAACAAATGAGGTCAAAGCAGTGCAAGAAGACTTTTGTCAGCCAGGAAATCATCTTGGCCAGGTGGTATCTTGTGTGTATGAAGTGTACAGGCAGAAAGAGGGTTCTGTGGTTTTTAACAGAAGGAACAAAATGGCCTTGCTCATGAGATCTTGTAGTCTAGAGTACAGTAGGTTGGAACATAGAAGGCATAAATGTTATGGTATGTTAATGCCTGCTGCCACATGAACTGACAGTCAGTGGGTGGGAGATGGAAGGGTTTTTTATTGCAGTGGTCCAGACATGTGCAATCAATGATGTCCTGATAGGTTGTGGGTTGAAAAGTAATGTAGAAAGGGAATGAGAGAGAGATGTACAGATTGTTGATTAAGTCTTGCTCATAACAGATAAAGGGGATGTTGAGGGTGCTATGAATAAGTGAGTTTTCAGGAAGTATCTGAAGATCTGAAGGCAGGGGAAAAGTCTAATAGGATAGGTTTGGCAAGACAACAGAAGTAAATGCAGAGAAATACAAATATATAGAAGGAAATAGCAAGGAAAAATCATAACTATTTATATCTGAAAGAACAAATAATTACTTCTTGAAATACAGGGATAATGGTAAAGTAGTTGATGAAGTATATATAGATTTTGCAAAGGCATTTTAATACAACGCCACACAGGAGGCTGGTATATAAAATTAAACTTGGTCTAGGGGATGACATTTGCAACTGGATAGAAAAATGGTTGAAGGATAGGTAAGAGCGTGTGTAATACAGTTGAGAGTGGAGTACATCAAGGTTCAGTACTTGGTCCACTGCTTTTAAACCTGTTTATATGTCACAGTTACCTTAGATCCAGCGACACCTGGTGGGTTGATGCAGGTAATAGATGGCCTGAAATGTCGCCACGGCATCATCCCATGCGTCATTATGAGGACTGGGACTAGGCGCAGTTGCCGTTCTCAGCAGCCATCCGTGTCCTCGTGCGAACTGGACCTGCTCTGTAGAATGACTCTGAGTGGGGTCTGTGTTCTGACACATCTTGTGGCCATGCGTCACTTTCGGGTGTGAGGTTGCAATATGATTCAGGCCTCTGTTTTGTACTGTTTGGGGCTTATAGCGACACCCATCTACTTCCTGGGTTGTCTTTTAAAATGGGAACTGGATTTCTATCCAGTTACCCTTACGTTGTTGTTCAGTGCAGTTCTAGTTTCTGTTGTTCCTGTATCATGTGTATGACCCGGCTTGTCTGACTATCCATTCTGGTGCTGACCTGTGGCTCTGTCTGACCGTTCTACCAGTGCACTCCTTTGGCTATAGACATCCAATCTGGTGCAGACCTGTGGCTCTGGCTGACTACCCACTGTCGGCGTTCGGGGCTTCCTGCGCGCGCCCCGCCTCCTCCTTCGGTGCGGCTGGTGTGGAGGCGGGTGTCGGGTTCGCGTTGCCAGGCAGCTGCGTCACGGCGACGTGACATCACGGACGTTGTGGGTAAGTAGGAGGTGGTCACGCTCGTGGGTGCTCAGTTGTTTCTTGAGCTCCGTTGTGTGCATTGCCTCCCCCTTACCTGCCTTATTCGGAGGCGCTCCCTGGTCCTTGTCCAGTGTCTCCTGCAAGTATACTTACCTACCTTATTCTGAAGTGCTCCCTGGTCCTTGTCCAGTGTCTCCTGCAGTATACTTTCCTGTCAAGTTTTCTCCTGCAGTATACCTACCTGCCAATCTTCTCCTGCAGTCTGCTTACCTGCCAACCTCCTCCTGCAGTATACTTAACCACCAGTCTTCTCTGCAGTCTACCTACCTGCCAGGCGTCTCCTCTCTTCCGGCTCCTTAATTCTTCTTGTGGACTTCATCTCTCATCTAACCCAGTGGTTCAGGGGCATCAGGTACCCACTTTATTTGTATATATATAGCCTGTATATGTATATATGTTCTCTGGGCCTTACTGTCCTGCCACTGTGTCCTGCTTCTCCTGGTCTCCTTTTCTGGGGGTGTTCTTCTTATAGACTATTTTACGCTGCTTGCTGTTACTCTGATCAGTCATGATCTGCTCCGAGTTAGGTTTCTTGCAGCGCACATTCCCAGACCGTTAGAGCTCCACACCCACTGCGTGTATGACCCTGGCTTGTCTGACTATCCAACCTGGTGCTGACCCGGGGCTCTGTCCAGCTATCCTCCCAGTGTTACCTACTATTATTGGACATCCTATCTGGTGCAGACCTGTGGCTCTGGCTGACTCCGGCCTTACTGACTGCAAGCATGAGTCAGTGACTCCATTATTGGTGACGAGCTCTCCCTAACTGACTGCAGGCGTGAGTCAGTAACCTCCCTTGTTGCTACCTGTTGGAAGATCACGGATCTATCCAGTTGGCTCTGGCCTAGTCTCCAGCAGTTGTGGCTGACCCATTGGCAAACTCCTATTTCTCATAGAGTATCTGGCCTTTTCCGTCACCCTCTGCTTATTCTCGCTATTCTAGTTATTTGCATAACTACCTATTATTCTAATAAAGGTGATTTTAACTATACCGTCTGACTCCTTGTCTTGCTTGAGAACCATAACATTCTATACCTGGAAATATATATATATATATATATATATATATATATATATATATATATATATATATATATAAAGCAAAATGTCAATATTTGCAGATGACACTAAATTATGCAAGGTAATACAGTCAGAGAATGATGTTTGATCTCTACAGAGTATTTACAAATGATAGATTGGGGAAATCTAAGAAATTTAATGTACGAAGGTATAAAGTTATACATTTAGGAAGTATGAATTGCAATGCTACTTAACTTAATGGAACCATTCTAGGAGACTCACTGCAAGAGAGTGATCTGGGAGTTTGATCAGTGTCAAACAGCTGTAGCAAAAGCAAAGTACTGTCTTGAATAAAAAGTGATATTGAAGCAGAAGCGTGGATAACTTAATTTTTCCACTGCACAAATCGTTGGTAAGACATCAGCTTTAATATATATTACAGTTTGGGGCAACAGTTCTGAAAAATAATATTCTAGAGCTGGAGAGAGTATAGCGAAGAGTAACAACATTAATTAAGGGAATGGAGTATTTGAAGTATGAAGAATGTCTAGCCAAACATGTTTTACTCTAGAGAAAAGATGCCTAAGAGGAGATCTTGGAAAACTGTATAGGTATATGTGAGGACAATGCAAGGATCTCTCTAAGTTTTTCATTTCAAGGTCTAATCAGATAACTAGATTCCAATTCTTACAGTTAGAGGAAATGTGGTTTCAGCTAGACTTGTGCACAGCAAAAAAATAGTTTTCTACAAATTACTAGGCAATTTTTTATTCAGATGAAATTAATTTAGGTTAACCCCCCCCCACACACACACACACGCACACACATTTGGTTAGACAGAATTTCACTGAACATTTTCGTTGTCAGAAGAAATTTTTCACCAATATTCTGAATGTGTCTTCCCTAGCCATAACACTTACAGTTATGTCGCAGGTCCAGCAGTCCCCTATACACCCTGGTCTTCCTGCATCTTCTATCCACACAAAACATAAACACAAAAAACTAATACTCCACCGTTGCCATAGCTACAAAAAATGTGTCCTATTCCATGTGGAATTCGTTGCCCAATGATATGGTAATGGCAGATACAATGCATACATTTAAGAGAAGATTAGATGCATTTCTAGCAAAAAGTGAATATACAGGGTTATATTGTGTATTAGTAGGTAAAAACAGGAATTTCTAGTACACAGACTAATACCCATTTTGTAGTTGGAAAGGGTTACATAATTCTCATTTTCTAGGTTATACACTGCAAAGGTTGGACTGGGTGGACTTGAGTCTTTTTTCAACCCAATTTACTATGTAACTATGTAATAATTGCTTTTAAAAATACCCCTTTAAGAAAGTGTGCATATTTAAACTTTAAAGGGATAGTAATGTTTCATATTAATAGCAGGTCCATTTAATCTTCATAGTATTTGGGCCATGGAGAGTGTTATTTCAGTACTGTCAGAGTTGTAGTTCAAGAGTAATTGAATGATAAAAATCCCCCTCCTGCCCCTTTTACTGATGTAACACTTCTCAGATCAGAGCAGCAGGGTGGTGTCCAAGTGGATTGCAAAGAGGGACAATCTTTATTTAACATAAGGGAAGAACCTGAAAAACCTGTCAATGGGGACAGGGCTTTCACTGTTCTCATATTAAGAAGACTGGCCCTTGCTGTGAGCTGTCTGGTCTGTAGACCGGATTCCGCACCTGAGGGGAGGGGCTGGAAGGGGAAACTTTATAATTCAATTACTCTTGAACTACAGCTCTTACAGTATTGAAATGACACTCTCTATAGATTGAATACTATGAAGATTAAAGGGATAGTAATGTTTCACAAAAACACCTGCTCCAATTAATCTTCATTGTATTTGAGCCATAGAGAGTGTTATTTCAGTACTGTCAGAGATGATGTTCACGATTAACTGAATGATAACGTTTTCCCCTCCCCCTCCTTTTACCTAGTGTAAACTATAGTGTTATCTCCTCAGTAAAACAAGGGTACTCCCACTGCTGAAAGGTGTTTTATTCAAAAGTTATTACAGCTCAAACACATTTTATCTGTGTAGTATCACCTTGGCCTTAAAATGTACATTGGCGAGTTGCTACACCATCCTATGGAGATTTATGGTCAACTGAACAGAGCTGTCCTTAGGTTGGTGTAGCAACAGCGCCACTGTACAATGTCAGGCCAAAGTGATACTGCAACTAAGAAATTCAAGTTTGAGCTTCAATAACGTTTGAATAAAACACCTTTCAGCAGTGGGAGTACCTTAATTTTACTCAGGGGGACAAACCCTACAACATATATTTGTTTTTAATTTTAAGTATTACTATCCCTTTAAAGGTACATCCAAGCAGGCAAGCTAATAAGCATATGGCCAAATACTATGCTTTTAAAACATCCATTAAAGGAAGTGTGCATTAAAATTATGTATTTTCTATTACAGTGAAATACATTAAAATAAAGTTAGATATGGTGAAAAAGCAGCTAGAATGAGTAGAAGGAGACTCTGTGTGCAAAAACGAAAGAAAAACTCACAGTGCTAACACACCATAAATATCCTATATAATAATTCGCTAAAATGTGTGTACTGATGAAGTCATGCGCAGTAGAGACTGCTGTGCGTGCTGCAGTCATGCGCAGTAGAGACTGCCCGCGGCAGCTATCAGCCGCGGCGTGGGCAGTCTCCACTGCGCATGACTGCCCCGCGACCAGCTGGCAGTGGCACTGTGGCCCGTGTAACAGGCCCTTCAACTAGTACATATATAATATAAATTAAATTAAGATACCAAGTGAATCAGATATGAGAAGCAGCAAGGAAAGAGGGGATTGCCCAAATCCCCAAACTAGGAGAAAATCTAGAACAAAAGCAAAAGAAAAATGTGTGTAATGACGAAGTCATGCGCAGTAGAGACTGCTGCGCATGCTGCAGTCATGCGCAGTAGAGACTGCCTGCAGCACAGCTGATGAAGAGCTAGACGGTCCTTCGGAGCGTCCAGCTCTGTACCAGCCGCGGCGCAGGCAATCTCCACTGCTCATGACTGCCCCGCGACTGGCTGGCAGTGGCACTGTGGCCTGTGTAATGGGCTCTTCAACTAGTCTGTATATAATATAAATTAAGATACCAAGTGAATCAGAGATGAGAAGCAGCAAGGAAAGAGAGGATTGTCCAAATCCCCAAACTAGGAGAAAATCTAGAACAAAAGCAAAAAGAAAAAACAAACCTGTGCAAACCTATACAGATTACCCAGATATTATAAATAATAATAATAACTAGTATTTTATTTAGAGCCTTTCTCCCAGTGGGACTCAAGGCATTTTCAGCGCATTATTCAGCTCTCAAATCGGCAGCTGAATAATAGATGTTATTATTACCCAATCAATTGTACCCATTTATCGACTTAGGAAGGATGAAGGGCTGAGTTGATTCTGCCAGGATTTGAACCTGCAACCTTGAGGTTTGAACAGGCTCTGTGTCACAAGTGAAGGCTATAGGCCCTGCTGAGACAGTGGGGAGAGTGAAAGGGTTAACAATACCAGATCCCTGGATCCCTGTTACTATTCCTTGCAACCACCAAATTAACCCCTGAAATCCCTCCTGCACTATCACCCCAGTACTACAATTTGCTGCCACCACCAAGACTTTATTTCTAGGAGTATTACAGTATAAAATCACCTTAATAATCAGACATATAGAATTAACTCTTTAGTAACGTGCTCTACCTGAGCATCCTTCAGAGTAGTGAGTTCAGAGACAAGAGCTGATTAATTGAACATTTAATCTGAAAAAAGGCGTCACAGTGCTGGGAACAAAAATACAACAATAAAGGACATACAGAAACAAAGATTACACATAGGCAAAACAGTCCATAAAATAAAATGGGAAAGCCCTATATACAATTACCGATATATTAGGAGTACTTGTGGGAACTTCCGATGGTAAAAGTTCTCTTCTCCAGTTGTTACAAAGAAATTCCCTGTTTTTATTCAAAACCCATATTAAATACATTCTACAGTTGCTTCTAAGAGGCCAGACCCCCTGGGTTTTACCTGGGAGGGTCAGGGGTTTGGCCTGACAGTTTACAGCCCACTCAATCAGACCGGTCAGGAATGTTACTGCATAGTTCTACCTGAAAAGTTTTAAGGCTTCCCAAAACATGCAACCCACAGCACACCTCTATAATGTTATAATGATCATATTCCTCATATCTGTGTGAATATCTGGACACCAAACATGCTGGGTCTAATTGGTTGCAAAGTGGCTATTCTTGTAACTCATAGCAGGAACACCTCCCCCTGGCATGTTTGGTACTCACCAATATATTTGTATTGAACCTTTTTACACTATATATACATGTTCTCCCTATTTCAGGCTATTTGGGTGTCCCCTGGATAAACCTCCCCCCAGAGCAGATGGTCCAATATATTTTATGACACTCTGTCCTGCTCCGGTGATCTACTCATTCAGTTTCTAGTGATGTTATCTACTCAGCTAATTTTATGGCCTAGGACTGGTGAACTTTGAACAACATACAATTACAAAATAAACAAACAAATTATACACACCAGAGTCCCTGCAAGCGCCAATTCATGCCTTGGCATGACACCTCCCCTTAAGATGGTGGACAGAGGAATCAAGCCGCAGGCTGATCAATCTGTTTACCATTTAATCTCTATTCCCCCTGAAAAGACAGCCCATCTGTATTCCCATGTAAGCTGCCTTTTTTGTGTTGGACAGTGAAGTTATGCTGCTGGAGGATAAGACTCCATTGTTACCTGACACTTTGTCTAGCCAATGCAGTGGCTGTTATAACAGTAAAGTCTCGGCCATACAGATATGGCTGTAACTTTTGCAAAACCTATACCACAGCTAGACATTCCTTCTCTATTACCACATAGCCCCCTTGGTAACAGTTTACTACTAAGATACAGTATTGGGTATTCTTCTTCTCCTTTGGAGTTAACTTGGCTAAGAATACCTCCCAGCCCAAAATTAGAAGTATCTGTCTGTACCACAAACCTCCTACTAAAATCAGGAGCCTGGAGGACTGGTGAGTTAGATAATGTTGTCTTAAGGGCAGAGAAGGCTTTGTCACAGTCATCAGTCCAAGTAATTTGCTTTGATACTTTCTTTTTGGTCAAGTCTGTGAGGGGTTTGGCTGTCTTGCTGTATTCTGGGACAAATCTGGGGTAGTAACCTGCTGTCCCCAGAAGTGACAGGACCTGTTTCTTGGTCTGGCCAGGCTGTAATAGACTCTACCTTACTGGACTCAAGACGTATGATCCCCCCTCCTACCCTGTGTCCCAGATACTGCACCTCTGTCATGCCTGTCTGACACTTTTCTGGTTTGATGGTGAGCCCTGCCCCTTTTATTTGCTCCACCACTTTGTGGCTCTCCAGCAACTGATTAACCAGTCGCTGAAAAGTGGCTGGGGCATTTTTCATCCCAAAAGGCATCACACAGAACTCATACAACTCAAAGGGAGTAATAAAGGCTGACCGCTCTTGGGCTACTAGGGTCATAGGGATTTGTCAGTAGCCTCAGTTCATATCCATGATAGTCAGATACTGGGAACCTGTTAGCTGATCAAGCAGTTCATCTATCCTGGGCATGTGGTAAGCATCAAAGGTGGTCAATGCGTTTAACCTCCTGTAATCTACACAAAACCTGGTGGATTTATCCTTTTTGGAAACCAACACCACAGGGAAAACCCAGGAGTTTTTTGACTTCCTAATTACACCCTGCCCTAACATGTCTTCAATCTCCTTCTGGATATGGGCCCTTACCTCTGGGGATACCCGGTAGGCTACCTGTCTTAGTGGTGGTTGGTCCCCAGTATCCACTTGGTAGGTGGCTAGTATGGTTCGCCCTGGCTTTCCAGTAAATGTGCCACTGAAGCAGCCTAATACTTGATGTGGCTGCCTCTTCTGCTCAGCTGAGTGCTGTGGCTTGATCTCTGCATCCTGCCGGGATCCCTGGCTCTTAGCTTCCTGTACCAGGTCCACCAAAGGATCATTATCTAGCCCTTCCTCTGGTGAACTACATACATACCAGATTCTCGGGATCATAATATGCCTTTAGCATGTTAATATGGTACTGCCTCTGCCTCTCACCTTTCTCATCAAGGGCTACTACATAGGTGGTGGGGTTTAAACACTGCAAAATGGGGAAGGGAGCATCCCAGGCAGCCTGCAACTTATTCTGCCTGATGGGGTTCAAAACCATTACCTTCTGTCCCACCTTGTAGACCCGGTCCCTAGCATGGTTATCATACCAATATTTCTGCCTAGACTGTGCTGCTGTGAGATTGTCATGTACTAGCCCTGTCAATGCCTGCATCCTGTCCCTAAACTTCAGAACATCCTCCACTACAGAAGTCTCAGGGGTGTGTTGTCTCCCTTCCCATTCTTCCCTAACTAAATCTAGGGGTCCCTGCACTTTGCGACCATACAATAATTCAAAGGGTGAGAAACCTGTGGATTCCTGTGGTACCTTCCAATAAGCAAATGTGGTAAATACTTCTCCCAGTTTCGGCCCTGCAATTCTACAAATGTTTTGAGCATCTGTTTCGAGGTCCCATTGAACCTCTCACAGAGACCATTTGTCTGGGGATGGTATGGGCTTGCTACCAAGTGGTGCACATTCACCTTTTTACAGAGACTTTGCATCAGATTAGACAAACTGAGTACCTTGATCAGTAAGCATTTCTTTAGCGAAACCCACCCTGCAGAATATACTGATCAAAGCATCAGCTGAGGCGATGGTCTCAGGGTACGCATAGTCCACCACTGTACGAATAAATTGTTTCCCTGTGCTGCTGGGTATAGCCAATGGCCCCACAATATCTAAGGCCACTCATTCAAAAGGTACAGTTATGATGGACAGAGGCACTAGGGGGACATGAGTAACATCCACAGACTTACCCACTCTCTGACAGACATGGCAGAACTGGCAGTAATTTTCAACCACAGTGCCAATACCAGGCCAATAGAAATTATGGATTACCTGGATTTTGTCTTGGCCACCCCAGCTGAGGGGTGGTATGAGGTCTACCCCTTTCTCTGCCCGCTGGTCAGGCAGCTGGACCCTTTCATTACCATCCTCCTCCTGTTCTACAGCTGCAGCCCTGGCATGCTGCTAACGTGTTATCACTGCTACCATTGGTATACTTCCCTGGCTCCCACTTTCCTCTCAGGAATCACATTTCACAACATCCCTCAAAGTTTCACACAATACCTTAGATTGAGCATCCGGCCCAAATCGATCACCAGCAAAACATTAACAGGGATATCCTCAGAAACCCCCACTTCCCACAAATCTTTGCCCACCCCCCAATCAAGGTACACACGTGCCATAGGCACAGCGGGGCTCATCCCCAATTCCTTTGATAGACATGGTTCTTTCAGGGATCATGTCCTCTGTATTCACCACTTCAGAGAGCACCAAGGTGAATGAAGCTCCAGAATCTCTCCATCCCATGGTCATCCAGTCACCCACAGTTACACTCTGCTCTCTTTTCCCTACAGGCCCACCTACAAGCAAAACTGATGGTGTCCGTCCAGCAGCACTCCCACCTTCACGAGCAGGTGGTGGTGGATTCCTAGCAGGGCAAGTAACCCTCAGATGCCCAATCTGGTTGCACTGGAAACAACAGCGGGTATGGGGCCCACCAGACATAGCCCCTGAGCTACTGGCAGCTGGTGGTGAGGTCCTCACTGCAGATCTTGTAGATGTTGACTGAACTGTAGCTCCTCTCTAGGTTGAAGTACCAGCTGACATAACTCCACGCCTGGATGCTGGTGCATGGATTTCTGTGTAGTCATCTGCCAGTTCTGCTGCATCCCTAGCGGTTTTTGGCTTTCTTTCTAAAATCCACATCAGGGCTCCATGTATGTAAGAACTGTTCTAGGACCATTAAGTCAGTAACTGTTTCATAGGTGGTAGCTTGTAACCCTGTAATCCATTTCCAGTATGTGGTTTCCAGTTGTCCAACATACTGAATGCAGCGGGATGAGACACTCTGCTGCATGCTCCTAAACTTCTTCCTGTAGGCCTCAGGAGTAAAGTTAAAAGTTTTTAGCAAGGCAGATTTAATTGCCTCATAATCATTATCAGTCTCTGAGGGAAGGGACACAAATACATCCAAAGCTTTTGCTTTCAATTGTGGAGTTAAATATCTGCCCCACTGGTCTGAGGGTAGATGATGCTGCCTGCACACCTTTTCAAAACTTTTCAGGAATACATCCAAATCATGACACTCTGTATTCAGGGCATTTACCACTAAGCTATCTCAAGGGCCTTGTTTAAAGTATATATTATACTTTATGTTAATTTATTTCAAACCAGTGAGTGTTTTGTTGCATAATTTGGCCAAAGTATGTTTTTTCTTTCCTTTTTTGCACGCAAATTCTCCTTCTAAGTGTTCTAGCTGCTTTTTCACCACTCCTAGGAGTGGTCCCGCTGCATTAGAGATGGTTTGAGCATACTTGTGGGATTCACAAATGCCTTACATCTAATCTTGAGAAGCATGTAAGAGTGGGTATTTTATTAGATAGGACAGGATGGCTAGTTTTATACTGTCAAAATCTATGTTTCATGTGTAGACTCCTCAGTCTAGTGCATTTCATGTGTAGGCGCTTGAGTCCAGTACATATTATATGTGTACTCCTGAGTCTAGTGTATTACTTCTGTAGGCTCCTGACTACTGTGGTTTTCATTTGTAGACTCCTCAGTGCAGTGCTCTTTTTGTGTAGACTTTAGAGGCCAGTTTATGTTTCGGTGTTGACTCCGGAATACAGTGCATTACTTCTGTAGAATTCTATTGAGTCCAGTGAATTAATTCTGTAGACTCCTGAACAAAGTTCATTACTTCAGTAGACCAATGCATTACTGATGGAGACTTCTGAAGTGAATTACATGTGCAAATATATTCCTATCCCTAACCTATAATTGAGTCGAAGGAGGGTGGTCATGCAGTTGAACTCGCACTACAATCCTACATTAGTCTGCATCCTGTTCTGTCTGAAACCATAAACTACAGTAACTTTCACTCTTGCCCAGCTTGAATTCCTTTTACTACAGATTCCTGCATTTTTGCTCAGCTGAAATTATTTTCATAACCTTCACTTTTGCTTGGCTTGAATTTTTCTACTTCAAAAACGTAAACTTCTGCACAGCTTGTAATCACAAACCGCTGTAACCTGCACTTCTGCAAGGTTTGGATGCCTTTATTACAGTTACTGCTCAACTTAAATGTTTTATTTTTCTGATTTGTTTTTGCAGGAACTTGCGATATTTGTCTAACAATGTTCAGCCCAGAGCAGACAAGTAAATGCTTTGATGCAAATCTGTAAATAATAACTGGAGCACTTCTGAGGCAAACCAGCTGCAGCATGTGGAAAAATAAAGGTTCCAGTGTATTTAAATGGGACCTTACCCATTGGATGTTAGCGTGGCCTCCAGTGGAAACCTCTCTAGCATTCATGTATTAAAAGCATCACTAAAAGGAGCACTAAGCTTTTTATGGAAAAAATAGATAGATAGACAGATAGATAGATAGATAGATAGATAGATAGATAGATAGATAGACAGATAGATAGATAGAGGCTTTCCTGCTGAGTGCAACAAGGGTAGTCCTATTGCAGAGAGAGGCATTTTTCCACAGTTATTTTAATAAATGTGATAGAACTGCCGAGTAACTTCCTGTCACTTAGAAGTTTCAGGAAGTACTTAAAGGGATAGTACTGTTTCATAATAAAAGCAGCTCTAATTAATCATCATAGTATTTGGACTTTGGAGACTGTTATTTCAATTCTGTCAGAGTTGTAGTTCAAGAGTAATTCAATAATAAAGTATCCCCCTCCCACCCCTTTTACTGATGTAACACTGCTCAGCCAGATAAGAATGGAGGTGCCCAGGTAGACTGCAGAGAGGGACAATCTTCAATTAAGATAAGAGAAAAACCTGAAAAACTTGTCAAGGGGGGCAGGGCTTTCATTGTTCTCATAGGAAGAAGATTGTCCCCTTCTGTTATCTGTCTGGTCTATGGACTGGATTCCACATCTGAGAAGAGATGACTTACACTAGGTAAAAGGGGCGGAAGGGGAAACTTTGCTTGTGAATATCTCTCAAACCATAAAGGTTTGAGAGATAAGACTTATATCGTTCTTCATGTTGTTTAATGCCTACAAAATAAAATAAAGATAAAATGAAGTATTACTATCCCTTTAAGTTGTCATTCACTTTCTTACAATTTACATTTTTGTTACATTTGAATAAAACAACTGACACAAGTGGGAGTACCCTTACTCAACAGGAAAAGCTTATTAACACATAGATTTTAATAAGAAATGTGTTGGAGACCACTGTAGTATTCAAGGTTTTAAACGCCTCAATTAAATCAATGGTATCATTTAGTTCTCCCCAATGATCCAGTAGGTTTGCTCCAGAATTCCTCCCACCTATATATTAAACTAGCAATACTGGCACCACGTTGCCAGTGTGGTTAATAAAACAAATACTGTGTTAATGAGCGGCTTGTTGAATTATCAGTGTTTAGCCTTTTCAGCTCCAAAAATGTGTGCAACACATTGCAAAGCACTGTGTTACACAACTCTCCATCAGTGTGTGTGTGTACGCACGAGTGCGTTTGTGTGCATGCAAGCAAGAGCACATGTGTGAGTGACAGCGTGTGTGTGAACATGTTAATTAGAGCGTGTGAGCTTGTATGTTTTGTGTGTATTGTGTCTAGTGTTTTGTGTATAGCATATTGCCTAATAGCACTGTGCGTATTGCATTTTGTGTATACCATTTTGCCTATTTCACATAGTGTATAGCATTTTGAGCTTTGCCTACTGAGTACAGCGGTTTTCTTTTTGCATATAGCTTTTGGCTACAGTGTTTTTCCGTATAGCGCTTGAGTATAGCGTTTTGTTATAGTGTTGGCGTATTGTGTATAGCAAGATAGAGAAAACAGAGGTGCTTCCTTGTACGATACTGTAAATTCAATGATCACCACACCACCACCGAATTAACTGATACAGGTGAATGGGCTGGAGTAAAGCTTATGTCTAAACCAGTTTTCACTCTCGGGATATTATCAAGCTGTATCCCTTCAGTTTCTTTTTGGGACTCAAATCTCCACCAGCAGAGCCACATATGAAAAGCAAAAGACAAAGTCCATAGGCACCAATGGTACCTTATCACACCAAATAAAGGAATAAAACAAAACAAGTATTATGCCACTCACATTTTTAAAAATGCTGTTCAAGTGCTTATACACATAAACAGCTCAAAAGGCTTGCTGAGCATATATAACCATCTCTGCTTGGTTCTTACAGTGAGTTACCAACACCACCACCTCTGATTGATCAGCTCCATTTCAAACGTCTCAGTGTGTACCGCTCCAAAAATTAATAACTCGATCTCGGATCTTCTCATAAAAATGGTTTATTACAAAATATAATGAAAAAATATAAAATCAATTGACATGTTGTTACGGTTTTTTAGGACTCTCAGACAAATAAGTGAAAATAAAACACACTTTATTAAAGTGAATAATGCACAATTACGCCCTCTAGGGGTGGTAGGTATAACACAGATAAAGTAAACTGAGATATTACAAGGGTAATAGCATAATGGACATAAATGCAAATCAGTATGCACTAGGATGATGTTGACCCCTAAGGGGTTAAAGTCCAAATAACAGTCAGTCTCAGATGTGGAGGTTTGACACGCCCTGGATGATAAATAGGCTGTGCTGTACAGACAATGTTCCTCAAGTGCTGAGGGTCGAGCTGCCTTGCCAAGGTGTTTGATAGTAAGCAGAATGGGTAACAACTTAGCCCCCACGGGCGTAGCTACAGGAACTGCTTTCGTTTGTGCAAGTGCGAATAGCCCCACCGGGCGTAACGGAAACCGGCCTGAAATGCAAGAGCTAACAGCCTCCTCAGGTGTAATCGAATGCTGTAATACTAGAGCCAGAGCCACTAGCCCCCTCGGGCGTGATACCGGATCAGCCAACACTGAAGCCTTTCTGCCAACACTCTGTGTCAATGATATCGTCGGTAACCAATACCGGAGAGCCTTAAGCGCCCAAACGGCCCAAACTATGTGAACACTCTGCAATGTTAGACTAGAGTTGCCGACGGAGAGCGGCCAACTCAGCAGCAGTATCACTGGTAGCGAGGCTCGGACAGGAGACAGAGAGAGTGAATTCGAGGCAGCACTGCAAGGGTTAAAATGCACGTTTACTCGAGGCTTCAGCGCTACTGACAGGCTCTGCAAGGAGAGGAAGGCCCACAGAATACACACAGCTCTGCACTAGTTACGAGGCACAGCACTATCGAAGGAAGCACCAGGCAAGGCAGTGGCACAGACGTGGGCAGCAGGGACTGGAAAATGTCGCGGCGGCGACAACTGGAACGCAGGTCACTGGAACAAGCTGGAAGTCGATCTTCGGAGCAGGAAGTCAGCCGGACCGGGTCATACACAGGCAGGAACGTCAAACTAGCCGAGTCAGGATCCAAGGGTGGTACGCAGACGAGCCGGGTCATACACAGGCAGGAACACTGGAGAATGGTCAGGGCAAGCCGAATCGGTACACAGGAACTCAGAATACAGGAACACAGCAACAGCACTACTGGCTCAGGAACACCACGAAAGGGCATCTGACAAATGTGCTAGCCAGGTATAAAAAGGTCATCAGGAGGCGGGTTAAACTCAGTCAGCAAATCAGTGACATCCACAACCGAGAGTGACAGGAATCACAGGCACTGTGATAGTACCCCCCTCTCAAAGACCCCCTCTCCTAGCCTGAGGTTTGGGTTTCAAAGGATATTTAGAGTGAAAGCTGCGTACTAATCTCGGTGCATGGAGATCACCCTGATCAATCCAAGAACGTTCTTCAGGGCCATAGCCCTTCCAATGAACCAAATATTGCAGCTTTCCTCTAAATCTCCTGGAATCAATAATACTCTGGACTTCATATTCTTCCTGGCCCTGGACGTCCACCGGCCCAGGAATCACTGGTGTAGTAGTATAACGATTGCACACCAAGGGTTTCAGGAGTGACACATGGAACACATTATGAATGTGCATAGAGGGTGGAAGCTCCAGAGCATAAGAAACCGGATTAATCTTGCGGATAATCTTAAATGGACCAATGAACCGGGGAGCCAGTTTATTGGACGGCACTTGTAAATTGAGGTTTCTGGATGACAGCCATACCCTGTCCCCAACTTGAAATGAGACCGCTGGAAGGCGTCTGCGATTAGCGTGCCGTTGCTGCCGCCTGAAAGACTGACTGAGGGACCTCTAAACCTGTGCCCAAGTGGAACGAAGTCGTGCCAAGTGCTCGTCCAGAGCAGGAATCTGCTGCGCCTGAAAGGAGTCCGGGAGCAGACAAGGCTGGAAACCATAATTTACGAGAAACGGGGAGCTCCCGGAGGATGAGTTAACCGCACAGTTCCTGGCAAACTCTGCCCATGGCAACAGGTCAGCCCAATTATCATGATGATCGGTGACAAAGCAGCGCAGGAACTGTTCCAGTCCCTGATTGGCACACTCAGCGGCCCCATTCGTCTGGGGATGGTAGGCGGAGGAAAATGACAATTGAATGCCCATCTGACCACAAAATGCCCTCCAGAACCTAGAAACGAACTGGCTCCCACGGTCGGAGACAATCACTCTGGGCACTCCGTGCAGACGGAACACCTCTCTGACAAAAACTATAGCCAATTCCTGAGCCGATGGAAGGCCAGTCAGAGGCACAAAATGTGCCATCTTAGAGAATCTATCGACCAGGGGTCTTGGCACGGGCACAAGTGGTACAAGCTGCCGTAAAAGTGGCGCAGTCAGCTCTCAACGTAGGCCACCAAAATAGTTGCGAGAGAGACCATACTAGTTGGTCCCTACCAATGTGTCCAGCCGCTTTAGAGGCGTGATAAGTCTCCAACAGGCGAATACGGAATGACTCTTCTACAAAACACTTCCCCACTGGGGTTTCAGAAGGTGGCCGTGATTGTGATGCCAGTATCTCCTCCCCCAGTGGCGAGGTTATAGTGGTACGAATAGTGGCCAGGATCTGATCTGGCTGAATGATGGGTACCGGGACTTCCTCCCTCTCAGTGTCAGAAGCGAACTGACGTGACAACGCATCAGCCTTGATATTCTTTGACCCAGGAAGATAGGATACTAATAAATTGAACCGGGACAGAAACAGCGCCCACCTGGCCTGTCGAGAAGACAGTCTTTTGGCTTCTGAGAGATAGGTTAGATTCTTATGGTCAGTAAGAATGAGTACTGGAGTCTGAGTGCCCTCCAAGAGATGTCGCCACTCCTTTAGTGCCAGTATGATGGCCAACAGTTCCCTGTCGCCAATCTCGTAATGACTCTGGGCGCTGGACAATTTCTTAGAGAAGAACCCACAAGGCATTAAAGCGCCACCTCCCACAGGACGTTGGGAGAGCACCGCCCCAACCCCAACATCTGAAGCGTCAACCTCCAAAGTAAACGGCAGGGAGGGATTAGGGTGGGACAGTACAGGAGCAGATGCAAAGGCAGATTTCAGGGTAACAAATGCGTTCTCAGCTGCCTCAGACCACTGAGAGGGAGAAGCGCCCTTATGAGTCAAGTCTGACAATGGTCTTACAATCGTGGAAAAGTTCTTGATGAACTTCCTATAATAATTCGCAAAACCTAGGAATCGTTGAATGGCCTTTAACCCCTTAGGCCGAGGCCATTGCAGAACCGCTGTCAACTTCTCCTGATCCATGGCAATGCCACTTTTGGATATAATGAACCCCAGGAATGGTACTTGAGAAGTATGGAATTCGCACTTTTCTAATTTACAGAATAACTTGTGCTTACGAAGTCGGAGCAAGACTTCTGAGACATCTTTAATGTGTTGGGCAAGGTTAGCAGAGTGAATTAATATATCATCTAGATATACTACCACACAAGACTGGAGCAAGTCACGTAAAATATCGTTAATCAATTCCTGAAATACTGCAGGCGCATTGCATAAGCCGAATGGCATCACCAGATATTCATAATGCCCTGTTCTGGTATTAAACGCCGTTTTCCACTCGTCACCCTCTTTAATTCTGACTAGATTATAGGCGGCTCGCAAGTCAAGTTTGGTAAAGATCGAAGAGCCTTTTAATCTGTCGAATAATTCTGTAATAAGTGGAATGGGATAGGCGTTCTTCGGCATCAGCTTATTCAGCCCACGGTAGTCAATGCAAGGCCTGAGTTCCCCATTTTTCTTTTTGACAAAAAAAATCCGGCACCAGCCGGAGATGTAGATTTACGAATGATTCCCCTCTCCAGGGCATCTGTGATATACTCCTCCATTGCCCTATTTTCCTCACAGGACAGTGGGTAAGTACGTCCCCTAGGGGGCACGGCCCCTGGAGACAAATCAATGGCGCAATCGTATGGCCTATGGTCAGGTAATGCGCTGGCCTCTCCTTTGCTAAACACGTCACTGAATTGCCCATATTCTGTTGGCACAGCTGGAGAGGTACACATAATCTTAACAGGAAGAGAAAGACAATTCTTGTTACAGTACTCCGACCAAGAGTTAACTTCACACCTTTGCCAGTCAAATTGGGGATTGTGTGTTTGCAACCACGAGAACCCCAAAATAACTGAATGATGTGGGGAACGAATGATCTGAAATTGTATCTGCTCCCTGTGACAAGCCCCCACAGTCATAGTCACTGGGATTGTCTCGAACGTAATGAAAGCAGGATCCAGGGGTCTGCCATCAATGGCCTCTATAGCCACAGGAGAGTCCTTTTTACATAACGGAATGCCCTGAAACTCAGCAAAGGACTGATCCATGAAGTATCCGGCTGCCCCGGAGTCCACCAATGCTAGGACTTCTATGACCTTATCAGTCCACGCAAAAGCCACCTGGATGGTGGGTTTAGTGGTGCAAGTCTCTAGGGACTGTTCAACACCACCTAGGGCCTGTCCCCCAAGGTACCCTAGGTGCGTTCGTTTCCCGGCCTTACAGGACAATTGCGTAATATATGACCTGGTTTGCCACAATATAGGCATAAGCCTTGCCTTCTACGATACAGCTTCTCCTCCTTAGTGAGCCTAGTAAAACCTACTTGCATAGGTTCAGTGCCGTCAGCTGTTCGTTCAGGTAGAACGGGTGGAGTGGGTGGGTTAAGAAACTGGTTCTGGCCATAACTCTTTGCTTTGGTCCTCTTAGCCAAGCGTCTCTCCCGGATGCGAGAATCTATTAACATGACAAAGTCAATGTACTCATCCAGCTCGCTGGGTACATCTCGAGCTGCTATCTCGTCCTTAATCTGTTCAGCGAGACCCTGAGTAAAAGCAGCAAGTAAGGCCTCATCGTTCCAGCCTACCTCTGCTGCCAAGGTCTGGAATTCGATAGCGTACTCGCCCAGAGTGCGTTCGCCCTGCTGAATCTCCATCAGCCTTTTGGCAGCAAAGGCAGACCTACCAGGAACCTCAAACACACGTCTGAACTTCGCCACAAATTCTCTAAAGTTCAGTGTGCAGGGTCTGGCACTCTCCCATAATGGATTTGCCCATGCCAAAGCCTTGCCCGTCAACATAGATATCATAAAGCCGACCTTGCTACGGTCGTTAGGAAATGCCTGGGGTGCCAATTCCAAGAATATCTCCAACTGGTTAATAAAACCTCTACATAAGGAGGGTTCGCCATCATATCTTAGGGGTAACGGTACCGCTGCCGTTAACCCTCTTGTGTTAGTACTGAGAGATACAGAGGGATTCTCCGGTGTCATGACTGGGGGGACCACCGGATTAGGACCAGACTTGTCCAAATGTACTGTACGTTCAAGTAACGTTTGTACAGCCAGTGCCAATTGGTCCAGGCGCTGCTCCTGGACATCCATTCTCCAGTGGATGTTCAGAGTATTACTTTCACCCTTACCGTCTGAGGTCATGGCCCTTTCGTACTGTTACGGTTTTTTAGGACTCTCAGACAAATAAGTGAAAATAAAACACACTTTATTAAAGTGAATAATGCACAATTACGCCCTCTAGGGGTGGTAGGTATAACACAGATAAAGTAAACTGAGATATTACAAGGGTAATAGCATAATGGACATAAATGCAAATCAGTATGCACTAGGATGATGTTGACCCCTAAGGGGTTAAAGTCCAAATAACAGTCAGTCTCAGATGTGGAGGTTTGACACGCCCTGGATGATAAATAGGCTGTGCTGTACAGACAATGTTCCTCAAGTGCTGAGGGTCGAGCTGCCTTGCCAAGGTGTTTGATAGTAAGCAGAATGGGTAACAACTTAGCCCCCACGGGCGTAGCTACAGGAACTGCTTTCGTTTGTGCAAGTGCGAATAGCCCCACCGGGCGTAACGGAAACCGGCCTGAAATGCAAGAGCTAACAGCCTCCTCAGGTGTAATCGAATGCTGTAATACTAGAGCCAGAGCCACTAGCCCCCTCGGGCGTAATACCGGATCAGCCAACACTGAAGCCTTTCTGCCAACACTCTGTGTCAATGATATCGTCGGTAACCAATACCGGAGAGCCTTAAGCGCCCAAACGGCCCAAACTATGTGAACACTCTGCAATGTTAGACTAGAGTTGCCGACGGAGAGCGGCCAACTCAGCAGCAGTATCACTGGTAGCGAGGCTCGGACAGGAGACAGAGAGAGTGAATTCGAGGCAGCACTGCAAGGGTTAAAATGCACGTTTACTCGAGGCTTCAGCGCTACTGACAGGCTCTGCAAGGAGAGGAAGGCCCACAGAATACACACAGCTCTGCACTAGTTACGAGGCACAGCACTATCGAAGGAAGCACCAGGCAAGGCAGTGGCACAGACGTGGGCAGCAGGGACTGGAAAATGTCGCGGCGGCGACAACTGGAACGCAGGTCACTGGAACAAGCTGGAAGTTGATCTTCGGAGCAGGAATTCAGCCGGACCGGGTCATACACAGGCAGGAACGTCAAACTAGCCGAGTAAGGATCCAAGGGTGGTACGCAGACGAGCCGGGTCATACACAGGCAGGAACACTGGAGAATGGTCAGGGCAAGCCGAATCGGTACACAGGAACTCAGAATACAGGAACACAGCAACAGCACTACTGGCTCAGGAACACCACGAAAGGGCATCTGACAAATGTGCTAGCCAGGTATAAAAAGGTCATCAGGAGGCGGGTTAAACTCAGTCAGCAAATCAGTGACATCCACAACCGAGAGTGACAGGAATCACAGGCACTGTGATACATGTATTATAAATCTACATCTACGCATTTCACAACACTAAGTTTTAGAGTTCTGAACTTATTAGGTTAAAAGAGGTTAATTTGCTACACTGATATCTTTGATTAGAGATTGGCCAGGACTCTATTTGAATTTGTCCAATTGATTAAATAGAACGTCTTTACCGCTCAGTGTATATACCTTTTCTCCTACAGATCTTGAAAAAGCAATTTAGTGTTTTGCGAAATGCGGAGATATAGGTTTCTAATACATGTCAATTGATTTTATATTTTTTCATTATGTTTTGTAATAAACCATTTTTATGAGAAGATCCAAGACCGAGTGATTGATTTTTGGAGCAGTACACAATGAGACATTTGGAATGGAGCTGATTTGATCCGAGCTGGTGGTGTCGGCAACTGACCGTAAGAACCGAGCAGAGATGGTTTTGGCAAATAGCATTTGTTGAATTGCATATGGAGATTAGCATTTGCCGGACTATATAGTTTTTGGAAAATTGCATATAGCGTTTGGCGAATTGCGTATAGCTTTGTAGAACTGCATATAGTGTTTGGTGTATATTGTTTGGCATATGGCATTTGGCGAATTGTGTGTGGCTTATAGAGTTTGGCAAATCGTTATTTGCATATGGCGGAGTGCGTTTGGCGAACAGCATATAGTGTTTGGCATATAGCATTTGGTGAATGGAGTATAGCGTTGGTGTATAGTGTTTGGCGAATTGAGTATAACGTTTGGCATATAGCTTTTGGCAAACTGTATGTGGCGTATTGCATTGGCGATTTGCATATAGCATTTGTCGAATTGCGTATTACATATGGCATATATCGTTTGGTGTATAGTGTTTGGCGAATAGAGTATAGCGTTTGGCAAATTGCATACAGTGTTTATGTAGAACATTTGGCGTATATATTTGGCGAATTGCATGTGGTGTATTGCGTTTGGTGAACTGCATATAGCATTTGGTATATTAAATATGGTGTATATTGTTTGGCGGACTGAGTATAGCATTTGGTGAATGGCGTATAGCGTTTGGTAAATTGTATGTAGCATTTGGTGAATGGCATGAGGCATTTTGCATCTGGTGAATTGCATATAGCGTTTGGTGAATTACGTATTGTATATGGAGTATAGTGTATAGCTTTTGGAGGACTGCATATAGATTTTGGCATATAGCATTTGGCGAATGGAGTATAACGCTTGGCGTATTATGAATGGCATATAGGGTTTGGCATATTGCGTTTGCGAATTGCGCATGGTTTTTGGAGTATGGCGTTTGGTGCTGTGCATATATAGCATTTTTTGTGTAGTGTGTGTGTGTGCATATAGTATGTGTGTATTGTGTGTATATAGTTTGTGTGTGTACATATTTTGTGTGTGTGTGGTGTGTGTGTATATATTGTGTGTGTTGTGTGTATGTATATATATTGTGTGTGGTTTGGTATATATTTATATTGTGTCTGTTTTGTGTTTGTTGTGTGTGTATTTGTGTGTGTGTGGAATGTATATATATTGTGTGTATATATAAATATATTGTGTGTGTATTGTGTGTGTTGCATGTGTGTGTTGCGTGTGTATGTGTGTTCATTGTAGCCCCTGCATCTCCATGCAGCAAAATCACGTCCTCATGGTTGGACCAATAGTATAGGCAGTATAGAGGAGATTTGAATAACTTTTTATATATATATAGACAAGGCACAGGGGATATTGTGTGATTTAAAGCGAACAACCAGGCATGCTATGGGGAAGGTGTAGTGGATTGCTGCCATTAAAATCATACTCTGCAGTTCGTACCCACCTGTGCAGACACTGGTATTAGTCGCTAGCACCATTGAGGCTACACTGATAAATTCACACAGTCACGCATATGGACTTTATGCAGAAAGCAAAAGATGAGCAATCCTGGAGTAGACCTGGAGCAGACCAAATGGACAAATACAATTTCCCAAATTTTCATTGAGATAAATGGTCTTTTAACCCTTCAAATACTAGTGAGGTATCCAGTAAATAGTTACACAATGGGGAAGATTCACTAAAGTGTGATAAAGAGGTGATAAAGTGGAGATAATTTTGCCAGTGATATCACTTCTCCAGTTCTTATGTAATTCCAGGGAACCAGTGTGCTAAGAAGTGGAAGAGATCTTAGTGGGCTCAGTAGAATAATAGAGGAAATCAGGACGTATTATCACAGGAGAAGTCATCTCCACTTTATCACTTCTTTATCACACCTTAGTGCATAACCCGCAATGTGTTGGAGAACTTTATAGCAGTCAGACATTTTAAATCCCCAATTTAAATCTACAATTACAATCTACAGGAAGTGAGAGGCTCATAATAAGATCTAAGTGATTGGAGTTGCTAAGTTGTCCAGCCATATGTTGTCACAATAGGCAATAGACAAGTGCTATAGGACCTGTAGGGTAGAACATTCAGCTGATGCTATCAAATAGGGGATCTGAGAGTGAAAATGTAATTGAGTTGGAGTGGAGGTTGCAGTGTCAGAGTAAAGTAAGGGTGCAATGAGGTCCAGCCACAAAGCATTATGGAATGAGAAAGGGATAATGTTACAGGGAAGGGAGGCATAGCAGTGTTAGCTTTGAAGGAGATAATGGTTAAATCAGACTTCCATTCTGCCGCAACAAGAGGGAGAAAGAGCGAGTCAGCCTTCTTGGCTATGTGCCACCATAAAGGCCTCTGTGTGCCAGTGGTGCCACGCATGCCATAGGTTATCCATCACTGCCCTACTCTCTCTCTCTCTCTCTCTCTGCTATGAGGCCATACACCTGTCATGCATTGAAGCAAGTGCAAGATATGCGGGCAAGGGGTTAACAGTATGCGGGTAGGCTGGGTAATTGAAGCATTTCTACCCTTCAAACAGGGTATGAGGGCAGCTGGTTAATGCGGGAACAAAGTATGCAATAGGTTAATGTGGTTAAAGTGTAGTTCACACTTGTGGCGCTCAAAGGGTTAAAACGCCCTGCCAAAGTCACACAGCGGGACACCACATGCTAAGCAGAGTTCCAGTTTAACTCTTTCATATCTGCTGTCTTCCCTGGCTCCTGCTCGGCGGGACACCACATGCTAAGAAGAGTCACACATTAACTCTTTCATCTCTGTTGTCTTTCCTGAGCCAGGGAAGACAGCAGAGATGAAAGAATTAACCTGGAACTCTGCTTAGCATGCGGAGATGAAAGGCTGGCATCGCTATTAAGGCAAATTCCATCTTACAAACTGAAAGTAGATGAAGCACCCACACACTCAACTCCTACCTTTGCTGGCTCTAGCAAATCCACCATTCCCAGCACTGCCACAAATCTTCTATGACTCAGTGCTTGTCCGCAGAGGTATACATTGCTATGAAGAGGCAGCTGTGCGGGCTTATCAATCATTGGCTGGCTGAGGTACTTCAAGCAGGAGGCCTCAGCCAGTCAAAAGTTACAAATACCAAATCTGCCAACTGCCCAGGCCCCAGCAACCACGCATGATTAGAAGAAAAAAAAAAAAAAAAAAAAAGCTTAAACACATATGCGGCAAAAAAGAAAAAAAAACACGTAAACACATATATGTGGCCTGGTGGCCAATTTCTCACGGTGACCGCACCAAAACACCCTGGTGGCCGCATGCGGCCACAGTGGCTGCATTAAAGAACCACTGATCTAGGGGACAACAGTCCTATTGATTTGAAAGGGCCTTTTGGTCCTCTAGAATGATAGGAAGATCTCTGCAATACCATAGAGACCTTCCTAGCATTGCAGAGAACTAAAGGCCCATTCAACCAATGAGAATATGGGGATTTTTATTTCTCACATACAGTGCAGATGGTATGATCCAGAATTGCTCCAACCCCTGTGAACTTAACTACAAAGTATTAAATCAATTATAGAGTTTGTTTAAACCCTTTGACTACCATGCTGAAGAGGAATATGTGCACCTCCACTCTTTGTCCCTGACTATACCATAAAGTGCAGGTGAGGAGACAGGGATGGACAGCACAGGCACACAGATCCAGTACTTTAATGCTTATCTCTAATTAATTGAGGGGGACTAATATATAAGTGATGGTTCCACTTTAAATTAATGAGGATGTTAACCTCTCCTTGACTGAGATGTTGATGTGACCCAGAAGAGCTCTAGTTTTTCTTTATACATAATACCTTTTGGTGTAGATTTATAAAAGTGAAGTTAACCCTTTCAGTGCCAGAGGGGTACGGAATGCATTGCTTTGCAATGTTTTCCGTACCCCTCTGGCACTCAAAGGGTTAATGGAAAAGAAGGTTAAAATGCCTGTAAGAGTGTTACAAGTAGTTATACAAGTATTAACAGCAGTTTAGGAAGACATAATGCACTATAGTATATATTTATTAAATATGGAGCAAGGAAGTTTGTAAGAAATGGTGAATCGAATTTACAAACTTATTGTCGCTATTTGCAAAAATGTAGCGACTGCATTTTCGGCAAATATTTAAGTCCATGTCGGACCTCTTCTTATTTTTGCTGTCTCCACATTTATAAATGTAATGAGAATACTTTATAAATACCAACGCTCATAATAAAGAATAAGGACATTTTAAGGATCCGTTCACCAAAACGAACAAGAACACTTTCTATAAATCTCCCACCT
Source organism: Rhinophrynus dorsalis (assembly GCA_037306005.1). Lineage (NCBI taxonomy): Eukaryota > Metazoa > Chordata > Amphibia > Anura > Rhinophrynidae > Rhinophrynus > Rhinophrynus dorsalis. Next base: position 573,886,518 of record CM074719.1, read on the forward strand.
CGACCCATATTTATTGTGCTGGACTAAACCAACTGCAGCATAGGTGACAAATAAAAATTCCTTCTTATGATTAATCCAACTATACTTCTGAGAATATTAATTAATTTGCATATAGTAAAGTGAGCACATATCCCTTTAAAGGGCTAGTAATATAAAAAAAAATAAATGTGCATCCGACTGTTCAATGACATTTATTTATAATGAATAGAATGTTCTGAAAATGCTTTACCTTAATTTTTGGCTTGAAAATTCAACTAAAAGTTTCCCACTCCTGCCCTGTGTCAGTACGTCATGCTGACTTCCCTCAGTTCAGAATCCGGTTCGGACAAATCCAAATGAGGGACAATATTGTGTCAGAATAAGGAAAACCCTTCATCAAAGATGGCAGGGTTTTTCTTACACACGATATTGTCCCTCGTTGTGATCCATCCGGCTTTCATATCTGAAGGAAGTCAGCATGACATTCTTAAAAGGGGCGAGGAAGAAACTTTTAATTGGATTTTAAAGCCAAATATGAGTGTGAAGGGTTCTCAAGGGGAACATTCACTTAAGATAAGCTTTCGTATAGTGAGACCTCAGTAGCATGGTAAATGGAGCCTGTTGTAATGTTAGCTCACATAAATGTCCCCTTGAAGTGAAGCGTGAACGCGCTCCCTGGGGCAGCTGGGAGGGAGGTGGGAGGTCCTGCTGCATTGTGCCGCATATGTAGTGTGCCTTTTAGAACATACTATTCATTATAAAAAATTACATTAAACAATCGGATGTATATTTTTTTACATCACTATCTCTTTAAATCAGGGACACATGAAAATGTCACTCTGCAGCACTGCACAGCAATCAGTGAAATACTGCAGTGACTGTTTTTACAAACGTCTCTGATTTAAAGGCATGTGTGGTCACCTTAACAGTGTGCATGAAATAGGAATGTATTTTCTATCTCATCTACATTTTGTGCAATATTTTTACACAGTACTGAAAACCTCTCTTATCTGAAGGAAAAACATTTTCAGCATTGTTTGCTTTTAGCATGAAATATTACTCACTAAGAAAGCTTGTCTATACTGTAAAAGATATTTAACAACAACTGGCTAGTTCCCATGATATGTACTCTCAACCTGACATTTAAAAGATTACTTTCAATTATCTTAAAGTTGGACAATTATGCATATTCAATGCATTTAATGTCTTTTGTCAGTCAGCGGTGAACATAAACCACTTAAAAGTGTATAGTAAGCGTTTTTTCTCTTCACACAAATGTGAGGAGAATGTCACAAAGCTCATAATTACACCTCATTACACACTGAAATCATAATTTACAAATATATTCAGTAAATTTGGCTTATGTTTATATTTCATAAAAAACTTCATACATGGCATTGTTCCCGGTCTCCCTGAAATAATGAAGGTTTTGTCAGTGTGATTAAGATTATTTTTAGAAAGCCAGGAGTGACAACGTACAGAACAAAAGAGTCAGCTACTCTCAGGCACCTCTAGACAAGGCAACTGAGGCAGCCATTAGCCAGATCTATGGCCACACCCACTTCTCACATAAGCACCCCCTCTAGACTCAGCATCTGTTAACTGGCTAAGAAAATGCCTATAGGTCGCAAACACATTGCTTTGCAATACGTTGGTGACAAGTCTCTAGCATTCACTGGGATAAACGACCTGGCTTGTAAATTAGTATACAAACTGGCTTAATTGGTATTTAAATCAAACTGCACAGCAATATATAAAGTGGTGAATAAACTGAACAGATTAAACCAAGAAGAGGTGTCAAGTGCAGAGTAATTGGAACAGCTCTGGCCCCACCCACAACTTGGCATGTAGGTGTGGCCAGCATAGTAAAACAGGTGTAGGTTATTGCAAACGTATCTGGAATTCTGATCCTGATTACACTGGTGAAGCAAAAAGGTTCTAAATATACAGGTAATGCTTTGACCATAGAATCATACATGTACGAGTACGTTTTGAAAACAATCCTGAAGAGAAGATGATGATGATGATGGATGCCGAGAAGTCTCCGACATATTGAAAACCAACGTGTTGGAGATTTCTCTAAGACAGGAGGGGTTCAAAGCTCCATTTAACCCCTTAGTGACCAGCCGTGCATGCACGTGGCCGGCACTTAACACCCGCCAAACTTTTTCCCCCCATTACCTTCAACGAGTTCCTAAGTGACAGATTCTGCGGGATGTACATGTACGTCCATTGTCACGATGGGGTTAAATCTATGGAAATTTTTAAGCGGAACTATCATTTTCATGATATTGCCCCCAATACATTACTAATATACCTATAGTCAAAGGCATACTTGTATTATGCTGAATAAATCCACGTTATTGAAGTAAACCAGCTTTTTTTCTCCAAGCATCCAGCTCACAAAAGCGCAGACATCTTAGAGGAAAGTTACCTTAAACCCCTTAACATTTTCTCCTTTTTCACCTACTCCAAAATGTGTTTGCTCTGTTTTTCAGTGGCTACAATCTTCCCACCTGTTTACTTACGTGTACTTCACAGTTCCATGCAAAAAACATGGCATTTCCAGAACATGAAACTGAAAACAAAGAGAGACAGAGAGGGTGCAAGGTGATTTTCTATCTTATTCTCTAGAGAAATAAATGCAGCAGAGGCTCAGACTGTTGACTAAGAAAAAGAAAATGACGAGCTGGAAGGACCATGATGCATCCCGTGAGTCGGAGGAGGACAAAGAAATTACCCCTGGCCTGAGAGCCCTGATTCCCCAGACCCACTGATGCCAAGTCCCCCTATATTGTCTCTTGGGATCAAGGGGAATTTTTTTAGCAAGGTAGAACTGGATAGTAGTCTGAGCAGCACAGGTTATCTGCCTGTGCCTCTTTCTACTGCTAGCAGCGTGCCTCCTGATACTCAGGAAAAAGAGGAGAAGATGGCAAGTGTGACAACAGGGGACCCTAAGTCACACTTGCCATCATCAAGTAGTCCCACTACTACCACACAGCAACTAGAGAGAGGTGGTGGGACTAGTGGAACTGTTGATCCTCCTAATGCTGAGGTGGAAGTGGAAGTGATGATGACAAGCAGCCAGACTAGTGGTCAAAGAAGCTCACAACATCCCCCTGACCCTGTGATTCCCCTTCCCCCGGCATTGTGCTTCTGGGTCATGATGCTGAAGAAGGCTGCCAGTCTGCCTTCTTCACTTCAAGAAGGGATGGCAGGTAGGGGACCCTCTGTCACATTAGTCATCATCACTAACCATTGCAGCTCTCACATAACAGCAGCAGCATTTAGGAGAGACTGGTGGTGGTGGTGATGAGGGTGATGATGGATCAGAAAGTGAGAAAGAATGGGAGACATATATGCAGATGGGGATGGACATCACCACCAGTACCAGCAGTTATATTTCTGAGTCTGCTGCTGCTTTAATTCCTGCAGCAGGCTGATGATGAGCAGGCTAGTGCCCAGACCACCATGGCCACAGTGAGAATGGGGTCCTGCAGTTGTGATGTGGGACTAGGGCAGGTTCCACTTGCCAGCAAGTCCTAGTTCTAGTCATAGTGCTGATTCTGAAGCAGAAATATATACCTTTAACCCTTTGCGTGTCAGAGGGTGTTGGATACCCCTCTAGCACGCAAAGGGTTAATAGCACAATATGCATAGCACTAGATAAAGCAGGTTTGGCAGATTGATAGTGTGGTGAAACCTAAGGTCTGTATATATTTAGGCAATGATTTCCAAACTTCCAGTGATCAATAATCTCACCAAAGAGGAACACAATAATCACTGCGGTTTTATTGAAGTGAAATCTATTTATATTTTGTATTTCTTTGACCTCCTATGTCTGGAGAATGACTTCCATACTTGAACATGTTTTCTACAATACAAAGTTTACAATAAAAAAACTTAATTCAGATAGAAACTATTGTTTCTCTATTTTTATTAAAATTTTCTTTAAATGCATTGCGTACCCCTTTGGCATTCAAAGTGTTAAATCGAGCAAAAGATTTATCAGTTTGTAAATACAAATATAAATAGGTTTCAGCTTCAATAAAAACAAGATGAATGATCATGCTCTTGTTCAATTAGATAGTCAATTGCTGGATCTTTAGCTGTGGGGAACTACAACTCAAATCATCCCCAACCATCCAATGGCTTGTTGGGGATGATGTGAAATGTAGTCTCCAAGAGCTGGATGTCTATCAGTTCATTACTCCTGAAATAAACTATTTGTCCCATTCTGGAGAATTATATAATAGATTGGTATGGTTAGTATATTCAACCTGCAATCAGACCTGTATCTGTATCTGTACCTGTTTTTTTCCACTGTGTTCACTGATTACTGATATTTATCAAGCCAATTGCTCTGATTAATGTACAGAGAAAGAATAAAATGAAAGATTTTCCCCTTGTGATATGTCTAGATCTTTAGATCATGCTTATGGTCATCCAATTTGACTAATGAAACCTACACCAGTCAAAATCATGGAGATAAAACTGCATACTTCTATGGCACATCCATGACTATATTCATTAACAAGCACAAGATTTTCCTGTTCCTTGAAAATATGTGACTAGATAATAGGGGGAAATACTATTGTATGTCATGGTATGTTGTTCCATTTTCACGTTGTTATCTAAACTGTGATATGTTTTAGCACTTCTGAGTGGTATATGCGTGACAAACGTCAGGCATGACTCGCATGCAAGAAAACATCAGCCTATGATTTCTCCCTGTAGAAATACAAACTATAAGGGTCAGTGTGCACTAAGAAAGACCAACAATTCTAAGGTAACTTAACTTTACTATAAAGAAACAATTTCACTTTGTGTTATTTTTAAACTGGGATTGGGCTTTTGATCCCTTCAAAACGCGTTGGAGACCTTTCTAACAAAGTAATAATAACATCTCCATTAAATCAATGTTATTTTTTGAGATTTTTTTATTTGCTCCATGCAGCGCTTTTGGACTGCTCCAGAATCTTTTGCTTTCTGCATTTGGCACAAAGGGTACAGTTCTGGAGCAAACCAACTACACTATAGGTGAGAAATTAACTTTTTTTATATATTTAAATGGCTATTTGAACTGCTTGAAAGCTAGAAATGTCCCCATAGCATTGCAAAACAAAGATCTCTCCAGCATTCAAGGTGAAAGACTCCATTTAAATAAATGGGCATTTTTATTACTCCCCTGTAGTGCAGCTGAGTTGCTCCAGAACTGCACCTGAAATGCAGAAAGCAAAAGATAATCAGTTCTGGAGCAAACTAACAGCACCATAGGGGACAAGTCAAATCCCTGTTGGTTTAAATGGGGCAATTAACTCCTTGAATTCTAGAAGTCTAATAATTGCAAATGGTTAAATGCCCCATTTAACTCCATTGGAATGTTAGGAATTTTTATTTCTCCCCTATGGGACATCTGGAACTTTACCTAGCTTCCAGAATTGTGCCTTAACCCTTTGAGTGCATGAGGGGTACGGAATGCATTGCAAAGGGTTAAAAAAGGTTAAATGTGCAATTCAGTAAGCTAAAGAAGCAATCCATCTCAACCAATCACACTGATTTAAATGGACTTTTAACACAATTCATTAACAACCTCTCTAGGATTCAAAGGGTTAAAAGCCTTATTTAAATGAAAGCTCATTTCTAGTTACCCCTACGGTGCATTTGGTTTGCTCCAGAATTGTACTTACAGAATTTTACCTTAAAGACCTGATGTTCATGTTATGTGAAGGAATTCTGGGGCAAACCATGTGTACCACAAGGGAGGAAAACAGTTCCCAAATTCCCATTGATCTAAATGGTGTTTTTTTTTAGTTATGTATTTTTTAATACATGTTTAAGGAATTCAAAGACAAATTCACATACTTATACACAGTATCCCAGTGTACTGCTAATTTCTCTTACATATAGATTAGGTGAAATTATAATATACGCTTAGCACACAAAAATTATCTAAGACCACTGCCAAATAATTTAGAGTATTCTAATATATTAAGAATTTACAAAAACAATAATCCTATATAATAATTTGCTAATGTATGTTTGTCAGAAGCCGTCATGCTCAGTAGAGACTGCCCGAACACACAGAATGTTGGGAGGTGTAGGAATGCTGGGAGTTCTGTGGTGGGAGCATTCTGTGCTTTCGGGCAGTCTCTACAGTGCATGACTGCATTGGCAGCAGGACAGAGAGCAGGACTGGCCTCTTAACCCTTTGAGTGCCAGAGGGGTCCGCAATGCATTGCGTACCCCTCTGGCACTCAAAAGGTTAACACCACCCAGACCTTGGCCCATGTACACAGGCTTTTACACTAGTAAACCAATAAATAAAAAAAGAAAAATTAGAAATGGGTGAAGAGACTAAAGACATATAATTGCTGATTAGGCCTTAAGTATGGATCTGGATATTACAGTTGCTATTAGGAAAAGAGTAACACGGTAGGAGATGATATATATGCTAAATGTATAATGAGCAGAAATCAATAACACAGTGACAATGAGAATTTGCAAAGAATGGGAAAGAAATTGCATCAAACTAGGGTTAGTAACACATGGGATCCAGGGCTGATGTAGGTCTATTGTTTAAGGGAGCTGGTCTTTCCATCATCTTTATTGAACATTGTCTTTATTCCATTCAGAGTTTTTACAACAGGTGAAACTTTCCCAGTATATGAGAATACAGATTCTAGTTCCATTGAGTATGTGTAGGAAGCAATTCTGTCTGGAAATGTTCTATATCATTTAGAATTATTCATGTTAAAAAGTAATTCTCTCACTATATGTTTCCAATAATTTTAACTAGTGGACAACTCCACAATATAAGTATCATGCTGATCAATAGTTTCTTACAGTCCCAAAATGTGTTGCCTTCCAACGTGTAGATGGAATGTAAGTTCTCAGCAGGATTGGCACCAAATTCAAGCAATTTTATAGTTTGTCTCTACAGCTAGAATGTTTCTGGTAGAGTGATGTCCTGTATTCAGTGTTTGAAACTACTATTGTTCAGAAACTTTCACTTTTAATTACATTTTCCAGTTGGTTCTCCTGGAGGAAAATGTCCTCATTTTGGTTTAGCGTATTATAAAAAATTGAAGAACTATGACAGTGTACATCTGAGTCTGGGTATAAAAGAATTAAAATGTTGTTAAATCTCTCAAGTTAAAGGAGGAATTATTAATATATTAAATATTGAGTGTGTGTCAGGTTATTCGTCTTGTTAGGTTACCAAAGGTGCTTTTTCCCTTCCTATTTTGTGATTGGCTAGTGGGGGTATTTAGGGTTTGATTCTGTGCCCATTTTTCACCCGATTATTGAGTTTTGCCCCTTGTTGTGATCCCCATTAGTTCCTGTTGCTGACTTGTAGCTTGTTTCTGGATTCCCGCTGGTGTCTGACTCTCTGGCTTGTTTTTGACTAACCTTTGCCTTCTCTCTGTAGCTCCTGAAGCTCCCGGCTGACCGTTTTAGCTTCCTCACCATCCTTGTGCCTTTTTCCTCCCAACCCTTCTCTGTTGCTTATCTCGAGGGGAGGCAGGAGGTAGCGGCTATGTTCGGTTGTTGCGAGGGTTCAGCTCCCTCTCTTCTTCCTCCGTGGGTAGGGGGCTTGGGTGCCCTTGGGGCTTGTGGGTGTCTCAGGTGTCTGGCAGCGCGATAGCTGGGGGACTCAATCTGAGTTTCAGGGGTGACTAGATGCGATGTAGCCTGGCGGCCGCTTGCGTTGCCGGTCCCTGAGTCCTCCGGCGGTTTGATCCCTTCCTGTTCTTGCGGGCAGACCTTGGTGGTGGTTCCATCCCTCCCCCGGTGGGGATTAAGAGGTACTGCAGACACTGTTCTGCTAGCATTCCTCTCCTGCTGGATCCTCCGGTGCTGATAGGGTGTTGTGGAGATTTGGCAGGCTGTCCTGTCTCCCTCCTATTTGTTCCTTCCCTCGCCTGTCCTTCTACTTTTCTTGTCAGAGGCTCTTTGTAAGGGTATTGGTGGGAAGCTATTCTAGGCCTCTGCGGGCATCTATGGATTAGGGCGCCATTGGTGACCCTTTCGGAGAGGCAGGTAGTGTGGGGGTAGTCCTTGCAAGAGTCTGCTTGTGGTGTCCGATTCTGCTGGTCCTCTCGGCTCCGGCTGGTGAGCTCCCTCCTTTCTGCTTGGTTTATTGTGTTTTAGGGTTTCTCTCTGTCTTCCTTCCTCCGGGGTCTCCTTGTCCCATCTTAGTTTGGAGTTTTGCATTTGGGGTCCTGCTCCCAAAGAAGAGTCTGAGGTACCGGCTTACTTTACTCTCTATCCAGGTCTGGGCCCCGGCTTAACTGAGGTCGGACATCTGGCTTTGAGGCCAGCACCTTTACTTTCGGCTTTTGCCACAGCAAGGTGAGTAAGGTGGCTGGCTCCGCTCCCAAGCATCACTCCCGAGCTGCGTAGATTTTCAAGAGAGATAGGTGAAGGCACCATGAGTTGGATTTTGGAAATTTCAAGAAACTAGGTAGGATGACATCAATGGGGGCATGGTCTGACCAGCTGAATGAACTGGAAGAAGTATGTGTAGCCCCTTTCACTATCATGAGTTAGCCTCCAAATATCAATTCATTTATGGGAATGGAACAGTGCATTTAAGGTATGAAAATTATGTTGAGGGAGACAAGAAGAACCTGATGAACTGCATAAGACTTAAGAGTGAATTACAATCTCCACCATCTACCACCAAGCCTTCTTGGAACAATTGAAGTTTATTAAGCACATCATTACAGAATGGTACATTGTTAGAGCTTGGGGCATAGATAGTCACTATCTTTATTTGTAAGACATCGATATTATCATTGATAAAGATATATCTACCTTCCTCGTCTGCTGTGTTGCTAGGTAGTTCAAACTATTGGGCTGATTAGGAAAGGAATATTTTATTCTTTTATGTATTTCTTCCAATCAAAAACTGTATCTTGTTTTAGGCAACCTTTCACTTTCTCTGAATAATATTTTTTTGGGGGGTTAGTCTCTCTGTATTGATCAATATAAATTTTCAGTAGAAGTGACCACCAATTTTCCTGAGATTTAAGCAATTGAAAGCATTCTCCTATACAACCTAGCCAACAAGTACTCTCTTTTGAGTTGTGTAACAATGTCATAAGCATTATTATGAAAATAAAAAAAAGAACTAAAAAATTACAATAAACAAAACCAATATTGAAAGTGAAAATACAGCATTTGGAAGCTTTCAATCATCCCTGTAATGAAAGTAATACAGGGTATTGATCATGACTGTGAAGAAATATATCTTCTCTCTTTTACATTATTTTATAACGGAGTCAAATTATGTAACGTACTAACAAAAAGCAGTGGGTGAGAGGTGGAATTAAATTGTATTTGAAATGGGTTTTATTAGGTCAGTTTAGAATAGAGAATCCAGGCCCCATGCTTAAAACTGAGTATGAAAGTGAAGTAGCTAATGAGTGGAAGGAATACATATGTGCACACTAGTTATGCATATAGTTTTACATGTGCAATCAGTGACACTCTTCTAATTCAGTGTATGTATACCCACACACTTTTTAATTTATTTATATCAAACTAGTTGAAGAGCCTGTTACACGGGCCACAGTGCCACTGCCAGCCGGTCGCGGGGCAGTCATGCGCAGTAGACACTGCCTGCGCTGCGGTGCGTGCAATCTCTACTGGGCATGACTTCGTCGTTACACACGTTTTACCGAATTATTATATAGGATATTATTAAAAATAGTTAGCATTGTTAAATTTTTCTGTCATGGACTCAAGGAGTCAATAAATATAAATATTAATTCCCTTTTACAATGCTTAGCTTTAATGTTATAAACATTGAAGAAATCAGCAGGTTTACACCCATATTACATGTTATCAGAATCATTACCAAGAAATGCATGAAGTGGTCATTAGCCAGCATGTGATAGCATTTTCTTAGCTCCTCTGTGTAAACTGTAAACTTTTACTACCAGTTTAAGGATACGTTTTTGTAGTTGTTGGGGCAGATTGATGGATCGTATAGCCCATCAATACAAAGGAAAATATCCCATCTAATGCCTTACCTTTGAAAAAAGAGAAAAAGGTATGTAATCATTAATACATAAGAAGAAAACTATGAAATATAAGAAAATCTCAAGAATATGTTCTGTACCAAGGAGTTAAAATGCATCCTCATATATATATATATATATATATATATATATATATATATATATATATATATATATATATATATATATATATATTGATACACACAGAATAAATATAATGCAAGTCTGGCAATGTTACCTTTTATTATTAAACTACTCTGTGCGTATTGAACAAAACTGATAGGTGAAAAACTTAAACTACTAGATGAGAATCAAAAAATATGACATAGAGTTCTCATGAGGAGTGGGTATTGAAAGCAATCTAGGAATATATATATATGAATAATATGTAAATACCAAATTGAATAGAGAGGTTATTTGATAAGCAATAAGAAAGTAACCAGTTCTTGCTTCAGTTAGATGGTTGTAAAGATTAGAATTACTCTTACAATTACTGTTATAAAACCCTTCCTGGAGGGGGCTGAGGGCCAGCCTCCTGCACACAAAATATGGACCTGGCCCTGGAATGGGGTATAGCTTCCCCCTAAGACTAATCACTGCCCAGTTTGCCCCTTGTCTGTGCCCTGGGCTACTTAAGGGGCCTGGGGCCCAGCAGCCTCCACCCTACATACTGGCACAGGAACAGGGTAGTGTATTTGTTGAGAGAACTATGTTCTGGTCTGATGTTTGTCATTTAATTATGTAGTGATGTAATTATTTGTGATGTTTGCTGTTTACAGTCCTTTGTCCCATTCTATAGTTAATTCACTCATGTCTGGCCCCACTGAATCTTGTCGCCACCTACCCATCCTATATAATATTTCGCTAGGATGTTTGTCACAATGCAGTCATGCGCAGTAGAGACTGCCTGCGTTCGGCCAGTCTCTACTGCGTATGACTGCATCGAGTGAGTGAGGCGACGCAAGACTGCATCGTATGGAGCAGTAAGGTAGCGGCCTCTTAACCCTTAGTGGCACTCAAAGGGTTAACATCACCCGGACCTTGGCCGGTATACACGGGCTTTTACACTAGTTGTTCCATAACACAATATGTTTACTTCCATTGTATAACTTGTGTATTGTTACCATTGTGCATGTTTGTATTATGTGCCCCTCCACCACCAGCCCCATCTCTAGATACGTGGTTTGCAGTAACCTGTGTCCTATTTTTATTCTAATATGTGTGGATAACTCATTATGTGTGTATATAAACCCTGTGGGTTCTACAACAAATAAGTTCTTCTGTTACCTCTACACTAGTGTTGCCTGGTGCTTGGGGTAAGCTTGCTGTATTCAGAGTGCGTGGTCTTGCCTAAGTGATTGGGTGAATGGAGCTATGATCCTGGTTCCTGGCTGGTGGTATTCCTGAGTGTCACCCTGAGCTAAGGAATTACAGTTTTGGTGGAGCTACTCAGTCTGGGTATGGATATCCATCACAATTACACTGTTCTAATAGTCTCACATACTGTGCAACCAATTAATCAGATCTCAGTACATAGTTAGGATTTTATTACAAGACCGGAGGCTCATATTATGCTTAAACTTTTCTTTACTCTTCCTCAGCAGCAAAGGAGAAAATCAAGTTTGTTTTAACAGTAAAGTTTAAACAGGTACAAACATGCTAGTAACCCTTTTCCCCAAACCACCAATCAGGACATATAGACCCTTATATATAGTGCTGTAAACTCTGAAGACTTCCTCTTTTCTTTGCTGCTTCCTCAAAGATAAGTATATGTGATATATTTGATGTATTGGCCTGTCTATATTATATTTATAAATTGAAAATGTTACCGTGTTTCCTTATTTCAGTGACATAGTTCTCCCCTTTTTCATGATAATTGCTTTTCCCCGTTATTGTTGTTTGCTTCATTGTTTACACCTTATCCTATATCTGTATTATCTGAATATCACGTCTGAGCTTTCTTTGTATCGTTATTGCATCTACCTTCTTCGTTTCCCCCCATTTCTGACCTCCCTTGCTAATATCGGCTTTCTCCTCCGATGGTATGCTCTGCACATGCGCGGTAATGTTCTCTCCCGGTCAGCCCTTCACTCGCGCCACCACGACTCCACAGTGAGGTCTAACATAAATTTCCGAATATAATTTAAATTTACTGGCCCATAATTGTATTTATAGCACCCGCTTACCTAGCGGTGCTATTTCGAGTTACCTGATATATATTTTTCCCCTCAGTTGAAGCTACTTTAGCGGCGGCCATTTTTCTTTTGGGCAAACTTGCTTTAATATTGCAATTTCATGTAAATTCCTTATGAAGTATATTCTTTGTCATATTCATTCTATTTACCATTTTTTCTTTATTTGTGTGTCTCTCTTTGGTGATTATGTATTTGACCATAGAATAAATGTAACCCTTTCTTCTCTGTACTAGTACATACAAACTACATATTAATTTGCACTCCTTTCTAATACATATTTCATTTCAATATTTTCCTAAATTATGTCTAACTCAAGACTAGACATGTGCGAATTCATTCAAAGACATTCGGATTTCGTCGAAAATGGGGTCATTCGGAGACATTCGGCCAATCCGAAACTCAAGGGTCATTCGGAAAAAATGATCCGACTCCGAACAGCCCAGGTCCGAAATTCGTCGAAACTTTCGGAAGTTTCGGCAATCGACACATTTCCAAAAGTTTTGACTACTTTTGACCAGGACTTTTTTGTACTTCCTGTGCGCGCTCAATTACTTTCCCTCCATAATTTTCCCTCCATGTCTCTAGTCCAATTCCATTCTCCGTTTCATGCACTACTTCCCTCTTTTGTCTGTATTCGAATAGCCTTCTTCGTTTCATGATGGGGGTTGGACTAATGACACAGTCACACAGACAAACAGCCTGCATTTCCTCATTGGGTTGTTGGAGCTCAGAGAGAGAAGAGATTAGAGAGTGTACAGTTGTTGTGTAGGCAGGCAGGTAGCATTAGGCTAAGCATAGGTAGGCAGCCATCATTAGTTCCAGTTATTGCCACTGCAAGAGCAAGTAATATTTGTTCCTGTGCAAAATATAAAAAAATATTAGGTATTTGTTCGAATACAGGGCCGGCCCTTACATGGGTCCCAGTGGGTCCATGGACCCATGCGGCACTTTGACAGGGGCGGCAATTTACCGTCCCATAGCATGTTTATTTTGTGCTCTTCCGCCATTTCTGTGTTGCAGGGTGTCCCATCCCATCAGTGTGACTGTCAGCAGCCGGGCAGCCCTATGCTCACTCAGTGGCGATGCCTGCTGGCTGCTTCAGTGACGTGAATTATGTGATAGTGAAACATTATGCCTATTTTATATTGTTTATCGCCCACCTAAAGTCAAGACTTGAGTAAATAGGTCTACCGTCCCAGATTTGCTAGAGAGGTTTTACAAATACAGGAGGGTGCCCCCTGTACGAAATGAGTCTAAACATTTGGGATCCCTAGTATGAGTGCACAACAGCGCATGATGTGTCCTGAACAGGATTGCTGTGAGGTGTCTCCACCCAGAAGGTGCTGGCTTCAACATTGCGACAAGTGACCAACTAAGAGCACCGTGCCGTGCAGCCATAGCATCACCCCCTCCTACTCTCCGGGTCCCGCTGACTGGCAATAACAGGTGAGTCACTAAGAGATCTGAAGCCTTTCTGGAAGTCCTTTCACTTGGAAAGGGGCTAGGTATTACTTGGGGGAGTTGCCTCATGTGTAAATAATTTCTAGGTGGGAGATGAATGTGCATCACTTATGTGTTTCCTAACAGTAGTTAGAATACAACTCCCATCATCCCCTGATTATGACATTGGGAAATGCCCAGCAATTATCGTAGAGCCCTGTATTGCACACTCACGGAAAACGGTGATATTGCTATACTAAGACAATGCTGTGGACCCCTCTTCAGTATAGATGTCAAGCATTTTTTTTTATTTCTCTCCTGTGTTGCAGTTTGTTCACAACAGAATGTCTCAATTTTTCTTTTTAACCCTTTGAATGCCAGAGTGGTATGCAACGCATTGCTTTGCAATGCATTGCGTACCACTCTGGCACTCAAAGGGTTAACACATTACATCTATCACATTACAATCATTGATGTTTATTCTTGATGTAGTATGAAACTCTACAATGTATATACACATAGAGTTATCTGATATGAGGGGAAATCAGGATAGGAAAACGAGAGAGAGGAATTTGGGTACTAAAGAGGGACAGTAGGGTAGGAGGCTGGTACCAGAAAATGAAACCTTAATCTTTACCCATGTACTAACATAGAATGTGACATGTAGTTTGTCCATGTTCGAGTCGACCACTTATGTTGAGTAGGATGTGACAGGCATGGGTTTTCGATGTCGAACATATGCTAAATTGAATGACAGGCATGAGGTTTCGATGTTCAAACATATGCTAGATTGAAGGACAGGCATGGGGTTTCGATGTTCGAACATGCTAAATTGAATGACAGGCATGGGTTTTCGATGTTCGACGTTTGCATTGTGACTGGCATCCCATGCTAGAGTAGAGGTGACATGCACAGACTTTCAATGTACGACAATGTCCGTTTTTGGGATGGATCTTTTTCTAAATTCACACCCTGTCTGCAAATAATGATAGCAGCGTGCACGGAGGCGCACTGCTATAATTTAACCCATGTTAAATTCGGCCGAATAATTCGGAATGGATCAGAATTTCGTCCGAATCGAATAGGCCCGGTCCGAAATTAAGATCATCCGAATTAGAAAAAAAAAAATTCATCCGAATTCGAATTTTACCGAAAATTTTGCCCGTGCACAAGTCTACTCAAGACCCCTAATTCCACCTTCAGGATAGTGATTCAGGAAGTTCTGAATATCAGGCAGCTCATTCCGCTCCCATTCATATTAATTCTGAGGAACAGATTCAAACCCTTATGGACGCTTCAGTCAATAAGACTGTTTGCAATGTAATTTCCTCATGCATGTCTCAAATATCAGATAATTTGGACAAATCCCTACCTGAAGTAATTTTGACTATTACAGTCAATAAGACCCATTCTGAACCACAGAATGAATTAAGAAATTCAGACCATAACTCTGAACCTACTCCAATAAAGGATGTCATACACAAGAAAAGTACTTTAAAAAGGAAACGTATTTCTGTGGGCACAGACAGTAGAGGTAAGAATGTTATGAATAGAGATGATGATAGATGATAGAGATGATGTGTCTCATAATGAATCGGTCCATGGACCACATGATGAACATGCAATACCACCATGAAAAAGACCCTCTACTCGTGAGGAAGATCAAACGAGGAAAAGTCTGGGCCATAGGCAGAAACCTTATTCGATTTGCCTATCATCCCCTGAGGAGGAAGAGCTCAAAGGCATTTATGACACCTCTACATTCTCTGATAATGACAATTATAACAACAATTCTAATAACAATAATAAACATTGTAATGAACATTCTAATAATCAAAGTACTACCCTAAAGACTTCTACTACTGATAATGAGAAAATTCTTACTGATAATCAAGGTTTCCCCCTTTTTGACCCTAATAACATAAGACTGTTACAGCTTACCTTAGTTTCAGCGTTATCTACAGGCACGAGACTTGAAGCATGCAGCAGGCCTCTGTTTTATGTGTTTGCTTCCTGTAGTCTCCTCCTACCTACTTCCTTCTACCTACTTCCTCCCTCTGGGCTGCTCCTCCTACCTACTTACTGTGGAGGGGTTTAAAAGGCAGACTTAGTTGCCTTTGCATTGTTGTGCTTAGCAGTTCTCTTACCTTGGGCTCTGTGTATGACCTGGCTAGTCTTCCATCCAACCTGGTGCTGCCCTGTGGCTCTGTCTGACTATTCTTTTGCATATCCCTATTAGTGGACATCCAGCCTGGTGCAGACCTGTGGTTCTGGCTGACTACCTGAACTGTGCATGACCTGGCTTGTCTGACTACCCCCTCTGGTGCTGATTTGTGGCTCTGACTGACTACTCTTACGTGTTCTCCTTTTACCTAGCAGACTCCCAACCTAGTGTGGACCTGGGGCTCTGGTAGTCCAGCTCTAATACTGACTGCAGGCTTGAGTTAGTTATCTACTCCCTCTATGACTCTTCAATACATCAAAGAAAAGAGAAAGTCTTCAGAGTTTACAGCACTATATATAAGGGTCTATATGTCCTGATTGGTGGTTTGGGGAAAAGGGTTACTAACATGTTTGTACCTGTTTAAACTTTACTGTTAAAACAAACTTGATTTTCTCCTTTGCTGCTGAGGAAGAGTAAAGTAGAGTTTAAGCATAATATTCGCCTCCGTGTCTTTAATAAAATCCTGACTTTCCTTCACAGGGTTAGGAAAATCTATGAATTATACCGTATAATTGGAGAAGTCCTTCTTATTATCCATATACATGAATCATATGAGAATGAGATCAAGTCTTTATTGCCAGGATTGACCAACTGGAGTGTGAGACAAATAACTTGCCATGTGCATTAATGGTTTGTAGATCTATAAGATGGCAAGAGTGCCATTTACTAGTATAGATCCCATATTAGTTAAGTCAGAATGACGAACATGGGAATAGATATTAAACTAATACAGTTAACCCATGCATTTCTTACATCCCAGTCATGAAACAAATGTGAACTTTCCTGTGGCAGATAATTTAGGACCAAAATGAGCAAATAAGTAGTTTGCATGGTTAAGTAGCAAAAAAATTGTCAAAAAAGTAAATACAGAAGCCCAAAATATAGATAAATTAACAGATACCATCTCTATACTCAACTTGGCAATAAAGGTAAATGAAAAAAGATTTGGCTTGGGTAAACTCCTCTAAAGGTTGTGCTCTAATACTACCATTCAGCCCTTTCCATGGTGTTACTAGAGTCCTTCTTACTCTTTGAGATAACGTGGTTGAAATTTGTCAAGACTTGGTGGAAGGCTTTCCAATAACCTCAATGGTATAAAAGGAAAATGTATACATTTGCAAAATGCCCTAATGTCACTGGCATCCCTTATGGTGTTAGTACATCCTTCATAGCTGGCTACATTACATTATATGATGTTCTCAAGAGCTTGAAGGATCTTCTTAATGGCAAGGAATGGGCAAACAAGCCAGGAAACATCTTCATAAAATAAGTTGGTGAATTGCCTTGCTTTCCTCATAATATTCTCATTGACTGAAAATATAGGCATAAAATAATACTGCTTGGTTTTTCACTTTGAAGTCCTCTTGGTTTTAGTGCCCTCTGAGCTCTCTCTATTTATACAAACTTCCCTTGTGGTAGCTGGAGTATTTTGGCAAAAATGGATTCAAGTGTAGAAATCATCTCTGGGTGCAATGGATCCAGGCAGACCCCTGATTTTTATATTGCATCTTCTACCTCTATTTTCCAGATCATCTCTTTGCATTCGGAGCGTATTAATTAATCCCCCCTTGTAAGAAAAATTTCCTCCAAGGTTTTAACATGAAGGTTTATTTTCTTTACATCTGATTTAATCTAAAGGGATAGTAATACTTTGTTTTAACTTTATTTTATTTTGTAGGCATTAAAAAAACATGAAGAACGATATAAGTCTTATCTCTCAAACATTTATGGTTTATGAGATATTCACAAGCAAAGTTTCCCCCTCCCGCCCCTTTTACCTAGTGTAAGTCATCTCTTCTCAGATGTGGAATGCAGTCCATAGACCAGACAGATAACAGAAGGGGACACTCTTATTCCTATGAAAACAATGAAATCCCTGCCCCCCTTGACAAGCTTTTCAGGTTTTTCCCTTAACTTAATTGAAGATTGTCCCTCTCTGCAGTCTACCTGGGCACCTCCCTTCTGCTCTGGCTGAACAGTGTGACATCAGTAAAAGGGGAGGGAGGGGGAAACTTTGCTTGTGAATATCTCATAAACCATAAAGGTTTGAGAGATAAGACTTATATCATTCTTCATGTTTTTTTAATGCCTACAAAATAAAATGTGTCCATTCCTAATAGTTGCTGCTTTCAGAGAAGCTATAAGTACATACTGCGGGCCCCTGCCCTCCCTGTGGTATCTGTTGCGGCTCTCATCGCCGCTGGTACATTCCTATAGTTGAGGCTTTCATTACCGCTTACAGTTATTTTCTTATTATTATTACTATCCCTTTAAAAGATTTCTGATTTAATTGAAATGTTCATGGTAGCAAGAAGATTTTGCAGGGCCTCCTTAGTTGGGAGTTTCTTTTGTGACATAATTGTGCATGCCATCTCTCCCTCTTGGTATGTCTCATCTGCAGCATTGCTAAAATCTGTCTTTTAGCTAGTGTTCAATTTTGATTTGCTCTTTCTCAAATTTTTTCTTTGGTATTATGTCGACATATCACAGTAATGATTGTGTTTTGCTGCCCATTGGCAAGCACTATTAAGTGAATTGTGTTATGGAAGGTTTTTGGATAGCCTTCATATTAGTGGGAAATGGTGAGAGGTGCAACAAAAGGGACTTTATTTTCATAGTTCAGAAACACGGCACACAAAAAAAACAAAGATAATAGATACAGCCGAAGCTTGTAACTTGAGTGACAATGAGAAATCCCTAGGTATCCTACCACACATATACAAAGTTTTTACATGGTAATTGCATACACTTTGGATACAGTAACTAACCAACAGAAATGAAGAACAATTGTCACACAGGAACAAGGCCCGAGATGCACTAATGTTCGATAAGGGCTCAGGAGGGCAATGTTTTCTTAGATTTATGTCAAGGAACATCATCAGTATGCACTAATGTGACTTCAAATCATATCCCCTTCAATCCGCCCACATTGCCATGAATCTCTTCAGCAGGTTTACAGTTTTGTACTGAACACATTGACAATGGCTCAACATATAGAAATGCAGGTTAGTGAGCCATTGTCGAATTCGTGTAGGTGTGTTTATATGTTAATGTGGCACTTCGACACATGCGCTAAGTCTGATAGCTGCCTCACAGTCCCAACATTTCCTACCTGAGGTTGGTGATGTTGGGATACTCCTGTAATTTCCTATGCAGTAACAGCCTTCAGACAATCATAAGAATGTAGGGTTGGCATTCTGTTGGTGATGTGTAAGGGATGCCCTACAATACACATCGTCAGCATTAGACAATCCTGAAGTCTGAGAACATAACTCCTGCTTCCCAAATTGCTCAGTGGGGGAGCAGAGAGGATCTGTCCAGACTTCAGCACCACAAACAGAATCACTCTCTTAACCCTTTGAGTGCCATAGGGATGTGTATTGTACGCCCCCGGGGCACTCAAAGGGTTAGAAAAATATGGTCTCCCAATACACAAATATTCCCTCAGCTCTTCATATTTCCTTTTGTAAAAAGGGAGAATATACTTCAAATTCAATACAAAACATGAATTAACTTTGCAAAGTTATTCAGCCTCTAGTTGCAATACAACTATCAGTTTAATCCTGCATCCCTATCTTTCTCTGTCCCCATTCACCCCTCTGCCTTTCCTCTTCTGCACGTTCGTCACAGGCACCCCTCCTCTTTCCCATTCATTGCTCTCTGTCTTCCCTCCTCTGCACATTTTCCACTCTCACCGCTCCTTTATCCCATTCACCACTCTCCTTTACCTCCTCTGCACGTTGCCTCTATCACCCCTCCTCCATCTCATTCGCCAACTTGCCAACCCTCATCTGTCCCTTTCACTGCCTAAAATTGTCCAACCTGACTCTGCTCAGCTCTGCATATCATGCCTTTGTCACTTTTTCTTCTATTGTCCTGCTATTAGTGCTAGGATTGTTGCTGTCCTCCCCTGTTCAACTTCCCTATTATTATAACCTTCTTGCCTCTTCGCTCTCTTCCCCATAATCACAGCATTGTCCTTGCACTGCTCCCATAATGTCCAGCATTTATGTTGCCCTCTATTCTCCCTCACTTCATCTCTGCTTCTCTTATTATTGCCTTTGTGCCTCTCTGCTGTCCTTACTATAATTAAACCACTGTCTCTGCAGTAATTATGGTAGGGACAGTGAAGAGGCATGAGGGAGTGCAACAGGTGCTGAAGAAGGAAGGAATATGCAGTTTACTCTTGGAACAAAGAAGAAAATGTGTTATTACTAAGATGGTGAAGTAAGGAACTATTATTACGGACAGGGCCATCCCACAAAGTATCGCTGAATCCATGTGACACACAACCTGCTGCTCAACTTCGGACTATTTTACAAGCTGGAGATCTGTAAACCTTATAAATTCAGTGCTGAGGACATAATAAAGTACCACATGATGACTACATCAAGTCCCTATGCTCCCTCTGACCAGAAAACATACCTGAGAATAGCAAACTGATGCAGAGATATGATGTTGGAGAGGATTGTCCTGTATTTGATGACCTTTTTGAGTTCTGTCAGCTATCTGTTGGTGGATCAGTTGCAAGTGCTTTTAAACTGAACAAATAGCAGACAGACATTGCAATAGACTGGTCACTGAGTATTTTGTGCCCATATCTGTTTGGCTAATGGTTTGGGAGGACGCCATGTTCTATGGAGTTCAGGATGCCCGTTAACCAGAGAAGTGCCAGTATCAGATGGGGACATTTTTCACTGTAACTTTTGGCACTGTTTGTGGGATATTATTTACCTTATGTGTCATAACTATATGTGATTACAATTGGGATGTAAATTAGGCAGTTTTATATAATTTTTTTATATTTGGGAAATATATGGTAGCTACATTTTCTTATGATTAATATTATATTTCTAAGATGTATGGTTCTTTGAGTGCCAAGATAGTGGTTCAGCTTTTTTTCTTTGTTTGTTATAGGCCAAGGGTATTTTCTGTGCCAGGAAATAGTGGATGGGACTAGAGGTGGCGTCATGCGAGGAGGGGGATGTAGCCATGGGTGGAATGAAAAACACCTAGATTGGCTTACCTAGGGGAGCATGGAATGTAAATCCAGCTCTGCCTCCTTGGTAACTAAACCTGCCAAAAGATTGGTACTGTAACCCCCCCACTCCCCCTTCTTTCTTCTGTAACCTCTCCCCTTCCACCATATCTACTGTAAACTTCATACTTAAATTCAATTATATAAACAATAAAAAGTTAAACTTTTCAAGTGACTTTGAACATTCTATTAATACATGTATTGTATGTTCTGAAATAATCTCCTTTAGTGAAAAGATTCCCACTGCATTGATATATAATATATTTTAATATATTGATGAATAATGAATAATCACATTTGTCCTACATATTGTACATTTAAGATGGATATTAGCAGAAGAATATATTAATTCTGTAGCAATTAATTATCTGTAAAACAAGGTTAAACTTGATAGTCCTACAGACCCATACATTAAATGTACCATATGGCCTTTAGCCTACTGATAATACAGTACACTGCAACATCAGTCTTTGTCAGCTTATTCTAATTAGATATGCAGTCAAAAAAAAGACAAAGGGTAATGATGACTATAAATTATTTGGTTAAAGTAATTTCCTTGGTCGATTTTAAAGACTTTTTACAATAGAATATCTTCTTAATATTATAATCAGGTCAATTTTCATTCTTTTAACATGCCAGTTGTTAGAAACTGGAGAAAAGAGATATTTTCTTTGTGTGTAAATTTCTCTGGAATAGGAAGAATGCTTATACTTTCTACAGAAATTATATTGAAGGAAAATACATAAACAATTATGGCTTCTATGGCTGTAATGTTAATCCCACTGATTTCAGCGGGCTTAACAATCTGGCAAGCATGAAGCCATCATCACTCAAGCATACATCATCACACATGCATGCGCACATACAATTACACTTGTTGTGCATGCTTGGTCGAGTGTATGTGTGTGTACATGTGTTTGTGATGATGTATGCTTGCGTGCTGATGGCTTCATTCTTGCCAGAAGGTTAATCCCACACACATAAACTTTATCACACATGCACATGCAAGCATTCACTCAACTCACTTCACTTTGGGTAAGATGTCAGAAAAAGATATAGAAATAAAGAAACATAGAATTTAATGCCAGATAACCACCATTCAGCTCATATAGTCTGCCCATTTTTCCTGTAAAAATCTCAAACTTTATTTGGTCCTTGGTCTTGTCTTATGTTCAGGACAGCCTTATGGCTATCCCATGCATGCTTAAATTTCCTCACTGCATTAACCTCTAACACTTCTGTTGGTAGGTTATTCCACTTACCTACCACCCTATCAGTGAAGTAAAAATTCTTACATTACATCTCAGCCTATGTCCATCTAGTTTTAGAACTGCAGGAGCTCAGGTCATTTTATTTTTATGTTTTGGTACTCTAAACATTTTCATGTGTTTCTACTAGTTATATCCATACAGTTGAAAAATGATATCAAACCTGCGATTGGAACAGTGAATTATAAACATATCATCTAAGAAAATGCAAAATGTTATTTAAACATTATCAAAAAAGAGACCAGCATTGCCCATTCTTATGATCAGTTCTTAGCATTATGAAGCTCAGCACTCCTTACAAAGCCCTTCAGTGTCCACTATTCCAACACATTTCTACAAAAAGGTCTACAATATAAAATGCTTGTTCACTAAAAATTTATAAAACAATTGTTTGTGGGTTTAACGCTTAAGCTTTTCGCAGTGTAAAACCACTTTATCAAAGCTTAACAAGCCAACACTCAGAAACATAGAAAAATAATTTTATTTTGAAGACCGCCACTTGAGTTGAACTGGACTTTTTACCTCAAGTGAATTACCCAAATGGAGACGGGGTTGTAATCTTCATAAGCCTGTTAGGTTTTCTGGTTTCAGGTGATAGCAATGCTTTAATTTCTGATTGTGAAACTGAAAGTTTCTTTCAGGGTGGCACTCTATACTAATGAAGGTCTAAGTACAACACAGAGCTTCATTAGCATACAGTGCCACACTGAAAGAGACTTTCTCTTTTCGGTGCTAGTCCTTTAAATAACATGATGTACTGGTATATTTTTAAATATGCAAACATGAATTCAAGAGCACTGAACAAAGTTAATCAGTCACTGAATTCTCTTTTCTTATGTATTTCCCATCATCCTCAGATAATAAATGGCCAGCAATGAATAATGGCAGTTGTAGTCCAAAAACACTGTCAGGCTCAGGCAAAGCATCTACTAGTGGTTGGCTCTTGAGAGTGACACTATTGAAAGTAGATAGTCACAGAAGTCCACTTACTGTGGCCGAAGCCCTTTAAAGATGCTGCCCGTGAAGCCAGATGTCCGACACCAGTTGATCCGGGGCATTGACCAGGATGAGGACAGGAGTTACCAGTGTATTTCCCTGAGAGGAATAGACCAATGCAGGATATGGTAACAAGGCACTGAAGACCCCCACAAGAGGTACAACTTATACCAGCAGGGCTGAAAGCTGAAACAATCGGCACTGAGAGCCACATCCGAAACCCATGAAAGGGTGGGAGCCCTGAAAATAACTGTAAGCGGTGATGAAAGCTTCAACTATAGGAATGTACCAGCGGCGATGAGAGCCGCAACAGATACCACAGGGAGGACAGGGGCCCACAGTATGTACTTATAGCTTCTCTGAGAGCAGCAACTATTAGGAATGGACAAACGGCGATAGTAATATTTAAAGTAAAAACAAAATATATTTTGTAGAGTGTATCCCCCTGAGTAAAAAAAGGGTACTCCCAGTGGTGAATGGTGTTTTATTCAACATTTATTACACTCCAAACTTGAATTTTTTTAGATGCAGTATCTCAGTGGCCTGAAATTGTACAGTGGCGCTGTTGCTACACCATCCTATGGACAACTCTGATCAGTTGACCATAAATCTCCTTAAGATGGTGTAGCAACAGCACCACTGTACAATTTCAGGCCACTGTGATACAGGACCTAAAAAAATTCAAGTTTAAGCTGCAATAACTTTTGAATAAAACACCTTTCATCAGTGGAAGCACCCTTTAACTCAGGGGGATAAATCCTACAACATTTTAAATATTACTGTCCCTTTAAGAGAATGAAAAATTGTACATAAAGTGTAAATGTAATTTATCACATTCCACACAAATAAAGTGGTTTATCGCATTTTAAACTCTGTTTTTTTATTAGGCTCATTGTTTCCTTTTGTCTTTCAATGTGTCTATTCTATTCCCTTCATGCTCCATTAGTGCAATGCCTGTTGACTCCCCATCTTTTGCCAACTGACATGCTAATAAGTAAAAATGAATAATAGGTTTAAATAGAATTTGTGTCTCAGCCCACACACAAGCAAGGACATCAAACTTTTAATGGTCACATTTTGTGTATTTGCATTTTTTACAGTTACTTGTAAGAAATGCATCTATAGCAGCCTGGAAGTGTCATACTTAAAAACTGATAGCAGGGTGGAAATAGTATTTGTGTCTGACAGGTAAAGGACAAAATGGGATTTACTGGGCTTTATGCAGAAAGAAAAACAGAAGCATTTCTGGAGCACACCAACAGCACCATGGTAGGGGGAGAACAAAACAAAACATTATGAAGCAACATATTGCAGAACCTCTGGCATTTACAGCACGACAGTAGGGCAAAGTGTGCAGCAGCCAGAACCTAGGGATGGGCAAAACGTCCTGTTGTATTTATGAGGGAAATTTAGTGAAAAAAGCATGGATTTCCACTTTACGTCCTGAAATTCCTCCTATAGAGAAACCAGGGCCGGATTTATAATAAGGCAGAGTAGGCATCTGCCTACAGGCGCACCCCACAGAGGGGCACCTGTCATTGGGATTGTTTTTTGTTTTTATTTTTAATTAGCCAGCCTCATGATGCATCATGTCTCATGTCTGGTGAGCCGTTCAGCAGGGTGAATGATGGATGTGTGCACATCTCCTCTGGTACGCAGAGAGTGAAAAGGGAGAAGGAGTTCTGTAAGTATAATGCTTTAGCTACTGCAGAGAAGCAGTCGCACAATATAGCTGTCATACCCTTTGACCTTGGATGCTATAATGGAGACTTTACTAGCATTCAAAAGTGATGAAAAATTAAGACACTGTTACCAAGTGATTTTATATGGCACCATCATCTCATTTGGCAGTCTAACATTGCCAACTTTTTTTTTTTTTTTGGGTGGGGGGGCGCTTCAGATTTCTGTGCCTACGGGCTCCTGAGATGTAAATCCGGCCCTGAGAGAAACAGGTTGATTTACCACCTTTTCTCTAGGAGCACAGAAAAATGTGCAAACATTCTTCCTTTTCCCTCCTATGTTACTGTATGAGGCAACATTTCCTGCCCATATACATCATTTCATGCATTCTAGCGTGGGGTATTTTATGAGAAAAACAGAGTGGAAGAAGACAGAGTGAGAGAGAGAGAAAAATGTTATCAAATATCTAAAAAAATAAACTGGATACTTAGTGGTTCTTACTGCTGGCTGACGCTATGAACATCACCACTGCTGAAAAAAAAAGAGAGAAGCTAGATGGACCCTGAGGCTAATGAGTCTGAGGAGACGTGTCACTAACACTAGGAGAGGCACCACCAGCGCTAAAGGGACTGGGAGGCCACAATCCCCAGACCCAATGAGGCCAAGTCCTCAACATCGTCCCTCCCTTTCATCCATCTAAGCAGAAGGATGGTGGTAAGAGGGCTAGTGTGTCACAGTCTGAGCACCATGGCCAGCACGGGACTGGCTTCTTCAAGCAGCGATATGGGACCCGACTCTGCTCTAATTGTTCTCTAAACTAAGCTTCAACTCCTTTTTATTATTAACCCCTTAACGACCCTTGACGGTCATAGTACGTCAAGAGTCGATTTCACTTAACAACCGATGACGTACTATGACCGTCATCGAGTTCCGGGCTCCCCCCGCGGCTGCACGCCGTTCGGGGTGTCCGGAACGCAACGGAGCAAAAAAAAAATTTTGCTCCGTGGTCGTTGAGTCGCGTCTTCGGCCGGATTTCCCGGTCCTTAAGGGGTTAAGGAAAAATAAGGGAAACTTGCCACGTAGTGGGGAGAAATTCAGTCTTCCCATTGGTTTCAATGCAATGCGCTAGGAGATAAAAGATAGAAAACTGCACTTTCTGCTTGGCAAAAAGTGCTATTTTTCTCCTGTTTCTCTTTTGAGGCTACAATTTTCTCCGATCTCTACCAGAACCCACTTCTAAAAGGGGCCCATCAAAGCCAAGGAGAAACTCTGATGGTCATATAAAACAGTGGTTTGGAGTAGTGTTGAGCGAGCACCCCGATGCTCGGGTGCTCGGGTGCTCTGACCGAGCACCCCCTGAGGCTCGAGTGCTCGGCCGAGCACCCGAGCCCCATTGAAATGCATGGGGCGACACGAGCATTACACCAGGCACCCCCTGCTCTGATGAGGGGAGGGTGCCTGGTCAATGCCCCCCTTCATCTCCGCTATGCCCCCTTCATCTCCAAATGCCCCCTTCATCTCCGCAATGTCCCCCTTCATCTCCGCTATGCCCCCTTCATCTCCGCTATGCCCCTCTTCCACAATGTCCCCCTTCATCTCCGCTATGCCCCTCTTCCACAATGTCCCCCTTCATCTCCTCTATGCCACAGAGGAGATGAAGGGGGACATTGTGGAAGAGGGGCATAGCGGAGATGAAGGGGGACATTGTGGAAGAGGGGCATAGAGGAGATGAAGGGGGACATTGTGGAAGAGGGGCATAGCGGAGATGAAGGGGGACATTGTGGAAGAGGGGCATAGACTCTATGCCCCTCTTCCACAATGTCCCCCTTCATCTCCGCTATGCCCCTCTTCCACAATGTCCCCCTTCATCTCCGCAATGTCCCCTTCATCTCCGCAATGCCCCCGTACCTCCAGTCCCTGGTGGTCCAGCGGAGCGTCTTCAGATCTGTGCCTCTTCCGGCACAGATCCCCGCCACCCGAACATGGCGGGCGAGCACATGGCGGTACTCGACGAGTACCGCCATGTGCCGAGCAGAGCGATGCTCGAGCCGATCCGAGCATCGGCCGAGCACGCTCGCTCAACACTAGTTTGGAGCCCTCTGGATCTCAGATACACAATGCAGACATCAAGCCGGGTGTGAAAATTCAGTATTGTGGTCAAGTTACTGTAGCTATAAGCACTTAGCATTATGCCAACCTAGGTGTGAGTATACAACATTCTACGAGGTTAATTTAATGCTTAGCCCAACATTGTGTGAAGGTGATATAAGCCTGTGTAGTATCTTTAACCAGAAAGAAAAAGCAGCTGTAATTTTTACTTAACCCATTGGCTGCAAGAAAAGTATCCAGTGCATTGAGAAGCAATATATTGGAGTCCTTTCTATCAGCCAAAAGACTGAGGGGGCCCACTATACTATAATACACTATACTCTAACTCACAGGCTTAAAGAAACCCTATTTAAATCAATAGAAATACTGTCAATTTTTATTTCATACCTACAGTGCTGTTGAAATGCTCCAGAATTGCTCATATTTTGCTTCTGCATAAGAAGCCTGAAACTATTACTGAAGACTGGTTCAGTTGAAAGCAAACACTTCCACTTATTCATTTATTGAAGGAGAGGCACAAACACGATATTGTAGACCATAGAATCCAGGACACTGCAACCCTTGGGAAATACTGGCTTGAAAGAGAAAAGGATGAATTTTTATTCTGTGAAGCACATTCAAAGTCTTTTATTGCTTCTTGAAATGGGGTATACAGTGGATATGCATTACTTTTTTCACATGTAATTTTCTCAACTTGTCCTTTCAATCCTCTTGGGTTATATATCAATTTGAACATAGCAATGGAATAAATCTTTCCCCATAGTACATCTTCAATGCCCTTACACAAAGTCTTATTAGGGGTAGTGTCCTTCCAACCTTTTTTGGTGGATTTCAGTTAAATAATGTTGGATCATGCCATTTGTTTTATATTTTAAGATTTCAATTTTCTCAGGTTTTTAAATTGCGCAGAAGTCTATTTGAAGTTGTTTAAATATAAAACGTACAGATATTCACAAATACGCTTTCAAACTTGAACACCAGAAATTTTGTTTCCTGGACCTTCACAGATAACTTAGTGGTGCATTTGTCTGTCCTGGATAAATGGTGATTACTTATTTTTTCATTATGGGAACTATCACCTTTCCAAATTCTAAACTTAGTGGGAATATCTATCTTGAAAGGATTTGAATTAATATTCATCCCCATTCATTTTTTTCACCCATTGACTGGAAACCTCAGAAGGAACAGTGAGTAGGAGGGAGATAACTTCAAAATAAATGAATGGATGAATTAAAGGGATAGTAATTAGTGATGATCGAGCACCCCAATGCTCGGGTGTTCGGGTGCTCTGGCCGAGCACCCCCGGAGGCTCGAGTGCTCGGCCGAGCACCCGAGCCCCATTGAAGTCAATGGGAGGACTCGAGCATTACACCAGGCACCCCCTGCTCTGATGAGGGGAGGGTGCCTGGTCCATAGGAAAAGGGCAGAAAATGATGGAACCACCACAGAAATGGTTCAGGGACAGCATAGGGAGGATGTCTGGATGCATCTTGGACTCCAACATCGCTGCTGGGAACGATGTTTCGCCCGTAGTACGCCATTTTTACAGACTGACCGTAAAACACACAAAAAGGAAGATAAAAACGAATCTGCGGCTAGGCACACTAAACAATATGTGACGCTAATCTGCGGCTAGGCACACTAAACAATATGTGACGTTAATCTGCGGCTAGGCACACTAAACAATATGTGACGCTAATCTGCGGCTAGGCACACTAAACAATATGTGACGCTAATCTGCGGCTAGGCACACTAAACAATATGTGACGCTAATCTGCGGCTAGGCACACGAAACAGAATGTGCTGCTAATCTGCAACTTTGCACACTAAACAGAATGTGCTGCTTATCTGCGGCTAGGCACAGTGAACGGAATATGTTACGTTTATTTTTTAAACTTTGCACACTAAACAATATGTGCCGCTAATCTGCGTCTAGGCACACTAAACAGAATGTGCTGCTAATCTGCGGCTAGGCACAGTGAACGGAATATGTGACTTTTATTTTTTACACTTTGCACACTAAACAGAATGTGCAGCTAATCTGCAACTTTGCACACTAAAAAGAATGTGCTGCTAATCTGCAACTTTGCACACTAAACAGAATGTGCTGCTAATCTGCAACTTTGCACACTAAAAAGAATGTGCTGCTAATCTGCAACTTTGCACACTAACCAGAATGTGCTGCTAATCTGCAACTTTGCACACTAAACAGAATGTGCTGCTAATCTGCGGCTAGGCACAGTGAACGGAATATGTGACGTTTTTTTTTTAAATCTCTGCCCCCCCAAACAAAATATAACTGCTGCCCCCACACACAATAGTCCTAAAAAGGACTTTTGGGTCTTTATGTTGTTCAAACACACTTTTCTTCTCCCTACACTGACTTTCCCTTCCTATCCTCATCTCTCCCTGGCTAAGACTGAGCCGAACTCGCTGGTCAGGTGCTATACAGCACCCGATCACAGGTTCTGGCCAGCCAATCAGTGTAATGCCAGCAGCCAACATGGCTGCTGGCATTACACTGATGTCAGAGCCTCCCCGCACGTTTATTGGCTGCGCAGCAGCCGCGAAACGTGCGGGGAGGAGACCCGAACATGGCGGGCGAGCACATGTGCTGAGCAGAGCGATGCTCGAGCCGAACCGAGCTTCGGCCGAGCATGCTCGCTCATCACTAATAGTAATACTTCGTTTTATCTTTATTTTATTTTGTAGGCATTAAAAAAACATGAAGAACTATATAAGTCTTATCTCTCAGACCTTTATGGTTTGAGAGATATTCACAAGCAAAGTTTCCCCCTCCCGCCCCTTTTACCTAGTGTAAGCCACCTCTTCTCAGATGTGGAATCTGGTTGTAAGACTAGACAGATAACAGAAGGGGACAATCTTCTTCCTATGAGAACAATGAAAGCCCTGCCCCCCTTGACAAGCTTTTAAGGTTTTTCCCTTATCTTAATTGAAGATTATTCCTCTCTGCAATCTACCTGGACACTCCCTTCTGCTCTGGCTGAACAGTGTTACATCAGTAAAAGGGGCGGGAGGGGGATACTTTGTCATTGAATTACTCTTGTACTATAACTCTGACAGTATTGAAATAACACTCTCCAAAGTCCAAATACTATAATGATTAATCAGAGCTGCTTTTATTATGAAACATTACTATCCCTTTAATATGTTTATTTATATAGTGCCACAAGTATACACAGTGACAGGTGCTTAGCAAAATTAAACAGTGTAAGTGGGTTCCCTGCCAGTGGTTCTCAAACTTTTTTTTCTCAAGGCACCCCTAACATGTAATCTGGTACTTTCAGGGCACCCCTAGCACATTTAATGTAATACATAATGAAGGGTATGATACATAAATATATAATTATTATTACATCTTTCAATCATAAAAACAAACTTATTGCACAGAAAATGTACATAAATAAACATTTAAACCTCAATGTTCACATTTTTGTTAAAGACTTCATAGAATACATGGGGCACCCTAAGCTGATGTCTGTGGCACATCAAAGTACCATGGCACACTGGTTGAGAACTGCTGCAGTAAGCAATTATGTAGACTGAGACTGACAAGTCAGATAACTCAGCTTTGTTAAAGGGATAGTAATACTTAAAATGTAAAAAAAAATATGTTGTAGGGTTTATCCCCCTGAATAAAAAAGGATACTCCCACGGCTGAGAGATATTTTATTAAAAAATTATAACAGCTCAAACTTGATTTTTTTAGAACAATATCACAGTGGCCTGAAAATTTACAGTGGCGCTGTTGCTACACCATTCTATGGACTGCTCTGGTCCGTAGACCATAAATCTCCATAGGATGGTGTAGCAACAGTGCCACTGTAAACTTTCTGGCCACTGTGATTTTGCACCTAAAAAAATTAAGTTTGAGCTGTTATAATGTTTTAATAAAATATCTCTCAGCAGTGGGAGTATTCTTGTTTTATTCGGGGACATAAACCCTACAACGTATATTTTTTTACATCTTAAGTATTACTATCTCTTTAAGGACAAAGTCCCTAATTACGAAACCAAAAATCTTTCTTTTTTTTTTTCCATTCCAAGATCACTGATGAGTTAGTGGGGGGGATTGTTTTATAGGGGAGTGTTCATGGTTAATGGAAAACTGAGGAAGAGGAAGGCAAAATAACTAACACTTTAAAACGTAGCAGGCTGTATCCCAGTATATCATGTAACTTATACATTCTATGTGTATGTCTTGCATTTCATTACCTCTGCTAAACAAGTTGTATTGATGTACACCTGTTGTTGTTGAAAGAATGCATGCGATAAAAACATTCAATAAAAATAATCTCTGAAACCATTACACTAACTGAATAACAAAAGCACTAATTTCAATATATACCATTAAGAAGACTAAAAGCTAGTAGCTGAAAGATCCACTTTATATTAGGTTTATAAATTATGAAAGTTTTGTAGAAATCAATTGACTTAACCATTTGGGTTCAAGAGGGTTACGCAACGCATTGCTCTGCTCTGCAATGTGTTGTGTACCCCTCTGACGCTCGCAGGGTTAAAAGGAAAAATATACGGTCTTATTTATCAAAGCAAACTGTCACAAGTCTCTGTCAAACCAACTGCATGGGGCTTTTAACCTCTTGAATGCTAGGAAGGTCTCTGTGTTAGAAACCTCTGTATCGTTCAAGGGGTTAAAGGCCTTATTTACATCAATGGGAATTTTCCTTTGTCACCTATGGCACAGTTGGTTTGCACCACAATCATTACAGTTTGCTTTGATACGTAAGATCTCTAGACTACAATTAACCCCTTAATGCTCAGCAGTCCGGGGAAGTTACCTTCCCTTAAGGGCCGATTGATCACATAGTAACATAGCTGATGAGGCTGAAAAAAGGCATGTGTCCATCAAGTCCCACCAATGCTAAAAACACCCCTGTTGATCCAGAGGAAGGCAAAAAAAAACCCTCTTGTGCAATTTCTAATTTAGTACCAAGTGGGTAAAAAAAATTCCTTCCTGATTCCAAATGGCAGTCAGATAATTCCCTGGACCAACATCCTATCTGCATTGAAGGTATCTGTCATAATTTTCAATATTGTTCTGTGCTAGATAGGCATCCATTGCTTTTTTGAAAGCAGTTGCATTATCTGCAAGTACAACATGCCGAGGCAAAGAATTCCATAGATTTACTGCCTTTACTGTAAAGAATCCATGCCTTCGTTTTAGTCGAAAGCACCTTTCCTCTAGTCTTAATGGATGACCTCTTGTTCTTAGCTCAGCTCTTTGTGTAAATAATTCATTGGCAATTGGCATTGACCTTGAATGTATTTGTAAATGATGACTGATAACATGTCGAGCTGGGGTCTGAGAGAGATCACTTTGGTCTTGGAGTGGTCAATTTCAGACCCTGCAGGAGTGCCGTAAGCACAAAATACTTGATGTGCCAGGACCGTTACTGGTTCCTCATGAAAAAAAATAGTGACGGTCCTAACACATCACCAATCATTAAGGGGTTAAGAATGTGCCACTTTCCAACTAATAATAATAATATATTTTGTTTTTTAACAAAGCCTAGGTTTCCCATTCAGTTAGATTTATGCCAAACTTGGGATATCTCCCTAAATCCCATGAGAATTGTTACAAGCACATTCAAAGTCTTTTATTGCTTACTAGTGTAAAAGCCCATGTACACAGGTCAAGGTCCGGGTGATGTTAACTCTTTGAGTGCCAGAGGGGTATGCAACGCATTGCTTTGCAATGTGTTGCGTACCCCTCTAGCACTCAAAGGGTTAAGAGGCCAGTCCTGCTCTGCGTCCTGCCTCCGATGCAATCATGCACTGTAGAGACTGCCTGAAAGCACAGAATACTCCCAGCACAGAACTCCCAGCATTCCTACACCTCTCAGCATTCCATGCTCCCAACATTCTGTGCGTTCGGGCAGTCTCTACTGCACATGACAGCTTCTGACAAACATCCTAGCAAATTATTATTGCTTATTTAAATGGGGAATGTGGTGGATGTATGCATTACTTTGCTCACATGTAATTTTCTCTAACTTGTTCTTTCAATCCTCTTGGGTTATATATCAGTCTGAACATAGCAATGGAATAAATCTTTCCCCATAGTACATCTTCAGTGCCCTTACACAAAGTCTTTTTAGGGGTAAAGTGTCCTTCCAACCTTTTTTGGTGGATTTCTGTTAAATAATGTTGGCTCATGCCATTTGTTTTATATTTTAAGATTTCAATATTTTCAGGTTTTTAAAATGCACAGATGCCTATTTGAAGTTGGTAACCCTTTGAGTGCCAGAGGGGTAAGCAACACATTGCAGAGCAATGCATTGCGTACCCCTCTGGCACTCAAAGGGTTAAAATATAAAACACATACAGATATTCACAAATACGCTTTCAAACTCCAGGATTTTTGTTTCCTGGATCTTCACAAATAACTAATGTATAAACACTATCTAAAAAGTACACAAGAGGAGACAGCGTGGTCATTTTAGTGTCATGAGCATGAGTTTTTTAACTTTCTAATCTATTATTATATACAGCTGTGTGTACAGTGATTGTTTCATTACTGAAGGAATCTTCCTAAACTTTAAGTAGCATCCAACAGACTTGATTCCAGTGGCATATCTACCATAGAGGACAGTGGGGTCCATCCCCACTGTCAGTCCCTTACCAGCTCCTTAATAAAAACCATCTCTTCCCCACTGGAAGCATTGGCACTGAGAGGGTGAGTGTAATGTGCCCAGGTGATGACTGAGCTTTATCCCTGAGTGAAACATTTTTTTCTTTGCACATCTAATGTAGCAAATTGGAGCACAGCACACGAATGGACACATGCAACAATGAAGGTGTTGCTTTTTTTTTTCAATGTCCCCATATAGACGTATGTATGCATCCTTAGTTTCTTCCAAGGAAAAGAGATAAGGCAGAGGTATAATGAATAGTATTCCCATTGAGGGTAGGCTGTGTAGGTTTCTTCATGTCATGTGCTGTGTTCTGATTCGATACTGTATGTGTGCAAAGAGAAATGTTTCATTCAGGGATGATTCTCACTCATCCCCTCTGAGTACCATCCACAGTGCAGAAGACAAGCCATGCCCACCAATAACTGTACTCAAGCTAAACTAGCCATGTAGTACAGAAGGAAATATTTGCCTGCCTGCTCTGCCTTCTGAAGAGAAACCCATACCTCCCAACATTTCAAATGGCCAAAGAGGGACACTAATTTTAGGTGGTGTTGCTGGGAATGTGGCTTGTGGGCAGGGAATTACTGAGAATTTTTAGGTGAATTGATGACTTATTGACGGCTCTTTATGTAACTGGATAAATTATTTAGAAAAAGACCAAAGTATTTTATTTATATAGAATAATTTATAACACATCACACAGTCACGCAGTCTGATCTCCTAAAAAGAGGGACACCATGGTGACAAAGCAGGACAAAGGGATTTGGGTCCCAAAGAGGGACTGTCCATTGTAAAGAGGGACACTTGAGAGCTATGACTAAGCTCTCATAGCTGGCAAAGTTGTCGGACTGGAGAATTCTGGATTGTGTCATAGCTTTATATGCAGTCTTCAGTTTTCAAGGAGAACAGTTCACCATACTCCACAGTGGAGAACAGTTTTCCATATTTCACATTAGCCTGGTTATTATCTTAATTGCAGATATCCAATTCCAACACATGACCAGCTTTACGCCAACATCATATGATAAAGACATATCTCCCCCTCCCACAGCATAACTAATTCTTAGTGTATATGGCCAATTGAGTGTTATTCTCCATGGCAAAGAGACCTCCATACATGGACAGACACACTTCACTATTACACGGAACCTTGGTCCATCTACCATCCCTTCCTGTTGTGTTATTCTATAGGCCTGGTTTATCAGTCAGTGGGTTATTTTGTTGTAAACTATATAAATCTGTTCCCACACAGAATAGCAGTTCATGATATTATGGGCGTCAAGCTTGGGCCATGTGTTCAAATGAAAAGTGGAGACATTTCTGGGCAAATCGATTTCATCATAGGGTAAAAATAAAACTTCCAAACAATTCCCATTGATTTAAGCGGGGAGTTTTACCTCTGGAATACTAGATAGTTCTCCATTGCATTGCAAAGCACTGCATTTGAGACCATTTTAGCTTTTACGGGGTTAAAATCACCTTTTAAATCAATGGGAATGTTATCTTTCCCCTATAGTGCAACTGGTTTGGCCCAAAATTCCTCCATTTTTCTTTTGAATAGATGGCCCAGTTCATATCAGTAAAAATATGTCTAACAGTTTTTACCTGCTTACTCTCATTGCTCTCAAAGTAAATGGGAAAACATCCAGTCTGTCTTTCACCTCATACAGAATAGATCAGTATGTCAACTGAGATAATAAGATCCGTATGATGAATATGCTGATATAATGAATATGTTATCCAGGGCTTCCTGTCATTCTTCTTCTCCCTCATACTCAATTTGTTAGTGTCACGATTAACCCTTTGAGCGTCCCCTCTGGCACTCAAAGGGTTAAGTATGGATGACAGAGATTGGTAAAAAGATCAACAAAGCAGGAATCAGGACAAAAGAGTGACTAGAGAAGCAAACGATAATAGCTACACAATCACTTGGTCCTTCTCATGACCTTAGTGCATCTCACATACCTCCCAACATTTCAAATGGCGAAAGAGGGACACTTCTGTTTTAGGTGGCGTTTCTGGTGGTGTGGCTGGTAGGCGGGGCATTTCCAAGAATTTTTAAGTTATTTCTTGACCCTTCTGAACCTCTTTGTGTAACTGATAAATGATTTAGAGCAAGCCCAAAGTATTTTAATAGCCCATACTGACAATTAAAGGGATAGTAATACTTCGTTTTAACTTTATTTTATTTTGTAGGCATTAAAAAAACATGAAGAATGATATAAGTCTTATCTCTCAAACCTTTATGGTTTAAGAGATATTCACAAGCAAAGTGTCCCCCTCCTGCACCTTTTACTGATGTAACACTTTTCAGCCAGGGCAGAAGGGAGGTGCCCAGGTAGACTGCAGAGAGGGACAATCTTCAAATAAGATAAGGGAAAAACCTTAAAAGCTTGTCAAGGGGGGCAGGGATTTCATTGTTTTCATAGGAATAAGAGTGTCCCCTTCTGTTATCTGTCCAGTCTATGGACTGCATTCCACATCTGAGAAGAGATTGTTTACAGTAGGTAAAAGGGGCGGGAGGGGGAAACTTTGCTTGTGAATATCTCATAAACCATAAAGGTTTGAGAGATAAGACATATCATTCTTCATGTTTTTTTAATGCCTACAAAATAAAATAAAGTTAAAACTAAGTATTACTATCCCTTTAACAACACATTTATGTATGTTTTTTTGCTGTGGAGCAATGTAATACACACCACTCATTCTGATGTCCTAAAAAGAGGGACAAAACGGTAGAAAAGAGGGACAGAGGGATTTGGGTCTCAAAGTGGGACTGTCCCTCCTAAAGAGGCACACTTGGGAGGTATGGAAACCAGTGTGGTGTCATGTGTAAAAAGAGTGTACTTTTGCAGTGCGCAGGATTGTCAGATAGATCCCCCCTGTACATTCTTCTGCACACACACAGGCACACAAGGGTACACAGAGGTTTAGGCAATAAAAGCTCAATGTCTCCAGGACTACCAGAGGTTTGCACAAACTACAAACCCTGTAATGATGAGAGGAGTACAGTTTTGTGCTACCCCTCTCCTGCTGTGTGTGTGCTTGGCTTATTCCCTCCCCAGGAACAGTACAGACTATGAGAGCAGATCACAAAAGGGAGATGGACATTGGAAGATACAATGTATACATTTGAGAGAAGATTGGATGCATTTCTTTAAAGAAGGAACATACAGGGTTGTACTGTGTATTAGCAGGTAAAATAAGATGTTCCAGTAAATAGACTAATACTCATTTTGGAGGCAGGAAGGTTTATATAATTCAGGCAAAAGTTGAATGTGATGGACTTGTGTCTTTTTTCAACCTAATTAACTACATTACTAATTCCATTATTTAACTGACCTAAGCCTGTGTGCCACATATAGGGTTGCCACACAGCCGGTATTTTACCGGCAGGCCGGTAAAAAATTGGCTTCTGTCCAATGTTAAGTCTATGGAGGGAATGCCATGGTCGGTATTTTTTTGAAGAAAAGGTGGCAACCCTAGCCACATATGGCTAACCAGCTGGTGTTGGATGATTATAGTTGTAGTACAAAGGCAGCTGGTAAGCTACATGTTGCTCACCTCTAACATGTGGATTGACAGTGCTTTTCCCCACCCCATACCTCCCAACATTTCAAATGGCCAAAGAGGGACACTTGTGTTTTAGGGGGTGTTGCTGGGGGTGTGGCTGGTGGGCGGGGCATTACCAAGAATTTTTAAGCTATTTCATGACCTGTTGACAGCTCCTTGTATAACCTAATAAATGACTTATAATAAGACCAAAGTATTTTATTTACACAGACTAATTTATAAACACATATACGATGTTTAAACAAACATTAATGTGAATTTTATTGCTGTGGAGCAATGTGATACCATTATATACACACCACACAATCGGATCTCCTGAAAAGAGGGACATCAAGGTGGGAAAGAGGGACAGGGGGATTTGGGTCTAAAAGAGGGACTGTCCCTCCTAAAGAGGGACACTTGGGAGGTATGCCACCCTTCCTCCTATTCCTCTGATGGTCACAGAGTAAATAAAAGCAGGAGGACCCAGCATATCAAGTAAGTGAAAAGTGTGGAAGCATCGCTGGGTTTGCTAATATTGTTTATTAGTGACCTAAACAGAAACCTTATGTAGATATATTTTCCATGTGCTTTGTTTTACACTTTCAATCTCTTTGTTAATATCATTGATTACAGTGTGTGTATGAATATATCTATCAATATTCCCTGATTTGCAGGGATGGTTTTAGGATTTAAAATTGAATCTCAAGGCCATATTCTATGTAGGGTCTGAGCTTCCCCACATTCTAATAGCAATTATTATTAATTTTTTTTTTTTGTCAACACATTCCTCAACCCTGCACAAAACTGAGGACACAATGTAAAATGATATTCACTACTGACTGAAACTAATGGTATTGATGACAGTTCACAAGAGATAACTATCTAGAGGTTGAAGGAACATAAGAGACAAGGAACATTTATATGATTCCATTTAGCACAGGGCTGTCCAAGTTCAGTTCTCAAATGCTGTCTACAGTCCAGACTTTAGAGATCTCCCTGTCTGGGCACAGGTGGGGAAATCAAAATGAATAAGCCACTTACTACCTCACCTATGGTTAATCAGGGAAATCCTTAATTCCTGGACTGTTTGAGGCCCTTGTGGATTTAGTATTTGTGTGTGGTTAATGTCTATTCTGTAAGTTTCTTGTACACGTTTTTCTAATTATGTTGCATTACACTAGTGACACTGTAATGTGACTGCCCAAGGGAAAAGTGTACCTTCATGTGTGTGCATAATTGTGTGCGTATAGCTATATCTATAGACAGGCAGACAGACAGACATAGATAGATAGAGATATAGATTATATTAGACACACAATTACATACACAGACACACACACGTACACACACAAACAATACAACTATCCATATTACCACATTTACTCAAATAACTTTTCAATAAAATGAGACATCGACATAAAAACAGATGTGTTAAATAAAAGACTACCAATCATCCACCCTCTCTAGATTAGTCTGGGAATATCTAGATGAAAAATACCTTACAACCTACCATTTTGAATGCCAGAAGTGGCACTGAATTGCACTCAAAGGGTTAAATGTAGCCTGTGTTTTTTGTGCAGATTCAATGTGTTTGTCTTGTCTACTGTGGTGGCTTGAAAATAGGTACAGTGGCACATTTGTCTTTAGTATCCAAGGAACTGAAATTATGAGAATAGATCCACAAATGTGTGTGTGTCTGTGTGTGTCTGTGTATATGTGTGTGTCTGTGTGTGGGTTCATGTGTGTGTATATGTATGTGTGAGTCCATATCTGTGTGTGTATGTGTGTGTGTGTATGTATGGATGTGTGTGTCCGTATCTGTGTGTGTATGTGTGCGTTCATGTGTGTATATGTATGTGTGTGCGTGTGTGTGTGCCTGTGTGTGCATGTATGTGTGTCTGTGTGTGTGTGTGTGTGCCTGTGTCTGTGTGTGTGTGTGCCTGTGTCTGTGTGTGCCTGTGTGTGTGTATGTGTGTCTGTGTATGTCTGTGTATATGTGTGTAAGTGTGTGTGTGTTCATGTGTGTGTCTGTATCTGTGTGTGTATATATGTAAGTGTATGTGTGTGTGTGTTTGTGTGTGTTCATGTGTGTGTGTGTCTCAATGCTTTGGATGCCCCTCTGCACTCAGATAGTTCTGTTATATTATTGGTGCACATCACTCTCACACATCTACAACTAAATATTATGTGGAGATTACAACCAGCTAAAAATCATTAACTCTCTGAGTGCCAGAGAGGTATCCAACCCATTACAATGCAATACAATGGATCCCTCTCCGGCATACAAAGGTTAAAGTAATCACTGGTTGGCTCAGTAACCATGCTTGAAAAATGGACTATTTAATGAAGATGTGCATCCGGGTGATGAGGCCTGTATTTTGCCCTCTATGAACTATTGTTATGTTACCCTCTGTCTCTAGGACATATCCCTGTTAGTTCTGGCACATTATGAATGCATGGTGGGGTATTCATAAGAAGAGATGAGAGCTCAATAACTGTGAAGACATCATAAGACCTCCCTAGCATTCAAGGGGTTAATATCCTCATTTTAATCAATGGACATTTTTAGTTCTCCCCTATAGTGCAAATGGTTTTCACCAGAACTTCTCCACTTTTTCTTTAAACATACGGCCCATACTGTTTCTCTACTGCAGCATTCAAGTAATTGTGTTGTAAGGGTGTAAGGATTTCCCAGGCCGAGGCCAAGTTTTCTGGTCTAAATATTGGTGACACTATGGGCCAAATGGACAAAGACAAAAGTCGAGGGGGGAGATTCACTAAGTGGCGATAAAGGTGATAAAGTGGAGAAGACTTCTCCAGTGATATCACTTCTCCAGTCCCTGTGTTATTCTATGGAGCCAATGCACTAAGATCTGCAAAGGTGAAGAAATCTTAGTGCATTAGCTCCACAGAATAACATAGGAACTGGAGAAGTGATATCACTGGAGAAGTCATCTCCACTTTATCACCTCTTTATCACGCCTTAGTGAATCTCCCCCAAGAAGTTGTGGGACAAATCAACTGCCCCATAGGATATTAAATTCTGATTCATTTAAATGGGCTTTTAACCCTTTGAGTGCCAAAGGGGTCTCCAATGCATTGCAAAGCAATGAGTTGGATAACCATCTGGACTCAGCGGGTAACCCCCTTGAAAGCTAGAGGGATCCTCTAACACATTGCAGCACAGTATATTGGAGAATTCTTTAGCATTCAACAAGCCCTATTTAACCCCTTACCACCCAAGGACGTACATGTACTTCCCGAGCGGATGTCCCAGGTGGACAGAGGACGTACATGTACGCCCCGGAAGTCGTTTAAAAAAATAAAAATAAATGTTCGGCGGGCGTTAAGTGCCGGCCGCGTGCGCGCGCTGCTGGTCACTAAGGGGTTAAATGATTGAGAATTAGAGGAATATTCTGCAGAACTGCTCCACTTTTTCTTAGCAGATCAGCCTCCCTCTGACTTACCAGCAAGTTCTAGGTCTTAGATCTGCACAGAAAGCAGTCATGAGATCCTCCGGAGACACTACAGAACACTGCTCCATAGCACTGTAAACTCTTATGTTCTGTTATTACTCTAACATTTACATTTTTATGGTGTTACCTCCCATGCTGTTCTGTTTTATGAAAAAAAATGTTTAATTGCAAGTAGTGCTAAAACAACCAACATATTCTAGTCTCTTGCTTTTGCTAAGGAAATGACAAACAACACACTTTGTAATTAGTTGTATGCAGCAGAACAAATAGTTAGCTTTGTAAGAATCTCAATATTTTTGTGAGGCGCATGCAGGGTTTAAAGTAGCAAAACCATATGGCATGAAAGTAAAAGTGTCTTCTTGCTAAATTACTGTAGTTAGAACTATCTGAATGAGAACCGTAGGTCTTTCAATACTTTTCTCCTTAAAGGGATAGTAATATCTCCCTCTCAGTGATCCATTCAGACAGTCTTGCTGCTCTGAGGTGAGCAGTGTTACATCAGTAAAAGGGGCGGAGGGGGATACTTTATCATTCAATTTCTCTTGAACTACAACTCGGAAATAACACTCTCCATGGCCCAAATACTATGAGGATTAATCAGAGCTGCTATTTTTGTTAAACATTATTATCCCTTTAAGGAATTTAACACTTACATCTTTATCCACAGGGGTCATACCAAAGTAGAAAAATCAATGTTACTTTAATATCACCCATGTCTCTTGTACTGTGATCCAAATACAAAGGGAGGCACACACTTTACTTCTATTGACCAGCTTATTTAGATGTCAACATTATCTGATGACTGGTATCCACATGGGCCATCCTGTGATTGGATCATTGTGAACAGCATATCTATGATTCACATGAAATGGTCTGTATGGTGGCCACATTAGATAGACTGCAGACCTTCACAGATGGAACTTTCCAGAGAACATCACTAGTCACAGTGGAGTTGCAGCAGGCTTTGTTAAAGTCATTCATCACTGTTGGATCTGAGCCATGTTAGTGCCATTTGAACAGAGCCATAAGGTAAAATTAACCCCATTTTCGGTGACTGTGCATGTCAACTGTGTTGCAGCAGCACAGTTTCCCATGTCTACAAAGCCCAAAGTAAACTTTACTAATATGTTGACAGTGCCCTTACCAAGGTGGTAAATTGTTGCTTTTTTTATAACATTAATTATTATTATAATCCATTTCTAATGGATTTCCTTATGATTAGCCATACATTCCCTTAAAAGGGATGTTTACTCCCTTCACAACTTTGCCTAAATCGTTTCCTTATAAACGATAAATAATGAAAAGTGTATCCTGCTCATTTGGAGAAATTAAAAGATTAAAGGTAGCTCTGTACCTACTTCCAACAGACCGTGTTGACCAGATTTGTAACGCAGTCTGAGCTTCTATCCAGCCTCCTTCGATGACGGAGGCTGTCTGTCTCTAAGCTGGAGTGATCTCATTGGCAGAGATCGATTTCTGGCCAATGTGAGCGCTCCAACTTACAGACAGACAGCCTCCGTCATCGTAGGAGGCTGGATAGAAGCTCAGACTACGGTACAGATCCTGTCAACACGGTCTGCCGGAAGTAAGTACAGAGCTAGATTTAATCTTTTAATTTCTCCAAACGAGCGGATTTTTTTTTTTTTTAAACAGGATACACTTTTCATTATTTATCATTTATAAGGAAACAATTTAGG
Source organism: Rhinophrynus dorsalis (assembly GCA_037306005.1). Classification (NCBI taxonomy): domain Eukaryota; kingdom Metazoa; phylum Chordata; class Amphibia; order Anura; family Rhinophrynidae; genus Rhinophrynus; species Rhinophrynus dorsalis. The sequence continues at coordinate 573,928,880 of CM074719.1, forward strand.
CAACATTGTGAAGGGGTAAACATCCCCTTTAATGTGGTAATGGTTTTTAAATGCAGAACAAAGAGCAAAGGCATTTAATAAAATATATCATATAGGTTGATGTGCAGGATAGTTTTTGCCTTATCTTTATGTCCTTGCCTGCTCTTGGGATTTTGAACTTACAGTGTATATAAAAAGTCTACACACCCCTGTTAAAATGCCAGGTTCTTGTGATGAAAAAAAATGAGACAAAGATAAATCATGTCAGAACTTTCTCCACCTTTAATGTGACCTATAACGTGAACAATTCAGTGGCGTAACTATAGGGGTCTCAGGGGTCGCAACTGCGACGGGCCCGGCTGCCCCCTGCGACCCCCTCCTCCTGGCGCTGCAAGCTCCCTCCCGCGCTCTAGTAATGCAGAGCTCTGGGAGATGACATCATCTCCCAGCGCTCTGCATTACAGAAGACGACATCGCGGGACCACGTCGCACCAGTCCGCCTCTCCTGCCACTCCACTGGACCACCAGGGATTGGGAGGTAGGAAATGTAGGCATTGTGGAGGGCCCGGGGGCCAATGTGTTCGGGGGTTGGGGGGGCCCATGGCACTTCTTGCACCAAGGCCCGGACTGTTTTAGTTACGCCTCTGGAACAATTCAATTGCAAAACAAACTGAAATCGTTGAGGGGTAAAAATAAAAAACTCACAATAACCTGGTTGCATAGGTGTGCACACCCTCTTATAACTGGGGATGTGGCTGTGTTCAGAATTAACCAATCACATTCAATCTCATGTTAAATAGAAGTCATTACACACCTGCCATCATTTAAAGTGACTCAGATTAATCACAAATAAAGTTCAGCCGTTCTAGTAGGATTTTCCTGACATTTGCTTAGTTGCATCTCAGATCAAAAGCCATGGTCCGCAGAGAGCTCCCAAAGAATCAGAGGGATCTCATTGTTGAAAGAGATCAGTCAGGAGAAGGGTACAAAAGAATTTCCAAAGCATTAGATATACCATGGAACACAGTGAAGACAGTCATCATCAAGTGAAGAAAATATGGCACAACAGAGGCATTACCAAGAATAGGATGTCCCTCCAAAATTGATGAGAAGACAAGAAGAAAACTGTTCAGGGAGGCTTCCAAGAGGCCTACTGCAACATTAAAGGAACTGCAGGAATTTCTGGCAAGTACTGGCTGTGTGCGACATGTGACAACAATCTTCTGTATTCTTCATATGAATGGGCTAAGGGGTAGGGTGGCAAAACAGAAGCCTTTTCTTACAGCGAAAAACATCCAAGCCCGGCTGTAGTTTTCAATAACAAACATCAAGTCCCCCAAAAGCACGTGGGAAAATGTGTTATGGTCTGATGAAACCAAGGCTGAACTTTTTGGGCATAATTCCAAAAGGTATGGTGCAAAAACAACACTGCACATCACCCAAAGAACACCATACCCACAGAGAAGCGTGGTGGTGGCAGCATCATGATTTAGGTCTGTTTTTCCTCAGCTGGAACTGGGGACTCAGTCAGGGTGGAGGGAATAATGAACAGTTCCAAATACCAGGCAATTTTGGCACAAAACCTTCAGGCGTCTGTTAGAAAGCTGAAGATGAAGAAGAAGTTCACCTTTCAGCACGACAACGACGTAAAGCACACATCCAAATCCACAAAAGCATGGCTTCACCAGAAGAAGATTAACGTTTTGGAATGGCCCAGCCAGAGCCCAGACCTGAATCCAATCGAACATCTGTGGGGTGATCTGAAGAGGGCTGTGCACAAGAGATGTCCTCACAATCTGACAGATTTGGAGTGCTTTTGCAAAGAAGATTGGGCAAATTTTGCCACGTCAAGTTGTGCCATGCTAATAAACTCCTACCCAAAAAGACTGATTGCTGTAATAAAATCAAAAGGTACTTCAACAAAGTATTAGTTTAAGGGTGTGCACACCTATGCAACCAGGTTTTTGTGAGTTTTTTATTTTTTATTTTTTCCCCTCAACGATTTCAGTTTGTTTTGCAATTGAATTGTTCACGTTACAGGTCACATTAAAGGTGGAAAAAGTTCTGACGTGATTTATCTTTGTCTCATTCTTTAACATCACAAGAACCTGGCACCTTAACAGGGGTGTGTAGACTTTTTATATCCACTGTATGTCCATTAAGTATATTTTTACAGGTAACATAATTAAGACATTTGAAGCATCCTGTCTTATCCTTCCGTAACCGTGTATGTTTCTCTGTGGTCCTTCCTATATGCCATTATACCTGGCCAATATATGCCAATGATTATGAATAGTCCTTCTAATGAGAATCAATGACGGTTTATATTGGCTAGTAAACATGTATTTTTGTTGTAGCAGAGATCTCTGAATATACTGCAGAAGCTCCTATTGTGTCATTGCATTTGCTCTTCCTAGATGCCTTCTTAGGGCTTCTTCATGGTACCCTCTATATTTCAATCAAGTAATACGTTCTTCTACTAGTGTCAGGCCCACAGATCTGTTGCTATTATTTCTGAGAACCCTAACCATTTGGAAGTATGGTGCAGATCTAGATTTGGATGACAGCTGCTCTTAAGCAGTAGTGTATTCCTATCAGTGGCCTTTCTGTAATATGTGGTTTCCAACTTCCCTTTCTTGTTCTAGTTAGTAACATCCAAAAAATGTACCTGCTCAGAGATCACAGTACATGTGAACCTAATCAGAGTGTCAGGTTGGTTTAAGTGTGTTCAAGGATGTTTCAACCCCCTTCCAGATTAAAAACAAATCATATTTTTTAACAGCATAAATTGTGGTGGTGGAGGTGGTGGTGGCGGCAGCAGCTGTGGGCACGCTAAGACTTGTCATCTTCTCCAACAAACTCAGAGTCATAATTCTCAATGTTTTGCATTTGCTCAATAGCAGCAGAGCCATTGATGTTATTGTATATGAAGGAATTTTTGGCCCACTCTCTAGAACATCTATAACACTACTTTTATGTGTCCCTGGGACATGTACATTTTTATGAGTGCTTCTACTGCTGCTAGATGTTTCATGTCTGATGTTTTGTTGCTGTTTGGTCTCCCAATCAGACTTGTGCTTGTGCTTCAGGTGGGAATCACATTAAGTATTTGCCTAGACAGTATCCTGCTTTCCTTCTGCTCACATGTTTTGGATCATGACTAAGTGAAGTATCTCTAAACTGCAGATTTCATGGACTGAGGGATTCCTGGGATACTACTACTACTACTACTGCAGGGGCTAAATGTAATTTTCCTAGCAGTAGATGTCAATAAAGATAGAATTCCAAAAGCACTCATCATGTTTTGGATGTTGATGATGACTGTTGTTGCTGCTTACCTAACAGCAGCTTATGATTGGGTAGGGACAGGCATAGTGCTCCTTTTTAGTGGTGGAAGATTGAGCCTTTTATTTCACCTAATTTTATGGCCATCATATTATCATCATCACTCTCACTCTCTACTTCATCTGTATCAGAAAATTAACATCATCATCAATAATTAGATCATCATCAGCATTAGCTGTGTCCTTCCCACTGTTTTCATATTTTTCTAGGCTTTTTGAACTCTCAAACAGTTTCTTTATTTTCTTTATACTTTTCCTTTTAGGGGGTTTACAGAACATTTACTACTACTTTGTTGATGGGTGTTACTGTCACTGTGAGAAACAGCAGTTTGTATAATTGATAAACCCTGGCAACAGCACCATAATGCAATTTGTTGTCATCTTCACTGTTTTAAAACGTTTAGTACGGCTGGGGAGGAATTTTTCATTCCACTTTTGTGCCACTTTCCAAGGAAGGACCTCCTGCATGCTCTTCTGACCATCTGAGTGAATATTGGTTCCTGTTGGAGTTTGTTTTATCCCTGGGGATAGCGGTAGTATAGTTTGACAGGAGGGGATTATCGTGGGACTCCTTTGGCTCAACTGAAGGGGCCCAATCTAGCTTTGCGGCTAGCAACCTTATACGGCCTTAGCCGCAGCACGACTCCCTTCTGGCAACCACCGTTTGCTAGCTTCGTACCATAGCGTCGCTCCCCAGCTTGTTGCTCCTCTATCTCTTGTTGAAGGAGTCTGACCTTCCTCAATCCTCGGGTTGGTTAGGGGGCTCTGTGTAGGTCCCATTTCCTCCTGGGGTTCATCACTACAAGATGTAGCAACTATGGCTGTAATCAGTTTTTGTATCACTTTGTTCTTATCCCTGCCCTTAGTAAGTTTATTGGACATCTGCTGCCATCACTGGCAAGATGTGCAGATGCTTCACTAAGCCGGGTGCCTGATATGATGAACACAGCACATACTATAGTTATGATGCAAGACTGCTACAGAGCATAGGGCCAACTGCAGGCACTGTGGCTAGCAGAAGACTGAAAGAAATTGGGAAGGTGAAAACAGAGAGTTGGAACATCAGGTGGTACATGAAGCTGATTTTATAAGCCAAGGTTATCAAAAGAGCAAGATATCCTTGAGAGGAAAAAAACAAACATTGGTTGCATAATGGGATAGTGTAATGTATCAGTGCTAATACTATCCAGGTTAACAAAAGCTCATGATATCCTTGAAGGGAAAAAAACAAACATTGGTTGCATAATGGGATAGTGTAATGTATCAGTGCTAATACTATCCAGGATATCAAAAGCTCATGATATCCTTGAAGGGAAAAAAACAAACAATGGTTGCATAATGGGATAGTGTAATGTATCAGTGCTAATACTATCCAGGATATCAAAAGCTCATGATATCCTTGAAGGGAAAAAAACAAACAATGGTTGCATAATGGGATAGTGTAATGTATCAGTGCTAATACTATCCAGGATATCAAAAGCTCATGATATCCTTGAAGGGAAAAAAACAAACAATGGTTGCATAATGGGATAGTGTAATGTATCAGTGCTAATAGAATCAAGGTGTATTTTCAAATGGCCTGTTAATAAATCTGTGAAATCAGAAAAATTAGGAAAATTATTGTAATCATGTACATAGAGCACAAAGGGAATTGTTGTTAATGGTGCAGCTTTTAACTATTTCAGTGCCACAGGGGTATGCAATGCATACCCTATGGCATTGAAAGGGTCAAGGGAGGACAGCTTCTGTCTCTACTCTTTAGCAGGGACAGCAAACTTTCCTCTAGCTCCTTAACCCCTTAAGGACCGGGAAAATCTGAGGTCGTTTTCCCTTAAGGACCGGAGCAATTCTGACCTTTTTGACTATGTCTTTGTTCAACAGCGTTTTCCCTCTTAGGCTTTTATTCCACCCACATAAATTTATATACTGTTTTTTTAAGCATAAATAGGGCTTTCATTTGATACCCTACTTATATGGATAACCCACCATTCACTTTATTAAAATTAAAAAAAAAAGGTAAAAAAATGTAAAAAACCCACCATTTTTTATTTTTCTCTTAGGATCAATTGGCCACAAAGGGTTAAATTTTTATGGAGACTGCATGAAAGGTATGACCGGTCAGTCATGCCTACAAAATGCGCAGTTTAAAGTGGCCACTGTCCCCCCCGGGTGAAAATCCCCATGTCCCTTTTTCCCACCCTATTTTGACACTTTTTTTGTCCCTGGCATTTGGTGGTGTATATAAGTGTATTACATGGCTCCACAACAATCACACTTGTAATATTGTTTAATTATATATTTTTTTTTTAAATAAAAATGTTTTTGTAAAAAAAAAAAAAAAAGTGTGTTGTGTTTTTTTTTTTTTTTTAAAGTGTAAAATTGCAGGTCAAAAATTGACCTGCATTTAGCCAGCCTCCTGCACCAGCAGTGAAGGGGTTAATACCCCCAACTGCTGTATTTTTTTTAACCACTAGGTGTCTCTCGTCTACTTCTGTCTCCCTTACTTTGAGAGCAAGCGAGACAGAGGCAGACGAGACAGGCACAGACAGCATGCTTCGCATGCTGCCTCTGTCTGTCACTATGCCGGTACATGTGATCGCTGATAAGGCGATCGCATGAACCGGAGGAAAGAAGAAGGGCTGAGACTGAATGCCCCGGTCTCGGGGCGCTCAGTCTCAGCCTGGATTTAATGATAGCAGCGTGCATGGAGGCACGCTGCTATCATTTAAGCCATGACGGTCCTGGACCATCATGGGTCGTTAAGGGCATAACAACCCATGATGGTGCCGGACTGTCATGGGTCCTTAAGGTGTTAGAGAGCTCCATGGACATCCTAACATGTCCAGCCTCAGGTAGGCAATGTTGGGACTGGGAACTCTAATAGCAGAGGCTGCTAATGGAGTTTAATATACCCCTCACATGAATATGTCAATGGCTCATTAAACTGAATTTCCATTTGGAAATGAGCTGTTAGCTATGTGTTAAGTGCAAAATTGTTAGCCTGGTGAAGGCATGGTGCTTACATGGCAATGAGAACAGATAGGTGGTGGATTGAAGGGGATATGATGGTGAAGACATCTTAACGCAGATTGATGATGTGCGTTCAACACACATCCAACACAGCATTGTCATCTCGAGCCCATATAGAACATTAGTGCATTTCCACCAGGTGTCATTAGTGCTTTACAGTAAGGGATATAGTAAGTGCCCTAGTTCAGTAGTTATACGGGTTTGATCATGAGGGGTATAATAGGTATGCATAAGTAGGATGGAGGATCCCTGCCCCATAGGGCTTACTATCTATGCAGGTGACACATAAATACAGTAGTGCAACAGTTAAAAGATGATATTTTATCTTGGATTGAAGATGTTGAGTACTGAAGCTTCACTGGTTCTGGATGTTGGGGAGTTCCATAGGAAGGGAGCAGCAAGGGAAAAAGCCTTCAGTTGAGATACAGCAGTAAACGTTAAAGGAGCAAACAGCCATTCTGTATATAGAGAGCAGAGGACATGCTGGCTTTTGGCTGGATATCAAGATGAAATTTAAGATGGGGATGGATTTTGGAGACCCTTGAGGTTAATTATGAGGATTTTGAAGGTTATACTTTGCTTCCTGAGAAGCCATGGCAACAATATTTGTAATTTAGGGATAAGTACTGTTCTGGAGGAAAGGAAGATTATTCTGTTAGCTGAGTTAAGAATCGATTAAAGAGAAGAGATATGGTTACCAGGCAAACCAATAAGTAAGGAGTTGCAATAATCTAGGTGGGAAACTACTGGAGATTGCATGAGAGTATCTGCCATATTTCGAAGAAAGAAGCAACAGGTTTTTGTTACTTCCTTAATGTGGGTGATGGAGGAAAGAATGGTCCAACATCACCCCTAGGGAGTGTGCCTTGTCCACAAGGTAAATTGGGGAGCCCTTGACAGAAAACTCCGATACTGTGCAGGGTTTACAAGGAAAGATAAGTAACTCAGTCTTAGACAGATTAAGTTTTATGTGACAATGAGACATCCAAGAAGGGACAACAGTAAGGCATTCTTTTTTAGCTCTCCTTTTCCCTTTCTTTTGAGGTGAAACATTTCACCCATACCTCCTTTTAGCCCCATCTATGGCTAAACCCCCATTCCTCACTTGACCCAATCCTCTAACATGCCCCATTGCTGTCTATTACAGAAAATATTCTTAGACTAGAACATACAAGCTCAAAGAAAGCCCCTTGACTGCAAAAGAGATCTGCATGACCTTACTAGCCTCCTACTGATTAAATAATGACTAAAACAGGTGCATTTAATGTGGTAAATAACCCATCCACCATATACCAGGAGCATTGAAATTGGTCCTGCTACACCCAAAAAAAAAGAAAGTTGGCTTGTGACCAACTCTGATAAAGCACCTTTAAAACCTGAATTTCTATGTAGTTTCCTGCTCTACCTAATCCCTGAGTGGATGGAAACTGTCAAGGGTCAAGCAGAGAGTTGCAATAAACAGAAAATGAATTAAGCAGCTATACACAATGCTCTTGAGAAGGTTAAATACATAAGAAAAGTGAGATATGGTGAGGTTCTAGTATGGTCACTATTGTTATTATTGAGAATGGGTATAACAAGTCACTGTAAAAAGACAAATGGAAAGTACTGAAATGTTGAAAAAGTGAATGACTGCTGGGCAGAAGACAGTGAGTCTGATGTTCTAAGATGAATTGTGGCAAATCTGGAGCAAACTATCTGCACTATAGGGGCCAAATACAAGTATGCACTGATTTCAATGGAGATTTAAACCCTCTGATTAATAGAGAGCTCTCCAACGCATTGCTCCACTGGTAGTCTTTACAGCATCCATAATAACTTTATGATTTTTCATAGGTGATAGAGTCAGTTTATAGATGATGGTAATTAAGGGGATAGTAATACATAAATCCATCATTGAAATATAGTTGATCATATGTGTAATGGATGTCTCAAAATTAAAGGAATACACAGTTTTACTCAGTAGGATAAGTCCTAAAATATGGTTTCTTTGTAATAACTGCTCTTTTAACAAAGTAATTTACTTAATTTGGTAAAATATTTTACTTCCAGCTTCCATTGCAGTAGCAGGCTGAGAAATGTAGTATATATATTGCTAATTTTTAATAACCAGTGGATGTCAGTAAGGTAAGGAATGCTCACGTCATACACTCCTGAGTTCTATGTTATATACAGCAGGCTGTGAACTTGGAGCATATGTATCAAACATTAGAGACAGCACATAGTCTTATTCAGCAACAGAAAATAATATGTTAGAATGAGCTAAGCCACAAAAGGGATATACAAGACATTTTCAAGAGAACAGAAACGATGTACATTACTGAGTCAGATCCCATAAGAATCCCCAGATATCCAAAATACCAGAGATGTGTCCTTAAATAGAGAGAGTAGCCCTTGGAGGACTGATCATCTGATAGGGTGCAGATCATATTCATGTGGGTTTCAATAAAACTATTTTCTTGTTTCTTATTATAACTGCCTCGAGAACTCATAATCACTCCGGTGTGACGTGTTAGATGTCTTAGTCAAAGATCTCTGTCATTGGTTCCAAGAACAGTCACTCTTGGAACCAATGACAGAGGTCTTTGACAAAGGCATCTAACACGTCACACCGGAGTGATTATGAGTTCTCGAGACAGTCAACCCAAACTTCAAAAACAACTTTAGAAAAAAAGGCAAAATGATTCACAATAACGTCTCCAAGGAATGACTCTGCCTACTATTAATGTGTCCCTTATCCTTGCCAGCCATGCTCATACTTATCAAACTGGGCCTTGATGCCTTGGAATGGGAAGATCTGGGATCTCCATGAAATAGGGATCAATGAGTCTGAAGGAACTGTAAACATTTTATGCAGACTAATAAATGCAGAGTAATTCTATAAATAAAACGTTGTTGTTATGCATATGGAAGGGAAACAATAAAATATGAATCAGTGGCTCTTAATATGTTTAAAGAACACTTGTTTATGTAGCTATCTTTCAAACAGCTTTCAGTTTATACTTTACGTTTTACATTGCTGTAATCTATTGCTAGGTAGAGATTCTGATAAAGACATTTGACCCATATGAAGCTTTCAGGTATGTTGAAACCCACTGTTTATTGTCAAGAGGTGTGACTTAACTTCAACAGAGATCATTATATGCAGCAGGCATGTCTAGGTTCATTGAACGGTGACTACCAACAAACAAACAAGATTTAACAATATCCCTGATACAGCACAAGTGAGTTAATCAGTGGTTCATTCAGACTGACTCGCCTATTGTCCAGCAAATAAATTGTTAAATCCTGACTTGTTTGTAGCCCTTGAGGACAGAAAGTGGAGAGCCTTCACATTGAGTGCACCAGAAATAATGCCAATATATATAGATAAACATGAAAGCTGTATCAAGGACTCATACCAAGGTAAATTACTATGTTAAACACATTTAGAGCCACTTATTACAGGATATAGCTTTCCTTTAATAAACAGCATGACAGTTTGATAAAAACGTGTGTAATAAGCACGGACAATATATTTTCTACAAGGTGGATTATTCTTACTGAACAGATTTTACAATCTGAACCCCAATTTAAAATGTCTTGTACGTGCAGAAATGCAAATTGTTTTTAATATTTAATTGTTGCTTTTTATTGGATTCATCATGCAGTGTCTTGCTGGGGCAGGCTGCTTAGAACATAATAGGATGCTAGTTGTACTTGTATAATATGTCTGTTTCACTAATAGGAGAAGACTTTACAAGAAGAAATGTTTCAATAAAACATGTTTCTTAAAATGCATATGATTCCAGAAAATCTACTTTATAGCAATTTATGAATATATTACGTACAATATCATATCACTTTATCCTTAGGTGAATTATGTCTTTTTAATATTTAAAGGGACACTGTCTTCAAAAAACATCTCTTAATTTAAAAAAAAAAATCACATGCATGCTATAGTTAATTAGAAGGATCTCTCACCTCTAATAAAGTGTGCCTTAAATGAATCCTGTCTAGAAGCTGTTACCTTACCACTTTTTTTTCGTCAATTCATCAACATTTTGGGGTTTTTATGAGTTTTAATTCTTCATACTGACGTCATCCACTTGGTTGCGGCACCAAAACCCTTGCCGCAGTTAATCTTGTGACTTCCCTTCTTCACTGGAAGCCTTCCCTCATTGTGATGTTTACCTGCAGTGTGTGTACTTCATGCACGTCCAGGCATCTTGGGGTGGCTTGTGACAGATTTCGGGGGTAATAAATCATATTTATAAAACTACCTGACAGCTGAACTTAATGTTCATCTCTGACCTAAGCTGCTCTTTGCAGGACATATCATGTGGCCATGGAGGGGCTAAATAATGTGATGCACGTACTCACATTGGGGTTGTCTTATCAAGGAAGTTTGCATTCACTGGGAGGGATTAAGCTGGCCTATAACGCACCGACAAAAACTTCTTCTGTTGACATTTTCTCACATTTAAATATATAATAGTGCATTATATTGTTGGAATATTTTTTATTTTAGGTGATAGAGTCAGTTTATAGATGGTGGTAATTAAAGCATGCTGTGAAAGATTCCTGTCTTAGCTGTACATTAGCTACTCCACTCACTGACCCTGTTCAGCAATGCATTGCCCACCTCCCTTAGCCCTGAAAATATTAAGAGTCAATGAGGGGGGGATGCAATGTAGGGCTAAAACAGAAAGTGACTTCATAATAATTTGAAAAATCTATTAATCTAAATAACTCAAAAACAAAATAGAATAAAAACTTTGTTAATATAACAAACACTTGGTTTTTAGAAGATCTTTCAAAATCATTAAAGCTATTTTCAGGAGATAGGGTACCTTTAAGGAACAGACTTCATCTGGCCCTTAAAGGCTTAAAATAAAAGCTATGTTTTCATAGTCTGATTTGCATATTGGTACAATAACTTTGTATTCTGAAAAATGACTTCATATGCTATAGAACTAGTCACTGTAATACTGTACTCGACATCTGTTGTAGCCACCTGTGTCTTCAAACACTAATGGAGCCAAGCTGAAAAATTTCAGAAGTTGTTCATTTTCACAGGATCATCTGAGTTTCTAGTCTTAGGAATGTCTGAAAAAAACATCATTTTTTAGATGCACCAAATCCAGGAATCAGTTGAGGATTTCAGCCAAATCCTCTGTGTAGATATCAGAAATTCACAACATAGCTGTTGTTCCAACAAAGGGGATGGTAGCTCCATGCATCATAAATAGGTCTGAAATGCCATTGTTATAACTATTACTATAATTATTAATAATAATAACATTATTAGTAAAACATTAGCATTTTAGCAGCACACTGGTGTAACAGAAAAATTTGAAAAATAAAATCAGATATTGAAGACAGCTTATCTTATATAATAATTCGCTAAATCGTGTGTAACACCCGACATGCGCAGTTGACACTGCTGCGCGTGCGGCAGTCATGCGCAGTGGAGACTGCCCGCGCCGCAGCTGATACAGAGCTGGGCGCTCGGAGCGCCCAGCTCTGTATCAGCCACGGCGCGGGCAGTCTCCACTGCGCGTGACTGCCCCGCGACCGGCTGCCAGAGGCACTGTGGCCCGTGTAACGGGCTGTTCAACTAGTACAATATGAAGGATAATAAAGGTATGTTTAGGACAGAAATAACAGGTTAACATGCAACAAGTGGCTTATAATTTAACATCTGGACTTACACTTGTGCTTTATTTTTTCTTCTATAATGTATTTTTTTTTTAACTCAATGCCCGTACCGCATACCCTCACAAAAACACCTTCATACACCAGTCAGGTATAACATTTTATATATTTTCTGTATGATATGTACATTTGACTCTATTTAATTAACTCAGTTTTTGCTACCGTTAAGCTTATTGTCAGGAAGTCTAACCAATCAGCATAAGGCAACTGATAGAGAATAGCCCAACCCTTGATTCTTTATACCAAATGATGTATCAATTGAGCCCTCCACTACCAATAGGTTAGATATAAGTGCGTATACTGTAACTCAAACATTTCCCACATTTTTAAAGAAATTCTGCTGTATATACACCTCACACTTGCATAAGGAAATGATTGGGAGGGGGTGCATTGATTAATATCCTTCAACCCGTGCCCAGAAGTTGAAGGAACTTACTCTATATGTCCCTAACACTTTCCCTGGGGCATCTGGGAACACTTTTAAAAATCCCCCTTGAAATGCACACAGCTCATCCCTGCATACAGTGTGGAGAAAAAGCAATTAGTTAAAAACAGACATACAAACTGCCACTCCACAACCAAAAGGCCAAGACTCATTCTTAACTCTATGCTCAGTTCTGTCTGGCACACTAGTTCACACCTCTGTGGATCTGCCTCCAGGATATACTGCGCAAATAAAAGAGGCAGCAGTCATCTGAAAAGAACCCGTATAGCATTTAATGAAAAATCAAAGTGATGACAGCAACAAATTGAGGGTGATAAAAGTCAATACATAACAGTGATCACATAGTAATTAGGCTGGGAAAGAAAACAGTTATGTGCTTTGCAATTTAGACAGTACAGGGTAATACGTGCTTTGTAGAGTGAAACATTGGATGGGAGGTCCCTGCCCATACACTTACAATCTAAAGTGGTAATGGGAGACATATAGAGTACATAAGGGTCAAGTGCTGAATACAGTGCTAGAGTTCTGATCAGGACAGGGGACACAAATAAAGTAAATAATTAAAAAAATTGTTAGTTGTACAAAGTCATTGCCTTATAGCATGTTGAAGATTTATTAAGGAGGTGTAGTCTCAAACGTAACTTGAACACCATAAGAGAGGTGCAGTGGCACAGGGTGGGAGGTAGAGTATTCCACAGATAAGGAGCAATGAGTGAAAAAGTTCTGATATGTGAGAGGGCTATAGACACAAAAGGAGCTGAGAGAAGACATTCATTGGCTGATCATAAGTGGTGGGGTGGGGTATAGAGGGAGATTAGAGTGGAATTGTAAGAAGAGGTAGAGGAGAGAAGGGTCTTGAATGAGAAAAGTAAGCTTTTGTAAGATATCCAGAGTATGACAGGCAGCATTGGAGAAATTTAAGGAGGAGCGGGGCACCTAGGTGACAAGAGATTATTTTGTGCTACAGCATTCTGTATGGATTGAAGTGGATGGAGTTGGGAGGCAGGAATGCAAGACAGAAAAAGGTTGCAAGAGGCTACGTGTGAAAGGATGAGTGCTTGTATATGAATTTTAGCTGTGGAGGAACAGAGGAAGGGACGGATTTTAGCTATGTTACGCAAAAGAAAGAGACAGGATTTAGCAATGGCGTAAATATGAGGAGAGAATGAGAGAGACGTGTCAGTTAAAACCACTAGACACCGTGCTTCTGATACTGGATTTATGGTAGTGCCATTTACAGTCACCTGGAAGGGCACTACTGGGCCAGGCCTAGATGGGATGACGATTAGCTCCGTTTTAGACATATTGAGCATGAAGTGCCTATGAGCCATCTACTCTGAGATAGCTGAGAGGCAATCTTTGACTTTAGATTGAATATCAGAAGTCAGTTGAGGTGCAGATAAGTAAATGTGGGTGTCATCTGAATAGAGGTGATATTTGAGTTTGAATGCGTTAATAAGATCACCAAGTGTTATTGTGTAAAGAGTGAACAGAAGCGGTCCTAGAACAGAACCTTCAGGAAAGCCAACAGAGAGGTGGAAAGTAGAGGATGAAGAGGCGGCAGAGGAGACACTGAAGGATCGGTTAGTTATATAAGAGGATAACCAATCCAGTGCTAAATTATGGATTCCTAAGGAGTGAAGAATGTGGATGAGGAGAGCATGATCGACAGTGTCAAAAGCAGCTGAGAGATCAAGCAAGATAAGTATTAAATAGTGATTTGGCAATGTAAAGATCATTGAACACTCTTGTGAGAGCAGTTTCAGTGGAGTGAGCAGTGAGAAATCCAGATTGTAAAGGGTCAAGCACGTTGTACATGTTAAGGAAATCAAGCAGGTGGGATTAGGCTAGGTATTCCAAGAGCTTAGAGGCAAAAGGCAGGAGAGAAACCAGTAGATAGCTAGAGGATGTGTTACAGTCAGAGGAATTGTTCTTGAGGATGGATGTTACTAAGACATGTTTGAAGTCATCAGGAAAGATAGCAGTGGTAAAAGAGGAGTTAAAAATGTGTAATAGGGTAGGGATTAGAGTGGGGGATAGGGACTGAATGAGGTGAGAGGGGAGCAGATCAATTGTGCAGGTAATGGAGGGACAGAAGGATAGCAGGTTAGTCAAATCCTCCTCTGCGCCTAGTGAAAAAGAGCCCAGAGTGCCAGGAGGGGAAAGAGGGAGGAGGATAGGAGGAGATATACAAGGTGGGATATTATCCCGGATGGAGTCCACCTTGGCTTGGAAGCAGTCAAAGTCTTGTGGCTGTATGGAGTTTGTAAGGGAGGCAGATGGAGGGTGGAGGAGGAGTCGTTCAACTGAACGAGTACAGGAGCGGAGGATGCTGGTGTCTTTATTAAGCCACAGCCGTGGATTTGTTTTACTGGTGCGTCGGAGAGAGAGGGGGGCATGCAGGTTCAAAGAGATGGACAAGACTGAGTTGAATGTTTCGACAAGGCTGTTAGTCTCAGAATTAATGGAAATAGATGAAGGTCCAGTAGCCATGGAGGACTGGATAGCAGTGAAATTAAGTGATTTGAGGTTATGCGTAAAGCGGGTAGGGGAAGCAGGTATTGAGGAAGATATGTAAGCAGTGCTGAATGTTAGATGATGGTGGTCAGATGGTGGAAGAGGGGAGATATTAAAATCAGGAAGTGCACAGCCACTAGTAAACTCAAGGTCTAGGAAATTACCATCCTTTGAGTACTAGCATTTGTCCACAGGTGTAGTCCAAACACAAATGTTAGAGAAAGAAAGCTGGATGCCCAGGAGACAGAGGGACCAACCACATGGCAATTGAAGTCCCCCAGAAGAAGAGAAGGTGTGTCTGATGACAGGGACAAGGAAAGCCATGATACAAATTCAGACAGGAATTGTGAAGGTGTATACGTGTTGGTAGGTGGGTGATAGATAACCACAACTTGTAGAGAGATGGGAGCAAAACTACAGACAGCATGAGACTCAAAAGAGGAGAAACAGAGTGAAACAGGGGGAGAAAGTGGTGTGTAATGGTATTGTTTAGAGAGCAGCAATCCCACACCTACCCCACGTCCAGCTGGGCGTGGAGTGTGAGAGAAGGAGAGATCACCATAGGAGATTGCTGCTTCTAAAGCAGAGTCAGATTGAGAGAGCCAGGTTTCAGTTATATGATTCTCCCCAGTTCTGAGCGCAAAACATAAATAGAAGAAAAGCAAAAAGTATCTAAGTGTAGTAAATTTATTAAAACCAATGATAAAAACAATGATCAAAATGCACTCTCATGGAGCCCATCTTGGGCTTTAAGCGTATATGGGGTCCCTACCTCTATTGCCAACGTGCTGAATCCGCTCCTCTCCTGCTACTGCCGGTGTTGAAACAGTCACTTTGTCCCCATATGATGATCTTTGATCTGGTGTTGGAACACACAAAAACTTCTGCCCAGCAAAGGTGTATAGTTGTCCGAATTGGAAAGATAACAGGAGTATGGCAGTCTCGTGGGACATGTGTGTAGGCCAACGCTGTCTGCAAAATGAAAGAATCGGTGACTAGGAGCTGGAGGCGGGTTCTTACAGGGGGCATGGGAGGGACCCAAACACTAAGAGAGTGCAATGGTGAAAACCAATGTGTATCGTTGTCACGGTTTTTTAGGACTCTCAGACCAGTAAGTGAAAATAAAACACACTTTATTTAAAGTGAATAATGCACAAGTTCGCCCTCTAGAGGCGGTAGGTAATACACAGATCAAGTAAACTGAGATATTACAATAGTAATAGCACAATAGACATAAATGCAAGACAGTATGCACTAGGATGATATGGACCCCCAAGGGGTTAATGTCTAAATAACAGTCTGTCTCAGATGTGGAGGTTTGACACGCCCTGGATGTTAGAAAGGCTGTGCTGTATAGACAATGTTCATCAAGTGCTGAAGATCGAGCTGCCTTGCCAAGGTGTTGGATAGTAAGCAGAATAGGAATCAACTTAGCCCCCACGGGCGTAGTTACAGGAACTGCTTTGGTTTGTGCAAGTGCAAATAGCCCCCACGGGCGTAACGGAAACCGGCCGGCAATGCAAGAGCTAACAGCCTCCTCAAGTGTAATCGAATGCTGGAATATGAAAGCAAGAGCCACTAGCCCCCTCGGGCGTAGTACCGGATAAGCCAACACTGAAGCCTTTCTGCCAACACTCTGTGTCAATGATATCGTCGGTAACCAATACCGGAGAGCCTTAAGCGCCCAAACGACCCAAACTATGTGAACACTCTGCAATGGTGGACTAGAGTTGCCGACGGAGAGCGGCCAACTCAGCAGCAGTATCACGGGTAACGAGGCTCGTACAGGAGATAGAGAGAGTGAATTTGAGGCAGCACTGCAAGAGTTAAAAGGCACGTTTACTCAAGGCTTCAGCGCTACTCCAAGGCTCTGCATGGAGAGGAAGGCCCACAGATATACACACAGCTCTGCACAAATAACGAGGCACAGCACTTAATCGAGGGAAGCACCAGGCAAGGTAGTCACACTGACGCGGGCAACAGAGACTGAAAATGTCGCGGCGGCGACAACTGGATCGCAGGTCACTGGAACAAGCTGGAAGTCGATCTTCGGAGCAGGAAGTCAGCCGGGCCGGGTCGGAGCACGTAGCAGGCAGTCATACAAGCCGGGTCATACACAAGCAGGAACGTCAGTCTAGCCGGGTCAGGATCCAAGGGTGGTACGCAGACGAGCTGGGTCATACACAAGCAGGAACACTGGAGAATGGTCAGGACAAGCCGAATCGGTACACAGGAACTCAGAATACAGGAACACAGCAACAGCACTACTGGCTCAGGAACACCACGAAAGGGCATCTGACAGATGTGATAGCCAGGTATAAAAAGGTCATCAGGAGGCGAGTCAAACCCAGTCAGCAAATCAGAGACAGCACAACTGAGAGTGACAGGAATCACAGGCACTGTGATAATCGTGGAGCTACAACTCTACTTCTTCAGGAATCTCGTAAAAGTTACAATTGTAAATGGATACCTTTATTTATACTTTTCTAGTACATTATAACATATTATACATATTGATTTAGTAACGTTACAACAGTATAAGTATACAATAAATCAATATTATGATCAGAAGAGTGTGTATTGGTGGTTGAAACGTGATGATATTTAAATTTTGAATGATAATAAAATATGTGATAAAATTGAAACTCGGTGATGACTTGATCCTATTGGTGATTGGAATGTGACGGCTGATGTGTAAAGTGATGTGTGTGAGATGAGGACTAGAGGTAATACTTGAATATGATGGAAGTGTAATAAACATTACTTGAGGGCTGATGAATTAACAGTATTGTGATCATATATGATAATTCAACTTTATAAAAAACGAGACCATAGAAAACGTGAAATGTAGTGTGTAAATGAATTATGATAATGAAAACCCTGTCTTGGGTTAATATTATACAGATAATAAGGATAGTACAAGTAAATACGAGTACACTCTATAATGCGAAGGGTAAATAAAATCAAATTGTACCTGATATGGACAGCATGTCTGCATCCGTCCATGTGTAAGCCCACGGTATGAATGTCAGGCTCACTGTCTATTGATATAATGATTATCAGATGGAAATGATGTTTCCCGTAATGTGTGAACAACATACAATTGTAAACATGTATGTGTTCAAGCGTTTTTTAGGGGGACTTGATGTCATTAGAGGAGAGAAGAGATAAAATTAAGAGGAGATGAAGATTAATGCTAAAAAATATATATATTAACTTTATGGGATGAATATAAATATGATATGATAACCCAAGAAGGATATGTATACATGTTTAAAAAAACACTTGGAAATTATGTATAAAAATTGATAATAATAATAATAATAATAATAATAATAATAATGTTGTACTATTACTGTACTGTTCCAATAATTATATTGAGAATGTATATATAAAAAAAAAAATACAAATAAAAATATATATATGAAAAAATACACCCACAGCTATATAAAATGCTTGATAAATACAATAAAAATCTTACATGTATATGTATTATATTGTATTGTATAAAGACAATCATGAGGGGAACAACAGGTGAGTATACATGAGGATGAAAGGTCCCTGCCCCGTACAGCTTACAATCTAAGTATGCATATGTATATGTTTGGATAAAAGGATCCAAAACACAGTTAGGAAATTGGGAAGGGAGGGTACGTATGTGAGTGTCATATATGCAAGACTCAGCTGTTTTGAAAAACAGACTAGAAAACGAATATGTCTCTGTTTGTGGTTCAACAACAGGGGAAAAAACATCCTGTTTGTAGAAATCCACACAGAGACAACCAGATATATAGTTAATAAAAATAGACTGTCATGACCATATAGACAGCAAACA
Source organism: Rhinophrynus dorsalis (assembly GCA_037306005.1). Classification (NCBI taxonomy): domain Eukaryota; kingdom Metazoa; phylum Chordata; class Amphibia; order Anura; family Rhinophrynidae; genus Rhinophrynus; species Rhinophrynus dorsalis. The sequence continues at coordinate 573,947,727 of CM074719.1, forward strand.
AAAGCCATAAAGTCGAATTCAATATTCAACCCTTGTGGGTGCATAATTTTGTAGAGAGATGGGAGCAAAAATACAGACTGCATGAGACTCAAAAGAGGAGAAGCAGAGTGAGGCAGGGGAAGAAAGTGGTGTGTAATGGTATTGTTTAGAGAGCAGCAATCCCACACCTACCCCACGTCCAGCTGGGCGTGGAGTGCGAGAGAAGGAGAGATCACCATGGGAGATTGCTGCCTCTAAAGCAGAGTCAGATTGAGAGAGCCAGGTTTCAGTTATAGCAAGTAAGTTTAGAGAGAGGAAAAAACGTAACATTTATTGAAGAATTAAAGTCAAGACACAATGAGGGTGATAAAAGTCAATAAGTAGTGGTTCCATTCTAGTGAGGTGTTAGAGGATACTGATACATTTGGTGCTTATGAATAGCATGTTTGATGAAGTGTTGACTTTCTTTTATCCCAGTTCATTTTGGCCTAATGCTACCTCCTTTATTTACAAGAAAGTGCAATATTTAATACTCTCAATAATAAGGCATTGCTGGTTCTCCTCTTCCCAATACAGGAGAAAGGTGGTATATAATGTAACTTGCTTAATACACATGCAACACTAGCTAAATTAACATATTCAATAATTCAATCTTTAACTTCATATACAGTGGGGTTGGAGGAGACCACATCCCCAGCACTCTTGCCTGTATAGGAAAGGCTATTGTAAAGTAATTTCTAATCTGTAAAACTATATAACCTTCACCAGTCACCCCTTATTATTATAACAGTGAACTCCAATGGTTTACAGCAAAATGCAGTTAAATGTTATTAACAAATAGGAGTTACAAAGTACTGATCAGGACAATCTTCTGATTTTATCCTGCATGTATCCCCCCCCCCCCACACACACACACACACACACATACACACACACACACACATACTACATATCCAGCAGGGTCCCCTACTTGGGAAGAGAAGAGTAAGCCAGAAGAACACAGACTACTCACATTTAGGTGTTGCCTTGGTAGAAGATGCCAAACTAATGACTAAAAGGCAAGCTTTCACCCGTCATCGATCGGGTCTATTGTTGTCTCACTTTGTGTTGTCTCTGGCTTTCACGTTCTCCAGTTTTCCTTCCCAGTGAATGCCACTTTTGGATGTATGAAGCCCAAACTGACTCAAACTTTATTTTTTTAATATGTACTAAATAACTTGTTTCCTTTCTTATTATTTAGTCGTTAAAGTGTTTGATTTTTCATTAATAGGCAAAATAAGGCATTTGTGGGAATACAAATTGGAGAAAATGAAAGCCAGAGAGATGACACAGGAAGACACCAAAAAATCAGAGAGACGACAGGTGAAAGTGTTCCCACCTGTCTGTTTAGCCACATTGCCAGTGATAACACGTAAATGTAAGAATTCTGAGTTACTCTGTATTGATTTTGTGGTACATATCACATACTTCCCAACATTTCAAATGTTTTAGGTGGTGTTGTTGGGGGAGTGAATTTTGGGGGCGGGGCATTCCCAAGAACTTTTAGGTGACATGATGACCTATTGGCAATGCTTTATGTAATGAAATAATTTATCTAGAACAAGGTCAAAGTATTTTAGTTACACATTATCATTTATAAACACACATGCTGAAGTATAAACAAACACTAATGTGAGTTTTATTGCTGCGTAGCAATGTGATATGTGATATATACACACACCACACGGTCTGATCTCCTATAAAGAGGGACACAGGGGTGGGAAAGAGGGACAGATGCATCTGTGTCTCAAAGAGGGACTGTCCCTCCTAAAAAGGGACATTTGGCAGGAATGATATCATAATTAAACAGCACTATGGGTGCCCCCATACTGTGTTTTGTTGCAGATCAACTTTTGACATAATATGGAATTTTCAGGGCACCACTAACATATTTCATCTAATTTATCAAAGATATAATGAAGGGTGCAATGCATAAATATACAGTTTTTAATTTGGTCCAACAATCATAGTAAGAACTATAAACATCATCATCATAAAAATCATACATTTAAGTACATTTGAAACTCAACACTGACATATTTGTCAAAGCTTCTGTAGAAAATAAGAATTATGTGCCACAGACAACAGTGGATGTCTGTGGCACATAAAGTACCACTATACACTTAATGAAATCCACTAAAGAATAGTCTGCAGCAGGGATGGGCAATATAAGGCCATATACCTTCTGCCCGACTACAACTCCCAGGGCTGGATTTCCCATTAGGCAAAGTAGGCACCTACCTAGACCTCCAAGTTCTGATGGACACCACATCATTGCTGGCCACACCCACATTCTGAGTTCTGGGTGTAGCCAGAACAATCACAATGCTCTTGGTTAATGGAAGCCAGTCTATTTACCAGAATATAGACCCATATACTGAGCAGCAACCAAAGAGTTATGGGCTTTCTTTCTGAGCTTTTGTTTCTGTACCAAGCAACAGTGGATTGGGCTAGGGGGTTGGGTGTTATGAGATGAGGGGGTGTGGCCATGAGTGGAGCTAAGGATGTCATGGGTGCTTGTTTCCTAGGGGTGTTTCAGATGTAAATCTGACCCTGACAGCTCCCATCACCCCTTGAGATGATAAGAGTTTTAGTCTGGCAGCCACTGGAGGAACTTAAATTGCCCATCCCCTGGTATGAAGCAACTGAGTAAAGGCAATTCAAATCTGCTCACAAGCACAGTAGGCTGCAAGGTAAAAAAATAATGTACAGCTTATACATGTGTGAGTATTCTTTACTTCAAATATCTTGTTTATATAACTTAAGTCAGGTGTGTCCAAGTTCAGTCAAGGGCCACCAACGGTCCAGAATTTAAGGATTTACCTGTTTCAGCACAGATTGGCCAATCAAAATGAATCAAATGAATCAAAACTCACCTGTGTTTGATCAAGTAAAGCTTTAAACCCTAGCCTGTAGGTGGGCCTTGAGGATCAAACTTGGACAACCCTGACTTAAGTGGCATGCACCGGGGCCTAATGGACCCACTGGTGCCAAAGGAGATCCAGACCAAGAAGTTTTCTAACACACCAGTTGAAAGCGGTGCTACGTTTGTGTATAGACTTCGAAACTGATTTGGAAAAAACAAACACCATTTGTTAACATAAAACTAAACGGTCTATTTTATATGCAATAAAACAACTTTCTTAAGTACTCAATTAGTACATTTTTGTCAGCATACATGTTTTATATTTGACCTTTGCTGTTCATTTGTTTGCCAATTAGTCAAAAGACTTTAAGGAAACCTTTGGGAAAAATAATTATAATTTAATGCAGAACAAATGTGTTGTACCAAGCTCTAATGGACTTGTGTCATGTGTTTATGGTAATTAAATCCTTGGTGTATATTTTGTTGCTTAGCAAATTAATTTAATTGTTTTGTATGACCTACAATTAGTGGTAACCTTATCCAAAGCATGGAACAAGTGCACACTTCTGTAATGAATAAACCTGTTGGCTGGTGACCTATGGCATACAGTATTCATTAGATTTCATTAAAATAGAACTCTACTGCTGAGATTGATCAAAGGGTGCTGAGGTGTATCATCTGCTTATGCAAATGGAATGTAAGGTGCAAATTATATGTATCACTAAAACATATAGTAAATGGGGTGAATGTACGAATACTATACCATGTTACATTAGGTGCTAAAAAATACATTTTCTGGCCCTACACCTGCCCAAAAATAATCCCCTAATGCTTCTTGTGCAGAGGAAAGGACAGTAGGGAAGTGTTCCGGAACATTCCTTTTCCCTGCACTTTCTTTGAATACATGTATTAGACAAAGATGCTATGGGAGCAGGTAGAGGTTTCTGTCATTAATGTTCTAATGATGGTAGAGTGTAGTGATGAGCGAGCGTGCTCGGCCGATGCTCGGATCGGCTCGAGCATCGCTCTGCTCGGCACATGGCGGTACTCGTCGAGTACCGCCATGTGCTCTCCCGCCATGTTCGGGTGGCGGGGATCTGTGCCGGAAGAGGCACAGATCCGAAGAAGCTCCGCTGGACCACCAGGGACTGGAGGTACGGGGGCATTGCGGAGATGAAGGGGGCATTGCGGAGATGAAGGGGGACATTGTGGAAGAGGGGCATAGACTCTATGCCCCTCTTCCACAATGTCCCCCTTCATCTCCGCTATGCCCGTCTTCCACAATGTGCCCCTTCATCTCCGCTATGCCCCTCTTCCACAATGTGCCCCTTCATCTCCGCTATGCCCCTCTTCCACAATGCCCCCCTTCATCTCCTCTATGGCATAGAGGAGATGAAGGGGGACATTGTGGAAGAGGGGCATAGCGGAGATGAAGGGGCACATTGTGGAAGAGGGGCATAGCGGAGATGAAGGGGCACATTGTGGAAGAGGGGCATAGCGGAGCTGAAGGGGGACATTGCGGAGCTGAAGGGGGCATTCGGAGATGAAGGGGGCATAGCGGAGATGAAGGGGGCATTGACCAGGCACCCTCCCCTCATCAGAGCAGGGGGTGCCTGGTGTTGCCCCATTCATTTCAATGGGGCTCGGGTGCTCGGCCGAGCACTCGAGCCTCAGGGGGTGCTCGGTCAGAGCACCCGAGCATCGGGGTGCTCGCTCAACACTAGTAGAGTGTGTTTGTCTGTTGTAGTGTGTACCCAGAAGCCCCTGGAGTTCTTGGCTAATACCACTGCAGATGGTCTGGAGTATTAGTGCATTCATACCACTAGCTATGTTGTACTAAGAAGAACTGGAGGAATTCTGGGGCAAACCAGTGGTACCATAGGGAACACAGAAACATATCAATGGTTTTAAAGTTGGACTATTAACTATTTGAGTGCTAAAACATGGTCATTACATTGCTTTATAATATATTAAAGACTTCTGAAGCATTCAGGGGGTTAAAGGAATACTAGCACCTCCAAATAATAAACACACACACACTTGTCTTTATCTGGGCAGAACATCCCAATGGACATTACCAATAAATTCTGCGTGGATTTGTTCCAAAAAATGTATATTTAATTGTCACCGGAGATCATGTCCATGTAGGTAGACATGATTCTTTGTTACCTCACACCAGATTCTGAATGTTACCATGGCAGCCTTGCTTCATTTTCTCCTAAGGAGATACCTTATGGAAGGAGTATGAGTTACTGGAGTCTGACAACAAAGAATTGATATGTTTAATGTCAAAGGGGGTGTGCAATGCACTGCAAAGCGTGTGCACTTCTTTGACACTCAGAGGGTTAAAGCAGTCATGATATCCAGTGTTAATTAAAGATCAATAAATGGAAACCAAACCACACATAATTGATTTGCAATGGCCATTAGGATTTTCTGTCCAGATTAAATTCAGACTAACATCCTAAAAATAAACCATCACTTAACTCATAAGGCCACTGTCATCTGATAAAGCCCTAGCAGTAGATCTGCTGTCCTGGGGTAGACCTGCTGATCAAGCCAATGCTGCACTGTGAGCTCGGCAGACTGATAGGGAGCAGAACAGTGTTGGAAAAAGAAACACCCCCTTCCTGATGCTGCCCCCCCAAAGAGAGGCAGAACTGCATTCCTTCTTTTCTATATAGTTCACATAGATGGATGGTAGGAGCCTTTTGGGGTGTTTTATTAAAGGGGATCTCTCACCTATATGTAATGCTCATTAGTTAGAGCATCTATCAAAAAAATTGTAAACATTGTAAATTATTTTTAAAAAAACAGTTATATGCGCAAAAATTAAAGTTTAAAAAGTGTCCGACAGCCTACTTCTGGCTTGCCGAACCTTGCCGACCAGAAGCAGCTCCCGTCCCACTACCCATCATCCTCCGATGACGGAGGCTGTCTGTCACTAAGGTGGAGTGATCGTATTGGCAGAGATCGATATCTAGAGTTCCCCAATTTAATCTTTATTTGGATACCATGTCCATGAAAATGAATATGAATCTTTGCTTCAGGAGTCTAAATTCCTCCAGTTGAATGATTTCTAAGAATACTTCAGTTATATGAGTTTGTAGTCCAGGAATGTTACTTGCCAAGGTGTGATAAAGAGGTCATAAAGAGGAGATCATTTTTTCAGTGTGATAAACTCTCCAGTTCTTATTTTTATTCTATGAAGCCCATGCGCTAAGATCTCTAAAGTTGGAGAAGATTGTCTGATAGCCTGCTCAACTGGTTCAATTAATGTAGAACAGCAAAGAAGCAATGCACATACCTTTAGCACCAAAATGTTAAAGAAAAGCAGCTGTTATCTCTGCTCTTCAGAAGCGTCATCAAACTGTACCATAAAGAGCTATAAGGTCTCCCATCTTCACCACCTCAGGTTGGCACAGTTGGGACTGTGAACACTGACAGCACAGACAGCTATTGGAGCTTAGTGCATGTGGCTACATTAACATCTAAATGCACCCACATGAATATGACAGTAGATCATTAAGTTACATGTCAATATGCAAATGAGCCACTGTCAAAGCAGATACTGCAACATCATAAACCTTGTGAAGGCATGGCAGATTCATGGCAATGATGGTGTATATGTGGAGTATTTACAGGATATAATGGTGAAGACTCCTTAGTGCACATGTTGAGATGTCATCAGGGTTTTGACCCAAATCTCAGGGTCTCAGAGTGAAGGGACAAACTCTTAGGGGGAGTAGAGTCTATTGGTATCTACTACATGATCTGCACTAACTGCTTTTTTAGTTTCTAAATTGGTTCCGTTTCTACCAGAAATATATATATTTTTGGCTTGATAAAGCAGAGTGTGGTGCGAAAAATGCGTTGCGGAGTTGTTTTTTTCCTGGCCGGGGACGACTAATATAGTGGACCAGCTCATAGGCTCTTATGTAAGTGTTTTAGAATACTTTGTTAAATGTTTTCCTTCTTTGAATAGGTTTACTTTCTCCATGATCTCTCCCCCATTAAGGTATATCTGCAGGTTATTAGTTTCTTACTTCTGACCATAAGTTAGATTGCTGTATGTGTGAAAGGTGGAGTGTGGACTAATATTGTGCGGTACGGACTCGAAACGCGAGTGCTGGATACAATGTGGCATCGAATGACAATATTCCTAGGGGTATGCTCCTTCTTTATTCTTTATTATTTTAGCAATTCCTGTTTGTATTGAATCTTATTACATGGAGTAATTATCTTTGCATCATTCTGAATCTCACAACTCGTGAGATAAGTTGAATGCTCATCGGCTTTGACATCCATGTGTTGAATGAGGTACATCTGACCCGCCGTCAATTAAATTAACAACGGCGGGCCAATGACGTCATCGGCGGCATGCAGGATGCTCTAGCACAATAGGGTATTTATAACAGGGCTTTTACATTTGTTTGGCGTCTTGAGAAAGGTCCACATGGGACCGAAACGTTGACCATATTTGCTACTTTGTTTATCCTAATAAAACCATTGAAAAGTCTCATGGGTGCTACCCCATCCTTTTTTAATTATCTACATCACTATAGGGATTGTGCACCTGGGCATCAGAATTTTGTTGAGAGTGAGTGCCTTCCTCATCAAGACTCTTTATATATATATATATTATACTGAATAAGGTTGGATGGAAGCACTCGCTCTGTAGGGTTTATATGCCCAGGTGCACAATCCTCATAACAAATTAACAAATACATAAAGAAAAGAAAGAGGCAGCACCAGTGGGACTTCCTGAAGATAATTTAATAGGCAATACAGCAAGAAGAATTAATTATCTTCAGGAAGTCCCACTGGTGCTGCCTCTTTCTTTTCTTTATGTATTTATATACATATATTCATACAGTGCTTATTTTTGTGCTGTGGGGTTAATATATTGAACATGTATGTATAAAGAGTTGTTAACTCTTTTGATGTACCTGTGTACTTCCATGTGGTTATAGGTATGATTTAGTCTGTGGATGTATATATAAGAATCTCCATAATAAAATGTGATACTTTTTGATAATATTATTGAGATACATATTCCTTTCTGTATACCATTTATCCTTGTGTTGGATAGGTATTTTTTATTATTGTATGGTATAATACTAGCCCGACTGGTTCCTGTGTGTCTTCTGCATATTTTTGTAGGGTTCAATTGGTCATGTCCAGATCAGCGCTGACTCCTGAGAGTTTCTCTATATCTATTGGTTCTTATGCTTTGTAATTCCGCAGATCTTTAACACGCCTTCCTCTCCCTGTTAGCATGCTCCTGCTGGTATTGGTACTTGGAAATTACCTCTACTTTTTATTATTTGGAAATCTGCCCAATAGACGCTTGGTCAGCATCTGTTTTATTGTGAGACTGCACACACTCACTTCGGGTTCCTTCCCCACCTCTTTTTCCACTCTTCCTTCTCTGGGCCGCTCACTTTCGTTTCTCTTCCTTTCCATGCTGTGTCTTGCTTTATCTTCTCTCTTTACACTTGTTCAGTCTTACTCAACTCCTCATCTGATTTTACAAATGCAGCTAACTTATGTGCTTTCATATGCTCTTAATAATTCTTCAGAATGGTTAAGTGAAGGATTTATAATCATTTTCGTGATTAATGCTTGAATTTATATGTTTCTGTAAAACTCGGCTGATTTGTACTTTGGTGCATTGTTATGTTTATACCATGTATGTATGATGCTTTATGTCACTATGTATTGAATTGTTTCTTTTGATAAAGCTTTTTTTAAGAAAAAAAAAGCAGTTACAGTATCGGCAATCATAGCATCCCAAGGCAACGCACTCTACAGATTTATCACCCTTACTGTAAAAAATCCCTGCCTTTGTTTTAGTCGAAAGAGCCTTTCCTCTAGTCTTGGATGACTTCTTGTTCTTAGCTCAGCTCTTTGAATAAATGAATAATTGGCTAGTTCTTTGTATTGACCTTAAATATACTTCTAAAAGGTAATTATATCACCCCTTACATGTCTCTTCTCTAATGTAAACAAACCCAGTTTTGCTAGTATCTCTTCATAACTCAGATCCTCCAATACCTTTATCAGTTTGTTGGATGTCTCTGTACGTTTTACAGTTCACTAATGTCTTTTTTAAGAACTGTTGCCCAAATTGTACTCCATATTCTAGATTAGGTTTTACAAAGAATTTATATGGAGGTAGAATTATATGAGCAACCCCTTCATCTATATCACTTTTCATGCAGGATAGTACCCTATTTGCTCTTGCAGCAGGTGAGTGACTCTGCACACTGTTGTGAAGTCTATTGTCTGTCAGTACTCTTAAACAGAGTAGCAGTGATTCAAAATAAAAGCCGCTCCAATTAATCTTCATAGTATTTGGGCCATGGAGAGTGTTATTTCAATACTGTCAGAGTAGTAGTTCAAGAGTACTTGAATGATAAAGTATCCCTCTCCCGCCCCTTTTACTGATGTAACACTGCTCACCTCAGAACAGAAAGGTGGTATCTAGATGGCTTGCAGAGAGGGACAATCTTCAATTAGCATAAGGGAAAAACCTGAAAAACCTGCCAAGGGGGGCAGGGTTTTCATTGTTCTCACAGTAACAAGATTGTCCCTTGCTGTGAACTGTCTGGTCTTAAGAGCAGATTCCACATATGAGGGGAGGTGGCTTACACTAGGTAAAAGGGGCGGGAGGGGGATACTTTATCATTCAATTACTCTTGAACTACAACTCTGACAATATTGAAATAACACTCTCCATGGCCGAAATACTATGAAGATTATTTGGAGCTGCTTTTATTTTTAAAAATTACTATCCCTTTAAATATTTCCTCTAAGAAGGACTCACCAAGATGTTTCACATTTTGTGTATTTGTAGCATGTTTGTTTCTACAGTCCAAATGAATAACCTTACATTTATCTATATTAAATGTCATCTGTCACTTTTCTGCCCATTCACTCAATTTATCTAAATCCTTCTGCAGAGAAAAAACATCCAGCTCTGTATGTATTTTCTTACATAGCTTAGTGCCATCAGTAAAAGCTAATCATTAATAGCTACAAAAATATATAAAGGTGGTGCTAGAAATATGGAAAAGACAGGAAGGAGGGTCAGCAAGTACAGCCTGACTAAGACTCCCACTCACACAGTCTAGAAAAACAAATATTGTAATGGTCTAGCACTCAATAGAAGACCTAGATCCAAATGTATTTTCACGGGCAACACCCAAAGAGCAAACAATAAAAACCACCAGGCACAACAACATGTATAAAAGATGTTAATTATAAATTTATTTAACACACATCTGATGTGACATCACACAGAGAAATATAGTAATTATGTGATGGGATAAACCTCTGCAGTACCAGATCTCCAAATATAAAAAAATTATACTGTGGATACAACTCAGTCTATACTCCAAAAATGTTTACCAATTAACAGTACAAATCTGCATTGGTTAGAGTCACATAAATTGTAAGAAAGGGAGATAACCCGTCTACCTCCGACAGCCCCCAAACTGTTGGGTTATGTCTCATATTTTTCTGTTTGGAGATCTGATACTGCAGAGGCTATCCCATCACCTTATTACTATATTTCTCTGTGTGATGTCACATTAGATGTGTGTTAAATAAACTAATAATTAACATCTTTTATACACGTTGTTGTGCCTGGTGGTTTTTATTGTTTGCCCTTTGGGAGTTGCCCATGAATATACATCGTGGGTCTGGATCTCCTATTGAGTGCTGAACCATTACAATACTTATCATTAATAACCAAATTAAAAAGCATTGGGCCCAGGACTGAACACTGGCACCCCATATACAACTTTAGAGCAACTTGAAAAGGTTCCATTTACAACAACTCTCTGCCATCTATCATTTAACCTATTCTCAATCCCTGTACATATATCACCTCCTAAACCGAAGCCTTTTAATTTATGCAGTGACCTGTTGTGAGGCACTGTATCAAAGGCTTTTGCAAAATCCAAGTATACTACATCAACAGCAAATCCCTTGTTCAAATTATTACTTACCCTTTCGTAAAATACAAGTAAATTAGTCTAACATGATCTATTCTTCATAAAACCATGCTGACTCCTACAATAATATTGTCTTCACATAGTTCTGAATACTGTCAGTTAGTAACCCTTCTAATATCTTACCCACTATGGATGTCAAGCTCGCAGGTCTATAATTTCCTGTTTTGGATATTTCCCCCTTTTTGAACAATGATACTTCAGCTTTCCTCCAGTCACAAGGCACTATGTCTGATGAAAGTGAATCAATTTATATAAAGTATAATGATCTTGCTTTTACTGAAGTAAATTCCTTACGTACCCTTGGGTGTATACCATCAGGTCTAGGTACTTTAGTCACCATAACCTTTTCCAGCCTCTTTTGGACTTTGTCCTCAGTAAGCCATGTACATGATGGATGTAAGACTGTTCCATGAATCTATCACCCTTTCTGGAAAGTGGTACTTACACATAGTACTTTTTCTGAAAAATCCTTCCTTACAAAACTATTAAACTGTTTCATTCATGTTCACTAGAATTTTAAGAAGACATACATGAAAAAAGCATCTCAGTCTTCATCACTATCCTACTGAAATGTCAGTGTCTATTTGGCGACCACGAAAAGGGCAACATCATAATGTCGCCTGCATCAAAAGGACAACACCAGAATGTCGCCTACTGAAGGGTTCCCATGCCTTGTGGACGCACGGACAGAATTTCACCCACTAAGAATAAAGTCCTTGTGCCCTGATCCATGTAAATAGAAGCCAAAATTTCCATTGTAAACCGGAGTTGGTATCCTATTAAATGACAAATTACAGTAAAGTAAAACAAAGTATACATACTAGCAAAAAGAAGACCTTGCTGAGCGATGTGCTGGTAACCCACACTGAACTCATTGCCAAAGTGTCTTTGCAGTGGACGGCAAGTATTATGTGGTTCATCTCTTGTCCTTTTCTTAATAGGTATTCCCTGCTCTCAGTGTTTGCTGATAATTGGACTCGCCAGTCACCAGCATATCGCTCAGTATGGTCTTCTTCCTTGCCATTATGTATACATTGTTTCTCTTTACTGTAACTTGTCATTTAATAGGATAACAACTCCAGTTTACTATATAAAGATATTGAAGAGGGTGGGGTTTAAGGAAAGTGACAGGTCCTGTCAGAGACTTTGTCCTGGTGGAGAGTAGAGAGTTAATTTTAAAAAGCAAAATTCTCTGAAAGTTTGTTTTAAGATGTGTGTAAATGATCTCATGTTAAAACAATGGCTCTTTATTTCAATATGAGGGCGAAATATTTATCATAATATATTTGTGACATAAGTGTAAAATTTGAAATTAGATTATCCAATTAGATACTACTGATGATGTCACGGCATAATGAGATTGCTCTTTATCCAATCAGAGGGGATTGGCGGAGTTTGCTGATAAGAGTAATTTTACATTATAAATATTCAGGCATAGGATAAGGGTGGTCTCTTGATTTCCTGTTCTGTTTCCTGAAGTGTACCTGTCTGGCTGTTAAAGAGATACTAAGAAACACTTATTGGACTGCTAACACTATCTTTCCTTATTTTAATTCTGCAAAATTCAGAATCAAATATATATTTCTTCTATATTTGAAGAAACATACTTTTTCTTATAATTTTTCTAAATCGGACTGGCCACCCAACTGGAACCAGTTATAATAAGCTATATTGGCTGTAGTAATTCTGAATTAAGCAGAATTAATTAATTAATTGGTAAATTGTCATATTTTGCCAGATAAGTGTAAAATAGTTGATAGCAGTGAGATTTATATATCCTTGTTTATAAATTAGTTAATATAATTGTTGATATTTCTAGAATATATTGTATTTCTAGAAAGGTTGTTATAGCTAATATTTGATCTTGGGGAATTCTTTGAATTAGTTTATTAACCCTTCAACTGCTATTTGTCTATTTATTTTGAGGTGTTTCTTTGGATTTCTTTGTGTATGTTTTTGAGTTTAAACTTTTGTACAGTGGGAAGTTTATTTAAACCTCTCACTAGACAAAAGTGGGTGTGGCATCCTATCTTAATAAGTGGATTAACCCTTGGAGTACCCTATAGGTTTTACATAGGATTGCTATGTTCATGTTTATGATATATGTTGCATGAAGTTGTTATACTGTCTAGACATATATTATTGGATTGATTCTAAGTATATTCTTGGTATTTACTATTATTGACTATATTAATTGCAATTTAGATATATTTTATTCAGAAGGTATACAATATTTGAAATCGGTAGATAATTCAATTATAGTGATCTAATCTGGGATTTTATTCCAGTTAGTTTCTCTAAATTTTGCTATTGCATATGGTACAAGGAGAACTGTCAGAGGACCGGGCTTAATATTAAAGCTTACTCACCTGATAACCTACCTTAAACCTCAGTTAGCATAATTTATACAGTTTCTGGGGCAGAGGTATTTTATATGCTGCTGCCAACTGTATTTTAATTAATTGTAAGGATCAATTATCCTTTTCTATGCTGCTGGGTTCAATTATTGTTATTTAATACCTCTGAACATGCCTATGTGTGGTTTCAGTTACTATATATCTATTGTAATTACTGGTTACTCATTTATATCATTGTTGTTTACACTTTATATATAGTATATTGTACTTAAATTATATATATTTTTGCACAAATATGCGGGATCGATTATTTTAATCAATTTGTTACTGTGAAGTAGCGTGTCAATACCTAGTATAGTGTAAAATTCTCAAATGTAATTTTATCTATTTATGTGAAGATATCCAACCTAGTAGGTTCTCCTATAAACCCTTTCATATCTGAATATCTTTGACAGTCCAAACTTGCATAGGATACCAACTCTAGATTACTATGGAAATGTCGGCGTCTATTTGGTGACACATTTATATGGATGAGGGTACAAGGACTTTATCCATAAGCGGGCGACATTCTGACTGTGTGTCTACAAGGCAAGGCGAAAATTCAGTGGGTGACATTTTGACATTCTGATGTTACCTTTTTCATGTATGCAACATCATGATGTCTCCCTTTTCGCGGTCATCAAATAGACACCAACATTTCCATAGTAAACCATCTTCATCTAATCATTGCTAATCCCTACTTTGAGAGTTGAAACATCATCAACTTACAGGGCTTAGTGTACAGGTCCCCAGCCAAGTACCAGTGCAGTAAGTAGCCAACAGAAATCACCAGCTGCCTCTCTAGAGCTCACAGCTCCAGCTTTGGGGATGAGAAGCCCAGAGGGGAACTTGCAACTGAAGGCTGTGATTAGCTAAAGCAGATACTGCCAGGAATGAAAGACTGTTCTTTAACATGTATTTTTATGTTTGTTTCCCTAGTTTGTTTGGTTTCCCATGTTTGTGCCTTTTTTAAGCTCTTCTACAAATGTATTCAGATTTGGCCCTTTTACATGCTTTTTTGTGATGTGCTTTGTACTTTTTTCCCCTTTTTTATTGCTTACATGTGGATAGTAACCACACATCCCCTCAAAGGAACATTAATGTCCCTTAAAAAATACTTATAGTTTTGTAGAGGATAAAAAATAAACTATATGCCACAAATCCTATCTCTCACACCGCTATGATTTGCGAGATATTTGCATTCAAAGTTCCCCCTTCCCTCCCCTTCTCCTGATGTCGGCTGTAAAGCTGCTAGCAGGAGACCCATGTCAGCCAACACGAGGAGGCTCTTCAGCAGAGACGCAATAGCGATACTGAAAAGAATTACTTCATTAGAACGGTCTACAAAGTATGCTTGCAACCAGGCACACTTTGTAGACTTTTCAAATGAAGTCATTATTTTCCAAAAACTCAATTTTGGCTCTTCTGCAGATCTGGCTAATCCCTGCAATAGGATCTCCTGATTTCAGAACAGTGCTGACGTCAGGAGAAGGGGAGGGGGGAACTTTGAATTTGAATATCTCTCAAATCATAGCGGTTTGAGAGATAGGATTTGTGGCATATAGTTTAATTTTTTAACCTCTGCAAATCTGTAAGCATTTTTATGGGACATTGCTATCCCTTTAAATCAGAATGCTTATAAAAAACACACAATGCATTTTTACACTAATTTCTGTGCAGGCATGCAGAATTAAGTATTCATAAGTGTCCCTGATTTAAAGAGAGATGTGGTCACCTTAGGATAGATGGCATGAAGACAACAATAAGCATTATTGCCTATGGTGCCACACATCTACAAAGAAATCCAATATAATTATTTGATAAATGTGTGTTTGTCAGAAGCCGTCATGCGCAGTAGAGACGGCTGAGCTTACTGTGGTCATGTGCACTACAGACTGCCCATGTCGCGACTGATAACGGAACGGGGCTCAGAGAGGACTACGGTCTGAATTCGGAGCACACCGCTCCGTATCAGCCATGGTGTGGACAGTCTCTACTGTGCCTCTACTGTGCATGACTGCACCGCGGCCGTTACTGGGTCGCACTGTGGCCCGTGTACACGGGCGCTTCAACTAGTATAGCATAAAAAACAACAATTTACTGTAGCTAAAAACTGCATTTTAAATATTTTCTCTCACAGAGAAAAATAAAGTTTGAATCCCTTCAATAATGGATGTGTGGCCTCTGAACCACACAATGTGGACAATTCATCGTACCCCCAGCACTCAATGGTATTAAATTGCTTTTAACTTTTCATTTCAGTCTTTTATGTACTACTCCAATGGCTGACTGGGGACAATGGAAGTTGCAGTCCCCATCAGCTAGAGATCCACAATTGAGTAACCCTGATCAACTTTACCATTGTTTGTGTATACTGTTCTGAACTGTATTGACCCCCTGAAAAAAATGCTTAACCCTTTCAGTGCCAGAGGGTTATCCAATGTATTGCTCTGGAATGCATTTGATACTTCTCTGGCACTCAAAGGGTTAACACTGTGAGTGACAGAGGGGTGTCCTGCAATTTGATCAGCAATGCGTTGAACACCTTTCTGGCACTCAAAGGGTTAAACAATGAAGAAAAACACTAAGGACATTTCTTGTCCCCTGTACAATCAACAGCCATTTTTCTATACAAACTAAAATAGCACAGGAACCTGCAACTCTCTAAGGTTTTGATACCAATTTGTCTCACCAAAATAGCAAGCAGCGGATGCCCATAAGTGATGATTTGTCATCTGTGACAGCTAGGCCTGCAACACCAGAGAAGAGACAGGCTAACATACTGAAAGCATTCTGCCCTCTTTGTATCAAGAGATCTACTAGCTTACAACAAGCTAACTAAAATATATAAGAGAAACTGACAGGACAAATAGCTGTGATGGACGGATACTAGAATCCAGACACTCAGTTCCTTCTTCTACCAAGAAAAAAGCTCTGTGTTCAGGAATCGAAAGAGGTTGGATTCTGGAGTAGGAGGCAAATAAGAATGCTCAAAACTCATTTAAATAGGGATTTTAACCCCCACATGTTAGGAAGGTATCAAGTACATTGCAAAGCAATGAACTGGAGACCTTTCCAGTATTCGATGGGCTAAACGCCCTATTTAACTCAATCAACATTCTCATTTGTACCTTATAGTGCAGTTGGCCTGGTCCAGAACTGTACTGCGTAGTATCTTATAGAAGGCTGATAGGGCCGTATTTATTAGCTAACAGCCTGCTACAGGAAGGTAATGAGGAACAGTTTGGCAGCAAATCAACTGATCCACAGGAAGAAATAAACCCCCCATCAATTGGAACGTGGGAACTTTATCATTTGTCCCCTGTGTTGCAGTTGGTTTGTTCCAAAATTTAGGCTGACCAGATCTCACCTTTAACCGGGGACACATAGGAAATAGTCATTTTGCAGTACTTCACTGAAATCAATGCAGTCCTGCAGTAGGCATTTCTCCTATGCGTCCACGGTTAAAGGTGAGGTCTGGTCAGCCTACCATAATTGCCCTTCTCTTTGGCTTCCTATCTAAAGCTGCAAGTTGACAAGCTAGAGAGGTGCAATTCTGGTGCAAACCAACTGCAGCATAGGAGGTGAAAAAAAATCCCCTCATATTACCCATTATTTAAAAGGGACTTTTAATCCCTCTAATGCTAGAAAGGTCTCCAGTGCATTGCAAAGTTGCTAGCATTCAAGGGCTAAAAAGCCCCACTGGGAAATCTCAATTTCTCTCATATGTTGCTGCTGGTTTGCTTCAGAATTTCTTTCTTTTATTAAAATATATATATTGTAGGGCTTTACCTGTTAAATAACATAAGAGTACTCCCACTGCTGAGAGATCCAAATGTCCAGGTTTATTACAGTTTAAACCCATGTTTTTTTTTTTACACAGGCAGAGGCAGTGCCCTCTAGTGGTCAAATTTCAATTAAATATTTTATTACATTCTAATGGAGAGGAAAATAATAATAATAACCCTTTAATTATATAGCGCACACAGATTCCGCAGCGCTTTACACTCATATTGGTTCCTGTCCCCATTGGGGCTCACAATCTAAATTCACCTATCAATATGTTTTTGGAGTGTGGGAGGAAACCGGAGTACCCGGAGGAAACCCCCACAAACACAGTGAGAACATACAAACTCAGTGATTTACAACTGCTGAGTCACTTCCTGTCAGTTAGAACTTTCAGGAAGTAAACAAATAAATTCACTTCCTGATAATCTGAACTGTTATATCATTTGAATAAAACAACTGACAGCAGTGGGAGTCCCCTTGTTTTACTCAGCAGGAAAAGCTCTTTAACATGTATGTCTCCATTAAAAAATGTTTACTGCTCCTTTAACCCCTTTGACTGCCAGAGAGGCAATGTGTTCAATACCCTTCTGGCACTCAGAGAGTTAAGGTCCTCATGTAGGAGGCAAACAATAAGCAGTTCTGGAGCATACCACCTGTGCTGGGGGGAGGGTAGAACAAAATAAATTACTCTTCATTTAAATGGAGGTTTTAAAAGCCCTAATTAAATCCATGAGAAATGTCACTTGTCCCCTATGGTGCAGTTGGTTTGTTCCAGAATTTCACCCCCTGGGGCCTTATTCACTAAAGAAATTAGGAATAATTCTGGAGCAAACCAATGGCAATGTAGGGGAGAAATAAATATCACCCAAATTACCAGTTCATTTTAAATGGGTATTTTAACCTCCTTGAATGCTAGAGAGGGCTCAACCACATTGCTTGCAATGTGTCAGAGACATCTCTAGCTTTCAAGGGGTTAAAAGTATTATTTAAATGGAGTGTTTGCTCCAGAATTGCTCCTCATTAGGGGTCCTCACGCAGGAAGATAAACATGCTTTGCATGCAGCAGAAAGCAGGGAAAAGTCTACCATGTTGAGTTGAATGAGCAGAGGAGCAAGCGTGACTATGATGCCCCATTGGCATGATTGCAGGAGCTGTGTGTGAGTAGGATCAGTGTAGGGAGAATGTAGCAGTGCATTCCATCAATTAATCCTCTGAGGGCCGCATCACAGCCCCTGCAATCAGGTCGATGCTCCTCTACTCATTCATCTCAGCTTGGTAGACTTTTTCCCCACTTTCACAGGCATTGCGCCCTTATCATGCGGGGGAGATTCTTATGTCACCATTTTCAACCTGGCGACATATTTAATGCCCCCTGGGTTGGCCAAATTGAGGGTGACATTTTGATAGGATAGCGAGGGAATCTAGGTCAAACCATTTGTACTACAGGGGAGAACTAAAAATTCCCCAAACCCTCATTCGTTTAAGAGGTAATTTTTAACTCCTTGAATTCAAGAGACGTCTCCAATGCATTGCAAAGAGATGCACTGTAGACATCTCTTGCATTCAAAGGGTTACAATTCCCATTTAAATTTATGAGGTTTTTGGAAGATCTTTAGTTCTCCTCTATAGTAAAGTTAGTTTGCCCCAGAATTCCTCCACTTTTCTTTTCAACGTACAGCCCTACGCCTTTAAAATTATTTCCATCATAATGTGAAAGGCTCCACATAAAATGTAACATGACTAAAAAATATACATTACACCATGTATTAGGTGGTTTTATAACAAGAAATCGTATTATATTACTGGTACTTATTTTCATTATAGAAGAACATAAAGACTTCTTTTAAACCTTCAAAGCAGCTAGGCTTCTTTCCTACCTGGCAGCTTCAATTTATAACGTCTGATTAATAATGCAGGCCAG
The DNA here is from genome assembly GCA_037306005.1 of Rhinophrynus dorsalis. NCBI lineage: Eukaryota > Metazoa > Chordata > Amphibia > Anura > Rhinophrynidae > Rhinophrynus > Rhinophrynus dorsalis. The sequence continues at coordinate 573,966,738 of CM074719.1, forward strand.
AAAGGTTATCTAGACAGAGCCAGGATGATGTGAATAGATACTTTTTGTTTGCCTTCTCTCCTGTTACACTATATATGTCAAAACAAGTTCACATTTTACATGAGTCTTGCAATTGATTAATAGCTGTTCTAACAATCTTATTGCTCCCTGTGCTAGAAATTGAATTCTTTATTCAAAAGTGGATTTCTACCCTGGCCATAGATTTTGTGAAGAGCTGAAAAGATATTGTCATTTAAAGTAATTTAGCCATGACATTTTTTTTTCTTTCATTTAGATTTGAAATATTTGCCCGATAGATGCCTGAATGCTGTTTACAGAGAAGACACTGGTTTGAAATATTCATTGTTTTCTCCCTGTTCATCTCCTTTCAAAAGTTTTTTTCCTGTCGATATATACTGATGCTTCCAATTTTATTCCCCAAAAATAGCTAATATTCTACTATCACCCAGCTGGCATAGCAACAGGAATGACAGGTGTCATGCAAAAATGACTTCAGTGGACAGTTGCAAGGTGAGACAAAGGTTTCCCAGGGAGATGAATGCTACCAGTATTCCAATATGTGTGCAGCATATTCTAGTGTCCTATATTCACAAAGATATTGGAACAATTCTGGTGCAAATAACTGCTTCTTATATCTAAAACTAAAACCAATATGTAACTGGATATATATTTTTTGTATGTATGCTTGTGTGTTTATATAATGTGTCTCGATTTGTGTAAAAATTTAACTCTTTACTGTAAAAGCTCTCCAGGAAATACGTGAAAATGAGAGTAATCTTAATGTATTTTTCCTAGTAAAACATTTTCTAAATAAATAAACAACCGCAGCATAGCTGACAAATTCTGAAAACCCACTGACTTAAATTAAAGCGGAACTTTCATCTTCATAATATTGCCCCCAATGCATTACTAATATAGCGATAGGCAAAGGAATAGTTGTATTATGCTGAATTAATCCACGGTATTGAATTATACAAGCTTCTTCTGCAGGCATCCAGTGCACAGAGCTTACAAGAGAAGCTCTGTGCGCCTGCACAGGCAGCAACTACCATTACCTTAACCAAGGAACATCGCCACCAATCCGGGCAATGCACGGGACAGACAGAGCAGATTCAGAGGTAACTTTCCTCTAAGATGTCTGCTCTGTTGTCCACTGGATGCCTGCAGAAGAAGCTGGATTACTTCAATAACGTGAATTTATTCAGCATAATACAACTATTCCTTTGCCTATTACTTCATTAGTAATGTATTGGAGGGCAATATTATGAAGAGGAAAGTTCCGCTTTAAATTACGGTAGCCATATCATTCAAGTTGTAGTACTGCAAATATATAACAGCAAGATTTTCTTGAACTACAACTCTTGCAGTATTGAAATAACACTCTCCATGGCCCAAATACTATGAAGATCAATTGGACTGACAGCAAATATTTTAACACAAGCTTTCAATAGATCTTCTCTCTTAGGGCTCACTCCAGCTGTCACTTGTTAACCTATCGTTAGAGCAAAAATGAACACCGAATGGCATACACAAATTGGTACCTTCGGAAATTCAATTACCCTCTCAACTTGAAACACGATAAGCGTTGGGACACAGAACCTAATTTGAGGCCCTACATTCGTTGTGATATTTTCAGTCCCATAAATCACACTAAATAGCGTGAAAAATGGGAACAACAAAGGAAACCAGCTGATACTCAGTGTTGGATACAGTGTCAAACGCCTAGCATGAGCTAAAAACACAGTGACCCTTACAAACATTAACCCTCCTCTTGGCCCTACACTAACATTAACAATAAAGTGCACCCATGCTAGCCCTAACAGTATCCTGTCACCCATAGCTGGAACACGTGCCTGTAATCCTGATGTCCAGCGGGGTCTTCGGCACCCTGGTCTTCCTCTTTAATTCTTCTTCTGTAAGCTTCTATCCTCTTCTTCTCTCTTCTTCTTCATCTGTCATCCTCTTCTTTCTTCTTCTTCATCTGTTATCTTCATCTGTCATCTCCATCTTCATCTATTATCTTCTTTCTCCATCTGTGCTCTTCTTCATTCTTCTTCTTGTAACTTAGTGTTGAACCTGTAAAGGAAAAATATTGTTTATAAAATAAAGCTTACATTAAACTTACACTGCCGCCATTGCTGCTGCCATCAGCAGTAGCAGGAAAAAAGAGCATTAAACCCCCCTCCTTGTACCTTTTGGGACATTGCCTGATGCATACTGAGGGACATTTGAGCAGGGACTGCCTTTTATGTGGCCAGTCCTTGTTCAAATTGCCTCCCATGCTCCCATTGGCTGGATGTGGGGTTACGCAGGGCACAGAACATGCCCTGCAGTAGCCACACCTCCCAGTCAATCAGCTTCTAGCTGGAGGGATGACTCAATGCACTAGAAACTGATTGGCTGGGAGGTGGGGTTAGGCTGTGCAATGTGTTGCAAACCCTACTGGCACTGACCCAGTGCCAGAGGGGTCCTCCTCTGCCCTGCAGATACAATATCCTAGAAGTTCTAGTTGGTCATGACAGTTTTTCATGGTCATAAAAAGAAATATCATCCTTAGTTCAAAGGTTTTTTTTTCTTGAATGCTCTTGAAATTCCTGAGGGGGCTGGTTGTGAGAAATTTTGTCCATCTGAAGTACAATCCTTTATATTCTTTATGATGTACTATTGATTGTCAGTTTATACGGTTCTTTATCATTTTTGACCTGCTTCTCAATGCATAATCCTTGGTTACCATTATTACATTGAATTATATGTACTAAATTTGTGGATGTGAAGTGATATGATCCACTGGTGTTGAAGGTCTTCATAAAGTACATGACAGTTTTAGATTTGCATGGTTTTGTCCCAGCGTTTGTATGTTTGGTGTCATGTTTATTCATTTCTGTCTGAGGTTTTCTTGTTGTCAGAAAGATTGGAGAGTTGTGAAAAGTTCCTTCAGCTGCATTGTCTGCCATTGTGGGGTGCAGATCTTCTATTACCTTATTGTATGTGGCTACTAATAGAGGTATAATTGGATACATTTTAATAGATTTAGCCAGGGCTTTAACCCTTTGAGTGTCAGAGGGGTTCACAACTCATTGCTTCGCAATGCATTGCATTCCCTTCAAAGGGTTAAGATGTTCACGCTAGTCCTTAACAACTGACCCTGTCCGATGGTATTATGTGGTCTTTGTGTAATGGCTATTTAGCATGCGTTAGTTGGAAGCTGAAGTAGAAGAGGTAGCTCCATTGGTCTGTGGGTTTTTTTACTTTATTGATGTGAACATGTTGTCATTCTTTACTGATACAGTAGTGTCCAGAAAATCTGGGGAGTAATCCTTATTGTGTTTGATGGTTGGAATTAATGCAATGGTTTGTGAATTTTTTTTTCTCTTTGCTACAATATGGTGAATATATAGTGTATCTAGCAATGTTATAAGTGAGGAGTTTTTTAGGGATTGTGGCTAAGCATCAATCGTCAAGTCTCCTATAAGCAGATTAGCATATTATGGTCCTATCCAAGTTTCTATGTACGTTTCATAGAAGGCAGATCTCTTTGTTAAAATAGTTTGCCTGTATGTGTATATGTGTAAGTGAATAAATGAATGAAATCAGCTTAGTTACAACAGTACTTTCGAAAGCATGTTCATAAGGGTGCTTTTTTAGAAATGGCAGCATGGTCCTTGTAGCGTTAACATGAATGCTGGCGAGGTGTCATACACATTGCAAAGTATTGCATTACTGGCCTCTCCAGCATTTGAAGGGTTAAAATCCCTGGTTAAATCTATGGACATATTTATTAGTTCACTGTGGTAATGTTTGACCTAGAATTGCTACACTTTTGATTTAATGCTCATAGGGCCATACACACAGAGTCCTGCTTGTTTAAAATCAGGTATCCTGTCCCTCTTGCTCAATAAACCAACAGTAAACATGTATTATGAATACATATATTTTGTAGCTTTTTCTGCTTTGCAAAACAAAAGAACCTCCCATTTTCAGATGTTTAATTCAAAAGCTATTATAGCTCGAACATTTTTAACATATAATGTTATCATTCTTAAAGGGATATCTTTATTTTATTTTGTAGGCATTAAAAAAAACATGAAGAACGATATAAGTCTTAGCTCTCAAACCTTTATGGTTTGAGAGATATTCACAAGCAAAGTTTCCCCTCCCCGCCCCTTTTACCTAGAGTAAGTCATCTCTTCTCAGATGTGGAATCCAGTCCATAGACCAGACAGATAACAGAAGGGGACAATCTTCTTCCTATGAGAACAATGAAGGCCCTGTCCCCCTTGACAAGTTTTTCAGGTTTTTTCCTTGTCTTAATTGAAGATTGTCCCTCTCTGCAGTCTACCTGGGCACCTCCCTTCTGCTCTGGCTGGGCAGTGTTACATCAGTAAAAGGGGCGGTAGGGGGATACTTTGTCATTGAATTACTCTTGAACTACAACTCTGACAGAATTGAAATAACACTCTCCAAAGTCCAAATACTATGATGATTAAAGGGATAGTAAACCTTTAAAATAAGTTTATTTTATATTGTAGCCCTTAAAAAAACATGAACAATGATATGTCTTATCTCCCAAACCTTTATGGTTTGGGAGATATTCAGAAGTCTGCCATCTAGTGGACAGATTTGGAATTCGGTCCACAGATCAACCGGCAGCTCTTTAGCAGTGCCGAGATCACGATCTTTAAAAAGAATTACTTAATTGGAACTGTGTACAAAGTGTGACTGGCTTGCAAGCACACTTTGTAGACCATTCCAATTAAGAAATTATTTTTAAAGATCGTGATCTTGGCACTTCTGGAGAGCCACAGCCGCCCTGGGACTGGATTCCAAATCTGGAAGCTAGAACGGTATCGTCACTCAGGGAGAATCTTTACTTCTGAATATCTCCCTAACCGTAAAGGTTTGGGAGGTAAGACTTATATAATTTTTCATGTTTTTTTAAGGGCTACAATATAAAATAAACTTATTTTCAAGGTTTACTATCCCTTTAAGTAGAGTTGCTTTTATTATGAAACTTTACTATCCCTTTAAGACAGGTAGTGATGTCAATATTTTCAAAAGCTCTGTATAGACAGCAACAACAGCAGTGTTGCTTGCTGATTAATTTTATAATAAATTAGGTCAGGGTTTCAGAACATTTGAGCTGTAAATACAATGCATATTTTTCATAATAAGAAAGGTTAAATATTCCTAGAGTAAAAAGATTTTATGCAGAACGCCAAAATATACAATTATTTGAAGCCTGCTATCCCAGTGTTTTCTGCTGCCAAGCTTTATTACACCATCTCATCTTTATCTATTAAAGACTACATTGTGATTCTCCAAAACATTGAAATTCTATCCCCATGCTTTGTTGATTACATTAAAGGGATAGTAATGTTTCACAATATAAGCAGCTCCAATTAATCTTCATAGTATTTGGGCCATGGAGAGTGTTATTTCAATACTGTCAGAGTTGTAGTTCAAATGTAATTGAATGATACAGTATCCCCCTCCCTCCCCTTTTTTTGATGTAACACTGTTCACCTCAGAGCAGCAAGACTGTCCAGATGGACAGAGAGGGACAATCTTCAGTGCGCATAAGGAAAACCCTGAAAAACCTGTCAAGGGGGCAGGGTTTTCATTGTTCTCACAGTAAGAAGATTGTCCCTCGCTGTGAGCTGTCCGGTCAAGGGACCAGATTCCACATCTGAGGGGAGGTGGCTTACACTAGGTAAAAGGGGCGGGAGGGGATAATTTATAATTCAGTTACTCTTGAACTACAACTCTGACAGTACTGAAATAACACTCTCCACAGTCCAAATACTATAAAGATTAATTGGAGCTGCTGTTTTTATTAAACATTACTATCCCTTTAAACATAAACAGAGACTTATTATGCACTTAAAAATAGTCAACCTCCTATTTGACTTTATGTATTCTGCAAGTGCATACTGAGTACCTTTGTACTATTTCATTTTCATCTTCACCTACTTTTTGGCACTTTTATGCCCCTGGCATTGAGCTCCATGGAGCTATCTGAATTAGTTTCCACTCCAGAGAGCTTTCAGTTTGGGAATATGAAATCAGAGCTATATATATATAATGTTGTAGTCTCCAAGCAGCTCTGAGTGATCTGTATGCTGTACAGTCCGGCTTTTCGCCATTATTTCACTGTCCTTTTTTACACTGAACATTTTTTATATCTCTCTCAACCCTTAGTCCCAGACAAAATGTGGATGGAAACTAATTCAGGAACATAAAAGTATAATTAAATAGGCAAAGATGAAAAAAAATAATGAAAAATATAGGACATTTGACCTTACATATTATGCACTTTATAGCAAGTTCAAACTTGGGGAGCAAAGTTAACCTTTTGAGTGTCTCTGGTACTCAAAATTTTAAAGTTTTACTAACTATAACCCATATTTCCATGCTTTCGTATATTTTTAGTAAGGACTATAAGTGTTTTGTCTTTTTTATGTCAACATTTTTACTAAAGCCCATTTGATCACAATTTGTTATGTGCGTGATCAATCCCCCCAAAGAATTGAAGAAATATTGCTTGGTTCAAAGTGCACATGATCATTTTTCATGGAAATTTCATTTTGCTATACTTTTTCCAGTACATTTTTGTTCAATTAAAACTGAAATCTAATTTTAACCAATCAATTAATGTTAACTGGCTAATTAAAATACAACTCACCTGTCTGAGGTTCACTATCTGCCAGAAAGTTGATTTTTTTGTTAACTTTTTGTTAGATCGCTCAGGTACTCAGATCTATCAACATATACTTCATTAGAGTAAAACATTGCACATGCATGTGATATTTTTCCTTTCAGCTGCCTAAGAGCTATTGATGTAATTATTTGTTAGATCAATCAGACACACTGAATATAATTTGATAAGGACCTGCATGAGCCAAAGTCTGCAGTGCAGAAATGGAAACTTTCCATTAAAATCTTTAAACAAGACTAGAGAACAGGTTTTTATGTGGTAAGTGGTTGCTTGGATGACCAACATCTCAAACTCCATATAATAGTCACTGCCCCATGACTTTTCTGCACACTATATAGTACCTATGTCCCTGTACTCACCATGTTGCTCCACCCACTTGCTATTGCTCCCACTTAAGCCCACACAACTCTATCTGTCCCTCTTTACATCTGTCATTGTATATAGGAACAAAAAAAACTTGTAGTTTGCTCTGTCGCCCCCATACACAAGCCCCCCATTACATTCACACCTCTTCTCATGACTTTAATCTAAAAAGTCTCATTTTATTTCACCAACAAATGTTCTACTACTAGGGTCACTTGGAAACCCTGAGCTTGATTGTATTAAAAGTTGATACGTCTCTTTCTAGGGAAGGGGTGCTTGGGATATGTTGGGTTATGGTCTGGTTTAGGAAAGGAATCTTAGATTTCTATTACTCATTCTCATGGCCCCACGCCTTCATCACACATGACCCACTCTAATACACTGTTGCCTGGCATTTGAAATAACCTTAGCTTAGAAAAGAGGTGGACAAAATAGGACCCATAGGACAGATCCAGCCTATGGACTGACTTCCCTTTAAACACAGGTCTGTCTGACTACACATATATGTCTCAGTTCTGGATTTTACTGCAAAGAAAAAAAGGTACATCTTAACACGAATCACAACTGATAACTAGGGATGAGCAAAAGTAAACAAATTTTCCTACTGGAATTTTCATAGAAAGCTGTAAATTTTCCACTTTTCCCACAAAACTTCCCACCCTAGAAAATACAAAAAATGGCTGCCTTTTCACCACTGCCAGTTTATTTCTTGCTACTTCTTCTGAGGGCTGAAGTGGAGAAATCAACAGCTAAAAGGTAAAGTTGTGGGTCCTACAGTAACCTATGCCTTGACAAAATTGTTAGCAAGCTGAATCCCTTTATCCTTTTCCCACTACACTAACTATCTGTTTATACAAATAACTGTGGCTTGGGATATGCCAGAAAGATGCAACATATAACATCAGCTCTTTAAAACCTCTGTTTTCAACAAAAGAAAAGGGCAGCATGTCAAGCCGACCCCCAACATTTTCACAATTAGTTTTTTGGAGCGGCACTTCCAAAAGCAGCAGAAACATTCCTCATAGCTAGGGTTGTTGTGGATGTTGATGATGACCTGTGCTACTGCTTACTGAAACATAGTGCGTGATTGGGAGGGATTGGATGTGGATGCAGTGACAATTATGATGACTATCAGATGATTATAGAGAACGGCAAAGAGAGAAACAACAGGAGGGGCCTCTTTGTGTAATATATCAATATACACAATCCACCACCAAAGTCAGCACCCAATAGATGTATACTCACAAGATGAGTGGCTATGAATATACCTATGTTGTGCACAGCTACAATCGCACTGTCCCACAACCAGATAATCTTGATACACTCCAAAGTGGGCTGCACACAGACACAAACTCGCTCTCTCAAAACACTCAAGAATGATAAGGAAACATTGAAAAACAAAAATCACAAGGCGCCCAATGGTGTAATAATGCCAAATTTAGGATAAGTTATTTGAATATCACATGTATCACAAGTGTGATGGTCAGAATGAATTCTGACTAAACCAGCAGGTGGAGATATTTACCCATCTCCACTCAGGTAACCAGGGTGCTGAAATATAATGCATAGTGCCCAGCTTCAGACTCTTTAACTGACCTCTCAAAAATTTTATAAACAGGCACAATTATCCTTTTTCAGTGGTGAAAGATTGATCCTTTTCCTTTCAGCTAATTTTAGGCCATGTCATGTCAACCTAATTATTTGCAACCCAGCAAGGCACAAGTAAAGAGAGATCCCCGACCTCCTGACGGCTGCCCAAACTCCCCAGAAGGTAGACCCCATCCAACTAGGTCCCCAGCTTACCCCCCCCCCCAGTCAGCAGGAACAGATTTGGAAGGTCCTCCTCAGATGGTCTACCCTGTTCTCGCCCCTGCCAAGGTGCACATCCCTGACCCAGCACCAGATCAAGACCCCTGGCTAACTGCTCCTCCGACAGCCCACCTACCGTGTCCCAAAGGGTGTCAAGACCCATATAGACAGGGATATCCAGGTGATCCAGAAGTTGCTAGCCCTAGGGGTAAACAAGGCATCGGACAGTCCTTGGGCCTTTCCAGAAGTGCCAGAGAAAGATGGGACAACTAGGTTTTGCATGGATTACCACAGCTTCAATGACAAGGCAAGGCATGGCAGACCATTTACCATGATTAGTGTTAGATAGGGATGGCTGAGGTACAGTATCTGGGTCCCCAGATGGGAAGTGGTAGGCAGCTTCCTGAGCCAGCCATATTCGACTGAAAAGTGCCCCAGACCAAAAAGTAGATGATGGCCTTCCTGGGAACAGTAGGATATTATCGCAAATTTGCCCTCACTTTAGCAACATAGCGAAGCCCCTTATGGATCTGCCTAAAGAAGCCCTACCTCGAACGGTTGTCTGGTCTCAGGAGTGTGACAATGCCTTCCTCACCCTAAAATGCTCTGGGATGGGCATTGGTACTTGCGGCTCCAAATTTTAACAAAACCTTCTTGGTTCATTCAGATGCATCCAAGTATGGTCTCAGAGCAGTACTAAGCCAAGTCAATGACCAAGGAGTGGAGCACCCATCACCTTCCAGAGTCACATTGTTGGAGAGGGAAGTTGGCTCCGCTTCCATAGAAAAAGAGTGTTTGGCCTTGGTTTGGGCAATTAAGTGTTTCTAGCCATACCTACCAACCATACGGATGGGAATTTACAGTGCTAACTGACCACAAGCCCCTGATATGGATGAACCAAGTGTCGGGGGACAATGGACACCTATTACGCTGGGGATTGACACTCCAGCCTTTCAATTGTACTGTAGGATATCGGTCTTCGGGGACAATCAGAATGCCAACGGCCTGTCCCAGCAGTAGGACATATAGCCAGAGCAGGAGCCCCCTCTTTACAAGCCACCATCAAGGACTTTTCCACTGGCTTTGAACTTGTAAAGGGGGTGATGTAACAGGCCTATGGCCATTACGGACTGACTGTTGGCAAAAACAGACTCCCATCCCTTTCTGTGAGCTGCCTGGCGGCCATGTACAACTGCAGCCGGGCAGACACAATTACCCGCCTCCCTTTTTGAAAAGGAAGCAGCTCAGTGAATGGTCTCCACTGGTTCTCTAGTGTATGTATGGGGGAAAGTGTGTAACAAGTATGCAGGCTACTGATTGGTTGCCGCTTGTCAAACATTGTTGCTTAGGTGGTGACTTTACTTCAAGAAATAGGTGGCCTGCGTATTGGTTGCCATTTGTCACATCTTGTTGCTCCCGTCCCCAATGGCTGAGGATCGATGCAACAAGACTGAATTAATTTCTTGGGCCCAGGTAAAGAAATCAAATGTACAATAAAATGATTGGTCGTCACCCAGTTGTCACTTCTCGCTCTGACACTCATTGGAGTGACAATATTGAATTATGTTTATTTTGTGTTCCTGTACTATAAAATGTCTCCATGTCCCCAAACAAAGTGTCTTCTTTTGAACTACTATAACTTTGTGGCATATTTTTATTTCAGAAATTGTCTAAATAGCCCCCTTTAACTGTTACTGTCACTGTCAGATGGAGGAGTTTGACTGCTAAAACCTCCTCCACTGTGGATACAACACTGGAATGTGACCCATTTTCAACTATGCAGTTTTTGGACTAGCACTTTACTACCACATCCATTCACTCCTCCTGCTCCTTTCCCCTTACCCCTTCCCTAGTATGTTTGCTGGACATAATTAGTGTTGAATTGTATTGCTTGTGGAGTGATGGCTTGCCCCTCTCAAACTACTGTATCGTGTACATCTTATTTTCTAGCATTCTCAGTATCTTTCACAACTCAGGTTAAAGTCCCTGTAACAAATCAGACAAGTTGTTTTTTTAAATATACTGCCCCTGTCTGTCTTTGTCACTGTCTAGTTTCTACAAATAAATCACATGCATACTTCCTGAAACCACAAGCAACTCCTTTTGCCCTTATTTGCTTGTCTATCTGCCTGTACAAGTGTCAAAACTTTAGCAGCGGATTTCTATCTCTCCCAGTTCACTGGAATCTTTTACAGAACAGTACAAGAAGAGGATAGAACTTTTAACTTCAGAATCAGCAGATGAAAATAAATGTTGAACCATGCATCACTGCAGCTGCTGCAGGCTTGCATGACCACCACACCTCACTATTTGCTTGTCTCTCTTCTTTCTCAGCCAACTCAGGTAGGAATGTGGATTATCTGCTTCTCTCATTGTTACTCATTTATCAGTCAAAATTTTTTTTTTTTAACTCTGTATCTACACACTCCCCAGAATCCACAGACTACCCACATACAAAGAAATATTTGGCTGCTGCCCAGATTCCCAAAATAAACTCCAGCTCAACTATCTTTGCCTATCTCCTCTAGCATAAAAATATTGCTGTTTTCTCTCTCTATAAAAACACAGATGACAAGCTGTGGGCACCTGATTCCCCAGTTACAGTATCATGAAGGGAACACAAGGGAAAGTCTCCACAATGGGGGGTGGAGGTCAATCTTATCATTGTTTTTATTGCAAAATAGGGAAAACCTCACTTTTGGGTGGAAAATACAATTTTTTCACCTGTTTCACTTTTGAAGTGAAACATTTTGCACATCCCTACTGATAACATTCTGTCTTTCAGCCCAACTGTGAAAGTACCAATTCACAGTCATATGTAACTCATTTTCACTCACAATTTATTTTTCTCTTTACTAGTTGAAGAGCCTGTTACACGGGCCACAGTGCCACTGCCAGCCGGTCGCGGGGCAGTCATGCACAGTGGAGACTGCCCGCGCCATGGCTGATACAGGGCTGGATGCTCCGAAGGAGTGTCCAGCTCTGTATCATGTGTGCCGCGGGCAGTCTCTGCTGCGCATGACTTTGTCGTTACATATGTTTTAGCGAATTATTATATAGGATTCCTCTTTCTGACACACACAAACACACGCACTAACACACACATGAACAGTCACTCTCTGTTAGTAGTGGTATTACTAGTTTGGCAAACAAGGATACTAGACAGTGGTTGTAAGAAGGGTAGTTGCTAGAGAAGAGGTTTATCCCTAAAGACCCATAAGCCAATTTAATTCATTATTAGTACATTGTGCAGCCCAATTTCACAAGTATCTTAAGGATGACTGACACCACTACATGCCCCAATTTAGGGATTATTTTGCTTAGCCACTTCAAATTCCCCTAGTAATGCCCTAGTCTGACTGATAAATAAATGAATGTATATAGAATACAGAAAGAGAGAGATTCAGAGATTCATTTATGTATTTTATGTATCTACTTTGTTCTTTTAAAATACAAAAATGGCCCTCCAAAAAAATGTAAGGAGAGATGTGACCCTCGAGCCAGGGTTAGCAATATGATAAACAATGTGTTAAAGATCTCTCTAGCACCCAAAGGGTTAAATTATCTGGACAGTATAGTAGTATATAAATTGACCGCGTCACTATAAAAGATGCATATTATGAGCAAACTACTGCAGGGTTATTGCGATTGTGCTGACCACACCCATACAACTTAAAATAGTGGGTGTGGCCTACACAGCTTAGGCACGCCTCTTGATTAGCATCCAAGGAGTATGCCTACATTGACTAAAGGAAAATTCAACTTTGGCTATTGGAATTACATACAAGCACACACAAATGTATGTATCAATCTTTAGTGTTCAAACAATATGCTATCAATTAGAATCTACTAAATGGGTTTAAGCCTAACCCATTATCCTTAGATAAACATTTTATTAGGTGTATAAATCTACAACTTTGTGTCTCTTTAATCTCTCAATTTCTTTTACAGATGAAGGTCATCACCAAATTATAAAGAGTATTTAATTTTACAGAAGTGAATGAGTAAAAAATTTTATCTTCCACACCATATGGGCATAATTGTAAAGTATACTTCTTTATTATACTATCAATCATACAGACAAAATTGCTCTTGTCAGAAAGATAATTAGACTTTCCTAATTTCTCATTAAAAGCAGCTGATAGACTCTGGCCCACCTATACTAAACAGTATGTAATAAGTATTGCAGTTAATATCCCAAAGCCACATACCTACTAACTTTTAAAAATGCTATTTCTGTCAGTAGAGTCACACCTTTCCCCTTTTGCCTCCTAGGGAATATGAGTGGGATAAAAAAATTCCCATTGACTTAAATGTGACTTTTATCCACATAACTACTGAAGTGGGCTCCAACACATTGTGAAGCAATGCATCAGGCTCCTCTCTATGATTCATGAGGTTAAACGTCCTATTTAAATCAATGAGAATTGTTATTCCTTTCCTATGGTGGAGTTGGATTATCCAGTAATTACTCTTCTGAAGATATGTACAGAAAAGGAACTAGTTGAACAAACCAATTGCCGTACTAAATGCTGCCATCTACAGGGCTTACTACTTCTCAACATCCCAACATTCATACACCCCGTGTTGATTATAAACCCTCTGGTGGAAATTAATGTCCTAGTATCTACATACAGTATGTTATTTGATCCCAGTATTTGTGCCTCTAGTATTATTTTCTTGTAGTGGGTGCTTATAAAGTAACTAGTATGAAAGCCCATATACACAGGCTAAAGGGCACCCAGCTGCCCCGGCTGCTGCCCCGGAGCCGGAAGCAGAGACAGGTGAGCTGTCCAGAGCGGGGCAGCGCGTTCGATGAGTCTCTACTGCGCATGACTGCAGTCATGCACAGTAGAGACTTGCCGAACTTGCTGATCCTTAGCAGGGAGCTCCAGATGGCTCACAGCGAAGCTCCCTGTGTGCGAAACCACACATGCATGTGCGGTTACGGCTCACAGTGAGCAACGCATTCTAACACTTTATGTAATAGGATACTGTTTTCAAATATTTTAGGATTGCAGTTTGAACTATAAAGGCTGACAGAAGGAACAGTCAGGAGTGGAAATGTATAGTGGGTGCAGTAAATGTAATTCTTATGATAATACAGAATAGGTAAAGATTAGAAGTGATTCTCAAGTATCTTGGCTCAAGGAAAAAGGACTGCATTTGTCATTGCCTTTAAAAGTAAAGATACATCAAATATAGGTAGATTAAAATTAGAGACTGAAGATGTATTTATATCAGTTTAATCATGGTTTTAATTAGCTAATAATACAGGTGTTGTGTAGGTCAAGAGAAATGAGAATTTAAAAATCTAATGGGATCTTTATTATAACTATAAAATACTGGATTTTAATTTGACTGTCAGGGCAATACTGACAATATTTAAATAGTTACAACATTAAATTTACTGTTGTATGATTTCATCTTATTCTGCCGATCTGATAAAGGGCAACTAAGGAGATGAAATAAAAAAATATTTGTTAAAATGGATGTCTCACTCATACAGCTTTTAGTCTCATTAACTGTGTTTATTCCATTCTTTTGTTTTTCAATCACATTAATAGTTTTTTTTAGATTTTTGATTTAATAGTTGGAGAATATCATCTCAGCAGAGCTTTGTTCTCTGATCTATCTAATAAAGACTTCATAATGAACTTCGCACATGCAAAGAAAATCATCTCTCTTCATTTTAGGCTGCTAGTGGGGTGGAATAATTCAATAAGGAGGATTAACCATATCAATTCGTTCAAGATGATGCCTTCCACTGAGAGGATTTTGAAAGGTGATATGTCCTCTTTAACCCTTTAATGACAATAGGTGTGAGCAACACATTGCAATGTGTTGCATAGCACTCTTCCTTAAAAGGTTAAAGCTTAGCCATTTAGTGGCCATTTGCAAAAATAATTGGTCAGAGAAGCTCAACCAGGAACAAGCCTGTCATAGAATTGAGCAGGCTGTATAAGAATTGTGTCCTACCCAGGAAGCAGTGTCTTTTATCTTGTTAGTGCCCTACACAGAGTGGAAATACCCTAAAGCACATCTGATCCTGCCAAAAATGACAGTCCAGTTACAAAGTACCAGGCATTTCTTCTCTGAATAGCCAACCCCAGAAGTATGTTTCATCAGTGAGGTGTAGTCGATCTCTCTAGGCACTGTGAGCCAAGGGTTCATGGCTGGATTCTCCTGTTAACCTTAGGGTGACCAACCCTAAGGGTAATTTGCATACGCAAAAGAAATGGTCAAAAGATGCTGAACTGGGAATGAGCCTGCCATAGAACTGAGCAGGCTCTAGAGCAATTGTGTCCCAGGTTGCCGTCTCATTTAGCTCACATCGCCAGACACATGGTGCAAGCTGGCAATGTGAGGGATGCCAGTGGGGCAGCTTTAGGTGCTCTATCAGCTTATCTTTTGTTCAAGCACACTATTATACTATGTTCAGTAACATCTCATTTATCCCTCTTTGCAGCTATACATTTCCAAGGCAAACAGTTCCTGATTTCTTTAGGTAGGATTCTTGTTTTACTGAGTTCCCTACCTAGCCTCTCATGTTTACGTTTTACTACAATTTTTCTATACCTTTCAGTGCCACAAGAGCTGTTTGTGGTTCTGAAGTCTGAGCACATCCGTTCCACTCCCACAATGTGGGGGCAGAGAGAATGCACTCAGACTTCAGGGGTGTCAAATTGTTGGTGATGTGTAAGGGAGGGCATCACTTCCAAATCAGCAGTAGCTTGATAACTCTCCATGCTAATGGGGATATCCCCCCCCCCTCCACTTGCATCCCTAATTCTTAGTGCATATGGCAATGTGTATATCTCCATCAACAAGGCAATGTGCTCAAAACACATCACCAGACACACATTATCATAGCATCGACCCTTAAATCATCCCACCCTTGTGCCATCAGTACTTACTATGTTGGATTTTCTGTAAAAGGGCTACTCTAAAGGCCTGAGCCCAAGCATTTTGAAAGTACAAGCTCAGTGCTTTGAAGCCTTCTCCAGCAGTCCATTGTGGATCATTACTTGATCAAGAGGTTTCTAAAATCGATCTCCTGCCTCCGTCCTAGGACTATTCCAGCTTTTTCTCTGTGGGACCTGAACCTGATTCTTAGAGTCTTAACAACAGGTTCTTTTAAACCTTTGGATTCATGCTCCCTTAAGTTGCATACCTCACAACTATTCTTTTGACTGTAGTCACCATAGCCAGAAGAGGGTGGAAGATTAAAGCTCTATCCATAGAATCTCAGGTTATGCAGGATTCTCTCACTCTACATTTACCCACTGAATTTATACCCAAGTTTGCTTGTGCCTTTCACAGAGACCAGGGGATTTATTTGTCTGCCAACCTTTATTCAAATCCACAAACGAAAGGGAAGAAGTCTTAAATGTGTTGGATGCACATTGCTGCCTTCGTACTAACCTCAAAAGGACAGAGCCTTTTAAGAACTGCTGTTTTTTATTTATTACATTTCTTTGGTCAGTCCATAGAAGCTAAAGCTTCCAAAGCCACTAGAAATAGAATGATAGATTCTGCAATTTAAAGTGTTTACTCTCTGCAAAATTTGGAACTTCATTGACAGTTAAGTTGCACGACTCGCAATTTCTTGAGACTTGAAGGAAAAACAGAATTTTATTTCCTTTGTATTCTGGTCTCAGAAGGTAGCACACAGACACCCCACGTTTTCTGTTTGCTTGTTAGTGAAGTTTTTTTCTCATCAACATTTTCAGTCTGCTTTGTCTTTATGAAAAACACTGGGGATGGTGGGGTGGGATGTCCCTTTTATATTGTTGCCAGATTGGTTATTGCTTGTGTAATATCTCCATTTCATGTAATTAGATATTGTTGGTATACCAATACAGTAGATGGATGGATAGATAGATAGATAGATAGATAGATAGATAGATAGATAGATAGACAGATAGACAGATAGACAAATATGTCTGCATTTTATGCAAATATCAATGGTCAGCTTTTTCTGGGACAGGTGGGCCACAGGCATGCTAAGATGCATATCTATTTCTCTCACTCCCAGAATAACAGTGATCAGCTTGTTAGAATAACAGTGATCAGTGTTTGTGGACAGGTGGACCACAGTCCTGCTGATGTATGGGCCAAGGACCCTGTGTCCTTGTGTAAATCTCATGCTCTCTATGAGTGGCCAATGAATAAATATGTATCAGTGATAATATCATGTACAAGTATGGTTTACAGAGCACACATTATACTGATACATAATATTTATTCTGCAAATACAGATGACATATATACATACATATCAGCTGTATGTATCATCTTTTTGCCTTTGTCCACTCAGAGAGGGTATCACCTGTCTGCTGACAAAACAAATGGCCTGAGAACCCCTCGGGATGTACATAACTAACAAATAAGGTCTTGCCAGTGAAGCTAAGCACCCACACCTGTTGGATGTGTATCACAAAGTGCACTGTCATGTGTTTTAGGCCTATTTACATTGAAAGCAATGACTACTGAAAAGAGTATAAAACAGGGGATTAGATTCCATTTAGTCAGTGAAGGAGGAAGATGGAGTGAAGGAAAGAGATGCAGTGAAGGAGCGGGGAAGGAGAGTGAAGGAGATAATAAGGGGCAGTGAAGGAGAGCAGAAACAAGAAGGATATGCTGGAGGAGAATTTGTCCTAGGTAATTATGCCAAAACACACAGTGCTCTTATGTATATAGAAATGTGTTAATGTTTTGTGTTTTGTATTCTTTCATGTATTTTTGTAGTTAGGATGTTAGTTTAAT
This sequence comes from Rhinophrynus dorsalis, assembly GCA_037306005.1. NCBI lineage: Eukaryota > Metazoa > Chordata > Amphibia > Anura > Rhinophrynidae > Rhinophrynus > Rhinophrynus dorsalis. The sequence continues at coordinate 573,984,394 of CM074719.1, forward strand.
CTTTTGTTGTGCATGCTATTTAATTCCCTATAAGGAAGTATAGATTAACCCGCCGTGTGATTTAAGAAACAAAACAAAAACCGGAAGGGGCGCAAAACCACTCCAATAATGTAACGGTAATACTCATAAAATAGGACTGATACTCAAAATTGAAAGAATTCCCGGCTGATCTCAATAACAACCGTTTCAGCAAGTAGGGATATACATATATCCGCCCTGCTATGGACAAAACTTCTTGAATAGAGAGTATGCTGGAACCTGTTTGATATAGCAAATACATTTATTAAAATAAACCGGTGAATTAAAACAAAATAAAATGCAACCTGAAGTACTAAAGCCCAAATGCGGAACGTGTTTCGAAGCAGAAAATTTCTTCCTCGGCAGCAAAAAAGATTTTTCAGGGCAATAAAGAAACCTTTATATTCAATGTCACAATTAAAATATAAAATAACAGATACAGTGGGGCAAAAAAGTATTTAGTCAGCCACCAATTGTGCAAGTTCTCCCACTTAAAAAGATGAGAGAGGCCTGTAATTTTCATCATAGGTACACATCAACTATGAGAGACAGAATGAGACAAAAAAATCCATAAAATCACATTGTCTGATTTTTAAAGAATTTATTTGCAAATTATGGTGGAAAATAAGTATTTGGTCAATAACAAAAGTTCATATCAATACTTTGTTATATACCCTTTGTTGGCAATGACAGAGGTCAAACGTTTTCTGTAAGTCTTCACAAGGTTTTCACACACACACTGTTGCTGGTATTTTGGACCATTCCTCCATGCAGATCTCCTCTAGAGCAGTGATGTTTTGGGGCTGTCGCTGGGCAACATGGACTTTCAACTCCCTCCAAAGGTTTTCTATGGGGTTGAGATCTGGAGACTGGCTAGGCCACTCCAGGACCTTGAAATGCTTCTTACGAAGCCACTTCTTCGTTGCCCGGGCGGTGTGTTTGGGATCATTGTCATGCTGAAAGACCCAGCCACGTTTCATCTTCAATGCCCTTTCTGATGGAAGGAGGTTTTCACTCAAAATCTCACGATACATGGCCCCATTCATTCTTTCCTTTACACGGATCAGTCATCTTGGTCCCTTTGCAGAAAAACAGCCCCAAAGCATGATGTTTCCACCCCCATGCTTCACCGTAGGTATGTTGTTCTTTGGATGCAACTCAGCATTCTTTCTCCTCTAAACACGACGAGTTGAGTTTTTACCAAAAAGTTCTACTTTGGTTTCATCTGATCATATGACATTCGCCCAATCCTCTTCTGGATCATCCAAATGCTCTCTATAAAACTTTAGACTGGCCCGGACATGTACTGGCTTAAGCAGGGGGACACGTCTGGCACTGCATGATTTGAGTCCCTGGCGGCGTAGTGTGTTACTGATGGTAGCCTTTGTTACTTTGGTCCCATCTCTCTGCAGGTCATTCACTAGCTCCCCCCGTGTGGTTCTGGGTTTTTTGCTCACCGTTCTTGTGATCATTTTGACACCACGGGGTGAGATCTTGCGTGGAGCCCCAGATCGAGGGAGATTATCAGTGGTCTTGTGTGTCTTCCATTTTCGAATAATTGCTCCCACAGTTGATTTATTCACACCAAGCTGCTTGCCTATTGTAGATTCAGTCTTCCCAACCTGGTGCAGGTCTACAATTTTGTTTCTGGTGTCCTTCAACAGCTCTTTGGTCTTGGCCATAGTGGAGTTTGGAGTGTGACTATTTGAGGTTGTGGACAGGTGTCTTTTATACTGATAACAAGTTCAAACAGCTGCCATTAATACAGGTAACAAGTGGAGGACAGAGGAGACTCTTAAAGAAGAAGTTACAGGTCTGTGACAGCCATTTACCAATGAATTCATTAGAAATCCTACAATGTGATTTCCTGTATTCTTTTCCCCCATTCTGTCTCTCATAGTTGAAGTGTACCTATAATGAAAATTACAGGCCTCTCTCATCTTTTTAAGTGGGAGAACTTGCACAATTGGTGGCTGACTAAATACTTTTTTGCCCCACTGTATCTGTTATTTTATATTTTAATTGTGTAGATATACCTTTTCACTTAAAGTGAATGTATCACCTATGCACAACATCTTCTAAATAGTTTGGTGATACATCCAATAGCATTAAAACATTATTATTATTATTTCTTTTTAAGCTTCCGTTTGGCTTAAATGTGACTTATAAAAGTCTGGGCTGCAGCCACTTCAGTATAGACTGCAGCCCGACACTCTGCCTCTGCTCTCCTCCTTCCTCCGATGACGGAGGCTTCTGTCAGTAAGCTGGACCGCTCTCATTGGTTGGATATCGATCTCTGTCATCGGAGGAGGGAGTGGAGCAGAGGCAGAGCTCTGTAACCGCAGAGAACCGCAAAGAACTGCAGTCACTCAGAAGTGGCTGCAGTAAATTCTTTTGTAAGTCGCATTTAAACCAAACGGAAGCTTAAAATAAAATAATTATAACGTTTTAATGTAATTGGATGTGTCACCTAACTATTTAGAGGATGTTGTGCATAGGTGATACATCCACTTTAATATATGTTTATTCCTTATACCTACAAAATGATTTTATTATCCAGTGGATACTTCCATATAAGGCATATAGATTAACCCCTTAAGGACCAGCGGTCCTGGGGTGTGTGGTCCTTTAAGGACCAGATAGGAAACTTTGACTGATCATGTGGGGTGGCACGCCGAACAGGGGACTGAAAGAGATCACTCCAGTCTTGGAGCGATCAACTTCAGTCCCCAGTATTACTCACCGCGCTCCTGCAGGAGCGCGGTGAGTAAAAGTATGTGACGTGCCAGGACCGTCACTGGTCCTTAAGTGCCGGACCAGCGTGACAGTCCTGCCACGTCAATGGTCCTTAAGGGGTTAAATAGAGCTCAGTGTCTATAAGCAGGATGGCACAGCCCATATTTCAGTGGTAGCTGCATCACTTTCTTTCTAGAATTCCTTGGTCTTGATGGGAAGTGGATGATGCACTTATTTCTTTCTATACATAATTAATTTGCATCCTTAGTATCGCCACTTGGTGGCTTATTTTTATTTAATGATAAATTGGGGACATTATTTGATCACCATCCATGTAAGATACCAAGACTGTTAAGTTTTCATCTCATTATTTTTAAATTTGTTTCCAAAATATCCCAGATGTTAGGATTAACATTTTGAAAACACAAGATCAGTGGGTACTACTCACAATAAATGAGCTGACTTTAGTTCTTATCTCTTATTTCAAACAGCACAAACACAATTAACCCTTTGAGTGCACGAGTGCTATCTAACGCATTGTGTTGCAATGCATTGGCTACCTTTCTGGCACTCAGATGGTAAATGTATACTCTCTGATTGGCATAATTAAAGCATGCATTAAACACCAAATTAGAATTCTATTTTAGAGATATAAACCGATAGCTTTAAGTCCATGATATTTAAAGCTATAGCAACCTATTTCATTTAAGGTGTCAGTGTTCTTTATTCCTGTTGCATAAGGAACTGCATTTTAATGTCAAACTGAAAAATGAAAATGTGAACCTTTATTGTCGGCTCTGCTAGAGCTCCCAGAAAAAAGGTAATATTAAATATATAAAAGCAGAAATATTTTTATAATACTGTGCTTTATGTTTTCATTAATGAAGCTTCTTAAATATCTAATTAGAAAAAACAAAACTAATCAGAGTTCTATAAAGCAATCTAATAAAATACACACTGTATTAGTTTAGCTTTATGTCTTAATCTCTGTATTCTAACATTGTAACTGTATCTACATGGCCAAATGGATGGTAATTGAACACTGCAGCATTTATCACATTTCACCAAGTAATTAACTTTTATCCAGATGAGGCAGATGAAATATTATACAATTCTGTTAAATAATGTATGCCACTGACGGAACTTTCATGCTTTAAAAGATTAGCTGACTTTTAGGGATTTTCTGCACTTTTGCAGATAGCTGTTACACATCATAATGAGGATGAAATGAGACCTACTATTTTTGGGGACAAGGGATTTGAAGATCTTTAATGATTATATTTAGTACCTAATTAGAAATTACACAGAGTTTTATTTTACTAAACTAGATATGAACTAACTCATTTGTCATGTGATTTAAAATTCTATTGTGACACAAACAACAAAAAAATGAGACTGATATTCTACGTAGAACCGGAGTAATTCTGGGGCAAACTATTCATTCCAATTACAATTATACATTCCCCGATTCCCACTGATTTGAATGTGGCACCTTGGGATTATAAAGAGGTGATAAAGTGGAGATAACTTCTCCAGTGATATCACTTCTTCAATTCCTATGTTATTCTATGGAGCCTATGTACTAAAATATTTCAAGTGGAAGAAATCTTAGTGCTTTTGGCTCCATAGAATAACATAGGAACTGGAGAAGTGATATCATTGGAGAAGTCATCTCCTCTTTATCACTCCTTAGTGCATAACCCCCCCCCCCCCATGTCTCCAGTGATATAACTTCTCCAGTTCCTATGTTATTCTATGGAGTCTTTGCACTAAGATATTTCAAGTGGAAGAAATCTTAGTGCATTGGCTCCATAGAATAACATAGGAACTGGAGAAGTTATATCACTGTAGAAGTCATCTCCACTTTATCACCTCTTTATCACCGCTTAGTAAATCTCCCCTCAGGAGGGTTATGCACTAAGAAGTGATAAAGCAGAGATGACTTCTCCAGTGAGATCACTTCTCCAGTTCCTATGATATTCTATGGAGCCAAAGCAATAAGATTTCTCTAACTTTGGAGACCTTAGTGGACTGGCTCCATAGAATAACACAGGAACTGGAGAAGTGATATAATTGGAGAAGTCATCTCCACTTTATCACTCCTTAGTGCATAACCCCCCCATATCTCCAGTGATATAACTTCTCCAGTTCCTATGTTATTCTATGGAGCCAATGCACATTGTGGCAGTAATATCACTGGAGAAACCGTGTCCACTCTATCACCTCTTTATAACACCTTAGTTCATAACCCCCCTTTACATGCTACAGCGTTCTTCTAAGAATTGCAATCCAATGACCAGAAAACTCTAATAGATCTTATGAATTTGACCCTTGTGCTTTTGTTCAGGAAATAACATCTTCAATCAATCCTGTATGTCATGTCGATGAATGCAGAAAGGACAGTTGCTTGCAAGACTGCAGGCACTAACACTCTGCCCACTTCACACAGTAATCTTCACTCTTTAAGGATCGTGTAGAGAAACAGGAGATGAGCCCGTTGTTTCCCCTACTGCTATAAAAATTGTTGACCACTGTGTTAAGTGTCCCTTCTCTTATAATTCGGTGGATGTTTTATGTTTCCGTGTGTTTTTAACTCTGTACTATATTTTTCTGTGCAATCTATGTAATGTGTTAAAGGTTTGTATGTTTCTGTGTTTCCCAGTATACTCAACTAACAATTTGCTGAAACAACATAGAAATGGCTGGAATGTTGGTTGATGCCTGCTGTGCTTCCTTCATCAGCATGGCTTGAAAATAGGCATTCTTAGTGGATAATAAATAACCTCCTCTGATTGGTCAAATGGGACACCTCTTTTCCAAGCCCTAATTTGTATTATGATCTTGATAAGAATGGTTGAAACTGTAGGTCATACTCTGATTGGTCTGGAAGTGTGTATAAGCAGTGTATTTAACCAATAAAGGGAGTTCTGTTTTACGCTCCGCAATACAAGTTTCAGATGTATTTCTGGGGGGAATTCCTTCTGGAGGGGAGTTGGCTGCTGATCCTCTTCCCTGCCACTGCAAGAGCAACATTCAGAGGCAGCGAGATCTCTCCAGAATTGCAATGTATTGATTTCCCAGATATTCAAGGGGAAGACATGTAAGTATCCAGTGTTCATCTGTTACTGAGACTATGAGGCTGACTTATTAACCCTTTGAGTGCCAGCGAGGTATCCAACGCATTGCGTTGCAATGCATTGGATACCTCTCTGGCGCTCAAAGGGTTAAGAAGTGGATCAAATTCCATCCCATATATCTTGCATATATTTATGTATGTGCATACTAACTTTACTACAAGCCCTTTCTAGGTTAAAATGTACCTTACTAATATATTTGAGTAAATAGAATTAATATTGTGCCAGTCTAGCTACTTAAAATGTAAAAAAAAGTGTTGAAAGGTTTATCCCCCTGAGTAAAAAAGGGTACTCCCACTGCTGAAAGGTGTTTTATTCCAAAGTTATTACAGCTCAAAGTTGAATTTTTTAAGTGCAATATCACAGTGGCCTGAAATTGTACAGTGGCGCTATTGCTACACCATCCTATGGAGATTTATGGTCTACGGAACAGAGCTGTCCATAGGATGGTGTAACAACAGCAACTGTACAATTTCAGGCCACTGTGATATTGTGCCTAAAAAATTCAACTTTGAGCTGTAATAACTTTTGACTAATACACCTTTCAGCAGTGAGAGTACCCTTTTTTTACTCAGGAGGGTAAACATTACAATATATATTTTTTTATATATTACGTATTACTATCCCTTTAAGTTATGTAAGCCCAAGGAAGAACAGTGATCTCTTTGAATTAGTTTATGAGAGAATTCCAAGCCTTCTTAATCCCTTGTGGGACATTTGATTTGCAAGCAAGGATGGCAGAGTTGCTTTGGGCATGTTCCACGCTGATTAAGAGGTAGAATACCAGAGACAAAGTGTAGACAGAAAGCTAAGCAATTTCACAGGTGTACAACTGACTTATCCCTCGGGTTTTTCAAACCTTACCACTAAATCAGAGACTGGAAGGCATCACACCAGCTACACACAAGCTGTCTTTGGTGTTTTATGCTTTAATTATGCTAGTTGCTTCCTAAAGTCATTGAATGAATAAAGAGATTCAGCCCATGAAGTGGAAATTAGTTGTGTACACACATTTATTTAGGGTGATGTACTAATATAGGAAAGAATACATTCTGGAGTAAACCAGCTCCACCACAGGGGACAAATACAAATTCCAAAAAAACCTTATGGAATTGAATAAGGCTTTTAACACCTTGAATGCTATATTTGTCTCCAATGAATTGCATAGCAAAAGGTTAGAAGCCCCATTTATATCAATCAGAATGTGTGTCTGTCCCATGTGGTACAGTTAGCTTGCTGCAGAATCGCTGCAGATCTGCCTGGTACATCAGAATCATTGGTGGGAATTACAGATGACTGAAACATCTGAGAATTCTTTTGCAAATCAACTCAGGGAACCCAGAAACAGTTTCAGATCTAAAATGAAGGGCAGTGGGACAAGGGGAGAGTAGGAACTGCACACAAGAGAGAGATGTTGGGAGTGGCAGGTAGAGGGGCAGAAGTGCTTGACAGCAAAACAGAGAGAGAGGGTTGGAGAGAGGAAATACAGGGGGTGGGACCACAGGAAAATGGGAGAGAGAACTAGAGAGGGAAGGGGCGATGTTCAGCTGAAGAGACAACATGGAGAAGAGGTGAAATGGAAAATGAGAATAGGAGGGACAGAGTGTGGGGGGGAATGAAGAGGAAAGTGGGGGAGAGTAAGAGAGAGAGAAGGGGAGAGTTATCCAGCAGTCATACCTGCCTACTAACTACTAACTCTCCTACCTTTTTCAGACAACTGACCTGGACAGGAACAACACATCTAAAAGAGAAAAATACCTGCTTTTTTTAATTTCTGGATCTCCCATGATCACTTTTACTGCAATTTGATTAGTTAGAAAACCAATTTTAGGGGGAAATTGCATTTATATTAGACTTGTGCACAACTAAAATTTTCGGTAAAAGTCAATGACAAATTTTTTTTTCATTCATTGACTCCACAATTCGGATCTGACCTGTTCAACTCAGACGAAAGTCTTTGACAGTCCAAATTGTACGGCAACTTTAAAATACCATTAAAAATACAATAAAAAATGAAAATTAAATGAATGGAACCATTTCCAGGGTCTAAATGAAGATGGTGGAACAGGGTAAGGTGGGCATTTAGCCTTATGGTACTATGGATGAAGTAGATGAAGTATGGATGTAGCAATAAGGCACCCTGCCTGCCTACACAATACACATACACAACTGTGAGACTGGTTGATGTGTCACTGAAAATTATTCAAACAAATTCCTCATATTAATTTTAATGTTTAACACAGAAACAAAGGTGAGTCTCTCTTGCGGACCTAATATGGTACTAGGCCTGCCTACAGAACTGTGAGACTGGCTGATGTGTCACACTGAAAATTATTCAAACAAATCCCTACTATTAATTTTAATGTTTAACACAGAAACAAAGGTGACTCTCCCTTGTGGTAACAAGATAATAGGCCTGCCTACAGAACTGTGAGACCGGCTGATGTGTCATTCTGAAAATTATTCAAACAAATCACTACTATTACTTTTAATATTTTACACAGAAACAAAGGTGCCTATCCCTTGCAAACACAATAAGGTACTAAACCTACCTATAGAACTGTGAGACTGGCTGATGTGTCACTCTGAAAATTATTCAAACAAATTCCTACTATTATTTTTAATAATAAACAAAGAAACAAAGGTGACTTTCCCTTGCAGTGGTAATAAGGTACTAGGCCTGCCTATAGAACTGTGAGACTGGCTGATGTGTCACTCTGAAAATTATTCAAACACATTCCTGCTAGTTTAGTATTTTTAATATTTAACACAGGAACACAGGTGACTCCCTTGAGGTGGTAATAAGGTACTAGGCCTGCCTGCAGAACTGTGAGACTGGCTGATGTGTCACTGAAAATTATTCAAACAAATCCCTAATATTAATTTTAATATTTAACACAGAAACAAAGGTGACTTTCCCTTGAGGTGGTAATAAGGTACTAGGCCTGCCTTCAGAACTGTGAGACTGGCTGAAGTGTCACTCGGAAAATGATTCAAACAAAGCCCTAATATTACTTTTAATATTTTACACACGAACAAAGGTGACTCCCTTGTGGATTATTATTATTATTATTATTCTTTATTTATATAGCGCCAACTAATTCCGCAGCGCTGTACAATTGGGGAATAGACATACAGAGGTATTAAATAGTACAATCAGATGTGTAGAACAGGAGGATCAGAGGGCCCTGCTCGTGAGAGCTTACAGTCTAGAGGATGCAATAAAGTACTAGGCCTGCCTATAGAACTGTGAAACTGGCTGAAGTGTCACTGAAAATGATTCAAACAAATTTCTACTATTATTTTTAATGTTAAATACAGAATCAAAGGTGACTTTCCCTTGTGGTGGTAATAAGGTACCATGAAACGAAGAAGCCAACTGGAATAGAGACAAAGCGGGAAAGTAGAGCATGAAACGGAGAAGCTAATTGGACTACAGACATGGAGGGAAAGTAGGAAGGGAAAGTAATCGAGCGCAGGTAGTAGTCAACAAATTTCCAAAAGTTTCAACTACATTCGAACCAGGGCTAGTTAGATTCGTATTTTTTTTGGTGAACAACCTTTGCCAGTCGGAAGGTCCGAATGTCGCCGAATGACCCCATTTTCGTCTAATTTCGAATGTCGCCGACCTGAATCACACAAGTCTAATTTATATATTTTATTTAATTCAATTTTTGTACAATAACAAAACAAAGATTGATTTGAATAATTGATCTGCACTCATTGGGGAATGCATAGTTAACACGGGAGCAATTAATTGGCAAGAATAAATGTGCTGTCTCTTAAAAATTGAAACTCCCATGATTCAATAGGAAATTATAATCTCTTGGGTTCTAGAGAGGTCTCCATGGCATTTTTAAGGACTGCATTAGCCCTATAAAGGCCAGAAGAGTGTACATCAACACATGTAAAAAAAAATATATGTTTAGGGTATTCCCCTGAGTAAAACGGGTTATTATTGCACAAACATGAATTTTTTAGCTACAGTATCACAGTGGTCTGAAACTCTACAGTGGCACTGTTGCACCAGTTTTGCCCCAGAATTGTTCAACTTTGTTTTATAATACACATGCCCTATTTTTAGACTGCCTGCAGGTAGCTGATGTTGACAGAAGCTGTCTGCTTTCCAAAGCACTAAAATATTGCATCCTGGCATTTATCTAATCTATCTGTTCATAATTACTAGCCCTAGGTATCAGAGCTGTCCTTCTGCACTGTTTTGCACAGTAAATACATATTCAAGGTTACAGGCAACACCTTGAAGCTGATTTATTAAGATGAACTGGAGCTAACCAACTATACCATACCAAAGAAAAAAAGGGTCTTGGTAAATGTATGCTCTGTTTTATAATTGGTTTACCCTAGAATTATTTCAGTCCATCTTAATACATCATCCTCCTTGGATGCTAGAGGATTTAATAATAAGTGGCTCTTAATTTGCCTAACACCTTGACATACGTAGGTAGGTAGGTAGGTATCCTTCTTACAGCAGTCAGGGGTTTTTGTATATTATATTTGTAGTTTACTGTATGATCTCTCCTGAAGACTGCCACTAGCTCATACCTCATCACAACAAAGAATGGGCTTCATTAATGACTTATAGCAGTCACTCAACTACAAAACAGATCAATGCAAGTAAACCAGCACACTGAAATTGCTGATGGCTGTTTGCAGGAAATGTAACCTAGGTAAATCCTTCTGATGAACAATTTAAGAGTCATATATTCTGTGCTGTTTTATTCAAGAGTTAAAACCATTCAAAATGTCAGGAAGTGATGAAGCGGTTACTATAACATTCTATGAAGAACTGTAGCCAGAGACTCACCTGCCCAATAGAATGCAACAGAATAACTGTCAGGAAACCAGGAGAGCTATAGGTAAGCTCTCTGGATACCACAGGCCAATGTTAGGGTGAAAAAAAAATTGTTAAAATGGTTATAACTTTGCACAGTGGGAGTACCCGTGTTTTATACAGCATGAAGAGCCCTACAATATATAATGTTTACTACTCCTTTAAGAAGCAGCCTCCATAACGATGACTTGAAAGAGCACTCTTTCCATTCATCTGAAGCCTTTAGTCCTGTAAACATTCACAATCCATTTCATCCCGCTGTTATGTTCATGTTCTGTACAAAGCCCTCTTCAGTCCTTCTTCCTGCAGAAGGTTCTTTCACCATTTCATCAATTAATTCATTCTTCCTTTATTGGTCCATCTCTTGCTGTCTCATGTTTTGCTTCTTGAGCCATTTCTCATTTGCCTTTTTTCCTCTTTATATAGCTTTAAATTTGCCTCTGATGACTTCATTAATTCAGTTGACATCCAGTATTGCCTGTATGCACGACACACAAATGTGATTATTCACAATACTATGGTCAGAACATCCAAATGCCTCCTATGAATTTTGCCCTTGGACCTTTGTTTAAGGGATAGCACCTTCAGCAAGTCCTGGATGTCATGTCCATGGAAGTGGACATAACAGTTGCTGGCAGTGTTTTCAAACTAAAGAATGCAGAGTGCATGCCCCAACTTAACACTTATAGGTTAATATGGGTAGGGAACGCATTGTTAAGCTATTTGTAGCCAACCTCCCTGGTCCTGCTGACAACTGATTTTATATTAAAACCATAATGCTATGCTACTTTCCTCTACACCTTGTTAGTACCGAACATTAAGCAAGATACAGAGGAAAGGAAAATACTCAAACTCCCATAAATTTCCCCACCACCCTCCTGTTGAATAAATGCCACTATATAAAAGCTGTCTACTAGTCATCAGCAAATGAATGCCACTATATAAAATCTACACTCTGGTCATCAGCAAATGAATGCCACTATATAAAATCTACACTCTGGTCATCAGCAAATGAATGCCACTATATAAAGTCTACACTCTGGTCATCAGCAAATGAATGCCACTATATAACATCTACACTCTGGTCATCAGCAAATGAATGCCACTATATAACATCTACACTCTGGTCATCAGCAAATGAATGCCACTATATAAAATCTACACTCTGGTCATCAGCAAATGAATGCCACTATATAAAATCTACACTCTGGTCATCAGCAAATGAATGCTACTATATAAAAGATACACTCTGGTCATCAGCAAATGAATGCCATTACATTTATGTTTTTCATAACAGTCCAGTGACTCCGTATTAATACCGAGGCTCATTTATTAAGAGGGAGCTGGAGTTGCTTTGTAGCCACCACCACCAAGAAAGGAGTGATAATGATAAAAAAAAGTTTTGACTGATAAATAGCAGAGTTAAGACATGCAGCTGAAGCGATCCTTCCTACCTGAGCTGGCTAGCTTGGCCTGATACACAAACAGGCATAAAAACATCTTACATGCAAGATAAATAGACAGGTATAACAAGAAATACTGTGTTATTACACACACTGAGTCCTACATCCACAAAAACAAACATATTCGTAGGTGGGATACTGTGGGATTCGCCAGCTGCTGTACCTTTTATGCTTTATTGTAAGTTGCTAATTTTGAAGCTATCATGTCAGTCCTGTACTGTATAAATTAACAAAGCAGTTCTTGGGAGAGAGCGAGAACTACTGAAAATTTGACACTAGCCACTAGTGTCTAACGTAAGGAAAGACCAAGGCCCAAAAAATGTTTGAGGTTTTTACAGTAGCAAAATGGGCAGATTAGATGGGCCGAATGGTTCTTATCTGCCATCATGTTTCTATGTTTCTAGTGTGTAGGGGCAGATAGGCTAAGAGGGGGTGCTGGAGTTGCTTGATTTAAAAATCATTTTTGCTAGTCAGTTCTCTGAACCATTCTGTTGAGAATGGGTGTGATATTTAGACAGTGACAGTTTAAAAAAAAAAAATTGATAATTCGCAGAGACAGCAGGATATCCTATTCCTACACATGAGGAGAGAATGAGTGACATACATCAAATATTATTTTCAGCCAGACAAAACATCACTCCATACACTGTCATACTTTACAGTAACTATCAAAACTATCATGTCCAACAAGTCATCTCACAAAAAACAGAAGTGGGAGAGCATCATAGCAAATCACTTGATAGATCAAAAAATAAATGTAAAAATTTTACACTCACATGTCCTGCTACTCTGGATATCAAGTAGCAAAATCATCTGTGGAGGATATTGTCACTGCCTCCACACAGATAACCTTCAGAAGGACGCTCAATCACTCCAAAATTCGCTCAGTCATAGAAATGCTGAAAAACAATAGACCACAAGAAAACACACACAGAAGGAGAGCTCAAAGAATGATATAGAAATATTCAATAAATAATGTAAGTATCTACTTACATCAAAGATCCCCACCGCTCTGTATATATTCAGAATCGGTGTGAGAGCCAGCGGGGAATAGTGGCAGGTCCTCCCCGCAAAAAGACCTCAATAGATGAATGGCACTGATGGATCACTCTTGTGAAGAGAGGACTAGATATAAACGGACCAGTATAACTAAAAGCTGTTTTTATTTAAAATTCAGAGGAATCTAAAGGTCCGTTATTGATAGTCGGGTTAAATAGCTCGCTGTGTATCAACAGACTGTTAGATTGGTCAGGTCTAAATACAAAGTATCCAATCCTACATGAACAGAAGCTCGCAATCGGGTCTGATACCCATCACTCAAATCAAAAGACCCGCTCACTCCCAATAGGGAGACCTATATAAGCACTTAATCACCGCACTTATTGTACCCCTGCTGTATTAAATGTAATCTGTAAAGTGCCAAGTACACCAGTTGGCGCTATATAAATAAAAATATACAATACAATACAATACCGAATCAATAGAATCAAGTGACGTGGCACCCTAAACAGAACGATAGCAATTATTAAAAACATCAATTGGACATGTAGACATATGTAGACAATTATGTGTGTATTAATAGTGTACTGTAGTAGATCACCAGATGAACTAAGAGTGAATGTGAACTATCAAAAATTGTAATCATATTGAGAATATCCCCATTTGATTAAGAATCCATCACTCAAGTCAGAGCTCTGTCTGTATAACCAATGAAACAGACCGACCAAGGCCACTGAGCGACGCACACTCGAAAGAAAATTACTAGCAATCGATAGGGTCAATCTATATATGTAATTATCCGAGCATGTAAAACAATAACTGTAATCGTATCTTAAAATGCACATGATTACAACTGTACATCTATATAACATACATGAGTCTAATGGAAAGTGATAATAGTAAATAATAATAATAATAAAATGAAAAGAAACAAATTAATAATTGAATAAAAAACAGTAAAGGTTGATATTGAATGTCTGATAGATAAATGAATAAACGGTGGGTAAAAGGATAAAAGGAACATGAATGAAAAGCTATGTGTGTGATACACATATAAAAATAAAGAGAACATTGGTGAATGTGATGTGAGTGTGAATGTAATTGTGAAGTGAAAACGTGAGAAGAATAACCATATATGTGAAATTTAAAAAATGTGTGTGTATTATCAAACAGCAACATATGTGAAGTGAACATGTTGCGGGTCTGTGTATAGAAATCTCATTTAGAAAAACAAGTAATCTCGGTCATCATTAACCACTTCCATGTGTAGTTCCCATCCAGTCACACTTATTATTATTAGCTAAGCAGCAGCACAGGTCCGTATCTACAGCCTTGCCATTAACACCTACTGATATAACTACTGCAACATCTAACCCCTGTAGTAGTAGTAGTTGTAGTAGTAGTAGTCGTAGTAGTAGTAGTCTCTCAGGAACCCCTCAGTCTATGAAATCGTCAGTATGGAGATACTTCACTTACAATCCAGAAGCTAAACATGTTGTTAACTGATGCCTCTATATAAAATAAGGAGGACCCCATTTAGGCACATGCTCATTGAGATGTTACCTGAAGGACAACCACAGGTCTGATTGGGAGACAGTCTAGCAACACAACAGAGGGGTGACCAGTAGCAGTAGCAGTAGTGCACTAGGCTGAGAAGCACATAACAGTGGTGTTATAGGTGTCTCAGGTAATGGGACACACTTGTCTCATTCTGCGAATGCAAAGCCAGCAGGCGGATGAATATAGAGGTGACAGGAGTGGTAGAGTCCTCAAACCCTTCCGCAAACCCACCACCATCACTAGACGCATTGTTAAAAGAATTAAGTTGCAAAGTTATTCTGTGTGCTGCCAACCTACCCAGACTGAGTTTTTAGAAAAAATGCAGAAAATAATCCATAAGTACATCTGAGGAATGGGAAACCTGTCAAAATGGTGGCAGTTGACATGCTGCCCTATTTTTTTCATTCAAAACTATGGTTTAAAAGAACTGCCATGTGTTGCATCACACTGGCATATCCCAAGCCACAGTTATTTTTCATAAATGGCCATGTCAGAGTTGTACAAGCAAGTGGTAGTGTAGTGGGCAAAGGCACTCAGCCTCTTAATAATATTTTCATGGATTTCGTTGCTGTAGGACTCAATCTGCTGACAACTTAAGCTTCCAGGAGTGGATTTCTCCCATACAGCACTCAGTAGAAGTAGTACAGCAGTGGGAATTGTTGCAGCAATAGACAGCAAAAAGTGGAAACCAGAAAAGATCTCACAGAAAGTTCATTGTCAGTAGTGAAAAAATGGAAAATGTTTGTATTTTCTATGCGTGGGAGTTTCTGCGGGAAAACAGCAATTTGTGTTTTGTTACCTTCCCCTAATCCAGAATTATTAAATTTCTTCTTATTACATCATCCTGATTGTGATGTTTTAACAGTCTCCTGATTGAAGAAAGTAAAAATTAGCTAACTTCAAAATAATGGCAGCGAGTATATGGAATAAATGAGAACTAATGTTATACAACTGTGTACTGATATTGTGTAATATATATATTATTTCAGATAAACAAGATCAAACTGGTATGTGCTATAAAATCCCTTATATTTATGATTTTATCTTTTCATGTTATGTATATATATATATATATATATATATATATATATATATATATATATAACAAAAGTCAATGGTGGGCACTCCAAAACTAAAAATCCACTAGTGTTTTATTGCCTCGGTGCATCTCGTAACTAATAGTATACAAGAAACAGTCGTTGGTTTAAATCACCAAAGTACAAGAGCACTCGTAGGTCTTTTTTAATAAAATAAAAACTAAATTTATTGAAGGTAGTTAAAAAAATATCAACGTTTCGGCTCCATCATGAAAAAGGCTTCATGATGGAGCCGAAATGTTGATATTTTTTAACTACCTTCAATAAATGTAGTTTTTATTTTATTAAAAAAGACCTACGAGTGCTCTTGTACTTTGGTGATTTAAATCAACGACTGTTTCATATATATATATATATATATATATATATATATAAATATATATATATATATATGTAACGGAAGCTGAGAAGGGACCTCGTCGCCTTCCGCCGTCATTCCTGGGTCTCTCCTTCTCGACGCAGATAAGCGCCGTCGGATGCACCAGTTGGAGTATGAACAGTCACTGGAAACAGCCACAGGATCGCTGGAAGCAGGGAAGAGTCCACGTCGCCGCCTGACAGTCCACGAAGTTAGGTGGCAGGAAACTGGCAGCAGGCGGTCGGCGATTCAGGATACTTGCCGCAGATGGGTATCAGAGTGGATACTTTAGACCATAAGCAATACAAGACTCCAGGACTCCACTCCAAAACAGAACTCACTTTATTGACACAAACTACAGATATTTATATACAGTACAGTGCATTGGATCACATGGGGAAACTGATACAATAGGGAACATGATTAAATCAGACAAAAGCCAGCAACAGCTGGTCTTAACAGATACAATGACTCAGACAGGGTTACATTTCAGATACACAGGGGTTTGATTGAACAAAGACTTGAGGGCGTGAACTAATTACCACATGGCAGGGGGTCAACACAGTGAATGGCTGGAGTTGCTATAATCCACATCTTAGGGACAGTGGCCCAAGGTTGGAGCCTTTGATTGACTATTTTGACTGCCCTGCCCCAACTTTGATCAATCACTGGTCTGCCTACCATTTCCCAGGTTAAGCTAAGGAAGATATTTGCATACCTGGTAGTTGGTGACTGCACAAACCTTCAAATTGGACAAGTACAATTAAACACATGCAATATTTGAAAATACATAAAACCAAACTTAATACACAAACCAATGTTCTTAACTATAAGTCTTTGTTCCTGGCAATATCTGGCCAGTTCGTATGCCAGAGCCCACAGCTACATCCAAGCAGGGCAACAAGGTCCATAGTTTTTAAGTAAATAGTTTGTGGTCCAGACAAGGGCTCAGTAACGGGTAGGATCCGTTACATTTCTCCCCTTTTTTTGTACCAAACCAGCGGTTGCGGTACTAAATGCTGGCTTGGGACTCTAGGAGAGCCTTGCTGCTGTGAGCCGCTTGTCTGGACAGTTCGTTAGTCCAGCGGCCTTGGTCCTAGGCCAGTCGCAAGTGTGGAGCCCCTTGTCCTGGGCCAGGGAAACAACAAGCAAGCCCCTTGTCCTGGGCCAGGTATACAATGTTGGGCCTTAGTTCTGGGCCAAGGAAACTGGTGCCTCCTGATCCTGGCTAGCATCAAGTTGGGAGGCTTCTACTGGGCCATGCTGCAGGCAGTGCTGGGGTCAGACCCTCCTGGGTCTGGGGCCAGTGGCTCAGGGTCCAGAGCCAGTCCATACGGTGGACCCCTTTGTGTCCACAGAGACTCTAGTCTTTCCATAGCCTGGAAATCAAGTAGTGGGGAGAGGGGCACATCTCCCCGTTTTTGTGGGGCCAGTGCCCCAGAGGGATAGGAAAGGATGTCATTCCCACTCTCCTGGGCTGGGGCAACATCCAGAGAGCTGAGAACTTGTTTGGTCAGGGCAAGGGTATCCAAAGGGCCGGTGAGGAGCACACTCTCACTCACCACCCCACGGCAACCAGACTCTGGGCACAGTGCAAAACCAGGGCAAGACCCAACTTCTTTAGGGAGGACAGTGGTCCCACTCCCTTTGGCTGGGTCAACAGTTGGCCTGGTGGGGAACGAATTCCCACCCACCAGGCCGAGGTCACAGAATTCAAGGGGCACAAAAGTTGGGCTGGGGATGAGGCCTGTTGTCCCACTCATCCCAGCCAGAGTTTCACAGGACCTGGTGCGCTCACTCCCATGCACCAAGCCAGGGGTTACAAGGGTGCTGATGGGGAACGCATTCCCACCCATCAGTTCACAGTTCAAATCCACAGGAGGGTCAGCGGCACTGCTCTCTTCTAGTCCGCTGGGTTCCTCCTCCTGTAGGCCATCACACACAAGGCCCTTCTCTGCCTTGAGGGAGACTGCAGTCCCATCCCCCAAGGCGACATCATCCGTGACCCTGGAAAGCACACACTGTTCTGCTCCCAGGGCATTCTCCAACAAACCAGGGGGCAACATCTTGGGGCTGCTGGTGAACTCTTCTACACTCACCACAGCAGGAGGTTCACAGGGACTGATGGGCTCTCTCCTACCCATCAGTTGGGGCACAACATTGCTGCTGGTGGGGATCTGCATCTCCTTCACCACAATAGGGGTATCCCAGGCCCTGGTGAGCTCGCTCCTACTCACCAGGCCAGGGGTCGCAGGGGGGGGTTGGTGGGGCACTCCATTCCACCCACCAGTTCACACAACATATCCTCAGAAGGGCCAGCAGCACTGCTTTCTCCCAGCGCGCTGGGGTCCTCCTCTTGTAGGTCGTCACTCACAAGCCCTGTTTCTGCCTTGAGGGAGACCGCAGTCCCATCCCTCAAGGCGGCATCACCCATGGCCCTGGGGTGCACACACTGCTCCTCTCCCAGGGCATTCTCCAGTAGAACAGGGGGCATCTTTCTGGGGCTGCTGGTGAGCTCTTCTCCCCTCACCACAGCAGGGGGTTCACAGGGACTGATGGGCTCTCTCCCACCCATCAGTTGGGGCATACAATTGCTGCTGGTGGGGACCTGCGTCTCATCCACCGCAGCTGGGAAAACAGGGGAAGGGGCAATATGCCTATCAGGGGATATGTCCGTCCCATCCCCTGATGCAGAGGCATTCTCTTCACTGAGGGGGAATGAATTCCCACCCCTCAGCTCAGGCAACAAACAGTCCAGGGGCAAAGGGGTATCAGGCAGGGCAACAGGGGCACTGGTGAGGAACGCATTCCCACTCACCAGTGTGGAGTGAACAGGGGCAGCTCCATCTAAGTCCTCAGCTCCACTGAAGTCCTCCTCAGATGAGTAACCCCCCCAGTCTTTTTCCTCTCTTTGTATCTCCTGGGCTTCCTCTATCCAGCCCATGTACATTAGCTCCAAGTTCCATTCCTGCTCGACTAAACTGTCTAGGTTCCCCTCCAGGTCTGGAGGAAAGTAACTTCCAAACATGGCCTTTCTTTTCTCCCAAATCTCCCAGTAGTGGCTGTAATTCCTCTGGCCGAAAGTAGCATCCTCCTGAAAGGCCATCCATACCAGTTGTTGGAGTTTCAGGCGCAAGTTGAACGGGAAAAAGTTGACCATAACTCCTGTATACTCCTTGTGAAGGCACTTGATCATTTCCCAGTATCCGTCCTGGACCTGGAGCTCCTCTGTGATGCAGGTGGTGACCTCCCGGTAAAACTCCTCGGCTAAATCACCTAGGAAGGTCTCCCATTGACATCCTATGTAGTGGTACCGCATGTCATACACTCCTATGGCCTCCGGTAGCCGCGCTTTCGCTGCCATCTCTTAGCTGGTACACCCAATAAAAGAAGGAGAAATCCCACCGCTATGCCACCAATGTAACGGAAGCTGAGAAGGGACCGCTTCGCCTTCCGCCGTCGTTCCTGGGTCTCTCCTTCTCGATGCAGATAAGCGCCGTCGGATGCACCAGTTGGAGTATGAACAGTCACTGGAAACAGCCACAGGATCGCTGGAAGCAGGGAAGCAGGGAAGAGTCCACGTCGCCTCCTGACAGTCCATGAAGTTAGGTGGCAGGAAATTGGCAGCAGGCGGTCGGCGATTCAGGATACTTGGTGCAGATGGGTATAAGAGTGGATACTTTAGACCATAAGCAATACAAGACTCCAGGACTCCTTGTTCACTCCAAAACAGAACTCACTTTATTGACACAAACTACAGATATTTATATACAGTACAGTGCATTGGATCACATGGGGAAACTGATACAATAGGGAACGATTAAATCAGACAAAAGCCAGCAACAGCTGGTCTTAACAGATACAATGACTCAGACAGGGTTACATTTCAGATACACAGGGGTTTGATTGAACAAAGACTTGAGGGCGTGAACTAATTACCACATGGCAGGGGGTCAACATAGTGAATGGCTGGAGTTGCTATAATCCACATCTTAGGGACAGTGGCCCAAGGTTGGAGCCTTTGATTGACTATTTTGACTGCCCTGCCCCAACTTTGATCAATCACTGGTCTGCCTACCATTTCCCAGGTTAAGCTAAGGAAAATATTTGCATACCTGGTAGTTGGTGATTGCACAAACCTTCAAATTGGACAAGTACAATTAAACACATGCAATATTTGAAAATACATAAAACCAAACTTAATACACAAACCAATGTTCTTAACTATAAGTCTTTGTTCCTGGCAATAGCTGGCCAGTTCGTATGCCAGAGCCCACAGCTACATCCAAGCAGGGCAACAAGGTCCATAGTTTTTAAGTAAATAGTTTGTGGTCCAGACAAGGGCTCAGTAACGGGTAGGATCCGTAACAATATATATATACTAGCAATGTGGGACGGCGCTGCCCGTCAGGCTATATAGGGAATTAATGCACACACACAGATGTAAGTCACACACACACACACACAGAGACACACACGCAAATGCACACGCATGCACTGAGATGCATAAAGAGCGACACAGTCATACACACATACATGCAATGCACAACATGCAGACACATAGAGTGTGATACAGACATGCAACACACACAGTGAGAAACACACAGGCGCACACAGAGACACACACACAGAACTGAATCATAAGGGGGTGACTTATGTGTCATTGTAATGGGTTTGTGTTTGTACTTATGCCTCCACTGTGGCTTTCATTCATGTAGTTGAAATGCATGTGGTAATTGCACATACTATGGTGGAAGTTGGATCGTGCTGGCTCCCGGGGTGTGAGTGACTGTGTTTGAGTGTGAGTGAGTTGCATTCATTCATGTAGTTGAAATGTATGTGGTAATTGCATATACTATGGCGGAAGGTGGTGGAAGGTGGATCTTACTGGCTCCTGGGGTGTGAGTGAGGGGGTGTGAGTGAGACTATGGTGGAAGGTGGGTAGTGCTGGCTCCCGGGGTGTGAGTGTGAATGAATGTGAGTAAGTGTAAATGAGTGTGTGTGAGTGCGAGAGTGAGTGTGTGAATGTGAGTGATTGCGTGTGAGTGATTGTGTGAGTGTGCGTGTTTGTGAGTGAGTGTGAGTGAGTGAGAGAGTGTGAGTGAGTGTGTGAGTGAGTGTGTGTGAGTGAGTGTGTGAGAGAGTGTGTGTGTGAGTGAGTGTGTATGATTGAGTGTGTGTGTCTGATGTGTTTGTGTCAGTGGTGTAGGAGCGAGTGGCAGTCATTTTGTTTTTTCAGTCACTTGGATAGTGGTGGGCGGGCTGGATAGTGAGGGCAGGCCAACTCCCTGCATGATTTAAATCAATCCCTCATTGAATCACCCAATGGGAGCAGTAACTCCTCTTTACATAAGCTGAGGAAACTTAGCAATATAACACACGGTGGCGCTTCAGCTGAAGCAATGTAGCAATATGCTGAGGGAACAAATAGAAAGTGGTGTTTGAGGCCTGCCCTCTGTAACATACAGCAAAGCGGCTCTCTCCCTTTAAGGAGAAGGGTGGGAATCAGGAAGCAGGAAGTGGAGGAGTGACAGCTGAAAACAGACAGTGAGGTTGACTGAAGAGATGAAAAGAGTTAAATAAAAGAGTTGCTATTAAGTTTATCCCTGAGTTTGTATTTTATGGAAACATTACACCCTCGTATTGAAACAGAGTGTATGGAGGGTTACAATTATCTGTGGTAGATGAAACAGTGTGTTTGTGGGGTCATGATCCTGAGTGAGAGTGTGTGTGGACCGGGAGAAGTTATTGATATCCCCTACTTCAGGATTGAGTGGCAGCTATATTTTTTTTGTCAGTTGGATAGTGGTGG
This sequence comes from Rhinophrynus dorsalis, assembly GCA_037306005.1. Taxonomy (NCBI): domain Eukaryota; kingdom Metazoa; phylum Chordata; class Amphibia; order Anura; family Rhinophrynidae; genus Rhinophrynus; species Rhinophrynus dorsalis. The sequence continues at coordinate 574,006,423 of CM074719.1, forward strand.
GCTGGCTGGACGGGGCGGGCCAACTCCCTGTATGATAAACATGCCCCCATTGAATCACCCAATGGGAGCAGTAACCTCCCCATTGAATCACCCAATGGGAGTTGTGTCTCCTGATGAGACATAAATTATGTAATGAGGCATTCTGTGCAATGTGTGTTTGTTTTCTGAGCAGGGGCGGACTGACAGGACCCAGGGCCCCTGGTCCAAAAAGAGGTCTGGGCCCCCTGCAGAAATCTCCACAATGCCCCTTCCACCTCCACAATGCCCCCATCATCTCATCGCCACAATGCCCCCTTCTCTCCACAATGCCCCCTTCATCTCATCGCCACAATGCCCCCTTCTCTCCACAATGCCCCCTTGATCTCATCTCCACAATATTGCCCCCTTCATCTCCACAATGCCCCTTCCACAATGCCCCCTTAATCTCCACAATCCCCCTTCATCTCCACAATGCCCCCTTCCACAATACCCCCTTCATCTCCAAAATGCCCCCTTCCACAATACCCCCTTCATCTCCACATTGCCCCTTCCTCAATGCCCCCATCTCCACATTGCTCCTTCATCTCCACAATACCCCCCTTCATCTCCACCATGCCCCTACCTGCAGTCCTTGGTGGTCTAGCGGCGTGGGGCGCGTCTCTAGTAATGCAGAGGCTGGGAGATGATGTCATCTCCCAGCGCTCTGTATTACTAGAACGGCCCGGCGGCCGTTGTAGGAGAGCTGCTGAGCAGCTCTGGAAGTGGCGGCGGCGGCGAGCCCCCTTCGGTCATGGGCCCTCGGTCCGTGACCGAATGCCCGATGGTCAGTCCGCCCCTGTTTCTGAGGAGACATGAATTATGTTCTGTGTGTGAAGAACCATAAATTATGCAATGAGGCTTATTCTTTTATATATATATATATATATATATATATATATATATATATATATATATATATATATATATATATACAATGCATGAACAAATATCCTAACTATTCCACCTGAAACTATGGTATTTTTCATCTTATTAAAGGGAAGTTGTATACAAAGATAAGTTACTGTGGCTTCATAAATGTGGTATAATGTGTATTATCTGCTTTGATCCTATATTGTTCTATGGAATAGCAATATACTGATTTTCCATTGAAAAGTGAAAGCTGTATGACTCATAAAGGCTTATAATTGCTTTTCCTACAATACAACGTTGAGCATTCTGAAGTATGAATATCTATTGATGTTTATCTCATATTAGTAATAAAAACATGTTTTTTTCCAATGCCTTTTATTGTAAAGTATTTTAAACTCCAGATTATGTTTATTTTTTGTTTTGAATTTGTTTTGCTCAGTCTCACTCTCTAAGCAGTATTTACGAGTTGTATGTTGACCTCCCATAGAGGCCTTCATTTAAAGTCATCTAGTATACTAGTAGAGTAAAAATGATAACTGTAATGGCTAACTGAGTGGGTTTGGATGCAAGCTTTTAAGACAGCTAGGTCTCTTCTTCAGGCATAATAAGAATGAAGATTGCATCATAAACTCAGTTAGCAAATAAAGGTATCATGTTTAGTCTACTAGTCTCCTGTATTTTCTAACGCTAATGGTACCATGCCTTACCCATATTAAAAACCATGAGGACAAGAGGGTTGCGCATCTTCCTTCTGGTCTTCAAGGGTTTAAAGGGATAGTAATGCCTCTTTAAAATTAGTTGCCCGAGTCTTCTGTATATTAAAAGGAACAGATTGTGCTATGTCTAACCACTTACTTCTTTGTAGTTCAAAAGTTAAGAAGCACTAAAGATCCCCTGCCCTTTTCTGTCCGCTTCCCACGGAATCTGAGATCTGGTTGTGCGACTCGACGGCTGCAACGAAGGAGGGCAGGATTTCCCTTTGCATACTGAAGTTTGTCCCTTGCTTCAGCCATCCCAAGCAGCCTGCATCTTCTGAGTGATGTGGGAAGAAGGAGCGGGTGGTGGATCTTCAGTACTTCATAACTTTTGAACTACAAAGAAGTAAGTGCTTAGACATAATGCAATATGTTCCTTTTAATATACAGAAGACTCGAGCAACTAATTTTAAATAAACAGTACTATCACTTTAGTGCTAAAATGCTGTTTTCAGAATACCTGAATGAGCATCAAGAGAGCAAATATTATAATCCCAAACAGCTCCAACATCCAGTCCCCAATGGTCTGCAAATTTGGCACTTTTAACCCTTTGAGTGCCAGAGAGGTACACAACGTATGTGTTACGTACCCCTCTGGCACTCAAGGGGTTAAATGGACTGAGGGGAATCAGTAATGCTCCCTACACTCTTACCCTTTATATGCAGATGTGGGTGAAATATGAAAGGAAGTCAAATGGATGGCAGCATATGATGAAGCTAATAATAAATTAGTTTATAGTGACTAACCTACAAATGATCATAGAAAATGTCTTTAATGTACATTTTTATTTTAATCAATCTTTAGAGCACCAAGATCAGTACATTACTGTATCATATTAAATATTCCACATAAGGGGACATAAAGCAATGTGCTTGAGATATTTGCAGCATCCAAAGGGTTAAAACAAGATTAGTCTGGTTTGAGCCATTGATTTATTTTTAATTTAGATTTCTTTATTGACTAGTTTATTCACACAGTATTCAAGCTGATAAAGTCCCAGCTGAAATCAATGTGAATTTGGAGACAATGTAGTTGTCCCCAATTGTGCAGTAAGTTTTCTTCAGAGTTGCTCCAGGTGTTCATATATCAGCCTCACAAGGGGGAAGCATGTAAAGGATTCTGCTCTAAAATAGGCACTAGAACCAAGTTTTGTGTGCTACCCTACGTAACCCCCATGTAGTAGGCAAGAGAGGAAAGGGATTTGGGAGTAATTATTTCTAATGACTTAAAGGTAGACAGGCAATGTAATAAAGTGGTGGGGAATGAAAGCAGGGTGCTGGGTTGTTTAGCTAGGGGCATTAGAAGCGGAAAAGGAAAGTGGTCATGCCACTCTACAGATCTCTAGTTAGACATCACCTAGAGTATTGTGTGCAGTACTGGAGACCCCATCTCCAGAAGGATATAGATACTCTAGAGAAAATTCAGAGAAGGGCTATTAAAATGGTGACTGGTTTATAGGAAACGAAATACAGGTCAGGATAGACTAAAGGATCTGAACATGTATAGCTTGGAGGAGAGAAGAGAGAGAAGGGATATGATAGAAACATTCAAATACATGAAGGGATTCAACAAAGTGCAGGATGGAAGTACATTTCAAAGGAGTAAAAAATGTTAGGACAAGAGGCAATAGTCTAAAACTAGAGGGACACAGGTTTAGACGTAATGTAAGAAAGTTACTTCACCGAGAGGGTAGTAAATAAGTGGAATAGACTTCCAGCAGAAGTGGTAGAAGTAAATACAGTGACAGAATTCAAGCATGCATGAGATAGGCATAAGTCTGTCCTTAACATAAGAAAATACCAAGGACCAAATAAGGTTTGAGGTTTTTACAGTAGGAAAATGGGCAGACTAGATGGGCCGAATGGTTCTTATCTGACGTCAGATTCTATGTTTCTATGTTTCTAGTAAGCTGTCTAATCTAGAATGTGCTGAACAAAAGCAAGAGATCATCCATTAAGATATTTTAGAAAGTAAGGGCAGGAGAGTTATGGGATTCATTGCCTTGAAATTATAGGCTTACAGATATTGTGGCTGCTTTCAAAAAGTAATGGACATGTTTCTAGCTCAGAACAATGTTGAGAATTATGACAGGTGGTTTTACTACAGATAGGATGTGGATCCAGGAATGATCTGACTGCTATTTAGTCAGGAAGGAATTTAAACCCACTTGGGGTTTAATTGGAAATGGCTTCAATGGGTTATTTGTGTTTGTTTTGGGGGTTTTCCTTACTCTGATGGAACAGAGTTGATATAGCATGGGTTGAACTTGATGGACGAATGTTTTTTTCAGTCTCATTACCTATGTTAATATGTTGTAAATAAAACTCTCATTCTTCTGCCACTGGATGTGTGGCTGGATATGTATGGGTAGTTTGGGGCACGTTTTTCAAATTGTATTAATAAGGCATAGAGGAAACTGGTGTAAAATTAGCTGGAGGTACAACAGCGGCTTAATCCTAATTTAGGGGGTTTGTATACAAACATAGGCTGGTTGTCCACATGGGGGAACCTGATAAACATTTTTAACCTTCTATACACTATTATCTCCAGCACCGTGAGGTGAATTCCACACTAAATCAGTTGCTGGAATTGGTTTTCTAACCCTATACATGCCCAACACAAATTTGCTAAGATACTTACCCCCAAATTCCCCCCTTAAAGCTGCTTGCACCAATGGGAGGGGAATGGCCATTTTGGGGAGTACCTTTTCTCTCTTCCTTGTTTAGCACTACAGGAGCTAGAGTGAATGGTACGATCTTACACCATTTTCCTGCACATGTTATGGGGTAAGCATAGGGGGCTTTTCTGGCATTAAAGTCTTTACTGTGGTGAAGGGAGTCCAGTGAAATGCAGTGCAATGTAGTATATGTAGTCTGTATCCTGGAGTCGGCCACAGGCAATGCAGGCTAAAGCCAGTGGAGTTGCCCTGGTGGATTTGTACATTCACCCAGTATATATTTTCAGTATATCCATTCTTGATCACAAGAGGGTAATCACTGGATCCCTCATTGCAATTAGTATACTTGTGCTTAAGCAGACATTTCCTTAAAGGAGCAGTAAATGTTTTAATAAATATATTGTAGGGCTTTTCCTGTAGAGTAAAACAAGGGCAGTCCCACTTTCATATTTCTATAGATACAGTTTAGACTCTTCTTTTATTACATTGACAGTGCCCTCTAGTGGCCACATTCCATTTACTAACTGTTGCTTTTGCTGAGAGAGGCGAGTCACTGACAAACAGTGCTCCATAAAATTTAATAGAAACTGCTGAGTCATGCTGTCAGTTATAACTTTCAGGAAGTCAAAGTGCTGCAATTCACTTCCTGACCATTTCAACTGACAGCTGCAGGAGTATCCCTGTTTTACTCAACAGGAAAAACCCTATTACATACATCCCAAGTGTCCCTCTTTAGGAGGGACAGTCCCTCTTTGAGGGCCAAATCCCTCTGTCCCTCTTTCCCACCCTGTTGTCCCTCTTTTTAGGAGGTCAGACTGTGTGCCGGGCCGGCTCCACCTATAGGCGAGGTAGGCGCCGGCCTAGGGCGCACACGTACTGGGGGCGCGGGCATGCAGCGGAGAAGAGCTGCGCCCGCGCACACCACGCCGGGAAGCACAACACAATCAGGTCTGTGTTGCTACAGCGCTCCGTCATTGGGTCGGATCTTTAGTAATGCAGAGTGCGCTGGGAGTCATGATCTCCCGCCTCGCTCTGCATTACTGAAGAGAAGACTGCGCGGGAGCTACAGGTATGTGATGGGGGGCAAGTTGGAACTGAAGGGGCATAGTGGTGCTGCTGGGGGCAAGTTGGAGCGGATGGGGGGCAAAGTGGAGCTGATGGGGGAAAGTTGGAGCTGATAGGGGAAAGCTGGAGCTGAGGGGGCATAGTGGAGCTGGTGGGGGCAAGTTGGAGCTGGTGGGGGCAAAGTGGAGCTGATGGGGGTAAGTTGGAGCGGATGAGGGTCAAAGTGGAGCTGATGGGGGCAAGTTGGAGCTGAGGGGGTAAAGTGGAGCTGAGGAGGGGCAAAGTGAAGCTGAGGGGGCCAAAGTGGAGCTGAGGGGGGGCAAAGTGGAGCTGAGGGGGGGCAAAGTGGAGCTTGAAGGGGGGGCAAAGTGGAGCTGGTGGGGGCAAGTTAGAGCGGATGGGGGGCAAGTTGGAGCGGATGGGGGCAAGTTGGAGCGGATGGGGGGCAAAGTGGAGCTGATGGTGGCAAGTTGGAGCTGATAGGGGCAAGTTGGAGCTTCTGGGGGCATAGTGGAGCTGCTGGGGGGCAAAGTGGAGCCGATGGGGGTAAGTTGGAACTGATAGGGGAAAGTTGTAGCTGAGGGGGCATAGTGGAGCTGGTGGGGGCATAGTGGAGCTGGTGGGGGCAAGTTGGAGCTGGTGGGGGCAAAGTGGAGCAGATGGGGGGCAAAGTGGAGCAGATGGGGGCAAGTTGGAGCTGAGGGGGCAAAATGGAGCTGATGGGGGTAAGTTGGAGCGGATGGGGGTCAAAGTGGAGCTGATGGGGGCAAGTTGGAGCTGAGGGGGCAAAGTGGAGCTGAGGGGGGGCACGTTAGAGCAGATGGTGGGCAAAGTGGAGCTGATGGGGGCAATTTGGAGCGGATGGGAGGCAAAGTGGAGCTGATGATGGCAAGTTGGAGCTCATGGTGGCAAGTTGGAGCTGCTGGGGGCATAGTGGAGCTGCTGGGGGCATAGTGGAGCTGCTGGGGGGCAAAGTGGAGCCGGTGGGGGCACGTTAGAGCAGATGGGGGGCAAAGTGGAGCTGATGGGGGCAATTTGGAGCGGATGGGGGGCAAAGTGGAGCTGATGGTGGCAAGTTGGAGCTGCTGGGGGCAGGAGCCGGTGGGGGGCAAAGTGGAGCTGGTGGGGGCAATTGGAGGTTGTGGGGGTCAAAGTGGAGCTGATGGGGGCAAGTTGGAGCTGAGGCGGCAAGTTGGAGTTGATGGGGGACAAAGTGGAGCTGATAGGAGCAAAGTGGAGCTGGTGGGCCAAAGTGAAGCTGATAAGGGGCAAGTTGGAGCTGGTGGGGGGCATCCCTTACAGGCATCTCCAGACCAGGGGCAGACTGGCCCAGGGGGCAGAGAGAGGACAATCATGAAAAGAGGTTGGGTATAAGTAGGCGGGGTATAAAGGGGTGGGGCACAAGGGGCAGAGCAAAATGTACAGCAAAATTAAGTTTTGCCTAGGGTGGCAAAAATCCTTGCACCAGCCCTGACTGTGTGGTGTGTATTACTTTGCTCTACAGCAATAAAGCTCATATACATATTTTTTTAAACTTCAGTATATGTGTTTACACATTAGTCTGTGCAAATAAAATACTTTGGTCTTGCACTAAATCATTTATTCAGTTACAGAAATAGCCAGTAATAGGTCATGAAATAACATAAAAATTCTTACTAATGCCCTGCCCACCAGCCACGCCTCCAACAATATCACCTAAAACTAACGTGTCCCTCTTTGGCCATGTGAAATGTTGGGAGGTATGCTATTACATATAAGAGAATACTAACCAAGGGAAATTTTACTCTAGTAAAACCATTCAACCTCTCAATTTTTAGGACTAGTGAGGGCACTACATTTAAAGGACATGGCCCAATTTGAACAGGGCTTTACAAAAGTAATAAAGCATGAAAGGAATAGCAATGTTTAATTATGAAAAATATTTGTAATGTATTGTTTTCTGGTCAAATAAAACAAGGGTACTCCCATTGTTGCAGATGCTTCATTTGGAAATTATAATAGCTCACACTTTTTTAAACCTTAAGCAACAGTGCCGTTGCATTTTATTTAACTATTAGTTTTAAAGCCCGTATATACGGGCCAACACTGGTGGCGCTGCAGTCATGCCCGGTGCTGACTGCCCGAACACGCCAAAGGTGCGCAGAGAGGACTCTGGTCTGAATTCGGAGAGCCCCGCTCCGTATCAGCCGCGGCGCGGGCAGTCTGTACTGCGAATTACTACAGCGCACGCAGCCATCTCTATTGAGCATGACGGCTTCTGACAAACATAATTAGCGAATTATAATATAGGATTGATCTCTGTGTAAGAGCTTGAGTCCTAGACTACAGCTCTCCATAGAACATGAAAGTAACAGCAGTACTTATGGTAGTGGTGATTACAATATAAAACTGAAGGTGCAGTGAAGAACACAAGTTTGATCTGTAATAACATTTAATGAAGTTTGTCCCAGAAGCAGTGAAGTAATGCATTGAAAATGACTCTAGCATTGAAGGGGTTACAATTTGGGTTTTGGACTTTAGGCATTTGGCAAGAATAAATGCTTAATGAACACAAATGATTAATATTCATTTTCATTTTTTATTTTACTCTGACATCACCAACTATGGGAGTGAGATGAATAGATTGTTAATAATTAATTATCCATTAATCTCTCATTTCCATACTCATTTGAATATGCCACAGTTAAAAATTATACTGCCAAGTCATCAAGGTAAAAAGCCCATAATTACTGCATCAGATAAAAAAAAAGTCATTAAATGTTTTGAGCACTAAAATATTGTAGTTTTGATTCAGACAAGGAGTAATTTATCATTTGGATAAACTTTCCCAAGATAGAGATTTCATAGACAAAATAATTTCTAGAGAATGTCAGAAAACAGAGAGCCACAATAACAATGGCATTATTGTACTTGGCAGAGATGATATAAAAAGATCAGCTTTCAAATTGAGAATGGGAAGCGATATCAAACACAGAAACATGACATGAAAACATGATGGCAATCCAGCTAATGAAAGCAGTGAATGACAATGGCTAGAGTTATTGGATTCTAGGTCATACTACACATCTCTGTTCATTAAATCATACTAATAACACCTAATATTAACAAACCTCCACTTACCTTAAGATAAAGAGGAGCAATTCTGGACCAAAACAATTGCATCATAGGGAAATTAACAATTCTTTTTGATTTAAATAGGGCATGTACCCCCATGAATGAGATTCCGATGCACTACAAGTCCTGTCTAGCATTCACGCAATTAAAATCTCCATATGAATCACTGGGAATTTTGCCTATATTTTAGTCCTATATGGCAGTGGTTCCCAACCTTTCTTAAAGGAGCACTAAACAACCGTGTATGTGCGAGGACAATCACACCTTTTGGTCCTTTATGGTCCTGGTACTGGCGTGCCATGAGTTAAATGATCACAGTGTGCCTGATGGCGTCCTGTGATCATGCCAGGAGGGTGAAACTGACCGCTTAAAGACCAGAGCAGTCAGTTTCATCCTTCCCCTCGGCGAGGGTAATAAAATGGCGCTGTCCTGGTGTATAAGATCCCTTATACTTAAGGGGTTTAAAAAACATATCTTAGGGATTTCTCTGCCAATTAAAACAAGGGTACTCTAATTGTTGGAATTAGTACAGTTTAAACTTTTTTTATATATATATATTAACATTCTCCTCTAGTGACCGGTTTTAAAATGGATATACTGTTGCATTCTATGGGAAAGGAGTCATGATAGATACATATACAATATACCGTAGTAACTGCTGAGTCACTTCCTGTCAGTTTGAAATTTCAGGAAATAAGCTCCCTCAATCTCTGTTTCCAGAGGGTAAAGCAGTTCTTAACTGTTATGGTTTTGGATTAAAACAAATGACAGCGGCGGAAGTACCCTTGTTTTACTATGTAAAAAAAAGCCCTATAACATATAGGCTTTCATAAAAAGAAAGTTTACTGCTCTTTTAAGTCATGACACATGCTATTTAAAGCTATTACATATGTAGCTAAATCAGTGATTCTTAACTAGGATGCCATGAAACTTTGGTGTGCAATGTACTCTAGCACAGGGTGCCCATTTTTTCTATGAAGAATAATTAATAGCCACAATATTGTGTAAGTACTGGGTAGGAAACCCAAGATGCCACAAGCCACAGAGAATGGCAGTGTGAGTGTGCAACAGTTATTCTGTTTAGCATATGTGTATGAAGGTTACTACACTTAGATATTATTCCCTTTCTTCTTGCCCTTGTTCACTTTTTATCATTTTACCAGTTATTTGCTTATAGTGGTACAAGACCAATAAGTATAAACAGCTGCATCTTTAGGAGGTAGAAGGATTCATTGATTTCATCCATTCCTTAATTTCAATTCAGATGACTTTATCATCACCTTTCTCATCATCTTCATTTGTCCATTGATACAGTATCATACTACACTGAAATATTCTATAATATTAAAGGCCAGATGTATGTTTGTCCGGTGCAGTCATGCGCAGTACAGACTGCCGATGTAGTCACGCACAGTAGAGACTGCCGGAATGTCCAATGCAGTCATGTGCAGTAGAGACCGCACGAACATCCGTTGCAGTCATGCACAGTAGAGACTGTCTGAACACAGGAATGCAGGAGCTGGGAGGCCCGTGTAAATGGGATTTTACACTAGTCCTGTTATAAATGATTAGTTGTTATATGCTCAGGGTACCTCAGATTCTCCTCTACTCCAAATCATCAGTATAAATCTCACTCCCATATTTCTCCTTTTTCTCTTATCCTGCTGCTACTGGGGATATTGCCCTCGATCCTGGCCCAAATCCCATACACATGTGCTATCTCCCACAGTTCCTTTAAAGGTTCTAACCCTTCAAATCTCATTAACATTACCCTTGTTCCTCCCTCCTTTCTCCCCTTCTCCTGCGCTCTTTTGAACATGCACTACCTAGCTAATAAAATGACACTTATTCGCTGTTTTTTGTGAGTAGTCCCTACAGCTGTTTGCCCTCACAGAAAAGTGGTTTCTGTACATAGACACAGAAGTAGAGGCTGCACTCCCTTATGGAGGGTGTGCTTCTCACACACCCCTCGCTTTACTGGTCGTGGTTGGTGTCTTTTCTCCCCCCCACCACTGCCACATCCAGCCCCATTCAATCCCACAATCTAGTCACATTTTCTTCTTTTGAAGTACATGCATTCCAGTTGTATCACCTATGTCTATATGTGTGACTGTTATATACAGGCAAACTTCTCTCCTCCTTCAAGCTTTCTCTCAGATTTTGAATCATTGCTCTCCTTCATTATTTCTACTGACAAATCTGTTCTTTTTCTTGGTGACTTTAATTGTCATATTGAAGATCCCTCTGTCCTTTAGGCTTCATGCCTTCTTGAGCTAACATACTCATTTGATCTCTCTCAATGGACTGATTGCGCTACTCACAAAACTGGTCACTTCCTGGACACTGTCTTCACCCCAAGGGCTTGGATCTTTTCTCTTTCATAGTTTTGCTTTTGCTAGTCACTTCAAAGACAAGGTAGAATGTATTCACAAACAGATTTCGATTCTTCATCAGTCTCTGAACTGTATCCTCCCAAGCCTCCTTCATCCTATTCTGTCAATTTTTACTACAGTAACAGAGACAGCAGTTTCTTAAATTATTTTATCCACCCACCTCACCACCTGCTCCTTGGACCATATGCCTTTCCACTTTCTTAAACCGCTTGCACTAGTCCTTACACCTATAATAACACACATCAACATCTCTCCCTCTCTCTATACAGGCAGCTTCATGCTTGAACCCTTCTTTCTCTCTATCAACCTATCTCCCTTCTACCTCTTACTTCAAAACTTTTAGAAAACCATGTCTTCTCCAAAATAACCAAATTCCTTGACTCTAACAATCTTTTGGACACTTTGCAGTCTAGATTACAGTGTGGACACTCAACTGGGACAGCCCTCTGTAAAGTGGCTAATGGCTGCAAAAAATCCCACTTTTCTATACTCCTCTGCCATTGATACAATTAACCGATTACTTCTTGATCAGATTCTCCACAAACTTCTGAAAGCAAGTTGCTTCATGTCTCTCCTCCTATCTCACAACATTACTTTTGTGTGTCATCTGGCAATAACATCTCCCCTGCAGTGCCTCTGTCTGTGGGGGTGCCTCAATGCTGTAGTCTGGGTCCATTACTTTTCTCCCTGAACAGCCTTTCATTGAAAGACCTTATTAATATATTTGGCTTCAAGAATCATCTATATGCTGATAATACCCAAATGTATATGTTCACTCCTTATCTTCCACCTCAAATTTAGTTACAAATTTTAGACTGCCTCCTGCATTGTTCACCATCATCTGAAGATAAACATGTCCAAAACTGAACTTCTCATTTTCCTCCAAGATCTTTCCCAGCTGCTTAGGGGCCATATTTGATTCTTCACTTACCTTCTTCCCTCACATTAACTCCTTGACTAGAACCTTCCTCCTCCATAAAATTGCTAAAATCTGTCCCTTCCTGTCCCAAAAAGTACTAAAACTCTTGTGCGTTCCCTCATTATGTCCTACTTAGACTATTACAATGTAGTACTAACTGGCCTTCTGACTTCTCATCTTTCTCCTAGGCAATCTGTCCTAAATTCAGCTTTACGAATCATCCCACTCTCTCCAAAAACCAAACCTGCTCACATCATTCTTAGATATCTTTCATGGATCCCTATCCAGCATCATATCATTTACAAAGTCCTTCTTCTTACCTTGAAAGCTCTTCCAATGTTGCCCCATCTTAAATCTCTTCATTCATCTCCTCTTATGTTCCTGGTCACCTCTTTCACACAGCACACAATGCCCTTCTTGTTACACCATCCAAATTCTCTGCCCTCTCCGGTATCAAACCATTTTCACTTTCAGCTCCTTACCAATGGAACTCCATATCTCCTTAATTCCAGAACTATCCCCCTCTCTCTTTAAATCTACCCTGAAATCCTATCTTCTGGAGCACTAGTGCCATGCACCACCTTTTGGCAAAATCAGCACTTTATTTCACAGCACTTAACACCCTCTGTCTTAGGTTACCCATTTAAACAATAAGCTTCTTGAGGCAGAGACCTCTTTCCAGCTGTTTCTATGAATGCAACACTTATTTAATTCCCATATATTTATTGTAACATACTGCTATTGTAAGGAACTGCGTACACTGTGTGGTGCTGTATAAATAAAGATATACATACATTTTTAAGGTGACATTTATCATTTTAATATGTAATTTTTATGGGACATTCTAATTCAGATTACTGGTGGTTCTGATTAGCTCCTTAACTAATTTTAGTTTAAGTTTTCAAGAATTATTCACATATGTACTGAGAACTGTACATGGACTCAGTGGAGCAGCACTCCCTGTTACTGTTTACTGTATATTGGAAAGGTGTGACACATTAAGCATAAATGTGTCAGCATGACCTTGTGCCCTACGGTGAAATTGGCTTGCTCCAGTATAGTATGTGCATATGTATACTGCAGATTCAACAATACAAACAATTCCTAGTTCTGCAGATATTTCCCTTCCTAGTGTATGCTAGCCATGATGGACTATAATTTCCATAATCCCCAGCCACTCAACAACTGTGTAATGCATTAGAGATATTGCAAGTGCCTAAAGTCAAACTTCCCTATCAAGGCAAAGACCAGGTTCCGCCTGTTCTACAAGAATGCTGAGTAGAGGTAGATGCCAGGAATTTCCTATGTTCCCCTATCAATGTAAACCTAAGATGAGCTTTGTCATTTATCATGTTGGTAGTTGAATGCACAGGAATACCTTTTTTTATCCTAACTGAGAGGACTGTTTCACATATTTATCCTTTCTGCTACATCCTTACAGGGATCAGTGTTATTTAAAGCTTAGTGGTTTGTGTCCAACTGTGAAAACAGATCATTCTGACAGCTGTGACACAGTTGGATGTACAACTTTTCCGCTTGGCTTTCTTTTGGCTCAGGCTATTGTTCAGTATTTAATTTATAGTGCAATGGAGTTTGGGAGGAACTCCTTTCACAAGAAGAAAAAAAAAACTTTTTTTGAAGGATCCTCTATATTGATATATAATAGCTTTTCAGTGCCTTCAATTTCCAACTTGCAAGAGAGCAACAGTAAATTCAAAGATTTGCTTAGGCTGCCTGATCTTTTTCCTGTTCCGCTGCAAGTAAAACATGTTTTGAATCCAAGTCTAACAGAATATTGTGTGTTTCATTTATTGAAAGATAAGATTGTACATAATTTAATTCCAGTGTGCAATCCACATCCTGGAAATTAAATATTGTTAGGGTGTTTAATTAATTCCTTGAAAACAGTAATATAAAATGTCATATATAATATAAGCTTTCATAAACGTCTCCATAGAAAATAACAATGTTGTAAAGTATTGCTACATTGCATTAACCCATTGTATGTGAGAGACCACCAACACATTGCTACAAAATGCATTAAAGAAGTCTCTAGCATCCAAGCATTTAAAAGAAAACAATATCAATAGATGTATATGGCTCATAATTAGTTAAATCCCTTCAGGACTTGGGCTATCTCACTCCTTTGGAGTGACAGAGGGGTGCATAATGCATTGTGTACACTTCTGGCATTCAAAGAGTAAAAGGAGAAGTATGAAATGCTTTTTAACTATAGGCAACGTCCTCACAACTATGAAAACTATTGGCGCGATGCAGGAAATGTGCGCAAATGCTATTTCCGGTGTGAAAACCACTAGGGAATAGGTTTTGCATGATTTTGTTGAATTGCACATGAAAATTCAAGATTCGAGAACGGCTGCGTATATTTATTATTTGTGGGTGTGGCTAAGATTAACGTATCTGTGTGAGTGGAATAGCAAATGCGCCTAATGCAGTAACTGTTATTGTGAATAAATGTATACGTCTGTGTAGTGTTGTCGTAAAATGACATTTTTTATGCGCGATTCAAGAAGCTTTCGGTATTTAGCTTCCTGGATTAGAACATGCACAAAATCTATCTGCGCACAAAAATGCCTTTATCCAATGTGAACATTTCTTGCATCGCGCCAAAAGTTCCTATAGCTTAAAACTTGTTATTCATAACCCCTGCAGATCAAGGAGATCAGCAGGGCTGGGTCATGTCAGGACCTGAATAAAAACTTATGGGAGAGGATGCAACTTTGCTATCTTCTCCATATAAGGTCTGTGACAGTGTTGTCAGGACTTCTTTAAAGAATACTGAAACTTCCCAAAAAGCAAGGGGGTAACAGTGAGCAAATGGGTGAATTCAAGGGATGCCAACTCAGTTCCCATAGCTATGAGCACAGTATCATTTAGCTCACATTGAGCCTTTGCTGCTTCATTTTAGGATTGCTTCAAATGTCATATTTCTTGCTAATCAGTAACTAGACTATGATATTTCTCAGTTTCCTCCTCTTACAGTATTTCTCAGACCCATGGACAGAGCTTATTTCTTGACATGCTGCCCCTGCTACTGCTACCACCATTGTTGTGCTTGCTGTCAGACGTGCTTCCCCTGTTGCCACTAGCGCTGTGTCTGCTGTCAGATGTTCTGCCCCTGCTGCCACCAATGCTGTGCCTGCAGCTAGCGCTGAACCTGCTGCCACCAGTACTGTGCCTGTTGTCAGACATGCTGCCCATGCTTCCCCCATTGCTGTGCCTGCTGCCAGTGCTGAACCTGCTGCCACCAATACTGTGCCTGCTGTCAGATGTGCTGCCCCTGCTGCAACCAGTGTTGAGCCTGCTGCCAGTGCTCAACCTGCTGCCACCAGTGCTGAAGCTGCTGCTAGCTTGTCTTGTAATACCCAGGACGGGGGGAGGAGAAGATGATGCCAAGTGTGACAGCAGAAGACCCTAAGTCACACTTGCCATCACCAAGCAGTGCCACCAGTGCTAGTGCTACTACTAAGAAGGTCCTTCAGCTTGTTAGTGTTAGGAGTGAAGGAGGGGGTAATTATATTTCTAGTCACTGTGAGGAGGAAGACTCTGGGGCTAGACTTGATGTGGTTGGTGTTATTAGTAGTAGCATTAATGGTGAAGCAGCAGGTGGGACTTGTGTTAGGGGAGTGGTAGGTGAAGCATTTGAGAGCATCCAGACTAGCGGTCAAGGGAGCCCACACTATTCCTCTGGCCCTGGGAGTCCCTTTCCCTTCACTACAGTGTCCAAGTGGAACATGATCCTGAAGGGGCCAGAACTGCTGGTGGATAGCATGCGCAGAAATAATAATACCACCACCACCACAAGCACAGATCAGCTGCCTGTGCCTGCTGATACTGCTGCCAGTCTGACTTCTTCACTTCACCAAGAAATAGTGAGTGTGACATAAGGGGATCCTCTGCCACATTGCTCATCACCTCCTCCAACCAGCAGTGAGATGTCTGTAATAGAGCAGCAGCAGCACGTAGGGACTAGTGGTGGTGGAGATGATGATGATGGAGAAGCTGGGGAGGGAGAGACATTGATGGCCTTTTTTGCAGAAACTAAGAAGGAATCGGAGACAGGTATTAGTATGGGCATCACCACTACCACCAGAAGTGAGCTTTTGTAATTTGCAACTGCTCTAATTCCTGCTGTTGCTGAGTTGGAAGGGCAGCAGGATGCTGAGAAGCAAGTTAGTGTGCCAAAGACCACCGTGGACACAGTGGGAATGGGTTCAACAAGTGATGTGGGACTAGAACAGGTTCCACTTGCCAGTGGCAGCAATAATCCTGTTCCTAGTTGCTGTGCTGATTCTGAGGGAGTAGCACCAACAGTAGCAACATCATCCGCTGCCACAGACAGTGAAGGAAAATGTGGAGGACAATAAGAAAGAGACCATTCTTCTCCATCTGTTCCCTATCCCTTGAAGTCATGAGTGTGGGTCTATTTTTCTCTTGGGACAGACACAGGGCAGTCATCGCCAACAGCAGTGTGAACAATTTGTGATAAGTCAGTGAGAAGAGGAAAGGAGGGAACAAACCTTGGCACAACTGCCCTGATAACACACGTGAAACACAGACACCATGACATTTATGTCAAATATATTAAAGCCAAACAACCACCACAGAAATCAAGCACCACTGTTGCTGTTCCCCCTGACTCTCCAGAAAGGCGAGGCAGAGATCAAAGAGATAGAAGAACAGAGAAACCCAAAGACTGGAAGTTCCATGATGAGTGAAACAACTAGCTTGCCATCACCTTCTTCCTCAAGGGTAACTATATCTTCTTCCAATTCACCTCGTTCATCGTTACCTCCCCCGCCAAATGATAGCCACTATGTTGATGTTAGGATGTGGCAGTTCATGTCCCCCCATTGCACACTGTGTGGTGCACTGACCACACATGATAGTTTGGTGGAGGAGAATCACAAGCAGGGCTTCAAGCGGCATCTGAAGAGATTCCATCCCTCAGAATATATTAAGATGTTGGCAGGGCAGGTTCATCATTACTATTGAACTGTCAGCAAGTTGTCTCGTGTCCTTAGTGGGGTGTGGACAAGGGGTATAGTGACAGCGGCAATACCTGGGTTCTGTTATCATGGTGTTTGGATACATTTATGCCCCCAGATATTATTTACAACACACACTGTGCACATTGCAGTTGCTAATGAGAGGCACAGTTCCTGCTCTCAAGGGAAAAATGTATATTCTAATAACTACAACAGGTGGAAAAGAATTATTGGTCAACTTCTTCTTTTCTCCGCGTATACTGGGGACTACTTATTGTGCTGCTACTGTCTCAGGCACATCACTGGAGCTAGTTGTGGCAAGTGAAACCTCAGCTATCACCCATGATACTGCTATTGCTGATCCCATTCCCTTTCACTGCCTAATCATCCTGCTGCTTAAACGACTCAGCAGCAGCAACAAGAACAGCAATTCTGCAATTATGGACTCAGAAAGACATTTCAAAATGGCCAGTGGCCACTGGCAAACATGACCTGCTGGCACTAGGCTAATAGGGCATTTTTTTTCTTAGTCCTACAAAAAAATAAACATGTTTTGGGGGTTTGTTTCTAACAAGCCTAAGTCCTATAAATCAGAGTTCCACAGAGGCAGAGACTAGAGGAGGGGAATCCTGTCATGACCGGATCTAGGAGCACAGTGGAATGACTAGGAAGATTACTGTATCAAAGGACTTTGAAGCAGGTAGGAGAAGCTCTACAAAACAAGTAGGGGGTTGCCATCTTCCCCACCTTTTCGGATTGAACACCACTGCATTGATCCTGAGTGGAGCGTGGTAGTGTGACCACTGCAATGAGACAGGTTGGAGGGGGGGAGTTTTATTACTGGCATAATGGCTGACCTGGATAAGCTGATGATGGAGGTACAAAGGCTATCTGAGGAGGATGGTGGAGCTTGGCTTAAGGAACAGATGGTGCAAATGGCAGCGGTATCAACAGTACAGTGGCGCCTGTATCTAGAAGTGGGTGGCCTGTGAGGAGAATGTGATCCAGGCCTCCAGAAAAGTTCATCCCATCAGGTGGTACAGAAAGGTGGAGGAGCAGAAGCCCAGTTGATAGGAGGAGGAGGTCTGCAGCGGTAAGTACTGGATGCAGCAGCAGATGTGTACACAAGTAAAAGTGACATGCTGACGTTCCTGGCCCATGGGCAGTGATGTCTCTTCTGGCAGCAGGAGCAGAGGAGACCTGCATAGGAAGTGTTCATGTATTTCAGCCTGTAGGGAAAGGAGTCTGTCCCCCGGCACTTCCAGTTCATCTCGGCAGGTGAAGCTCATGGGTCATGAAGTTGTTGATTGATGTTGTTGGGAACACCTGGAGCGAAATTGCTGGTGATGTGTTGGTGGGCACCTCTTGTTTGCCACTCACAGGGGCAGCCTATGTGCTATGACATCTGTTCAGAGTGGGCATGCTCTGTGTGCATGGCTGTTCTTGGGCACAGGACCTGTGGTGGCTGGTGCCTTGTTCCCCCTATGTTTTTTCCTTGCAGAAGCTGGCAGTTACAGATGGACCTGATACACAGTCCATATCTACAGCAGGATTCCATTTGGTGTCAGTTATGGAACAGCCCATGTTGCTTTTTGCACAGGGTCAGTTGGGAGGGTACTGTTATGGATTTTTTGTGATGCATGAGGTATATGTTGGGGGTATGGCAAGATAGGGCTTTTGGGGCTAGCTGGGTCCTGGGGTGTGGCCATCAGCCAGGGTGAATGAGTATTGTCAGGTACAGCTTATCGGTGAATAAAGGGTTTGGGAGGCGTCAGTACCTGCACAGATGGTGCAAGGAATTTTGGAGTCGAGATTGCATCATTCTAATGGTTTAGTTCAGTTGCAGAGGCTTGTGGTGTTCATTGGTTAGGTGTTGAGCAGATGACTGTGTGGATTGGGATGACAGGCCAGGGGGTTGAGCATGTTCTCTCTGGGGATGCATTTATTGTTTATGGGGGTCGTCCATCCTCTCCTGGGGTTCCACCCTTTGCTATGGGGGGATTGGGTGGAGAGTTGAATAGAGTAGTTGGACTTTCTCTGGCTTGGGATTTAGCAGCAGGTTTGAGTGCAGTGGGTGCGGCAGCATCTGTAGTGAATTTGGATGCACAACTATTGGGGACTGGGAGTGCTGTAATTTCAGCAGCTCAGGTGGTTTCAGGTTTGGAGGGATTTCCTAATTTGGCATATGGAGCTACCTACCTGCTGGTTGGGGCCCTTGGTTCTTCATTTGAAAGGAGAAGATTTGGACAAGTGAGATATATTCTATGGTACCCCTTGATGAGGCTCCCCCAGAGAAGAAGAATGAGGAGAAGGAAGGTAAGAATTATCTTAAGGTACATAAGGTATTTGATAATTAGGTCCAGGCATTTGAGATCTGGGTGATCGTGATCAGCTCTGTCCTCCTCCAGGACATGATTTTGAACATGTGGGATTTATGGCGGTCTCTCCTTGTAGCATTACAACAAGCAATTTCACCAGTGGATGGCCATTAGGAAATCTATTTTGTGGGATCAAATGGCTATCAGTCTTTGGCTGTATATTATGACATGACTAGCTATAATTCACATGACTAGCCACTTCTTTTGATAGGGCAGTTTCCCTGGTCTGTCAAAAGGAAAGGGGAGCATGGATGTGTCAGATAATGAATCTGCCTTTCATTAACTGCAGGTTCATCCAGACTGCCACCATCTTTTGGAGTGCAAGTTTAGGGACTGGTATTAAGTTGATCTTTGCCTGCCCAGGGGCTGCTTGATTTCTTGCTCACTCTTTGGTGCGGAGAGTCAGGGTGATTCCATCCTGCACTGTTTAGATTTTTATACATTGGGCTGGTAGGTTTAGATGCTTGTGTGCACCTTCTGGACAAGCTGAATTGGGTGTCATAAGTGTTTGAGGTCCCCCTTGCCCCAAGTAAGACGGAGAGTCCTACTACCTGCTTATGCTTACCTAAGGGTAACAGGGTAATCCAGATGTGGACCCCTTGCTCACAGTGCCTAGGGAGATCAGCTGCACCTCACTGACAAGGCCCAACAAGGCCGAAATGTACAGCTGGGGTTGGCTGCTTCTCTTGTTCACAGAGGAATTGCCAGGCACTTCGTGGCTGGACTGCCTTTTGGTAGGATCAGTATGATGTGCTTTAGGATATTTCCTCTCTGTGAAAGGCACTAGTGAGATAAAAGAGATTGCACCCTGGGTAGGATACCTATCCTATAGAGCCTCATCAATTCGAGGGTAGGCTCGTTCCTAGTTGAGCATCTCTGACTAGCTCTTTGTCCCTGCTTCTGCTTCCTGAGTATCAAAATAGACTTGGTGTCCATGTAATGTCAGCTTTTTCAGGATAAATTGGCTTATTCAGGGGTTATATTACAGGGAGACATTACTCTCGATGATAACTCCCTTGATTTTTAGATTAGATGGTTTAAGACAGATTTTTTTGGTTAGATTTAGACTGGTGGTATTATTTAGTATAGATGGCCATAGTTACTGCCCTGTGAGGCTGCTCAGATTGTTTTTGTCTGAATGGCTGATGGTGTTTGGCACTTTGCTTATCCATCAAGATGGAGTACCTTTGTTGAAGTTTCAATGTATTAGGGTTTTTAATTTGGGCCTCTCCTGATTGAAGGTGCCATCAGATAGTTTGGTGGTCATTTTTTTTGTATAGTAGCAGTTAACGAGGCCTCACAATAGGGTCTGGTTATGTCCAGCTGGATAGAACTGAGTTGTGATTCCACTCTGGGTAATTTTAATTATCTTGTTCTTGATTGTGCTTTAGGTGCTCGCCATATTGTATTTGGATGGGAGGTCATTCCTTCATTTACTGGGCCAGGATGGATGACATATGTCAATCTAATAGTTTTGAAGATTTTCCAATGCAGAGTGATATTTTATATAGAGGGTTTACAGACAAAGGTTACCTTACATGACTAGTAAGTAAGACAAGTGAAAGAGACAGACTGGAACCATTAACCCTTTGGCTGCCAGAGGGGTATCTAACACATTGCTTCATAATACATTGGATACTCCTCTGGCACTCAAAGGGTTAATAAAGTGGGCCCCATCTGCTGCAGTCTCCATGGTTCTAGTTATGCATCTGCTAAAATATTTATGTGTTAAGCAGCCCCAGATAATTTTGCACTGGGGCCCACCAATGACTAATTACTCCACGGAGTGAGCTGAATTGAAATTAGAAGTATCATGATAATGAGGCAAATGAAAGGGCACCAGTGGCTTTTATAATTAAACTAGTGTAAAAGACCGTGTACACGGTCCAAAGTGCATCACTCAGAACTACACCTACCAGTGTTCTATGCATTCGGGCAGTCTCTACTGCACATGACTGCATCAGACAAACATACATCTGGCCTTCTATTATTAGTGACTGCAGTGCACTGAGGGTAATTATCCGTCTGAGTGCCAGACAGGTGTACAACATTTTGCAAAACAATGTGTTCAGCATCCCTCTGTCGCTCAAAGGTTAAAAATTGGCCAGCTTTGAGACAATAGAGTATATTAAAATATATTTGATGTACAAACCCAGTCATTTTCAAATAACTAGTACTTTCAAAAATAAATTGGCCGGTTGGAAGCTTGTAGAGTCAAGACCTGGACAGATTACCACAGGTTCTGCTTTCCTCCCAGTGCACCCAGTGTGTGTATGTACAGCGGTGATAATCACAAGTAAAAGACTTGTCAGTGAACAATGGGCTGTTGAATTTAAGCCTCATCAGAGAGGACAAAAATTCAAGATCAGTTATTTACTGTACTGCCCCTTTTTATTGGTAGTTTATTTACTGAGATGTGAATGCTGGGAGCAGTGTGTAAGGAAAGCCACTTAGGCATTGTGTTTCTGCTATCGCCATTGTAGGTAAATCATTGAGAGTGGTTATCAGCTTCATAATGTCTCCATACACTGTAGCAATAAACATTTATTATTAACTTACTTAACCCTTTTGAGTGCTAGCGAGGTATCCAGTGCATTGCAATTCAATGCATTGGATATCTTTCTGGCACTCAAAGGGTTAAAAATTATCCTCCATAATGATCATATGCACTATATAAACATTTGTACTATTATGAAACACAAAAAAGCAAAATAAAAATGGGGGGTCGACAATAATGCCTTATGACACTGAGAAAAAGTAACAGTAAATGATATAAAGCACTCACATGTTAAAATAGCTGCCTACATGCATATCCACATATACAGCAATACAAGCTTGCCTACCATCTCTGCTTGGCCAGATGCTCTTGTCAACGGCAAAGGAAACAAACCGGAACCACTCCAGATTCAATGTCCAGTTTTGCTGCTTTCTCAAGACATATAGAGCATCTGGCCATATGCAATGAACAGAGATGTAAGAAAATGGGGTTTTGTACCCCTTGAATGCATTGGATACCTCTAGTATTCAAGGCACTAACCCCTTGAGTGACAGAGGGGTATGCAATGCATTGCTAAGCAATACGTTGCATACCCTTCTGGTACTCAAAGGGTTTAAAGTCCCAATTAAATCAATGGAAATTTGAAGGGGATTTTTATCTGGTGTTTTGGTGCAATTTGTTTGGTTCTTCATGTTTACTTAGTACTTCAGCCTCACAGTAACCATGGACATTTTAACCTTTTGAGTGCCAGAAGAGTGCCCCTCTTTCACTGAAAGGGCTAATGCATACAAAAGGTGCCTCCTAGGGTTCACCAGTACTCCCAGTTTTTGCAGACAGGAACCAGTTTAATCCCGTAGCCAGCTGGTCAGTGAGGAGAGAAACATCTACACATACGTGTGGCAGCATACATGTGACAGAAAGAAAATTCAAAGGAGCAGTAGAAAAATATATATTGTAGGAGCTTTCCTACTCAGTAAAGCAAGAGTACTCCCACTGCTGATAGATACATATTTCTTTTTTTTTTCCTTTTCATTACATTTACAGTGCCCTCTAGTGGTCAGATCCCAATTACTTATTCTTTTAAGTTCTATGGGAGAGGCGAGTCACAGGCAAACAGTTTTCCAAAGAATGTGATAGAAACTGCTCTCACCTACCTCCCACAGTGCCCCTCTTTGACACTCAAATCCCTCTTTCCTACCCTGATGATGATTTTTTCAGGATATCATAATGTGTAGTGTGTAAATAAGTGTATCATATTGTTCCATATAAATGAAACTCACATAAAAGTTAGCTGTCAGTAGGTCATGATGTAACCTGACAATTCTCAGTAATGCCCAGCCCACCAGTTACACCCTCAGCAATGCTCTCTAAAACAACAGTGTTGCTCTTTGGCCATTTGAATTGTTGGGAGATATGCTGTCAGTCTGAAATTTGAGAAAGTAATCATGCAGCAATGCAGCAGTCTGCTTCCTGGCAATTTGAACCTTTATAGCATTTGAATAAAACAACTGACAACAGTGGGTGTACTCTTGTTTTAATCAGCAGAGAAATCCTTATGACATATATGATTTCATAAACAAAGTTTACTGCTCCTTTAAGAGGACTCTAAGTGATAACTTATATTTGGGTGCTCCATGCACAATTACCCAGGAGCTTCAGGGTTTCATAAAATTTCCCTTCTTTTTACTATTTTAACATCGGAGTTGTCTTGATGAATGCCTCCTACCTTCTACATAACACTGTTTTGTCTTCCTTTTATCTTTTGCCTCTTTGCAGAACCTTTTTTTGCATTACGATGTATTGATGTGCTTTGTTTGTGTGCCCAAGAACAGAGAATGGAGCTTCGCTCTTCCCTACCATAACAATATGGATGTTGTTTGCTTGTGGAGCCGCATAATAAAGAGAACAGAATTCAGAAACTGGTATCTCTGTGATTTACTTTCGACTCTGCTGTCTGTTGAATATTTCAACTAATCCATTTGTTCCAGAGCAGTGTATAAATTAGTGGGGATTTTTTTAATTATTTTGTCTGAAAAAGTCCTGAAATTGCACAGATGGAAATTGAGCACCATTGTCAAGCTGATGTTTATTACAATATCCTTCACAGTTAAAGACACTTTGTAGAAATTGTATTAAAGCTATTGTCATGGGACTTGTCTTGCTACTTACAGTTGTAATCAACAAGTTTAATTAGAACAAGGAGTGCCAGGGGCACAAGTAGGGCATGGCACGATATTATTTAAAATACTTTTTGATCATTACTCTTATGAACAAGGTAAGAGAACTGCTGGGAAGGGCAACTACTTCTCAGATGCAATGAATGATGGGGGAACACTGAGAATGAATAAAGCTTTTTATTCTTATTTTATTCTTGGGGATTTTGCCCTCTCAAGTGCTTTTCAATCACATTTTTCACTCCCTTCTGAGGTTACAGAAAATAATTTTCCATATTCATATCAGTCTGAACCAGTCAACAGACAGTACATCCCTAAAATGTTAGGCAAATCATCCCTGCAAGAGAGAAACCGAAAACCCATAGACATACATCTTATTCACTACTGGGTTTCATCAGTGGGATGCAGATGGTTCCCTTATGTCGCAAAGAGAGCAAGAGATCATGCCTGGGATACCATTCCACTTATCGAGACAAAAAATCTAAACAAGATATGAATACTGCTGCAGCATGCTACTACTACTTCTAATCTGAACAAGATAGAAAACCTGCTGGAGCATGTGATTACTACTTCTAATCTGAACAAGGTAGGAGAACTGCCAGAGCATGCTACTACTACTTCTAATCTGTACAAGGTAGGAAAAACTGCTGGAACATGCTACATATTCTGAACAAGGTAGGAAAAACTGCTAGAGCATGCTAATACTTTTAATCTGAACAAACTAGGAACATTGCTGGAGCACTCTATTACTCCTAATCGGATAAAGTAGGAGAACTACTGGAGCAGGTTACTACTTCACTCCTGAAGAAGGTTGGAGAGCTGCTGGAGCAGAGAAACATATTAAAATAGCTGATGAGGCTGAAAAAAGATGTGTCCATCTCTTGCCATATCCCCTTTATTGATCAAGAAGAAGGCAAATAAAAACTATTGAAGACTTTTTTCATTAAGCCCTCAAATGGGAAAACAAAATTCCTTCATGACTCCAAAAGGCAGTTGGATATTTCCATGGATCAAAATCATATCAGCTGTGAAATTAACTGTCATTATTATCAAAAATGTTCTGAGCTAGAAAGATATCCAGTATGTTTTGACAGCATCTAGAGCAGAGGTTCTCAACCCGTGCCTTCAGTGGCCACTAACAGGCCAGGACCTAGGAATTTCCCTTTAGAACACAAGTGTGTTAATCAGAGGCTCATTCACACGATTAACCCACCTGTGCTCATAAAAGGAAATTCTCAAATTCTGGCCTGTTAGTAGCCACTGAGGGCACGGGTTGAGAACCACTGATCTAGAGTATCGGCAAATCAGCTTCCCAGAGCAAATAATTCTACAACCTTACTGCCCTTTCTATAGAAAATACCTGGCTTTGTTTTAGTCAAATGCAATTTTCTTCTACACCCCCTTGCTTTTAATAAAGAGATCTCCAGAAAGTTCAGTGAAATTTCCTTGAATATATTTTAATTAGTAATCATATTCCCCATATACACCTCGTACATCATGTAACAACTATACAATACCTTCTTAAAGGCTAGATGGTTCCCCAGTCCACTACAATAGGGCCCTATGCACAAAAAGGTGGCTCCAGCTTGGGTAAGCATAAGGGACAAATGTAAATATTCATGTATTTAACCCTTTGAGTGCCAGAGTGGTACGCAACGCATTGCAAAGCAATGCGGTGCGTAACACTTTGGCACTCAAAGGGTTAAATGTGACTTGTAATCCTTTCAGTAATCGAGGGGCATGCAATGCAATACGTTGCATACCCCTCTGACACGCAAAAGGTTAACCCCCCCCCCCCTTGAATGTTAGAGTGATCTCCAACACATTGTTTCGCAATGCACTGGAGATTTCACTAGCATCACAATGTTAATCTTTTTGATTAATCTGGTTGAAAGCACCACATAACCCTTTGAGTGTCATTTAACCCTGTGAGTGCTCAGAGGGTTAAATTAATTAGAATTTGGGTAATCTTTATTTGTTTCTATGGCATACTTGGTTTGCTCCAATTTAATTTTTAACATATACCACTGTATCAAAATATATAGATATATACCAATGATCAGCAACAGCTTTGTATTGGGAGAGAGAAAAGCAGCTCTTGTGAGTCAGACAGATGAAATAAAATAAAAAAAGACGTTATTGATGGAAAAGAATATCTTTTTTTTCTTCTATCCACCAGAAACCACCGGAGTACAAATCAATTTTCTTCTCTTCAGACTTCAATATCAACAACTTTTCAATGCCAAAAATATCAGAAGTAAGAACCAGACTGCAGCTTCCTTTATTTAGTGATGGCTGTGCTAAAGTTTAGGAAATAACTGCTAGCCATAACTAAAAACCATCACAATTACATAGTAACATAGGAAGTAACATGATAATGCATGATAAAGTCATGCATTTATCAAGTTCAGCCTTTGCCATATCACTCCTGTTGATCCAGAGGAAGGAAAAAGTATGCATTGAAGTAATTTCCAATTAAGCCCCAAAAGTGTAAAAAAATTCCTTCCTGACTCCAAATGAAAGTCCGATATTTTCCTGAATCAACATTTATCTCTGTATGCATTTCCTTACATAGCTTAGTGTTATTAGCAAACATTGAGACATTACTTTCAATTTCTACTTCTAAATAATAAACAAATTAAAAAGCATTGGGCCTAGGACTGAATCTTGTGGCACCCCACTTACAACTTTAGACCAACCTGAAAAGGTTCCATTTACAAGTCTCCGTCATCTATAAGATAAACAGTTCTTTGTTCATGCACAGATCTTACCTCCCAAAGCTTTTCTAAAGTCCAAATATGCTACATCAGCAGAAGTACCCTTTTCCAAATTACTACTTACCCCTTAGTAAAATGCAAATAAATTAGTCTGACATAAAACCATGCTGGCTCCTATTGGTTGTCACATAGTCCTAAATACTATCGGTTAGCAACCCATCTAATATCTTACACACTATGGAAGTCACTTAGGTCTATAATTTACTAGTTTAGATCTTTCCTCCTTTTTGCAATATGCCTGATGATAGTGAATCAATAAATATAAAGTATAAGGGTCTTGCTATTACTGAAATAAGTTCCTTACATACCCTTGGGTGTACACCATCAGGTTTCAGTGCTTTATTCAGCATAACCTTCTCCAATCTCTTTTGAACTTTGTCCCCTGTAAGTCATGTAAATGATGAATGAAATTCTGTGATTCTGTCTTTTTGCCCATAACCCACCATTTTTGCTTCTTTTGAATATACAGAAGAAAATAATGTGTTTAAGGTGTTAGCCATAGCCTTATCCTCACTAATTAACTTCCTTGTCTCAGTTTTCATAGAACCAATATAATCCTTAATATTTTTGCCATTTATATACTTGTAGAATTGTTCATGATTTATCTTGCTCTCCTATGCAATACTTTTCTCATTTTCAATTTTATCTAGCCTAATTGGTTGTTTGCAGATTCTGTTACCTTCTTTTATATTATTTAAAATATGTATCTGGCCAGGCTGACATAAACAGTTTGAAAGCCTGTTTTTAGTTCTCATTCCCATGCAAATCCTTTTTAACATACTGGTCTTAATTAGCTCCACCTGTATTTATTCCCCATTGTGTGTGTGTATATATATATATATATATATATATATATATATATATATATATATATATATATATCTAAGAGTATATTAAACAAATTCCATGATTCTTGTACATTTTTTTTCTTTGAAGATTACATACCATTGAAAGTCCTTTAATAGTCCCTGCAGCATTATAAAATTAGCCTATTTCAAGTTGAATGCTTTGATTAAACCCTTGTTAATGTGTTTCTAATAACACATTTTAAAGGCTGCCATACTGTGGTTACTGCTGCCTAAATTTTCCCTGATCTGTATATTGTTTACCGTTTAAGAGTAGTTTGAGATCACTTGGTCCAGCTAAGCCTCTTTTATACTTGGCTCCTCTACTAGTTGGGACATGAAATTGTCATTAACCATACTTAAAAATTAGTTTGCTTTGTTGAGCTGGAAGTCAATTTCAGGGTAGTTGAAATATCCCATTATAATTGCATTTCCTGACTGAGAAGCCTTTTCCATTTGCAGTAACAGTTGATCTTCTACAAACTCCCCAATATTAGGTGACTTGTAGCAAAGTCCCATTAACATTGTTTCATTATGTATTTCCTAGTGTGTTCAGAGACATAAATAGAGAAGAGAAGAAAAATCTTATAGCAGCACCATACCCACTCCTATAAATGCGGGACAGTGGGATCAATGGGGCGGATGGATCAGTGGGGGAAAAAAACTAATAAAATAAATATAAAATATAACCTTTATTGATAACCTATTAAAAACTAGCGACTTAAAACACATAAACAATCCCAATAACTTACAGAGAATTGCTAAGTAGCGTGCAGTCCTAACGCCATAAACCTTGTGCCGTTAGTAACTTAAACTCCTTTTGTCTCAATATACTGGGAAACTCCTAAGTAGCCCATACACTGGTGCCTAAATTAAATATTCATAATTACCAGAGTCACTTAGGATGTAATGGTAATATAATAGAATGGAGGCTCTAAATAACCAATGTAGTCTGCCTGCATAGATTATTGAAAGGGAAATTCTATCTCCCAAACTTTTTGCAGACCGGACGGGTCCGTACAGTGAATCCTCTCTGACTGCCTTCAGTCAGCTAGTGTATTAAAGCATAAGAGAGGGTGGCTGCAAAAGTTGATCACTCAAAAGAAGTGAGACGCTCGCTACAGGGAATCCCGGCGGTCTTGTCCAAAAAATCATTTGGTAAAGAACCCGCTGCGTGAGTGATCTATAATGGTCAAAAAATGAAAGAGAGAATTGTAGAAGTATTAAACTAACATTATTAAGTAAAGGTGCAATGGGACTGCTAATAAACTAATACAAATGGTCTATGCTCAGAGACCCATGTGATTTCTATGAATGAACCCGGTGACAGGGTTCACTTCAAGCGATTGTACTGGAGCCAGCTTATACAGCCGCTCCAGTAGTAAAGAAGGCAAAAAATGCCTTCCTTGTCGTCTCATGGATCATATATCCTAATGGATAGACGATCCATGATGGGGGGTATCAGGAGGGCTCCTGATGGCCCCCTCGAGGTCTGAAATGATTTTATATTACAAGAAAGAGCATATAACCGATGTGATCCATGATATAGGGGTGTCAGGAGGGGTCCTGATGCCCCCCTCCAGGTCTGAATTATATACTTTTAATAATGTAACAACACACATAAGAAGAAAGCCCATATAACACATGTGAAACATATGTTATATGGGCTTTAGTGAAAAAGCCAACAATTGTCACCTGCATAGATCAACTCTCATACTGGATATATTTTACACATATACAGGCAAGGTATGCAGCCACATACCTTGCCTATTAACCCTTTGAGTACCTTTGAGACCAAAGTGGAGATGTTTGGCCATAATGCACAGTGACATATTTGGCGAAAACCAAACACAGCACAAACACCTCTTACCAACTGTCAAGCATAGTGGTGGACTGGTGGGCTTGTTTTGCAGCCACAGGACCTGGGAACCGTGCGGTCATTGAGTCGACCATGAACTCCTCTGTATACCAAAGTATTCTAGAGTCAAATGTGAGGCCATCTGTCCAACAGCTAAATCTTGGTCGAAAATGGGTCATGCAACAAGACAATGATCCCAAGCACACCAGTAAAGCTACAACAGAATGGCTGAATAAGAAAAGAATTAAGGTGTTGCAATGGCTCAGTCAAAGTCCAGAACTCAACCCGACTGAAATGCTGTGGCAGAAGCTTAACAGAGCTGTGCACAAACAAATGCCCACAAACCTCAATGAACTGAAGCAACGTTGTAAAGAAGAGTGGGCCAAAATTCCTCCAGAACGATGTGAGATCTTGATAAAGTCATACAAAAAACGATTACTTGCTGCTAAAGGTGGTTTTACCAGCTATTGAATCATAATGTATACTTAGTTTTTCACACATGGCTTCTTCATTTTGGCTTTATTTATTTATTTGTTTATTTTTCCTACAGCAGTTTTTCAATTATCATATTTATGTCAAATGTAAACTATCCTTCTTCTTATATTACTGATACACATTACTTATTGGTCATAGCAATGGTCCCAAGTGTGGTAGATGGTAGCAACCCTTCTTCACATCCCTCCTCCTCATCATCTGTGCTGCTGTTAATATATTTGTCCTGGCTTTCTCTGTCATGTGTTTTTCCTGATACCTGATACTCAGATGGTATGAGATCTAGGTTCATTTTTAACAATGTTAGTCTCCCAACATTGCTGCTTGATAGTCGCGTCCTGCGGCCATTAACAATGTAACCAGCTGTACTGAAAACCCACTCAGACTCAAGGCTTGCTGGAGGACATCTAAGGGTTTGCCAGTAGTCCTTGGGGTCATTGTTTCTGCCTAGAACTTAGCTATCCTGCAAGTATGCAGAAACCATCCCACATGCAGTGGGACCACTTCTAGGAGCAACATGGTGTTCCTGTGTGTCAGTTGCTGACCCATACTCAGGGATCAAGTCCCAAAGAGATATGCTGCCACCCCCAACACCCCCACCAATGTTGGGTTTTAGCTGCCACTGCTGAGACCCATGAATTGCCCTGTGTTCATAATGGGATATTCTGGTTGATGATGTAGGTGCTTCTGCTGGTTCAAATGCATTTACTATGCTGTCTAGATGTTTTTTGTGCCCTCACCTTCTCCCTCTTATCCTCCACAATGCAACCCTCCACTCGATCAATATGCATATATCAATATTCCTTGACAGAATCCGATTACTCAGAGAGTTGCTGCTGATTGTCATTACTCCTTGTTGTGACAAACTGAAATTTTGTGTTTGAAGCAGGGGGTCCAGCAAAGAAGGAAGAATGCATTCGTCATTGCTTTTAATGGACACTATGCGAGGATCTTGTCCAAAGCATGCTAATGTCCTTTACCAGCTGGGGCATGTATGTGTTGTCATTATGGTAAGATTCCTTAGCCATGGTTTTTATTCATTTTTTTCCTGCAATAAAAAGATCAGTGGTAAAATTTCACTAATTCCTTCCCCAATGCGACTCACCAGAATGGTTGCCTCCTCAAAGGGTTTCAGCAGCTCATATACATCGCACATTAGTTTTCATTGGCCAGGTGACAGAGAGGCTCCCTCCAAAGCATTTCAGTTTTGCATGCTGTATTCGGTAATGTCCTTATTCTGTTTGTACAAACGCTCTAGCATGTACATTGTGGAATTCCACCTGGTAGAGACCTCCAATTTCAGCTGGTGATGGGGCAGGTTGTTACGCTCTTATATGGAATATAGAGCATTGCGTGCACTGTAAGAGCGACTAAAATGGGCACAGATTTTATAGGCCATAGTAAGCATCTCTCTGAGGGTTTTGGATTCTGTCAGGAATCTGGTCACAAATAAATTTAGCACATGGGCAAAGCAGGGCACATGCACCATATCACCTATTCTCAAAGGAGTGATTATGTTGGAGCCGTTATCAGCAGACACAAAACCAGATTTTAAGGAGCAGGGATCAAGCCATTCCTGCTCTAGCTTACTTAAAACATCTAGGGCTTTGTGGGACTGTGTCCCAAAACTATCTGCATGTACAAGGTGGTGTGCCGATGGTATGGGCTATCCTGATGCTTCTGCTGCCACCTTTTAATCACACTGCCCGAACCAGAAGCATGACTACTGGCTGTCACCTGATGCTGTAAGTTAGTGTTGGCCACTTTTGGTGCTGGGAGGGAAAACGAGTGACCAGTCACAGTCTGTGCTCTGCCTACTTGTCCACATATATGTTGTTAGGTGGATTTTCCTGCCATAAACACTTTTCAGCCCTTTGCCCACCACACTAACCACCTGCTTGTACAATTCAGGCACAGCCATCCTGGAAAAATAACTGTGGTTTGGGATATGCCAGTGCTGAGCTACACATGACATCAGTTCTCTGAAACCTCAGTTTTCTACAAAGGAATACGGCAGCATGTCCACTGCCAACATCTTGGCAACCTTGCCATGCCACAGGCGTACTTTGGGATTGTTTTCGTGATGTTTTTGACTCCTTCCCAGGAACCCAATCAGTGTGGGTTGGCAAGACATGGCAGAAGAACCCTGGAACTTTATTGCTTGAACAACATGACTAGAGGAGAGGGTTGGAGGTAGAGGCAGCATGTGTGGGCAGTCTATGACTCTTGCCATCTCCTACAGCAAAGCCAGAGTCTTCACACTCCTCTGCAACAGGAGCCATAGGTGCTATTTGGAATTAACTAATTGTTGGCAGTAGCACATTCTTTGACACATAACTTCACTACTTCTTTTTTCTGCCCCAGGGCCCTGGGGACTTTGTGGAGTGCTTCTGCTGCTGCTGCTAGTTGTGGCACCTTTGACCTGTTGATAGTGTGTCTCCCAGTCAGACCTGTGGCTGTGCTTCAGGTGGGATTTCATAGAGGAGGTGCGTAGGTGTGAGCCTGCTTTCCCCCTGCTCACATGCTTTTTGCACAGACAACAGTTAGCAACATGCTTAGCTTTAGCATCCTAAGTGAAGTATCTCCATACTGTGGATTTCATGGACTGAGGGGTTCCTGAGGTGCTGCGGCTACTACTGGGGCTAGATGATGATGTAATTCTACTGCTAATACTTCTACTAGGTGTCAAAGATGCAGTACTTCCAGCAGCAGCAGAGGCACTCATTTCTAACATTGTGGATGTTAATAATCTGTGTTGTTATTGTTGTTGTTGCTGCTGCTGGGTACTCAACACAGTGTGTGTGGCTGAGTGTGATTTGGACTGTTGATAGTGTGTCTCCCAGTCAGACCTGTGGTTGTGCTTCAGGTGGGATCTCATAAAGGAGGTGTGTAGGTGTGAGCCTGCTTTCCCCCTGCTCACATGCTTTTTGCACAGACAACAGTTAGCAACATGCTTAGCTTTAGCATCCTAAGTGAAGTATCTCCATACTGTGGACTTCATGGACTGAGGGGTTCCTGAGGTGCTGCAGCTACTACTGGGGCTAGATGATGATGCAATTCTACTGCTAATACTACTACTAGGTGTCAAAGATGCAGCACTTCCAGCAGCAGCAGAGGCACTCATTTCTAACATTGTGGATGTTAATAATGTGTGTTGTTAATGTTGTTGTTGCTGCTGCTGGGTACTCAACACAGTGTGTGTGGCTGAGTGTGATTTGGACTTGGAAGAGGTGATGATACTGATGATGACTGATTAGGTGACTGTGTACTTTTTGCCATCTTTGCTTGTCCAGGGTCAGACTTTCCAATGGTGTTCTCAAACAGTTTATAGACAGGCACAATGCTCCTTTTCAATGGTGGAAGATTCAGCCTTTGCATTTCTGCTAACTTTATGGTTATGTCATCATCCTCTCCCTCATTCCCAACTTCATCTGTATCTGAACAAGAGAAGGATGCTGGAGGGATATATTCTAGATCTGCATCATCATCAGTCATCACTCATCATTAGGTCATCCTCAGCAGAATCGGCATCACCTGCCAATTCTTGCCCACTACACTTATATTCCTCT
This sequence comes from Rhinophrynus dorsalis, assembly GCA_037306005.1. Taxonomy (NCBI): domain Eukaryota; kingdom Metazoa; phylum Chordata; class Amphibia; order Anura; family Rhinophrynidae; genus Rhinophrynus; species Rhinophrynus dorsalis. The sequence goes on from CM074719.1 coordinate 574,039,834, forward strand.
AAGCTTTCAGAGGTCTCAAGCAATTTATTTTTACTTTCACAATGTTTGGTACTACTTTCAGGATAGCTGTTTGGTGCTTGTTTGTCTCGCTATCTGATGCAGCAGACTGTTCGACTGTTCAGCTGTTACACCTTCCTCTATTATGCTATTGTCATGATCAACACTAGAATACAACTTTTTGTCATCTTCAGTGTTCTTCTTATATGTCTTCTTATATGATTCTTTTATTGTACTGGCACTGGTGGTACTGGAGGTTTTGCTGGTACCTTGACAAATTGCATGCTCCCTCGGAGGAGAGGAATCATAATCATTTGTTGCACAGCTGCAGCAACCATTGCTGCAGTCAGTTGTTGAACTACTGCTTTACTCTCACATCCCTACAGTGCTCCACCTTTCCCCCTCCCCCTTCTGCATTTGCTGGATATTACTCAACTACTGTGTGTGTATTTTACTCTACAGAACACAACACAACTGATGGAGTGTCTTGACTTAGCCCAGTCAGCTGTATGTCACCTAATATATTTAGTTATTTGTTTATTTCTTTATTATTTTTTTTATTATTATTATTTTTTTACCTTGTCCACCCTATCTTATCACAGTCTGTAAAAAAAAAATTATAACTGAAAAACAAAATCAACAACTTCTTTCCCAGACTTCCCCAGCACAGAGACAATAACAGTAATATCATCAAGCAAATTGGTCCCCAGCTGCCTAAGTCTTGCCAGTCAGTCACATGGAATTTTTGGGTATTTGGCATCAACCACCTTCCTACCTTCTTCTCCCCAGAGTGCCCCCAGACTCTCCTAATACAGAGAACAAGATGTCCTACCTAAAAGACTCCCTAAACTAAACTTAAATTCTCCTATCTTCTCTAGCTGAAAAATTGTGCTGCTTTCTCCTCTCCCAAACAGAATGACATGCTGCAAGACCCTGACATCCTTGTATATGGCCGTAGAAAAGTGGAGAAAACTTTTGTGTGGTGGGGAAATAAAATTCTTCTTATTGATTTCAATGCAATGAGCTACGCAAAAAAAGAGGAAAAATGGCACTTCAAATTATCTAACAAGCGGTTAGTGCCATTATTCACAGATTTTGGTTTGAGGCAAAAGTTTTCTCCCATCCTTAAGTAGAACGCTGTATGTTCCCTTTTGAAAGAAATGTATCTAATCTTCTCTTAAATGTATCCATTGTATCTGCCATAGCCACAATATAACAGACCTTGCTGTAGAAAAACTCTTTCCTCTGATGAAGTCAAAACCTCCTTTCCTCTAATCTCAAGGGGCGGCCCCTGGTTATTTACTCAGTCCTTGGAATAAATAGCTCATCAGAGAGATCCTTATATTGTCCTCTCATATATTTGTACATTGTGATAATGTCTCCTCATAGTCGTCTTTTTTCTAGTGTAAATAAACGAAGTTTGTTTGTTGATAAAATCTATATTCCCATGGTATCCTATGGAGATTATGCACTAACATCTTCAACTGGCACATAGGGTCACAGACTAACAAAAACTGGAATGTGTATCACATTGGAGACATTATATCCTCTTTAATGCTTTATCACACCTCAGTGCTTCTGTCTACTGGTGTGATAAAGAGATAACTTTTCTAGAGCTGGAGACAGTGCATTGGCTCCATAGAAAATTGGAAAGTTTCTCACACTGCAAGACACTCTTTGTCACATCTTAGTTTATCTCTCCCCTGAACCCATTCTGGGACAAACCATTTGTACCACAGGGAAAAAATCTAGTGTCTCAAAACTATTATTGATTAAAATAGTGTTTTAAGCCCATGAATATTAGAGAAGTCTCCAACTCACTGCTTTGCTCCATGGAGACAAAAAAGCACCACCCAAAGACCCATTGCTTTACAATGCATTGGAGACCTCTCTAACATTCAATGGTTTAAAAGCCCCTGTTAAATGAATGAGATGTTTTATTTGTACCCGAGCAGAAGGAACACTAAAAACACCAAGCTCTCAGGTGCTGCTCAAGTTCCATGTTTCACAGTGAAGTGTCATTACTGAGAGGAGATTTATAAATCCACATTAGACTGGTTCCTCCTACAGACAGTGCAGCTCCTCGCATGAGAGAAACAGCAAAACCCAGGAAGTAAGTTTAGGCTTATGTTTGGTGCAGCTGATTCCCTCTAGGCACATGGAGAGCTCGGGCCCATGCTAGGGATATCCTTTCACTTAGGGAGACTAGAAAGAGTAATAAACACCCTAGTGGAAGGAAGAGAAGAAATTAAATATCTGATTCATGTTTTGTAGTGATAAGCAAAATAATCCTTTAAGGTAGTTTTTGTGTCTAGAACAGGCTGTGTTGTAACACTCCACTTCTATCCCCTCTCCTTAGCCCTCTTCCAACCCTTCTATCTACTCAGAAGACTATCCTTCTACTCAGCCCTCTCTCTTCCCGTCTCCTATTCTCTACAGCCCACACACCTCCCTTCAAACTCCTCCAGCCTGTTCCCCTCCCTTCAAACTCCTCCAGCCTGCTCCACTCCCTTCAATCCCAACCAGCCAAACTCTCATCTCTTCTCCTATTCCCTACAGTCCACACCCCTCCCTTCAATCCTCCAGCCTGCTCCCCTCCTTTCAGTCTCATCCAGCCTGCTCCCCTCCCTTCAGTCTCATCAAGCCTGCTCCCCACCCTTCAGTCTCATCAAGCCTGCTCCCCTCCCTTCAGTCTCATCAAGCCTGCTCCCCACCCTTCAGTCTCATCAAGCCTGCTCCCCTCCTTTCAGTCTCATCCAGCCTGCTCCCCTCCCTTCAGTCTCATCAAGCCTGCTCCCCACCCTTCAGTCTCATCCAGCCTGCTCCCCTCCCTTCAGTCTCATCCAGCCTGCTCCCCTCCCTTCAGTCTCATCAAGCCTGCTCCCCACCCTTCAGTCTCATCAAGCCTGCTCCCCTCCCTTCAGTCTCATCAAGCCTGCTCCCCACCCTTCAGTCTCATCAAGCCTACTCCCCTCCTTTCAGTCTCATCCAGCCTGCTCCCCTCCCTTCAGTCTCATCAAGCCTGCTCCCCACCCTTCAGTCTCATCCAGCCTGCTCCCCTCCCTTCAGTCTCATCCAGCCTGCTCCCCACCCTTCAGTCTCATCAAGCCTGCTCCCCACCCTTCAGTCTCATCAAGCCTGCTCCCCTCCCTTCAGTCTCATCAAGCCTGCTCCCCACCCTTCAGTCTCATCAAGCCTGCTCCCCACCCTTCAGTCTCATCCAGCCTGCTCCCCTCCCTTCAGTCTCATCAAGCCTGCTCCCCACCCTTCAGTCTCATCAAGCCTGCTCCCCACCCTTCAGTCTCATCAAGCCTGCTCCCCTCCCTTCAGTCTCATCAAGCCTGCTCCCCACCCTTCAGTCTCATCAAGCCTGCTCCCCACCCTTCAGTCTCATCAAGCCTGCTCCCCTCCCTTCAAACCACTCCAGCCCACTCTCCTCCCTCCAATATCCTCTGACCTCTTTCCTCCCTTCAGTCACTCCTACTTTTCCCCTCTTAGATTTCCTTAACTTGCTCCCCTCCCTTCACTCACCTCCAGTCTGACCCCCTTCCATCTTCTCTGCCCCACCTTCTTTTCGTTGATCTCCTCTAGCAACTTCCCCTCCTTCACCATCTTTAGCTTTCTTCCCTTTGCTGTCCTTTGCCCATAACTCTTTCCTGTCCCCTGATCTTCCGTGCTCCTTTCCTTGGCCTCCTATCCCTCAACCTCTCCCCTCCTTCCTTTCTTCTAACCCTCCACATTGTGTTCCGGATCAATACGGACAGACCCCCCTCCCCCAAATCAATTAGTGAAATGAATTGTAGAGGTTTTGCTCATTACATATCATAAGTACACAGATTTATAGAAGATAAATCCATCAGGTAAACTAAGCACATATATATTACTAAATTACTAAAAGTGAAAACAAACCTAAGCAATCATGTTGAGACACCTCTAGCACTGAAGGGGTTAAAGGCCCCATTTAAACAAACTTGAATTTTTATTTCTCCCCTGTGGTGTAGTTGGTTTGGGCCAGAATTGCTCCATTTCTATTTGGAACATCAGCATCAATGTCCACTGAGCAGCCAAAATATGCTTTCAGTGGTCTTTTCTAGCATAAAAAGTAAACTCCCTCAGCAACAGACATTAACCCTTTGAAGCCAGACAGGTATCCAAGGCATTGCGCTGGAATGCACTGGATACCTCTTTGCCACTCAAAGGGATAAAGAGTCTTGCACAATGAATAATGATCACTAGTGTGCAATAGCAGAATGCAACAAACAGGTAGGACTGTGATAACCAAATGTGATATGGTCAGTCATTGCTGACTATGGTGAGATCACCCATCCATGCAACAATATACACTTGGGGATTTTCGTACTTTAAATAGGTCCAGCAGAAAGAGAAGAGACACAAAGTTGCCATAGACATCTACATAGTCTACAGGCTCTATTTTATTATTATTATTATTATTATTATTATTATTATTTTTATATTTCTCCCATTAACTGTGCTGACCACTGTCTGCACCTACCATGTTGGCTTGGGACAGCCAGAGCAAATATAATTTATCTGCACCAGATACCTACTCCTGGTTTATAGTGGCCATTTTATTGCTGTAATATGATTGTTTTAATTATTTTTTACAACCTGTACAAACCTGTGACTGCATTAGGTACAGGATGGCCATCCCCTGATCTGTCATTAGAGATGCTTTATTTTCCAAAAAGAGTGATAAACCAGTTGGCAGCACTTTATAGATGTAACACACTATGGGCCGTATGTTCAAAGGGATAAAGACAAAAAAAATGTTGTATGAAAGACAAAAAATAAGTAATTGAATGCATGAACGCCATATTTTCTATAGAGTATACGAAAAAAACTAGTAATGTCCGTTGTGTACGACACAATTCCAGAATTGATGGGCAAAGGGGCGTGGCTAGGGTATGGCTAAACTATTCTCCAGTGTCATATAGAGGAAAAGAAAGTTTGTCATAACTAATGACAAAAAAATGTCTTTCAAAAGACAAAATTTGTACGTTAAGAAAAAAGTGGAGGGAATGTGTTCTGAATGTGAGAATTTTTGTCTTTACTTAAGACATTTTTGTCATTTGTTAAGACATTTTTTAAGACATTTTTGTCTTTAGTTAAGACATTTTTTGTCGTTCCATACGGCAATTTCAGTCAGGAAAAACTATCCAATCACAACCGACACTCTCTGAAAATATTAATGATCCCAACGACACTGTACTTTGAAAATTCGTTACAAACAACTAAAGCTATTTCACTACTTCTTTGAACATATGGTCCTATGACAGATTTACGCTATATGTTGATTGATAATCAGCCTAAACTTCCAATAGGTGGGGACTGAGGCAGAAAACATACAAAGGGAGCACTGTTGGATTAATAAGTTAAACATGTTGGCCCCAAGAGGTCTAAATGAGGACACTAATGATTCATGTTTTTATTAGAGGGATAGTAAACCTAGCAGTGAATATTTGGTTGTGTTGAATCTTTTGTCACACTTTATACTTATTACTCTTCAGGACTGACACCAGTCCAGGGAGCCAGCAGGAATCGATCCCATTAAATGGGTGTTGCCATGTAAACTCTATCCCTGCTATAGGATTTGGCATTGATCATTATATTCCTCTTACTCTTGGCAGACTTACACCCCCTCATTATCAAGCTTTAAGTGTGCCTGACATGGATGATCCGTGTTGTATATCTTGTCCTGTATCTGACTGTATGTATGGTTTGTTTTTCTACATTTGAAAGCTATGAATTTAGTGACAAGCATGTTTATTCAAGTACACCTATAACATTGGTACACCTACTTTGGCCATGCAAAGTTTCCTATCATGTTTTCTTCTTCTGCTTATGACACTCAACAGAATTTACATCTCTTAACAATGAGAATAGTAACTTGAATATTTTGATTTGTGATTTCTCTCTTCTATCAAGCACTTATCACCATTTCCATTCTCTCATTATTGTTGTCTCATTGTTCCTGTGCGGAGACATCTTATACACAGTTTGTTTGTGTCCATATATTACAATCTATTATGTCTCGATAATCAATCAGTATATTGTACCTTTCTGTTATTATGTACTTCCTTAATATATTCATCATGATGCTGTATTTGCTTTAGTCTTTCTCCCTCAGTGTAATTTATGTTATCGTTATGATACCCACAGCAGGCTGTGCAGTGCACTGGAGGCTTTTTCCTTAGTCTCTCCTCATGCTTGTTATCTCATGGTGGGTGCCGGTTGCTGGTGTATTTATCAGTTTATTGTAGTCTATGTTTATAATGGACAGGTTCCTTTGATGGGCTGTTGAGTTATAATTACCTTTTTATCTTTCTGCATTTTTTTCTTTCTATTCTGCAATTTATTTTTTCATTTACACAATTAAACACCTTGTATTTCTTATGTATTTAATTCACCTACATGGTGTCTGCAGTTGGAGTGTTGACTGCTAACTGACGAAGTCACTAGTGTCTTTTTTGCTTTCCCCAGGCATTGGTGGACTATTAAATATCTGGATGATAGACTGTGCATTGCCTTGATTAAGGTCCCTTATGCACTGGAATGTTGACCTAAAATAAAGTTGCCTTCTTTGCCAGAATAAATCCCACAGGTGTTGCCCTCTTCTCTCTGCTGTGTGATAGATATATATATACACACACACATACACACACACACATCTCTAACATGCTACAAATCATTGAAATGGTTGAAATGGCTTATGAACAGTTTAACGTCTGTTTTGCATAATGACCTTGTTTCTGAAGAATGACTTCATCTGCCACAGTACTAGTTTCTGTAATATTGTACTCAACATCTGTTCCACCCACCTGTGTCTTCAAACACTAATGAAGTTCGAATGTGAAAACATCAGAGTTTGTTCATCATCTCAGTTTCTAATTGTAGAAAAGTCTGATAAAAAACATTGCACTTTTCTGCAAATGCACCAAATTCAGGACACTGTTCAGTATTTGGGCAAAATCCTCTGTATAGATACAGAAATAACACAGCATAGCTCTGGTTGAGTTTGGCAGGATGTAGTTCTACATGTAGGATGACCATATTCAATAAGCTACAGCGGTGCAATTCTGGAGCAAACCAACTGCTCTATAGGGGAGTAATAAGCATTCCCAAAACTCTTGTTGATGATGGGGCTTTTGCATTGCTTTGGGCACATCCCTAGCAAACAAAGAATTAAATGTCCCAAGAAAATCAATGGGATTTGTTTTCATTTCTCTTGTACGGTGGAGCTGGTTTGCTTCAAAATGATTCCACTTTTCTTTTGGATGTAAAGCCATAAGGGCAGTATTCAATAAAATACATATGTGCAATTCTGGAACAAACCAGCTGTTCCACGGAGGGAAATACAAAGTGTAACCTTAGCATTATGCTGACTATTCACCGCACAGAAGACACATTTCTAATGCATCCAAACAAGGCAATGCCATATTGGCTCCCTGCTTATCCAACTAGACTAGTTCTTGATTAACCCTTTAAGGACCAGCGGTCCTGGGACGTTTTGGTGCCGATTTAACCTTTGCCGACGTGCCGGTGCACATGACCTGTTGCGTGTATCGGCACGCCACTTTGGGGCCTGAAAGAGATCACTCCAGTCTTGGAGGGGTCAATTTTAGGCAACATGCAAGTTTAGAGAGAAAAGGGTCTTTCCTCTTGGTCTGGTGGCTCCTGTTCTGGAAGTGTACCTAGCTGAGAGATATAAAGAAACACTCAGTGGACTGGTAACTCCCATTAGACATGGTAACATTGTGCGTTTGGTAAACAGAAGGGAGACAATGTGGGTTTTGAAAATGGGTACTCCTATTCCAGGAAGGTTGAATTCGCAATGGGATTTGAGATATATTTTCTCATTTTAGCAGTTTGCCCATCACACTCATATTTTTTAATACATCTTGAATCATATGTGCTCATGAATAATATACATTTATAAAAAGAGAGGTCTGTGTTTTATTTATTAGATCTGTCTTCAGTAAATAGGGCATTTAATTCTGCCAAATATTATAATTATAATTTAATCAGAAAGTAATAAGTTAGCAACAAATGATGTCACAATATTTTTTTTTTACTGACCAATTGTTTAAGTTTTGTGTACCTTATAATATACCCATATTCAATAAGAGCAATATGTGTTTGATGAAGAGCTCATAATATGTGTGAAATGTGTAAACATATGAGTATGGCATTTTAAAGCACATAGAACTGATAATTTCTTGCAAGTCATGTTTGATTTCAATGTGTGTTAATTGAGGGCAGATGTGGCAAGGTGGATCCCCCCTCTTTTCCCCTTTTCACTACCTTATCACACATAGTGCACAGTGCAGTCACTGATTATTGCACTGTTTCTGTCCCAAAATGATATTCCCACACACATGATTTCAGTGAGGGGAGAGGTGGAGAATAATGGCCTTCTCCAGAAGCATATTTGGTGGCTGGGGCAGGTACTACTATCACTAAATAGATCAAAAATTATTACTTTGAATAAAAACATTAACAAGATACATGTGATTTCAAAACAGCTTGAAAATGAACCTAAGTTGTCATAAGGTGCTAGAAACTACAGTACTAAAAACAATAGTTTATGAGATATTTAGATTTATTTTCTTGTCATTTTTTTCTTGTCAGCTCATGCATATGAGCTAATACTACCTGGTAAGAAGTGGCAGTTGGGATTCGGAGCAGTGAGGGATCTGACATGGATGTCTGCCAGTCTTGTTTTAAGGATACAAATGTGTGTTGTTATAAATAGAATATTCTCAAATAAAGTTGAGAGACGAGTACCACGGGGTTCACTGCTTTCGAAAACATTCACAAATCACCTGGAAGAAGACAGGAAAAGCAAACTTTTAATATTTTCAGATGATACTAAATTAAGCAAGGTAATAAACTCATAGAAGGAAGTTTGTTTTCCACAGAAGGATTTACATATATTGGGATATTGTATAAACAAATACATATGAGATTTAATGTAGAAAAATGTGAATTATGCATTCTGGAAGTACAAATAAGCATATAAAAATGAGAGTATTCTAAGAGATTGATTGATGAAATATGTATTACAGTTTTGACCACCTGTTCTTAAAAAGAATATAGAATTGAAGAGTGTCTTGAGAACAACAAAATGAATTAAGAAACTGTAAAAGCAGGAATATGCTTGCCAAACTTGATTTATTTAATCTGAAGAAAAGACTGACGGGGGAGTCTTATTACATTATAGAAATACTAGTTGAATAGCCCGTTACACGGGCCACAGTGCTACTGCCAACCGGTCGCGGGGCAGTCATGCTCAGTAGAGACGAGACTGCCCGCGCTACGGCTGATACAGAGCTGGACGCTCCTTCGCAGCGTCCAGCTCTGTATTAGACGTGGCGCGGGCAGTCTCTACTGCATATGACTGCAGAACGCGCAGCAGTGTCTACTGTGCATGATGCAGCGTTACACACGATTTAGAGAAATATTATATAGGATATGCAAGGTCAACTAAATACAAGGATCTTTACAGCAAATTTTTCATTCCAAGGTCTGAACAAATAACCAGGGACCACACGTTAACTTTAGCGTTAAAGAGGCGTCAAATTTTAGCGTACGTAAAGGATTTTTACAGTAAGTTATGTTAAATTGTTGAATTGTTAATCACTAGCTGGAGTGGCAATGCTACGAGTGATGCTAGGGAGTGACATTGTATGCTAGTGGTCACATTCCAAACACCTGTTGTGCCAGGACTGAAGCAATGGCTTACAGCTGGGTCATGGGTTATGGCAACAAGGATATGGTAGTCAGTAAACAGCCTTGGGTCAAGGCAGGGAGAAAATGAAAGAATGCTCATTAACAAGCTTAGGTCAGGCAGGTGGCAACCAGAAGCATGGTCATTAACGTAGAAGGTTACAACAGGAATCAGACAAGGCAAAACACAGCTTTAGAATGATAACAGTGAGACACAATACTCGTGTACTTTGTCTCATGTGCTGCTGCTTCAAATTGGTCTTACAGGCAGGTCCTAGGGAATTCACACAAAAGCAAGTAATTGCAGGCACAGACTTTCTGGTGAGTGTGCCTCCAGCTGAATAAACAGGATCATAGATAATAGTTGAGAAAGACTGAATGGAGCAGTTGGGTCCAGGTAAATACACAGAAGCAAAGATTATAGCTCAGGAGCAGAAGTGTCCAGGGGGACATGCAATTAAGGTCTACATGGGGCCAGTTTGGCGATCTTGTGTCATATTTGTGTCGATGGTATATTGACAGCATGCACTAAGATATGGTCACTATCATATCCTTGTGAATACGGCACAGATACACCAACACTGCTATGAATCCACCATGATTTACACAGGTTTCCAATTTTGCACTGATTACCTCGACAATGGCTCATCTATATGTGGAAATGCATTTTATGGCCCATCATTATATTCATGTTAGTGTGTTTATTTGTTAATAGGGCACATGTCCATATGCACTGACCTCAGATAGTGACATTTCCTATTGGAGTTCACAGTCCCAACATCGCCAAAGCGATATTGAGTAATCTTCCCATAGCTCCTTATGGAGCCAGAGGAAAGTTTGCTGTTTCTGCTAAAGCAGATACCCTTTTGTAACCCTTTCAGTGCCATATAGATGTGCATTGCACACCCCTGCGACAGTGAAAGTGTTAAGATTATGGTCCTTGTATGAAATGGAATATTTTTTTTTGAATATATAAAATAATGGCTAATATTGAGCCAATAAAACAGCAAGAATATCTCTAGCAATATACATCAGTATATTTTTAATCAATAAAATCAATAAAGTGGTATTCGACAATAGAAATGTAAATAAAGTGATACATTGAACGTATAACTACACAGTCCACTGAAGAAATAAAAATAGAGTAAATCGCTAAATGCATTATATCTAACTAATAATAAAAGAATACACAAACTAGAATAAAGTAACAGGCTCATACAATATGATATATATCCCTGACACACTGGCTTCCACTGTCCGTACAATAAGCTCTTGTCAGAGTGATGATCACCAGTCCACCGGTTTCCACCTTGGGCAGGTGTTCTTCTCTCCCACTCATTGCCACCTTCCACTCCTTAGCCAGGAAATGCAAAGGTGGCAGTAAGTGGGAGCCTTTTCCTGGGCTCCATGGCTCACATTACCATAACAAACTTTATAGGTGTCTCTAAAGTAATAGTGTTGTATTGTCTTTAAATAAGTTAAGACTTTCTGAAAAGAAAAGTGGTGGGTTCTAATCCCAATAATTTAACTACTTTTATCTCTTATTAAAACAGCACAAACAAAACTTAACCAAATGGTAAAGCAACATCACTGTTGGCAAAAGACTCCCCTTATATTGTCAAATACTTTCAAAACCACCCAAGAATGATACGTGCTTCATAATGCATTGCACGCTCCTCTGCTCTAAAAGTAGAGACCAAAATATGTCAAATTCTGAGGCAAAAGAGCTGCACAAAAATTACAAGTCCCATTGATTTAAATGGGAGTGTTAAACCTTTATTGCTAGAGAGTTTTCCAACAAATTTATTTTTGGGATTTCTGTTAGTACCCTACAGTGCAATTGATTTGTTCTAGAATTGTTCATATTTTACTTTGCATATAACCCATAATATTTTGCCAATATTGCTACACAAATTAAAAATAAATGTTTGTGTGTTTTGGTGAAAGTAGTCAAATAAAGGCACCCTATCCATCATCATTTTTAAAACTGTTGCACAATCCAGAATTCCCCCAGGATTAAAAAGGTCAGCATTCTGAAGGGGGATGGCTCAATTTCCAGAGATTTAACAAAAGTATAAATCTTAAAATCTTAAACTAACAGGGATAAAACCTAATCCTAGCTTTACAAAATAGTTTCCTTGGAGGAAGCAGATGAACTTCCTTCTGGAAGAAAGCATTCCGAACTCGCTATCGGCATTTTGTATATCTGGTGATACCTTTTGCCCTGTACAGGGCTCCAGGAAATTAAAAAATTTTTGCCAGTGACATCTTTCATGATCTACTGGACCAATTTGTATTGGTTTATTTAGATGATATACTCATTTTCTCCTCGTACCTGGAGGAACACCATTCTCACACCTACTGTATGGTAACTTGGAGAAATGCACACTGGAAACATCCACAATAGATTTTCTAGGCTTCATCTTCTCTCTTTAAATGATTACAAAGGATTCCTTTTGCAATTTTATGGCTCTTGGGCTTTGCTAACTTTTATCAGAAGTTTATCCGAAAGTACTCAAAAGTAGTTGGCCCACTTACCCATTTAACCAGTTCCACATCTCCCTTTCTCCGGTCTGATACTGCCAAGGTAATGTTTGAACTCCTCAAGAAGTGCTTCTCTCAAGCTCCAGTGCTTAAGCATTCTGACATGGATTTACCTTATATTCTTGAAGTGGATGCCTCTGAAACTGATGCTGTATCTAAGTTTTCTCAACAGATTGGTCCTAAAATGTACTGCACCTAATGGCTTTCTTTTCTCATAAACTGTTCACTTCAGAATCTTGCTCTTCAAGTAATGGCTTCATTTGTTAGAAGGTGCTAATAACCCATTTACCATATTCCCCAACCATCGGAACTTGAGATTATGCTCACATCAAGCAGATGTGTTATATTCTTTTCCCATTTCTGATTTCATATTACCTACCATCCAGATTCTCAAAACAGAAAGACTTATGTACTCTCACATCAGTTCCTTCTGGACCACCCATTCCCTGAAGACACCCCTGAAGACACTATTTTGGCTCATGGCCTTATTCACATGCATGGATACTTATGCCTGAATAAAATCCTGCTCTGTAGCAGTCAGAATTGCCTAAGCAATAGCCTTTTTATCTTCCAAGATTATGTGTTTGTCCCTGCTGCTCTACAGATAAAGGTTCTGAAGCTCCTCCATGACAATCCCTGGCAGGTCACATTGGCATTCACCAGACCAAAGACATCCTTTCTTATATTTTTTGATGGCCTTCAGAGATGTCTTACATAGACAATTAAGTCCAGTCTTTTATAGTTTGTGCACATAAAAATAACTAGCAGGTGACCTTATGCCGCTGTCTATTCCAACATGCCCTTGGTCTTCAATCACCATGGACTTCATTGTGGAACTACCTCCAGCTCAATCCTACACAACCAGCCTAGTGTTCATTGACAGATTGACCAAAAGGGCTCATTTTGTTCTGGCCAAGAAATTGCCAGCTGTTGCAAAGACTCCTTCCTTATTTATTCAGGATGGATCAGTCTTCACGGTGTTCAAAATGAAGTCGTATCAGACAGGGGTTTACAATTCCCCTTGGAGTTCTAGAAGGCATTCTGTTCCTCTTTGCATATCTAAGTCCCCCCTGTCTTCAGCATTTTACCCTCAGTCAACCAGTCCCTGGAACAGTATTTGAAATATCTGACATTTTACCAAAAGGGTGACTTCATACATTTTCTTCCCCTCACTGAATTTTCATAGAACAACCACATCAATGCTTCTATACATATGTATCCATTTTATACCAGTTATGGCATGCATCCCGTTTCCAAACCCAGACCTATTCCCACATCAAAGGTCCCTGAGATGACTGCTATGCTTTGTGCCCTCACCTCCATCCTCCAGCCTTTGAAGACCAATATCTGACTGTCACTCTCTTGTGTCAATTCAGTCTGGTGAGAAAGAGTGGTTCTGCACTAAGCATCTGAACTTGTCTGTGTCCTCCAAAAACTTGAGTGCCCATTTTATTGGCCCTTATCAAATCCTGCAATGCATTTATCCTGTGACAGTAAAACTGGAGCTTCCTCCTCATGTCCATGTTCACTCAGTTTTGACATCTCACAATGAACTCTCGCCTCCCACTTCTAATATCTCTGTTACCATAAAAATATAAAAAATAACACAGATTGAAGCTTTATTGTAGATGAATATTTGAATAAAGATAACTTTATGGTAGGTGAGAGTTCAACTTTAAGCCTGTTTCTCCCAACTTTGCTCCTGGACATTTTCCTACACCTCTGTTTCTGGTTAATAGCCAAGAGGAATATGAAGTCAAACCCATTCTGTTTATGTAGGGGTCACCTTCAGTGATTCAGTGTTTCACCATGCTCACCACAACTTCCAGGTCCTACCACTCAGAGAGTGCCCTTGAGGGGGGGCCATTGGCATTGTTGGTCCTCAGGACTTGCATCTTGCCTCTCCCTGAGCTTGAACCAGCACACTGCTTCTATTGGTTAATGGCCTCCAGCAGTCACCTGCCATAAACTTTCCCAATTAAACAGAATGGATCTAGGAGGAATGGAGCCCTCCTACTAGGAGGAATAGAGGCCCCTATTTCTGCCTCATTATCCCTTTCCCATAATGGTATTCATCTTGGGGTACACAACATGAATCTTGCACGGAAAAGAAAAAAAGTATTGAATGAGTGGCGAGTGAGACTCAAAAGTAGACCCTATCTCTGTCCCCTCTGCACTTTTGGGTATAAGTGTACTTACTGTATTCAGCTGATACTATTTTTCAATGAAAAAACGGTACCCCATTCGTATTAATTTTCTATTGTTGTTTTTTAAGATGACATATAGTACCTAACTTAAAATTGCCACAATTATTACAGTTAAGTCTTTTCATACTGTTTTGGAATGCATACAACCACCTGCCACATCCTAAAATTTTTCTTTCCAATTTTTGCTATAACACGCCTCAGTTTAAATGGTCATAATAATTAGAGGTACGAAGAAAAGGAAGATAAGTCATAGCATGTTGAAATGTATTCACCTTCCTGCAACACATTTGTTCCCTAAGCTAATGGGCATACATTTTTCCAGAACTTATCCCTTTTTTTTTTAGTCTAGACAAATTTACTCAGACACGTTAATTAATGGAACTCACTGACCACTGGCATTTTCTAAAAGTCCAAGTTCTGCTGAAAAATGATGTATGATTTGTGTGGCTTTTATGGAAAAAAAAAGTCACAGAAATTTGTTTGTGACTATAAACAGTAACAACAGTGTAAAAATATAGGCAACACTGTGAGGTATTTTAATAAAGCAGTGAAGGGGTTAGATCTGTGGTAATTTTGTGTATCTCCCCCATGGTTTAGTTGTTTTACCCCCAAATTATTCCAATTTTCTTTTAACTCAAACGATAACTCACAGAGGCAAAACACTGCAGAGCCTTGCAATATCACAGATTATGATCTGTTTTATACCGCTGCTCTGCTGATCTCCTAATAAACAATGGCAAACAAAGGAAAGCTCACACAGTGAAATTTATTTTAAGCACCAGCACAAACAACAGAACTGTAAAAGTAAAATGCAGTTACTGTAGTATTGCCTCTGAACTATCATAAATGTTTTATTTTAGCTTATTGAAATAATGGTTATTATGCAGAAGATAGTATTTTCGCTGGGTTTTCATGTACGTATAGTTTCTGAGCGCTGAACAAACTATTAACCCACTGGATGCTACACGTGTATCCAAAGCATTGCTTTGTAATGCATTTGAGATATGTCTAGCAAGCACAGTGTTAACCACTTGAGTGCCAGAGAGGCACCCAATGCATTTAGAAGCAAGGAGTTACATGGGAAGTATAGTGTAAATTGTTCTTAACCCTATGAGTGCCAGATTGGTATGTCACACATTGCAACGCACGTGACATGCCCCTCTGGTACTTAAAGGGTTAATCTGTTTAAAAATTGGAGTTGATTAGGCAAGAGTCCTATCTATCTATCTGTCTGTCTATCTGTCTGTCTATCTATTTGTCTATCCAACTATCTGTCCTATCTATCTATCTATCTATCTATCTATCTATCTATCTATCTATCTATCTATCTATCTGTCTGTCTGTCTGTCTGTCTGTCTGTCTGTCTGTCTGTCTGTCTGTCTATCTGTCTGTCTATCTATTTGTCTATCCAACTATCTGTCCTATCTATCTATCTATCTATCTATCTATCTATCTATCTATCTATCTATCTGTCTGTCTGTCTATGTCTGTCTTTCTACCTCTCCAACTAGCTGTCTGACTGTCTTTCTATCAATCTATCTATCCGTCTGTCTGTCTGTCTACCTATCTATCTATATTTAAAGTTATAGAAATGTTTTTTTTATAAAATATATGTATAAATTATATATAAGTATTAAAAGGAATGGATTGTAATCATCTTTATCATCCAATGTCTTAACCCTTTCAGTGCCAGAGGTTGGACATGCCTCTGGCACACAAAAGATGTAAAGTAGACCTTAATACAGGTTTGTTTTATATACAATTAAAGTTTTCCTATATGTTTTTATGTAAAATAAATATTTTTTTTTAGAAATTAACCTTTATATTTTGCTGGCACTATACTCCATGTGTAGTAAACAAATTAGCACACACTGGGCTATTAGAAATGACAGCAGCATGTGGGTTCTGTCTTAAAAGGATAGTAATGTCTCATAATAAAAGCAGCTCTAATTAATCATTATAGTATTTGGACTTTGGAGAGTGTTATTTCAATTCTGTCAGAGTTGCAGTTCAAGAGTAATTGAATGACAAAGTGTCCCCCTCCCGCCCCTTTTACTGATGTAACACTGCTCAGCCAGAGCAGAAGGGAGGTGCCCAGGAAGACTGCAGAGAGGGACAATCTTCAATTAAGATAAGGGAAAAACCTGAAAAACTTGTCAAGGGGGGCAGGGCTTTCATTGTTCTCATAGGAAGAAGATTGTCCCCTGCTGTTATCTGTCTGGTCTATGGACTGCATTCCACATCTGAGAACAGATGGCTTACACTAGGTAAAAGGGGTGGGAGGGGGAAACTTTGCTTGTGAATATCTCTCAAACCATAAAAGATTGAGAGATAAGACTTATATCATTCTTCATGTTTTTTTATGCCTACAAAATAAAATAAAGATAAAACGAAGTATTACTATCCCTTTAACACCTCTATAACACAGTGTGCGGTAATACTTGCCCAGCACATAAAGTAAAGAGAATAATGTGCCAAACTGTGCCACTAATGTGCCAAACAGTGAACAAAAATATTTATATTACAAGCAAATGGCTAGCACAACATATAGACAATTTAAAAATTATCCTTAAAGTTAACCAAACTTAACATTTGGCGAGGTACTCTTTCAAGAAATAGTAATGATGTTTTTATTGTATTTATTTTTTCAAATGCTTTGCAAAAGCATTAACCCTATTAGTGCCAGAGAGTTATACAACTCATGGAGGGTTACGCACTAAGGTGTGATACAGATTTGGATAAATCTTGGTGCACAGGCTCCATAGAATAACATAGTAACTGGAGAAGTGATATCACTGGAGAAGTTATCTCCATTTTATCACCTCTTTATCACACATAACTTCCCTTTGTGCTGCAATGTGTTGGTTACCTCTCTGGCACTCAAACGGTTAAAGAGTATGACTGACAGGCCAATGATCATTTCACTAACGTCAATAAAGAAGAAGCTGACCTTGTGGCCATTCAGGGGGGATATGAAATGTTTTTAATTAGTGTATTTATGAGTGCAACATGCTATATAATAATTCATTAAAACGTGTGTAACAACGCAGTCATGCGCAGTAGAGACTGACCGCGCCGCTCCAAAGGAGCGTCCAGCTCTGTATCAGCCGATGCGCGGGCAGCGTCTACTGCACATGACTGCCCCGCGACCGGCTGGCAGTGGCACTGTGGCCCGTGTAATGGGCTGTTCAACTAGTCTATAATATTTAGCACTGCATTTAAATTAATAAATAAATTATAATGTATTTGTATCTCTTTAAAAAAAATGAAGTCATTTATTCTTACAGGTAAGGCTTCCCTTTGGCCTCTTGAATGCTAAAGACATTTCCATTGCTTTGCAAATGCGCTGAGGATATCTCTAGCATCCAAAGGGTTAAGATAATAACCCCATGAGGGTGAGAAGAGTATGGAACGCATTGCTTCACATTTTAGATTTTGTATAATTTTGTTCCAGTATAATATCTATGAGAGCACATGAACACAATCATTATCTCAGGTCCTGTTTACTGTGTCACTTTCCAATACATGTAACCGGTGCCCTGCCATCCCCACTGTTAGCAATCTCCTATCAGCAGTCACTGTGCGCTTTGCTTTAGTAGAGCTGAGACATTTTTCATGGAAATGGACAAGATTGTAGATATGAACTGGAATTGAGCTGATAAAAACACACACTCTTACATTTACCGGGCTGAACTGTTTTTTCTCATGCTATATTACTGATGTAATGTGACAAGTCAGTGAGTAGCTCACATCAACCAGCGAATGGGCTCTGTTACTTTTTCTGAGAGAAGAGTGTCATGGCAGTGAGAAAACACAAATTTAGACTAAAAGGTGATCATTTGTAAAAAAAGGAAATCGGGGTTGGTGGAGGATAAAAAGTTAAAATGCAATGTCATCTTTCAGAAATATTTATTAACCCTTTAAGGACCAGAGGGGTGTGCAATGCATTGCAAAGTAATGAGCTGCATTCCCTCTGATTCATGGGTGTCCACAAAGGGGGGAAAGAGGAGAGCACTTGCGCCACCCCCCGCCATTGCTCCTGCCCCTCAGGACCAGATTAACATACGGGCTGGGTGGCTGGCCAGGAGGCCATATCTTGGTTCCCACCCCCAGAAAAAATTTGTGTGGATGTCCAAGCTCTGGTGCTTGAAGGATTAATGCTGATATGCAGCAAATAAACTGTCCCACTGGGGACAAATAACATTTTCAAAATGGCTCATTAATTTAAATGGACCTTTTAATCCAAAAGGAAAGTGAAAAGAAACTCACAGAGCTAGCATACCCTGCCATACACACTATATATATATATATATACAGTATATATATATATATATATATATATATAGAGAGAGAGAGAGAGAGAGAGAGAGAAAGAGAGAGAGAGATTTTATTAATGATAAGTATGCCCTGTATCAAGCATATATAATACTACAGAGGTTCACAACCCGTGCCCTCAGGACCCACTAACAGGCCAAGACTTTGGAATTTCCCTGCTAGAACACAAGTGTGTTGATCAGAGGCTCAGTCATATTGATTAACTCACCTGTGCTCTTACAAGGAAATTCTCAAATCCCGCCTGTTAGTAGCCACTGAGGGCACGGGTTGAGAACCACTGTAATACTATATTCATAAATATGGGAATTTGGTCCCAAAATGTAGGCCAAAAGAAAGGGTTAAGCTTGCCACCTCGTCAGGAGTGTTAGAGTAGGGACTTGCCACAATAGGATACCTTGACGAGGTGGTAAATTAAGCCTTTCTTTTGGCCAAAATTTTGGGGACCAAATTCCCATATTTATGAATATAGTATTATATATGCCTGATACAGGACACACATCACTAATAGAATGGAGGAGTGCAGGTTTGTTTTGGATTTTTTTTTTTACACTTTTGGGCTTCGGCTCGCTATCTGGGGGTCTGGAGAACCCTCTCGGTGCTGCACATTCCAATTCTTTTATTCATATTAATTCATGTATATATTAAGGTGTTAGCTCTGAGAGTTTTGCATTCCTTGTGTATGTATATATATATATATATATATATATATATATATATATATACAGTTGAAACCAGACGTTTACATACACTATATAAAAAGACACACATGCATGTTTTTCTCACTATCTGACATAAAATCAGAATAAACCTTACCCATGTTAGGTCAATTAGAATTACCACAATTATTTGCCAAATGCCAGAATAATGAGAGAGAGAGAATTTTTGCACAGCTCTTTGCATATAGCATTTGGCATATTGCGTTTAACATTTGGCATATTGAGTATAGCATTTGGCATATATTGTTTGTAAAATTTCATTTGGCGAATGGTGTACAGTGTTTGGCGAAGTGATATAGTGTTGGGCAAATTTCTTTTTGCAAATTGCTTATATCGTTTGGTTAATACCTTCTGATGAATTGCACATAGCATTTGCAGTATTGTGTATAGCGTTTGGCGTATAGTTTTTGGCGAATGGCTTATAGCATTTGGCAAATTGCATATAGGGTTTGGCGTATGTCTTTTGACAAACAGCTTGTGGTGTATTGCATTTGGCCAATTGCGTATAGTGATTTGCGTATAGAGTTTGGTGTACTGCATTTGGTGTAATGCATTTGGAGGACTGCTTATAGCGTCTGGCATAGAGCGTTTGGCGAATTGCGTATAGTATGTGGAGTATAGTGTTTGGCGTATTGTGTTTGGCTATAGCATTAGGTGTATAGCGTTTGATTTGCATATGCTGTATGACGATTTGCATTTAGTGTTAGGACTATAGAGTTTGGTGTATGCTTATAGCATTTGGCGAATTGCGTATAGAGTTTGGTGAATAGTTTATGGTGTATTGCATATATCTTTTGGTGTACAGTATTTGGTTAATTGCATATAGCGTTTGGGGTACATCGCTTGGCGAACTACATATAGGGTTTGGTGCATAGCTTTTGATGTATTGCATATAGCGTTTGGCGTATATCAGTTTGCGTATAGCATTTTGCGTTTGAAGTTTGTGTGTATGGCATTTGGCCTTTAGCATTTGGTGCACAGCATATTGCGTTTGACATACAGCTCTTTTCATATAGCACTTGGCGTATTGCGTGTAGTGTTGGGCATATTGAGTATAGCGTTTGGCGTATATCATTTGACAAATTTCGTTTGGTGAATTGCGTACAGTGTTTGACGAATTGCGTATAGAGTTCTGCAAATTGCTTTAGGCAAATTGCTTATAGTGTTCAGTGTATACCTTTTGATGAACTGCATATAGCGTTTGGAGTTTTGCATATAGCATTTGGGATATTGCTTTGGGTGTACAGCATTTGACGTGTAGAATTGGGGAACTGCATAAACTGTTTGGCATATAGCGCTTGGCGAATTGTGTATAGCATTTGGAGTACAGTGTTTGGCGTATTGTGTTTGTCTATAACATTTGGTATATAGCTTTTGACAATTTGCATATACTGTATGGTGAAATGCATATATCGTTAGGAATATAGAGTTGGGCGTATTGTGTTTGCATATTGCGTATAGCGTTTGGGGAATAGCGTATAGTGTTTGCAAATAGTTTTTGGTGTATTGCGTATATTGTTTGGTGTATAGTATTTGGTGAATTGCATATAGCATTTGGTGTATATTGTTTGGCAAACTACATATAGCGTTTGGCTATAGCTTTTGATGTATTGCATTTAGCGGTTTGCGTATAGCATTTTGTGTATGGAGTTTTGTATTATGCATATGGTATATATAGTTTGGAGTATAGAGCTTTGTGTATAGCATTTGGCATTTAGCATATAGTGTTTGGAGTATATGGCATATGGCATTTTGTGCATATTGCGTGTGTGTTGCATGTGTGTGTATATATTGTGTGTATATTTTGTGTGTGTGTGTGTGTGTGTGTGTATATATATATATATATATATATATATATATATATATATATATATATGTATATATATTGTGTGTGTTCATTGTAGCATCTGCATCTCCTTGCAGCAAAATCATGCCCCCATGGTTGGACCAATAGGACAGGCAGTACAGAGGAGATTTGGAGAACTCCTCCATACTGCCATTTCTGTACGAGACCAGTTGTGGATTGTAATAACACTTCGCATTGTTAAACAAACCATGAAGCTTAATTTATCTACTCAGCCACTGCAAGGCACGACACCATAACAGTAATGGGCAAAGCAGAACCTGCAGCTGCCACCAGACTATAACACCCATCATCCCCTGCCACCCCTGAGGGAAAGATTTCCCATTTACTTATATGGGACTTTTGTTTTAACCTCTTGAGGGCTACAGAGCTCTCCAATGCATTGCTATATATATCCATGTTTCTGTTATACACTACTTTACTTTACTTCTACCATGAACGTCATCCTCATGAACAAATACACAAACTTTCTGCCATATTAAGAAAATAGAAAATTAGCCATTTTGGGGCTAACCACTGCACCATAGGGGAAGCAGTAAAAAATCAAAGTGCCATTAATTGAATACAAAGTGTGTTAAAAGAGACACTGTAGGCCAATAGACATTATGAGGTGAGTGTCATATGAGAAAGGAAAGGTAAAGAAGAGAAATAAAGAAAGAGAGAAGAGCTCTGGAACGCTGCCACATCAATACCACACCTCCAGTTCAGGACATGGAGAGACAGGGCACCAATGGACAGTCCCTGCCATCCAAGCAGACCTCAGACCACTGACCCAAGGAGAAAATGGTGTGGGTAGAGGAAAAGTTATCAGCCAGCTATCATACTATGAGGGAATCATTATATAATGTGTGATGAAATGGGTCAACTGATGTCACAGACACAAGAATCAGTGAGACATGCTGACTACATAGCTGTAGAGGTTTAGTATGAGCAGACCCCAGGGAACTAGCCCCCAGACCCATCTCCTCCAGCCACCTGAGCTCCGGGAGCCCCAGGCCACCCACTAAGGGTCCCAAACCCTCTGAATTGGCATCCATTTTCCGGTGACAGCCACATGCATCTTTTCTATAAACATCCTGGCATGGAATCTGGCCCTGCACTCCTCTTTATCCCTCCAACACAATTTTGAAGCAGTGGGTTAGGGACCTCTTTAGCATTCAAGCTATTAAAACATATTTTAACCCTCTAAATGTTACAACTATTGTGCACCCCTCTGAACTCAGAAGGGTTAAACTAATGGACATTTGGGGATTTTTTTTATTTGTTCCGTATGGTGCATTTGTTTTCCTGGCTTTGGGAATATATATATTTTGTACAACTGTCATAGTTTCTCTTTTGTCTCACCAACCCCAGTCATTAAGCCCTTGATAACCAAAGGGGCATAACACTTTGCATTCCCGAACGGTATCCAATGCATTGCAACACAATGCGTCGGATACCTCTCTGGCCCTCAAAGGGTTAATGCAAAGCAGTGCAATCCACTCTGGTCTAAAAGGAATTAATGGAGAGCTAAGCTTTTTTTAGGAAAAAAGATACACTATAGGGCTTTTCCTAAATGGCCAAATGGTTCTTTTCTGCAGTCAAAATCGATTTTTCAACTTTTAGTGTTGGAAGATCTCTTTTACCAGAGTTGTTTTTTTACATTAACATTGCCCTCTACTGGTCAAATTCCAGATAGTTATTCTGTTGCATTCTATAGGAGAGTTGAGTCACTGACAACAGGGGAGATGCACTAAGGTTTGATATAATGGTGATGTGTATCTGGCAATGTGTGGAGATAACTTCTGTGTGATGAATTAAGATGCACTTTGTCATATGCACTAAGAATTAGATACACTGGGGATGTGGCGAGATCTTGATAATTCGCATATATTTGATTTTGACATAAAGCAGGAAATGAGTTGTAATGGTATATTTGCAATTAGGTTAATTATCAGGCTAATATGAAATATAGGGAGTATGGAGAACTGTGAAATATGAGGAATTGTTCTTGGTGAACTGTTCTCCAGCTCCAGCTTGGAGTGTGGAAAACTGTTCTCCACTTTGAAATATGGTGA
The DNA here is from genome assembly GCA_037306005.1 of Rhinophrynus dorsalis. NCBI lineage: Eukaryota > Metazoa > Chordata > Amphibia > Anura > Rhinophrynidae > Rhinophrynus > Rhinophrynus dorsalis. Next base: position 574,063,301 of record CM074719.1, read on the forward strand.
ACTGCTCTTTGCCAGCTATTAGAGGTTAGTGCATTTGGCAAATAGACACATTTAAATATAAACAACCCTTGGGAGTACGCAAATGGCTCATTCATTTGGGTTTCAATATGCAGCTGTAGAATCTGTTGAAACCTCAGGGTTGCAGGTTCTAGGCCCAGCAGGGTCAAGTCAGCCTTTCATTCTTCTGGTGTATATACAATGAGTATGCCAAAGGACAAACTCAATATGTCCTCCCTGGAAGAATACTTTCACAAAACAAAATCAGCCATTGGTGAAGGAGACAATTAAATATTGTATATGTGACAAAGGCATGGAAATGGCATGGTAATGTAGGTTTAATTGAGATTTAATCACAGGGGTAAAATGGCAAAGACACATTAGGACATACCACTGAAACCATGCCCAGGTCCCCAAAATATCACTAATCTGAACCTGTATCAAAGTTTAGTGTCTCTCCCCCATCCTATATAATAATTCGCTAAATTGTGTGTAACGCCACGACATGTGCAGTACACACTGCTGTGCGTGCTGCAGTCATGCGCAGTAGAGGCTGCCCGCGCCGCGGCTGATACAGAGCTGGGCGCTCCGAAGGAGCGTCCAGCTCTGTATCAGCTGCGGCGTGGGCAGTCTCTACTGCGTGTGACTGCCCTGTGACCGGGTGGCAGTGGCACTGTGGCCTGTGTAACGGGCTGTTCAACTAGTTTCTCTATACAATGTTATAGTAACAGCTTCATCATTTCCTGTGAGTTTGTACTTTGAGGAAGTAAGTTCTCTGGATCTATGTTTCCAGAGAGTATAACAGTTTGAACTGCTATAACTTTTAAATAAACAACTGGAAAACAACAGCAGGAAAAGCTCTTTAACATGTGTGTTTTCATTTAAAAAGTTTTCTACACCTTTAAGCTTAAGAACCTATTAAATGGACCTAGAACATGCTCAATATAATTAATTTAAATCATGCTAATCCATGTTGAAAAACTGTTCTTTCCTCCTTAAAAAAAGAAACAAAAACTTTCTCTTCAAAAATCTTTTTCTTAAAAATAATTTGTGTCTGAATGCGACAATAGAATAAAGAAAAGGGTATTGCTAGCTGGAAGATTTTGCAGTTCATCGTAAAGAAAATCATTTTAGGTCCTTTCAGCACTGAAAAATGTAATCACATTATTTTTGCTAGCGCGGATGCATCTCAGACATTTGGCTAAATATGATCATTGCACACCGCAGTTCAGGAAAAGGCATGCATAATCGTGCTATCCCATAAGTCATAGAACATAAATAAAGAGAACAATTTCAAAGAACAGGTAAAATGCCTAGGAAATATCTCTTTAGTGTAATGGGTCTGTCGTCTGCTGCATAAAGGTCATAAGTCACACAAAGAGTTTTTGAGAAGCTATCATCTCCAAAGAAATGTTCTACAAACAGCAGAGCAATGCTCCTAGAGACACAGGCAGTGTAAATTGGCTTCTTCTGCATAACTCACACATGCTACTTTCTACCTAGTGTGACCTTTATGAAAGTGAGAAATGTTTAATGCTAAACGGCAAAATAGCCATCAAACCATCAAATAGATCGGACAGGTCTAACCCTATAAACACAAGACAGCAATACATTTGCATTTAGAAATGTAATAAGGCACTGAGACAACCTGGCAAAGACTGGCCTTAAAGTAATGTTACAAAATAAATGCAGTCTGATTATTCTTTATAGTTTGGGGCCATGTAGAGCGTTATTATCATTCTCTATGATGTGTAGTTCCAGAGCAATTGAATTATAAAGTATCCCTCTCCCGCCCCTTTTACCTATGTAAAGCTGCACAGCAAGACCGTCTGGATGGCTCACAGCAAGGGACAATCTTCTGTTAATATAAGGAAAAACCTGCCAAGGGGGCCACGGTTTTCTTTATGCTCACAGTCAGAAGATTGTCCCTCTCTGCAAGCTGTCTGGTCAAGTGACCAGAATCCACATCTGAGGGGAGGCGGCTTACAACAGGTAAAAGGGGTGGGAGGGGGATACTTTATCATTCAATTACTCTGGAACTACACATTTTAGAGAATGATAATAAAGATAATAAATAATTGTAGCTGCATTTATTCTGAAACATTACTATCCCTTTAAAGAAGCACTGACACCAAAAAAATGGAATTGGTTAATACAGTTTTGAATATCTTATACTTACAGCAAGCATATGTAAAAAAAAAAAATAGTTATTCATTAATTGCATCCCTAAAATATAGACCAAGGTTAAACAAATTCCAAGCAGAAGAAAACATATGGGCGGGATTAGTCTAATATGTATGTGGAAATTTCTCCTCTGTAATGGCACTAGAGAGCTAAAATGTGATGCTCTTGAGCGGTGACTAGCCGGAGAACAGGCCATTGTGCTTTTGTTCGTACTCAGAGCCTCTCACATCATTTTTGGCTTGCAGAAGAAAACATAGCCAAGTCTTCAAAAAATTATGACAACATATTCTTCAGGTATATTAATGAGCAGGAATAATATGATTAAAGCCAGAAATGGGTAGATATACTAGAGTTAAATAAATAGCTGATTATCAAAATAATTATTTCTGCTCAATATTTACAGAAGACTGTGAAGAAGATAAATCCCCAACAAGCGGAACAACTGTTAAAGCAGTAGACACAAGTCTGTTTACTAAGGATGAAGTTTTATTGATATTCTCAAAATTAAAAGTGAGCAAATCAGTTGACCCGATTGAGGTTCATCCAAAAGTATTAAAATAAGCTTTCATTTGAGCTTGCATAACCCTTAGCTCAACTTTTTCCCAGCTATTAGAGACAACATTGGTTCCAGATGAATGGAAAATTGCCAGTGTAGTACCTCTTCAGAAAAACTTAGTAAGGAGAACTGTGGTAACCGCAGACCAGTGAGTCTAAAATCAGTAGTTGCCAAAATAATGAAAACTCCATTCAAAGAGGAAATTGTGGTACATCTGAAGTTTAATGACTTTCAAGATCCATAATGGTATGACTTTTCAACAGGAAGATCTTGCCAAACATACCTTGAAAAAAAATTTAGAAGGCTAAGGCCTAAGGCAAGATAAGCCGTGAAAAATGTGTTAACAAACTGAGACCTATGACAAGTTAAACTTTGAATAATATATTTGCAAAGACAGGCTTATGGCAAGGTAACGCTTTGAAAAAATTGTTAGCGCTTAGAGAAGACCTCTAGCAAGGTAAGCCTTGAATACCTGGTGGTGGTGGGCTGATCGACTGACAACAAGTGACTGTTGATGGTGGTGATGGTTGTTGACTGCATTTCCAATTGTCATAGTCATTTTAAAACAAGTAAATAAAATAATTGACTCCCTGCAATGAATTGTGTGGATAGAATATATATATTCCTGCATTCTATGTGTCACTACTGTGAAAAGGTATTTTAGTGTGAGATTTTGTAGCATGTATCCAAATGGCCTTCACTGGGGACATACAAGAACATAGTGATTGCAACAGAATCTGATTTTGTTTTGTTTGTTTTTTCGTTTATTTGGGGGGACAGTTTAACATTGTCAACATAAACCTCAGAGTAGTTGTGTTGGATGTACTTAATTAGAGCAGATGGTGTGATCCCTTTTTCCACTTTCTCACAAACTTTACATGCAGTGTATACAGTTGCACTGCATACCTGCTGTGACTGCACACTTGGGCAACTAAGGGTTACCACAGCAGTATGCACAAGGTCTGGCCACACATATTGTTTAGTATGCCAGTACACAAGTGTGTCATTGTTTAGGCCTAGAACATAATTATCCTGCAAGTATGCTATTTCCACCTCACATGTTGTGGGGACACGCCATAGAGATAGAGGTTGGTCATATTCATCAGTTACCAAACCATGTTCTAGCAGTAAGTTCCAGTGCCACCACCACCACCACCATGGAGTACATATAGAACACAGGTCTGGACACCAGTTCTTAAAAAAAAAGATATTATCGATCTGAGGAAAGTTCAGAGCCATGTAATAAAATAGACAAAGGGATTTGCTAATCTGAGTTATAAAGAGAGACTAGCCAAACTGAGTTTGTTTGCATTCGAGAAGGGATGTCTAAGGGGTGACATGATTACTATGTACAAATATAGTACATAGCAGGTCAGTACAGAGAACTCTCTGAGGAACTGTTTATTCAAGTGAGAAAAACCAAGATGACATCCATTAAGGTTAGCGGAAGGGAGCTTTTGACTAAAACAAAGGCAGGATTTTTTATAGTAAGGATAGTAAAGTTGTGGAATTCTTTGCCATGGGATGCTAAATATGTCATAGCATTTGAGATGTCTTTAGCTTCCAGTCTGGAAGGATAGTTCATAACGTGTTAATACAACCAAATCCAACAACTCCTTCTGAGCATTTCACTGCAGTTGAAATCCCAGGTGACCTCCTAGGTCACAGAAATGGTAGGGCCAGCCCTTCTCACGGGAGTGAATGTATAAATCTGCAACCACAGTTCAACATGAGTTAGCCTCCAGTGCCAGAGAATGCATATCAGAGTATGTATCAGAGAGTATGATCTCTATAGTGAACTTCACCATTGTAAGATTTTAATGCCATGCAAGCTTCTTATACCTCTCAGTGTCTTGTTTAATACATAGTGTTAATCAAGATTCTTCCCAAAATATTCAAACTTGGTGCAAGAGCATTAAGGGTAGAATTTAATAAATAGTTTAGTAAACTGGCATTAGGTAATCATAAGGCCAGAGAATCAATTCCAGCTCCTGGCATGGTCAGGATCATATCTGTGCAATCACCCCACTGTATATACATATACTGACCATGCAGCTGAAAGGTAAATATACAGTAACACTCAGAGGCTGAGTTGCTTTGAAATTGGGGAGATGCAATGGATATTAATTCAAATATGGTTATTCCTCACTTAGGTATTATTTTGGGATACAGGGATTTTTTTGGGGAGGGGGCAGACATGAATCCTGAAGCTCATAGTGTCATATGCATAAGCACAAAGTTGGAGCAATTCTGGAGCAATCTAAGTGCATCATAGGGGCATCAAATACAAATTTCTGTTGTTAAAAGGGACGTTTTTAACCTCCTGAATGCTAGAGCGGACTCCAATGCACACTCTACCAATGTTAAGACTTTAACTCTTTCAGTGCCAGAGGGGTATCCAATGGATCCAAATCACTCAAATGATTAATGGAAGTAACTCCCCCCCAAATGTCCCACTCATAGTTTACAGAGGAAAATGTATAAACTTTTCATTGATTTCCTCTGTATATATATACCTGCTGTATATACACGAGCGAGGTCACCCTAGAGTAACATAGTGTATACCAGCCAGAAGTCGGCATATGGGAAATAAACATTTCCATTTACTGAAATGTTGCTTTTAACCCTTAACCTCTAGAGAGGTCTTCAACCATGTCCCATTTAAATCAATTGGAATTTTGGTTAATTTAATCTGTCCTCTGTGTTGATGTTCGTTTGGCCCAAAATTTCTCTAATTCTTCTTAGTATATGGGACAAATAACAATGAGTTGGAAGCCTCTCTAACACTCAAGGAGTTAAAAGCCACACTTAAATCAATGGGAAATTTGTATTTGTCCCCAATGGTGCAGTTGGTTTGCTCCAGAATTGCTTAATTTTTTTCTAAGTACTTTGGTCTCATTTGGTATTTGATAAAACTCATCAGGAGGAGTCTTTTTTCTGCACTAGCTTTGTGTGTGTGTATGTATGTGTGTGTGTGTGTGTGCATGTGTGCGTATGTGAATCTGTGCATGTATGTATGTGTGCATCCGTGCATGTGTGCATCTGTATGTGTGCATCTGCATGTATGCATCTGTGAGTCTGTATGGCTATGTGCATGTGCATGTGTGTGCATTTGCATGTATGTGCAGGTGCATGCGTGTGCATGTGTGTGTGGATGAGTGCGTGCGTGCTCTAACAACCACTCTTGAATTAAGCCCGTTATTTGCCTCAAGTATAAAATTCAACCTCTTCATATGTTAACTGACACTAACAAGAAACAGCTATCCCTTCATGAACGTATATCAATGCACACTATTATTTAGCTTTCACTGTAATATGTATGTGAGCAGTGTGCACTTTTCAGGTAGAACTACTACTTTGTAACAAATATGTGATTTTGCAACCTCACTCAAAATTACCTATATGTTAGCTATTACTTTATATAAAACAATATTTTATTTGGTGTTTAGTTTTATTTATTTGTCATTTTAAGCAAAGCAGATAGTACTGGTTGGCAGGAGTAGCAAGAGGGAGGATCTAACATGTGGGTTGTTATAAAATACTAGTGTAAAAGCCCATGTACACGGGCCAAAGTTCAGGTGATGTTAACCCTTTGAGTGCCAGAGGGGTAAGCAATACATTGCTTTACAATGCGTTACGTACCACTCTGGCACTCAAAGGGTTAAGAGGCAGGTCCTGCTCTGCGTCCCGCCGCCGACGCAGTCATGCACTGTAGAGACTGCGCAAAAACACAGAATGCTCCCAGCACAGAACTCCCAGCATTCTGTGCGTCCGGGCAGTCTCTACTGCGCATCACAGCTTCTGACAAACATCCTAGCAAATTATTATATAGGATTAGTTTCGCTTTAATAAATCAAGTGGGTCAAATATATGAATGCATTGGTGCAAATATTTCAGAAGTAAATTTGTTTCTTAGCACAAAGGGGTATTGCACCCAATTTTCCCTTTGTACAGATTTATATATGCAACTCACTGGGATTTCTTCATATGAGCTGGAAAATGTGGTTGTGTGACCGTGTGTTCTTTATTTGTGACCAAGCACAGGCTATGCATTATCTGGGGACAAAAAACACTAAATTTTCTTTACTCCACTCAATGGTGACGCAAATGAAAGATGCAGCTAGAATGTCTGAAAGGTGCATATATGTGTATATACATGTGTATATCCTCATATTTTCTATCCCACTTGTCACAATGCATTGGACATCTCTCTAGCATTCAAGGTGTTAAAGGGATAGTAATGTTTCATAATAAAAGCAGCTCCAGTTAATCTTCATAGTATTCGGGCCTTGGAGAGTGTTATTTCAATACCGTCAGAGTTGTAGTTCAAGAGTAATTGAATGATAAAGTATCCCCGTCCTGCCCCTTTTACTGATGTAACACTGCTCAGCTCAGAGCAGCAGGGTGGTGTCCAAGTGAATTACAGAGAGGGACAATCTTCAATTAACATAAGGGAAAAATCTGTCAATGGGTGCAAGGTTTTCATTGCTCTCACAGTAAGAAGATGGTCCCTTTCTGTGATCTGTCTGGTCTGTGGGCCAGATTCCACATCTGAGGGGAGGCAGCTTACACTAGGTAAAATGGGAAGGGTAAACTTTATCATTCAATTACTCTTGAACTACAACTCTGACAGTATTGAAATAACACTCTCCATGGCACAAATACTATGAAGATTAATTGGTGCTGCTTTTATTGTGAAACATTACTATCCTTTTAAAAGCCCAATTTAATTTAACAGGCATTTTTATTTGTCCCTTATGGTACAGTTGGTTTACTCCAGAATAAATCCAGTTTGCTTTAATAAATATGGGTCTGTGTTCCCTACGGTGAGTAATGGTACATGACCCAGCAACTCATGAGTTGAAGAACTGCTTTGGAATAACGGATGCACCCTGCAGCACTGCCCAGCTTATTACTATTTAACTCCTACAGTGCTGGGTTACTCACCATTGCTCACTTTAGAGGGAACACTGCCCAGAATGTGATGCTATTGCATTTTGGAGGCATCCATCATGGAAAATGCATGACCAAGAAAAATTCAAAACAGCATTTTTAAATAAATTAGATTAAACCGTTAAGGATCAGCCACGCACGCACGTGGCCGTCACTTAAGGACCACCATTTTTTTTTGTTGAATCTGATTCCGGACTCCCCACATGGAATTCCATGACGGTCCAGGATCATCATGGGTCCTTAATGGAAAACAAGCCATGACGGTCCTGGACCATCATGGGTCCTTAAGGGGTTAAGTAATGCATAGTAGACAAAAGGAAAGTCTGTGTATCAGAGCCTGACCATTACAAATAACCTGTGACTTACGTTACATAATAAACAGGGTGGGTTGGGATTCTATTTTTGGACAAAAGCCTAAATAGCTTGCCTGCCCTGTCAAGGTATCCAGATTTAGGCAAGTCCCTATCTGCCTCATATCTTTGAACATTGTTTAGTATAATGCAATTAAAAACAGTAATATCACCTTACTCCTACTGTGAACAAAACCCTTGTGAGGGAAATAGGGGACTTATTTATACCTTCCCTGTTCACCTGATTTTAGGGAGCTACCAACCAAGAGAGGAGCCAACACCTCCCAAAATACATACAAAAACATAAAATATACAGGTTCCTGGTGAGCTCAAAATAGCATTGATTAATAGTGTTCCCATAGTTATAAATGTGTTGCACATCCCTCCGGTTCTCAATGGGTTAATAATCTGGACAGAAATATACATTAGTAATGATATGCATCTTTGTTAATGTCTATATTCAAATGACCTTAAACTTAAAGGAGCAGTAAACTTTTTTTATGAAAATATATATATTGTAGGGATTTTCCTATTGAGTAAAATAAGGGTACTCCCACTGCCGAGAGATTTATATTTCCAGAGTTATTACAGTTTAAACCCATGTTTTTTACATTAGCAGTGCCCTCTAGTGGTCAAATTCTAATTAGATTTCCTGTTAGATTCTAATGGAGAGGAAAGTCAGAAAAGTCAGAGACATACAGTTCTCCATAGAATGTGATAGAAACTGCCTGTCACTTCCTGTCAGTTAGAACTTCCACGAAGTAAATACAGTAAATTCACTTCCTGGTTATTTAAACGGTTATAATTTTTGAATAAAACATCTGACAGTGATGGGAGTGGTCTTGTTTTATTCAGCAGGAAATGCTCTGTAAAATATGTGTTTTCATAAAAAAAAGTTTACTGCTCCTTTAAAGGGGATCTGTACTGCAGTCTGTCACTCTCTCATTGGCCAGAGATCACTCCAGCTTACAGGCAGAAAGCCTCTGTCATTGGAGGAGGCTGGACAGAGGGAGGTGAGCAGAGGCAGCGTGACGGACTGCACTAAAGAGCTGGTAACAGCAGCCTGTCCGGAAGTAGGGTGCAGGGCAGTATTTATTTCTTTAATTTCGCCCAAATAGCGTTTTAAAAAACAAAATTAATGAAGTACTCAAAATAATCGCTATATAACCTAACATTTAAGAGCAACTTGTATTGGGATGATAGATCCCATTTAAAGTGGAACTTTCATCCACTATAAAGTCGCCCTGCTACAATTAAGCAGGTAGCGGCTAGCTTCAGAATTTATATTTTACTTTTCAAATACAGGCTGTTCTAAAGAAATTCATCTTAGTAGGAGGCTGACAGCCAGGTTAGAGCAGTCTGCGCACCTGTGCCGTCAGTCCTTCCAGTTAGCATGTGGTACGCTGCAATGCTTCTTACAGAAGACCGGGACTGACAGCACAGGTGCGCAGACAAGATGTCTGTGCTGTAGCCTGGGTTCCAGTCTCCTAGGATGATGGATTTCCTTAGAATGGCCTACATTAGAGAGGTAAAATATATATTCTGAAGCTAGTCACTACCTGCTTACCATAAAATGTCAGGTATAATACACACCTGTGTATAATACACAGGTGCATATTATACCCAAGATTTTAGGAGAAACAAGAGTGCCTATGTATAATACGCACCCTTGTTTACCCCCTTACTAAAAAAAAATGTTAATTCCGGCAAATACCTTCCCTCCCTCCCCCCAGTACATTCTACTCTCCAAATAAGCTTGATTTCATCCCACTTAAGTCCCCCATCTTCCCTCCCGCTCCCCAGCTCAATCGATCTGGAAATAAGCCTTACTATTAGCCATCATAAGCCCCCATGATCTCTAGGGGTGGCATGCTTGCCTCTGTCACCCGCTTCCTGCAGTGGGCTGTCAGGACCATCTGCCTCCAGCCAATGGTAATGCCTTGTGAGGTCGGGCATTACCATTGGCTGGAGGCAGAAGGTCCTGACAGCCCACGGCAGGAAGCAGGCGACAGAGGCAAGCACGGGGGACTTATGTGGGATGAAATTAAGCTTTTTGGGAGCTGATTGTGCTGGGGGGAGGGAGGGTATTTGCCAGCAATATACTTTTTATTAAAAAAAACCTTGGATATAATACGCACCCCTCACTTCACAGGTGAAGAGGGGTAAAATTGTGCTTATTATACCCAAGATTTTATGGTAATTATAGCAGGATGACTTTATAGCGGATGAAAGTTCCGTTTTAACCATTTGAGTGCTGGCTCTGGCACTCAAATGGTTAAACAATGTTAGAAACCATGTTCACAAGCAGTATATTAAATACAGGAGAGTTTTCAGTAGCCCTTCCTTGGGCACTTGCCTTTTCTAATGGTAAAATGAAAATGAGGAATCCATACTGCAATAAAGTATATATTTCCACTTTTACTAGGCATCACAGCTTGTTACCTCAGTATGAAGCTAAAAAAATATTTTTATGACAGATTTCACTCTTGCTGTTTATCCAACCTGCCAGATCAGATTTTCTACATTGAAAATAAACCTGCTAGCATTGTATTTTTGAGGTGTTTAATTTTGGAATCCGTACATACTTGCATACTGTGAGGTTACAAAGATGGAGAAGTCCATCAAGTTAAATCTTTGCTAATTTCAGAATAAACTTATCTCAAGGAAGGTAAATAAAAATCTATAGGAACAAAGGTAGAAAAGAGCCATCTGGCCCATTCAATGCCTTATCTAATTAAAATACCTATATCAGACATGTCTATCCCAGGCATTTTTGAATGCCCTAACAATATTAGTTCCCATTCATTGTCAACTAGTTGAATAAAAGTTGATGTAACTTACTGTATATCTGCACAGGTGGTAGCCCCCACAAGCAGATTACAATTCAAGACAATCACAGGGTGTCATCCCCACGCCAGTGTTTGATCATTGCTACACATTACTGTATCCAGGCATATTTAAGTAAAAATATACAAAGACTGAGGAAATCCTGTGGACCATAATGTAATTGATGCCAATTGCCATAAACCACACAACCCCCTACCCAAGTTGCATTACCTAAGCAAACCTTGAAACTTGAATTGAAAATTGGGGGTCTAACAAATCCTGCTATTTTATTACTACTAAACACCCCAAAGTCACAAGGGCAGGCATCAGATACACAAATGGTAATTTTCAAAGACTCACAAGTTTAGAAAAAGATTGAGAACCACTGGCATGGATAATTCAGCACCAAGAAATGCAGCAGCCCTCCATTAACCCTTTACCTGGCAGTGGGCTGGCCAATGCATTGCGTAGCAATGCGCTGGAAACCCTTCTGGCAATCAAAGGGTTAAGGGAAGGATGAATTGTGGATCTTGCCATAGCTTTCTCTGTATGCCCTTAAAAGCAACTCACAAATTGTGTAAGTGCATATTTATTAAAATAAGATAATTATATAAAAACGAAGACAAGATAATTGTGCAAACTACACAAAGAGATACTCTGTAATAATAACAAAAAGGATAAGTAATGCTGGGCAAATATATTCGAGTAGAAGCACTCTGACTTGGCTAATCTCATTCTTATTAGTTGTCAAGAGTATGAATGGACAGAGACTGCCGATGCATCCGTGAACAACTCAAGATCACCCACCCCTACTTTACTTTTTGGAAGAAGGACCTACCATTGTACACCTCCAAGAAAGATCCCCAACCGTCAAAATCTGCCCTCATGGAGTGCGTGACCCTATTAAAATGACGAGGACCACCAACCCCCGACGTAGCTTGAGCCAATCGATGAGCAAAAATCCTTCCCATAGGTATGATGCGACAAGCAAAATTGAGTGTACCCAAAAGAGACTGCAGGTGTCACAGTGTCACCTTCCTCTGGGAACGCACCTGCTGAACTTCTAGTTTTAGTTCCTGAAGTCAATTTCAATGCAGAGAAACTTCATGATGGTCGACGGACCCCCCATTTTTTCGGCAGCAAGTGGTACCCAAATCGCAACACCACCCATTTTAAGGTTTCCAGCAGTCGCAAATACTCTTGAGAGTCCCCTTCCCCCACACAGAAGAAGTCGTCCAAGTAGTGAATCAGTGCCAAAGACCCAGCCTCTTCATGAACCACCCATTCCAGAAATTGGCTAAAACTCTCAAAATAAGTGCATGAAATGGAGCATCCCATTGGCAAACAAAGGTCAACGTAGAATCCCCCTTCAAACCAGCAACCAAATAGGTGATGGCAATCAGGGTGCACAGGAATAGCCAGAAAGCAAACTCCACTTCAGCCTTTACCATTAATGCCTCAGTACCCTCCCACCAACCCAATGCCACTGGCTCATCAAAAGAGGTATACCACACTGAACAAAGATCTTTGTCAATATCCTCATAAAACAGGTGATGAATAAGGCAGAACTTACCCACCTCTTTTTTGGCACAACTCCTAACGGGGACATGCGCCAGCCAGCCTGAGAGCCACAGAGTTCTGCCACACTTGAAACATTTTGTGTAAAGATCTCGACACACCCTGGGCACTTGTGTCAGAAGCGACAGGAAGTCCTTCACTTACACCGGCTGTCATTAAACAGCCGACAGTAGCCCTTCTTCTTTTTTTTTTTTTTTTACAACGGCACCCCACTGGTTCCAGAAACGCCGGCGCCTCCTGGAAACGATGCTTTTTTGTGGTCCCATCAGTTTCATCCATAGATGAAGGTCCTTATGGTCGCACTGCCTCGATGGATGAGCTGCCTTACGTTGACGAAAATGTTTGTCATAGCGCCACCACGGAAGGCCACCACAGTCCTTGCACATGGTCCATATTTCATCAACATAACATAAGAGGGATGAACAGCATTCAGGTGATTTTTCGCTGAGCACACTGGCGTAAATGCAAAATGCCCACAGCTAGTTGCCAAAGGTCTTAGGGATCCTATGGTAGCACTTCCTCCTCTTGCTTGGAGTCCATAACTTTGTCTTCCCTAATGGCCACAAAATCCTCCCGCGGGAGCAAGGAAAAAAGCTCCACAAATTCTCCCTTCCAAATCCTCTCCTTTTATGTCTGACCACAAGTGGGCACCCAAAGGTCAAGCAAAACAAACGTAGGAACCAACCCTTGCCGTATACTCTAACTGAACACACGTAGCTTTAGTTATCTCTGCTGCCGCTAATGATGTATCGCCCACCAGAGCAGCTAAACTATCCATAACCACAGACGCCACAGAACCATAAATACCAGACGCCACAGATTGCAAAACCTCCTCTGTCCCCATACCCTTGCAGCACCCTGGAACATACCTGGAGTAGTCAACACAGGAGACCCCCTGTGATCTTGCACCCCCCAAGCATGTACCGGAGTTGCAACCACTCCAGTGGAAGCAACCTCCCATTGACAATAAACTGCTTAAGACCCGACAGAAATTCCCCAAAACCTCACAAACCCAGGGTCACCTCACCAACCCATCCTCCCGGAGCCAAAAAAAAAAACCTCACCTTGTATTCCAGCAGACGATTGCTCAGCCAAGGATCCTACAGCCGGAACACTAGAAGTGCCATGGGAGTCGGAAACTGCTGGAACCACTACCACACTGCAAAGCATGGAGGATGTATTGACCTCAGGGGGAGCCCCTGTAGCCATACGGACCACTGCACCAGCCTCACGAACCTCCACCAGAGCAGGATCCACTGTATTCAGACCTTGGGGTATAATCACCATGGCCGTTGTCCACACCATCTGTGTCTCTCTGAACAGCAGGCCTCCCAACAGCTCCAATGGACACTGGACACTAAAGCCAGCACCCGTATTACCTCCTGGATCGCCAAACCACCGCTTAGCAGACCTCTCAGGAAGAGGCTGTGTCACCACTACACTGGATGACCCTGACTGATAACTGGCATCGATTCCAACTCCTTGTTCAGCAGTGAAGGTCCTGGCCTCTGTGTGATACAGCTCCCCCTCAGTTGTTTCTGCTCTCCTAGAAGGCCGTCCCTTCCGTGAACGTGATACGTGTCTCCCCTTTTCCATATGAGCCCCAGAGGGACCAGGAGATGGGCTAGCAGGTCATCTTCTTTTCCCCCTATGTGTGCTCTCCGCTTCTGGGCTCAGGGATGAAGGAGTTCTAGACCTGCTCTCAGGCTGTGATTTTGTCAGTAGAGGAGTGTCTTTTGAAGACTTCTCTAACTTCCCCTTCAGCCAGCTTGCCCTCTTTTGCATTGCCTCTGCTCACATAGCAGCGAGCATAGCCTCAATGGCCATCTGGTCAGCCACCTGGTCCCTCTTGGGAGCTTTGTTCTTTTCCCCACTCCATATTAATCAAATTAAGAATTAAAATGAAAGCAAAGCATGGAATTGAACCTGTGACCCTATGCTTGTAAGGCAGATACCTTAGCCCACAGCCTGCAGCACCAAACAATGTGCCCCTGCCTAAATATTACCCCCTCTCACGTTTTCTTCTGTGGTGGTACTCAACTGCAATTATTAATAAAATTTGGGGCTATATGAGGAAGTATGAAGGCGCTCAGTGACGACGCTCCTTGCTCATCGACATTAAATGGCCGCAGAAGAACCACAATCCCCTGCAGCCCTATACTACTTTTTCCCTCCCCTTCCTCTTCTGAACACAGATGAGGTGTAGGAGCCAATAGTCTCCTCTCCCGGACCCGCTCTTGCTTATTTCCCCGCCCTGTCAAGTCCACCCAGTGCTTGGAGCTCTGTCAGAATCCAGTACTGTGGGTTTCTGTCACATCGCTGACAGTCTTAGCGTTGACAAATACAAAAAATAAAGAGAAAAAACAGGATCCAGAACTAACCAGGTCTTTTGTAAATTAGCCATATAGAAGAGAGTTTAATTATAAATTATATGGGTAAAGCTTAGTACTGTGTTAGCCATAGAAAAAACAGAAGGCTAGTTGAGTAAAAATCTAACTAAGTAGACCTAAGATGCAAGCTTTCAAGGCAACTAGGTCCATATGTCATGCATAATAAGAATGTACACTGAATACACAAAAAATGACAGGTTAAAAAATTATTTTAACTTCTAGCTAAAGACTATAATTCACTGGAGAATCAGAAAAGGAATAAATCTTGTTTGCATTTTCTACTCCATTTCCAAGAGACTCAGCTGGAGCCTAGGGAATGAATTATAGCCCATATAAGAATACTCACCGGCAGTAGAATTTAAATGTTAAAATAATTAGCATGAGTGCTTAACCTGACATGTATTGTATATTCAGCCTTCATTCTGCCTAAAGAAGAGACCTAGTTGTCCTAAAAGCTTGCATCCTAGAGCCACTCTGTTAGCAAATAAAGGTATCATTTTTACTCTACTAGTCTCCTATTGTCACGGTTTGTTACAACTCTCAGACACAGAGTTAGGTAAAAACACAACTTTATTGAAAAGTTAAAGAAAACCCTATTGGGTAGCATACACATACAATATATATAGCGAATTTACATAGTAGCATAGTACTGGTACAAGAAATAGATACAGGTTCTACCGGCCCTGCCAGTACCCGGTAAGGCAACCTTAGGTGGCACAAGATGGACAAGGTTCTACCGGCCTTACCAATATACCAGGCAGGCCAGCCTGGAGACAGTGCAACGAAGAGAAGGCTCTACCGGCCTTGCCAATATACTGGGCAAGGCAGACTGGAGACTGGTACCACGTAAGTGAAGGCTCTACCGGCCTTGCTAATATACCGGGCAAGGCAGCCAGGAGACTTAGACTGTGAGTAATAAGGCTTTACCGGCCCTGCCAATACCGGGTAAGGCAACCCAACGAGGAGGACTAGGTTCTACCGGCCTTACCAATATACCGGGCAGAGCAGCCTAAAATGTTGAGAAGGATGGCAGCACAGGTGGCCTTGGCGACTGGCTAGGTGGAGGGACCAGTCACCTAAGATGACAGAGTGAGGCCCATAGGATGGACAGAATGGAATAGACTGCCAGTCATACAGAAACGGATCGAATACGAGCAGCGTAAACTCAGCCACAACCGGTGCTGACAGATCTTGCAACTAGCAACCGGTTTATACAGGGAGCGAACCAGTATCCACAAACTGGGATGATCAAATGACTCTACCGGTGCATCAGCAGCTGGTTAGGTGGAGCGAACCAGTACACGAGTACCGGAATAACCAAATGACTCTACCTGTGCGTCAGCAGCTGGTATAATGGAGTGAACCAGTACACGCGTACTGGAGTAACCCAAGACTCTACCAGAGCAACAGCAGCCGGTTACGGTGGAGCGAACCAGTACCCGCATACTGGGATAACCCAAGACCCTACCGGTGCAACAGCAGCCGGTTACGGTGGAGCAAACCAGTACCCGCGTACTGGGATAACCTGCAAGTGAGTAAAAATGTCGCCAGGACCACAGGAGGAAACAGGAACCCAGTAGACAATAAGACTCAGGAATCCAGCCGAGGATGGAGAGGAACAGGTCTGTGGACGGTCAACCGGATCAGGAACGGCAGCAGGAAGCAGCAGCAGGAACAGCAACCCCAACCAGATCAGGAATGGATGCAGGAACCAGACGACTTGAAAGCAGGAACCAGATGACCACCGACAAGCAGGAACAGCTAATGGCCCAGGAAGCTCAGGAACTCAATGCAGGTGCAAACAGCATAGAGACAACATGATAGGGCACCCAAAGGGTGCCTAGGCTCAGTTTAAATAGGCACTTCAGGGTGGGTTGACAGCAAGCAGCCAATGGAGGGCCCCCTGCAGGTAACTGACAGATAAAGGCAGTAATCACGGGCACCGTGATACCTATAAATAATACCACAGCACAATAATATCACAGCACAATATACCTAAATTACTGTTAGCATAAAAAGAATGTGTTCTACAGACTAAACATAGGACTTAACACTGCTATATTGATCTTAATCTGTAGAAGTTGAATGGAATCTATGGAAACCTGTCATAGTCGTGGTTGAGAGGTCTGTTGCCATACACGCGCTCACACACACACACACACACACACATATATACACAATGCAGTACAGTTAGTAAAATGGTAGAAAATAGATACTGAAAGTATAAAGTACTGAGTTTATAGGTAAATGAAACCCAAGATACCTACATTGGACGTTATTGTAAACCACAAGTAACAGCCAGAATTAATAAATATAAAGATTCCTAAAGCAATAAGAAAACAGGTCAAATATTAGAGTTTAATGATGGGTGAACAAATTAATCATTTATCTAACCTTGTTTTCAAGCTGTGGCTGACCTAAAAGTGTCCTTCAACAGTAGTAGTATAGATATAAAGAAAATAATTGATGATGGATAATGATGATGAAAGTCAGGCATGTCAAACTCTCTCTCTATGTATGTATATATATATATATATATATATATATATATATATATATATATATGTGTGTAGTTAGGGAAAAATTATTTGATCCCCTGATGATTTTGTATGTTTCCCCACTGACAAAGAAATGATCAGTCTATAATTTTAATGGTAGGTTTATTTGAACAGTGAGAGACAGAATAAGAAAAAAAATCCAGAAAAACACATTTCAAAAAAGTTAGAAATTGATGAGTGAAATAAGTATTTGACCCCCTATCAATCAGCAAGATTTCTGGCTCCCAGGTGTCTTTTATACAGGTAACAAGCTGAGATTAGGAGCACTCTCTTAAAGGGATTGCTTCTAATCTCAACTTGTTACCTGTATAAAAGACACCTGTCCACAGAAGCAATCAATCAATCAGATTCCAAACTCTCCACCATGGCCAAGACCAAAGAACTGTCCAAGGATGTCAGTGACAAGATTGTAGGCCTACACAAGGCTGGAATGGGCTATAAGACCATAGCCAAGCTGCTTGGTGAGAAGGTGACAACAGTTGGTGGGATTATTCGCAAATGGAAGAAATACAAAATAACTGTCAATCTCCCTTGTTCTGGGGTTCCATGTAAGATCTCACCTTGTGGCGTTTCAATGATCATAAGAACGGTAAGGAATCAGCCCAGAACTACACAGGAGGATCTTGTCAATGATCTCAAGGCAGCTGGGATCATATTCACCAAGAAAACAATTGGTAACACTACGCAGTGAAGGACTGAAATCCTGCAGCGCCCGCAAGGTCCCCCTTCTCAAGAATGCACCTGTACAGGCCTGTCTGAGGTTTGCCAGTGAACATCTGAATGATTCAGAGGGGAACTGGGTGAAAGTGTTGTGGTCAGATGAGACCAAAATCGAGCTCTTTGGCATCAACTCAACTCGCCGTGTTTGGAGAAGGAGGAATGCTGCCTATGACCCCAAGAACACCATCCCCACTGTCAAACATGGAGGTGGAAACATTATGCTTTGGGGGTGTTTTTCTGCTAAGGGGACAGGACAACTTCACCGCATCAAAGGGACGATGGACGGGGCCATATACCGTCATATCTTGGGTGAGAACCTCCTTCCCTCAGCCAGGGCATTGAAAATTGGTCGTGGATGGGTATTCCAGCATGACAATCACCCAAAACCCACGGCCCAGGCAACAAAGGAGTGGCTCAAGAAGAAGCACATTAAGGTCCTGGAGTGACCTAGCCAGTCTCCAGACCTCAATCTCATAGAAAATCTGTGGAGGGAGCTGAAGGTTTGAGTTGCCAAACGTCAGCCTCGAAACCTTAATGACTTGGAGAGGATCTGCAAAGAGGAGTGGGACAAAATCCCTCCTGAGATGTGTGCAAACCTGGTGGCCAACGTCTGACCTCTGTGGTTGCCAACAAGGGTTTTGCCACAAAGTACTAAATCATGTTTTGCAAAGGGGTCAAATACTTATTTCACTCAGTAAAATGCAAATCACTTTTTAACTTTTTTGAAATGCATTTTTCTGGATTTTTTTCTTGTTATTCTGTCTCTCACTGTTCAAATAAACCTACCATTAAAATTATATATATAACTCTGTGCAATCTTTGATACACAGTCTGGCACCTCAGCCATGTCCCACTTCTATCCTGGTTGTCAAACTTAGGTTCTCCCCTGCAGCCAGGTCACCCTTCACTCACAAGCAGGTGTCAAAGACATCTCCCTAACCTTCACCTTCTGTTCCCCCATCCAGGACACTCTCCCTCCACCAACTCTACTCTAGCCATGTCTCTCTCTGAAATGTTCTAATCATTGTTCTTTCCTTGCCTCTCCACTCACGTATCACCTCTTCATTCCTCCACAAGCCTTTTCCCCACCACACACACTGGAATGAGAAAGAAGAAGCAGGCTTAGAAACTTGGGCCTTGGAGAGTGTAATATCAATACTGTCAGAGTTGTAGTTCAAGTGCAATTGAATGATAAAGTATCCCCCGCCCCTTTTACTGATATAACATTGCTCAGCTTAGAGCAGCAGGGAGTGTCCAGGTAGATTGCAGAGAGGGACAACCTTCAATTAAGATAAGGGAAAAAGCTGAAAAACCTGTCAAGGGGGGCAGGGTTTTCATTGTTCTCACTGTAAGAATATTGACCCTTGATGTGAGCCGTCTGGTCTATGGACCAGATTCCACATCTGAGGAGAGGGGGCTTACACTAGGTAAAAGGGGCGGGAGAGGGGGAAACTTTATCATTCAACTTGAACTACAACTCTGACAATATTGAAATAACACTCTCTGTGGCTCAAATACTATGAAGATTAATTGGAGCAGCTGTTTTTGTGAAACATTACTACCCCTTTAAACACTTTCTTTTCTTCTGAAACACAAAGGAAGCAAAATGACAGGCATGTACATGGCTTACTGAGGACAAGGTCCAGAAGAGACTGGAAATGGTTATCGTGGATAAAGCACCTGGACCTGATCGTATACATCCAAAGGTACTTAAGAAACTTAGTTCAGTAATAGCAAGACCCTTATACTTTATACCTACTGATTCACTATCATGAGGCATAGTGCACTGAGATTAGAGGAAAGCAGGTGTAGTACAAATATTGAAAAAGGAGGCCAGATCTAAACCAGGAAATTAAAGTCCTGGCTGTAGCTTGATTTCCGTAATGGATAGGATATTAGAAGGGTTATAAACTGATAGCATTCAGGACTATGTGATGACCAACAACATTCTTAGTAGGAGCCAGAATGGTTTTATGAAGAATAGATCATGTCAAACTACTTTACTTTACTATATACTTGGATTTTGCGAAAGCCCTCACAACAGGTTACTGCATAGGTTAAATGATTTGTTTTGGGAGGTGATATCTGCATATGGATAGAGAACTGGTTAAATGACAGATGGCAGAGAGTTGTTGTAAATTAAACCTTTTCAAGTTGGTCTAAAGTTGTAAGTTTGGTACCACAGTATTAGATCCTGGGCCCTGTGCTATTTAATTTGTTTATTAATAATCTAAAAGTGTAGGGAAATACATACCAAGTACAACGTCTTTTCTCTGCAGAAAGATTTGGATAAACTGAAGAATGGGTTGAAAAGTTGCATATGAGGTTTAATACAGATAAATATAAGGTTATGAATATGGGCTTCAGAAGCAAACATGCTATATATACATTAAGGGAAGCTACTTGAGGAATCCTTGTTAGAAAACGCTTTAGAAGTACTAGTAGACAGTAGACTTCACAGCAGAGTGCAGTGTCAATCAACTGCTGCAAGAGCCAATAGGGTACTATCCTGTATAAAATGGGGTATAGATGCACATGATGGGAATATAATTCTACTGCTTTATCAATCCTTGGTAAGGCTTCATCTGGAATATGAGCTTTGGGCACCAGTTCTTAAAAAAAGATATTATTGGACTGAAATAAGTGCAGAGATGTGCAACAAAACTGATAATAGTATTGGAGTATCTGAGTTATAAAGAGAGGCTAGCCAAACTGGGTTTGTTTACATTAGAAACAGATATCTGTGATGTGATTACCATTTAGAAATATTTTTGAGGTCAATAAAATAATTATCTAAGGAACTATTTACTCAAAGAGCTAAGTAAAAAACAATAGGTCATCCATTAAGAATAGAGGAAAGGCACTTTTGACTAAATCAAAGGCAGAGATTTTTTACTGTAAGGCCAGAAACATTATGGAATTATTTGACTCTGGATGATGTGCTTGCCAATACTGTACCTGCCTTCAAAAAAGTAATGGATATCTTTGTAGAGCAGAACAATATTGACAATTATGACAGTTGGTTTCAAAGCAGATACAGTGTTGAACCAGGGAACTATCTGCTTGCAATTTGGGTTCAGGAAGTAATTTTTTTTACCCACTTAGGGCTTAATTGTAAATAGCTTCAATGTTTTTTGTTTGCTTTTTTTTTGCCTTCTTCTGGATCAACAGGTGTTATATGGCATGAGTTAAACTTGATGGATGAACATCTTTTTTTAGCCCCATCAACTTTGTCACATACACACACATACACAAAGGCAGACTGAGAAGTCAGGCACTCAGTCATGGACCACCAGCCTGCCACAAGGGCGTTAGCTGTGTCTGGGGGGGCAATTGGGGGTACAGTGGGTGGCAGTGTTTGAATTCCCGCTCTCTTGATCCATTGGCTTTCAGGACCTGCTAGGTCCTGTATTCCAATTGTATAACTAGATGGGACATGGTACAGTGGCTTCTACCCAGGCACCTGGCAGGTGCTGAAAGGGAAGCAAAGTAGCGGGTGGCAAATTCAAGCATTCTGTCCACTCTGGTGGTAGATGGAAAAAAAGGAGGAGGGGGAAAGGGATAGCATATTGTGCAATGCCACAGAAATTGAATTATATGCAGTGTATTTATTATGTATGAATTACACATCAGGTCTGAAATTTACATATGGCCAAGGTACACAGCGCTGTTATTGTGTTTCAGTGTGCCTCTCAATATAAGCAGACCATTTTGTGTGCAAAAAAGGCCCTTGATTGAACACCAGATCAATAGTAATATAATACTTAGCTATTAATTCATTTAATTAAAAAGCATATATTTTTCATCCTGCATAAGTCATTCAATATTGAAGGAAAAGATAAGAACTAGCTGCAGAAATGCATAATCTGCCGTTATTTATCTTAAAAACATATATAGTATTTTTGCTGTTGCTAGCATCCAAATTTCAGTCTATGGTGTGAATAATAGCTACCATTACTGAGCATTGATTCAGTGCGCTGCACTCTCCTCACCATCATTTAGTGTTGTAGGATGCCGCAATTGCTTACAATTGAATTAGAAGTAAATGATATCACAGCTTGCCATTTAAATGGCACTACATAAGTGATACAACAGATTTGCAATTGAACTGGAGCTACACAAGTGATACCATAGAGCTTACAAATGAGTTACACTAGAATAGTGTTGCTTCATTTCAATTGTAAGCCACATGGTATCATGTACGTATCTCCATTTCAACTCTAAGCTCTATGGTATCATTTGTGTTGCTCCATTTCAATTGCAAGATCTGCTGTATCCAGTGCGGTATCTTGGCCTAGGCCTAGGGCGGCACTTTACAGGAGGCAGCATAAAAAGCCCCCCCGCCTGAAAATTGGACTGCTCATGTGCATCACACTTATGTGAACGCACGGAACATGCACCCTAACACTACTTGCCCACCTGTGAGTACTAGTTGGAGTCCTCCACCAGCAGTGAGCATAGCGTGTGAATGCCAGCCCTGAGCCTGACTCATGAGTGCCAGAGAGGTACCGTACTGCGTTGGATACGTCTCTGACGCTACCCTACTTATATATATATATATATATATATATATATATATATATATATATATATATATATTTATTTATTTTTTTTATTATTTTTTTTTTTGGTACAATGTTTTATGGCCACAACAATCTGAGTGTGCTTATAAGTTTGAAGTGAAACATTACACATTATAATTACTATTGGAGACTTTTGGAGCACAGTAATATGTATCTTCCTGCTTCTTCTAAATATTGTTGACATCTTCTTTAGCTATAGGATCATTCTATATGCTTATGATCACATTAGATCAATAGTTATTAATTTTGTGATCCTGTCAATATGTATTTACTTACACTAACTTTATGTTGATGTTCTTAATACAGAAAGTTTGGTGAAATAATTTATCTTTTTGTATATACTGGAAATAATGTTTGCAGTCCTAAAGCTGCACATTCACCATCAGCTACCTGCCTCTAAGTGGCAAAGGAAATCAAGTCTACAGATTCCCAGTATTCACAAAATAGTTTGTCCTGCTCCAGCACTGGTAGCTCCATTATAGAGGTCGCGTCACTTGATCCAAGCTGCTTTCTTTACCATAATCCTAAAAGTTCCTGCCAGCCAAGAGCCTCTCGTGCAGTGAACAATGCAAGTTTAACGCTTTAAGGACAAGAGGGGTGTGCAACGCATGGCAAAGCAATGTGTTTCACACCTCTCTGGCCCTATGTATGAGAGAAGTCAGAATGAAAATACAGTCATTCATACACTTAAGGTGTTTTGAATTCATCGGGGCATCCTCTAATAGTTTTTCCGTCATTTTCTGCCTGCCTGCTTGTGGCTACCAAGTTCTACCCCTAGTGGGAGAACCTTGTTCCAACCTGAAAAAATGAATAGCGGTAAAATATACTACTATCTCTGCTGCCTAAAAAGACTGGAGTTAATGTTCTAATGGAGTATTTTTTCTCTAATCACCCCTTACAGCCCATGGAGTGCTCAGAATTCTATACACACTGTTGTGTCTCCATATCTGGATCCCTTAGACCCCATACATGATTTCTAAAGAATCCCCCTGGAGCTGAGCCATAAGCCAGGCAGCCTCCTCATGCAGCAGCTGCTTTTGACCTAAGGGTCCCCATGTAGCTTTCAATAAACTGGATTAAATCTGTACTTTGCTGCCAGCAGTTCTTTACCGAGTACTTCACTGCTTAAAGTTAATCTATGGAAGTATTAACCCTTTAGATGCTACAGTACTCTACAATACTTTGAAGAAGAGAGCTCCATTTCAATTGTAAGCTCTGTGGAATCACTAGTGTAGCTTCATTTCAGTTGAAAGCTCTGTAGTATCACTTGCCTTACTTCACAACATTAATGCCAATGATAAATTCAGTAAAAGGGAGTGGTCAGAATCAATAACTCATGGATGATACATAATTATGGGAGGGGCATAACTGGGGGCATGGTAAAGGGGGCCCATGACCTTTATTTCCCCAGGGTCTATGGGTACTGGCAGTCCAGCCCTGCACACATGTGCACACACATATACACACACTCACACAAACGCACACACACACAGCGTCTCCCCCTCTCAGGTCACAGTCTCTTTCAGCTAGATCTCCTGACTACACACACACACACACACACACACACACACACACAGTTCTTCTAGCAAGGCTCTAGCTTCCTCTACCCTCACAAACTAACAATCAAACAAAAATTTCTCTAAACCTTTGCACATTTCCTACAACCCCAGAGGTGACCCCCCTCCCTCCAACTAGGGTTGCCACCCAGCCGGTATTTTACCGTCGGGCCAGTAAAAAAATTGGCTTCTGTCCAATGTTAAGTCTATGGAGAGAATGCCATGGCGGTATTTCTTTAAAGAAAAGGTGGCAACCCTACCTCCAACATACCTCACCTACCACATACAGGTGGCGACCATATAGATAAAATAAAACTTTAATTGATATAAATGGGGCTTTTAACCCCAATGCTTTTCATTGCCTTGGAAAATGGTCTAGCATTCAGACTGAATTCTCACAGTTCAGTCTCTTATCCTGGGCGATGCAGTGCCCATAGACCCTCAGTTTCACTGCTGAAAGCCCTACAACGAGGATTATGGAGTATGTGCATGGAACTGTGAAGATAGTGGCTGAAAACTAAATACTTCCAAGTTGCATTCCAGCCAAGGGGATCAGTTTTCTGAACCCCTCTTCCCCAACTGGTTGATAGGAACCATTTTGGGGCCGGTGGTGTAGTTCCAAGATTTTCCCTATGCATATTCGTAGAAGCAGTCTTAGTAAAACATGTGACTTGCCCTTTAATGTCCAATTTAAATCAAAGGGGATTTTGGGAAATGTTATATTCCCCTAAATTACAGTTGGTTTGCTCCAGAGTTGATCAGTTCTTCTTAGTACATCAGCTTCATACCCTCGAATATTTTATTATTCTACCAGAATACTATTTTTTCCTCTGCAGACTAATAGTAAAATAAGTCAGCTTGTCAGGCCTCACTGGGCCCATTGGGTGATTTGGACATGTGCAGGTTTATAATGTGTACTGTAAGTGCAGCAACCTTTGACCTTTTGAGACCCATGGATATGGTGTAATGCATTGCATATCTCTCTGGCATATATAATAGAATATATTATTTACTTCTGGTTAGCTGCTTTATTTATTTATTTCTATTTTTTTTAACAAAAGAATAAAGATTGTTTTGTCTTCATCCCTGCTGTAAAGTACATCACTTGAAAGAATTATTGGATCACCTGAGGTTGGATGTGTTCTCTATGACTGTCATCAGGGGGCCAATGTAGATCCATAACACACATTTCCTATTATAAAAATTCATCTAGATATGGCTGAGAGTTGATTCACAGTCTCTAGCCACTGAGCTGTATATTTTACGATGAATAAATGCGAATTTGCCTTTAAAGAAACATTGATATGCTTTTAGCAAGTCAAGTTGACAGTGATAAATATACATGCAGGTCTACTCAGCTCAGATTTTCCATCAGAGTGAAGCTAACATAAAAAAATGTAAATAATCATCATGTTACTATTAATTTGTAAAATGAAATCAGGGGCTGTCAATCATGTGGATCAAATGTGCCATTGTGTGCTGAGCCTGCATAGAGTACATTGCAATTCAGCAGTAATGTGTTTAGCAGGGTAGACTCACGAAGGGCTATATGCAGAAAGTAGAACAGGAACAATTCTGGAGCATAACTGTAGCACAGGGCAGGGGCACTCAAACCTATCCCAGTCTATCCCAAGGGACAGGATTTCTGGATCTCCTCATATGAACACAGGTGGTTCAGTCATTCTTAAGGATCTGTCTGAGTTAACGACATTTGCTTGAGTTTAATTGAGAAGATCCTGAAAATATACACTGACGAGGGTCCCAAAAAAAACCCCATAATTTCCACTGATTTAACCCTTTGAGTGCCAGAATGGTACGGAATGCATTGCTCGCAATGCATTCCATACCACTCTGGCACTCAAAGGGTTAAATGAGGCTTTTAACCTCTTGAATGGTAACGAGGTTTCCAATGCATTAAAAAGCAATGCTTTGGAGACCTCTCCAGCATTCATGGGGTTAAAACCCCCATTTAAATCACTGAGAAGTTGTATTTGTCCCCTATGACACAGAGGGTTTGGTCCAGAATTGCTGCTCTACCATCCCTGCAAAAAGCCCAAAACTATTATTAATTCCTATTAACATAAGTCAAAGTGGCAAACTGTTCACAGTTTTCGGGGGCACACTAAACAAGAGTCAAAGAACTACAAAACTATCTGAAATACTGTAAGTGAATCTAAAAAGCTGGATTCCATTTAAAAAAAATAGCTGATTTGTTTTTTCTTAAATGGTTTTCAAGTGCCATCTACTGGGCAAATGAAAGAAAAATAAATACTTAAGCACAACTTACTCTTGTACGAAAAGGCACGCGGTAGGAATGACAGATTTATATGTAAAATGTCCACGTCACAGATTTTAAGGTATTTTATATTGCATGTGCTTTTTTTCTGCAGATTGGAAAAAAACATTTTATTAGTGTCCTCCACTTCCTGCTTTGCCTTACAGAGTAGAGTACAGAATACTGACCATATGCGCACACACACACTCAGGGGAGGGCTGGCCTGGGGGGCAATTGCCCCCTGGGCTGGCCATGTGTCTGTGCTGGTGGGCCAGTGCCTCACTCAATCTCCCACTTGCTGCTGTAAATGGAGCTACACTAGTGATACCACAGAACTTATGAAATGAATCTATATGCAAATGATACTACAGAGCTACAATCCAAACATAGCTGCACTAGTAGCATAATCCATTTCCCTTGCAAGCTCTATGGCATCACTAGTCTATCTTTAATTAATCCTTTGAGTGCCAGAGGGGTACACAATGCATTGATAAAGCAAAGTGTTGTCTACCCCTCTGTCACTCACTGGTTTAAATTGTAAGCACTGCAGTATCACTAATGTAGCCCCATTTCAACAGTAAGCTCTGTGGTATCACTTGCTTTAATTTACAGCATTAAGGACAATTTTAAAATTAAGGAAGCAGGGGTGGGCTGGGACAATGGGCTTGGACGATAGTAGATATGGGCCACTTAATTGTATTTGGCCCCTGGGCCGTATGTTGCCAGCCCTCCCCTGCACACACTAGCAATTGTTACACAGCGTTGTCAGTGGGATATAGATATATTTTTTGTAATAGGTATCTGTGTATGTGTGGGTGTGATTGCAGTAGATTTGTCTTGTTTGTTGTCCTTGTTTATTTGTTAGGCATTGGCAATGAGCACAACTCTCTCAGTTCCAGAGCGCGTGTCTATTACAATGAGGGAGGGAGGGAGGGAGGGAGTGAGAGACAGTTTGAAAGGGGAGCTGCGTGAGAATCCAGAGCATGCAGTTACGGTGAGGGACAGTGTGATGGGGAGGAGGGAGGCAAGTGTGGACACTTTGTCACACATAGTTAAGGCATACCTCCCAAGTGTCCCTCTTTAGGAGGGACAGTCCCTCTTTTTGAACCAAATCCCTCTGTCCCTCTTTCCCACCCTGGTGTCCCTCTTTTTAGGAGATCAGACTGTGTGGTGTGTATTAAATTGTTCCACAGCAATAAAACTCGTATATATGTTTGTATATACTTCAGCATATGTGTACATAAATTAGTCTGTGTGATTAAAACACTTTGGTCTTGTTCTAAATCATTTATTCAGTTACACAAAAAGGTGTCAATAGGTCACAAAATAACCTATAAATACTCAGTAATGCCCCGCCTACTAGCCACACCCCCAGCCACACCCCCTAAAACGCAAGTGTCCCTCTTTGGCCATTTGAAATGTTGGGAGGTATGGTTAAGGGGGAGGGGAGGAGAGACAGTGTGAAGGGAGGGAACAACACTGTTAAGGAGGAGGGATGGGGAGGGATAGTGTGAGTGGGGAGGGACATTGTAAGCGGTGAGGGTAGAGCAGACAGTGTGACTGGTGAGAGAGGGAGGGGAGCAAGGGCAGTGTGAATGGTATGAGAGGGGAGCATGGATAGAGACATTATTATTATAGTTATTCTTTATTTATAGCACCAACTTATTCGGCAGCGCTGTACAATAGGCAGTAGACATACAGAGATATTAAATAGTACAAATGGAACATGAAAACAAAAGGATCAGAGGGCCATGCTTGTGACAGCTTACAGTCTAGAGGAAGGTAGGTGAGACACAGAAGGAGTAAATGCTATTGGGTGTAAGTGCTTCCTGCCACATGAACTTCCAGTCAATGGGTGGGAGAATGAAGGGCTTTCAAGTGCAGTGGTCTAGGCAAGTAGTGTTTCTGTTTGGGAGAAAAAGACGATGAAAGTGTGGTTGTGAAGGGGTTGTAGGTGGGAGGGTGATTTTAGAAGGGAATGAGAGTGAGCAGACATTGGACAGGCTGTTGGTCTGACCTTGTTCAGAAGGTTTATGGAGCTAGCTGATAGGCTGAGATGCAGCACAGGATAAGTCCTGTAGGCGGGAGTGGTAGGATGTAATAAGAGCTGTAGAGAGGAGATCATGTGCAGAGCGAAGAAGGCGAGTGGGAGAGTATTTGGAAATGAGAAATTAAATATAAGAGGTTCAGTGTCAGAAAGGGCTCTGTAAGTCAGCACCAGAATTCAGAATTTAATTCTATATGTTAATCAGAGCCAGACAAAGAGGAGTGGTGTTAGAGAAGCAATGTGTGAGGTAGATTAGTCTGGCAGCAAAGTTCATTATACACTGTAGTGGGGTTGGTCGGGGGAGAGATGTTACAGAGGTGGAGGGGCATGATTTGGAGATTGACTGAATGTGGGAAATGAAGGATAGGGTGGAGTCGAAGATGACCCTCAGGCAGCCGGATGTAGAGGTTGGTTTGATGGTGGTGCTGTTAACAGTGAGAGCAATATTGGGGTAAGGTTGTTTGGAGAGGGAGGGAAAATTATAAGTTCAGTTTTGCCCAGGTTACATTTGAGTTGACGGAAGGACATCCAGGAAGACACAGCAGAGAGACAATTAGATACCTGGGGCATGTGGGAAGGGGAGAGATCTGGGGAGGAAAGATAGATTTGAGTGTCATCAGCAGAGAGATGATGGTGATACCCAAAGGAGTTTATTCGTTTACCAAAGGACAAGGTATAGATTGAAAAGAGCAAGGGCCCAGGACTGATTCTTGTGGTACTCCAACAGACAGTTGTAGGGGTGATGAAGCAGAGCCAGAGTACGACACATTGAAGAAGTGGTTGAAGAGATATGATGAGAACCAAGATAGGGCGGTGTCACAGAGACCTAGGGAGTGAAGAGCTTAGAGGAGGAGTGGGTGAGCCACTGTGTCAAAGGCAGCTGACAGGTCCAGGAGTATGAGTAGGGAGTCATTTGCCATTTTAGTGAGGACAGTCTAAGTGGAGTGATGAGGGTGGTATCCAGATTACAGGAGATCTAACAGGAAATGGGAGCAGAGGAATTTAGTGAGCCATTTATATACAAGATGTTCGAGGAGCTTGGAGGTGAAGGGAGAAGAGGAATGGGCCGTCGTGTGAGAGTGAGTTTGAGTTCACAGAGGGGATTAACTGAATTGTATGATTAGAGGACAGCAGGATGCCTAATCCACTCTCCTGTCTGTTACAAGACCCAGGGGATGTGGGTGAATTGTAGGCCAACATGGGAAAGTGCAGCAGGGGAAGCAGTATCTGATGTTATAAGCTAGGTTTCAGTGATGACAAAGAGGTTTAGAGAGTGTGAGATGAACAAATTGTGAAGCAGTTAGTTTATTGCACATGATGAGGTAAGCACAGACAGTATGAAGGGGTAGGAGGTGGTTTGATGGTGTTTTAGTGGTTGAAGATGAATTGGGTGAACATACACCCCTCTGCCTCCTCCTCATCCAATCACCAGCGAATGTAGAGATCTTTTGGCTAAACTGGCCTCCCTCAGTGACACCACTGGGCACAGAATGAGGGGTTTTGTATAACACCACTTTTCTTCCACACTGGGGCATGGATGACAACAAACCAGTAGTGGGAAAGTTTATGTGTGTCAATGAAGTTGAGACCTATGCCACTAAATTGATCCAAAATCTGCCAAACCGCACTGGACCAGCATGCAGATTATGGTCCATTTCCTCAGCATGGCTTCACAACAAAAACAATGGCAATTAGTAAGATCCAAAATGGGGAAAAATGGACCTGGAAAAGAGGTGAGAGGCAACCAATTGATTGAAGTTGCAGAAGAACACAATTTGTACAGCATTCATTCATTCTACAGTAAAAGGCCCAGAGAAAATGCTCATGGAAAATCTCTAATGGTATTATTTCTAGAGAATGGTGAACAATGCTGCCCATTCAATTAGGCGCGCTGGACAACTGCAGCGGTGAGTCTCGCTGCAGTGATTTTCACATGAGCACTGGAGAGTGCATGAAGGTGGCTTCACGTGTGGATTACAAATTACCAATAGTGGGTGAACTTTTCATACTATCTGTTTTTGTTAATATCATACTGTTATTATCATTTTTTTCATTACTTTTTTATTGTTATTTATCTCCCTTCTTGTTTTGTGTAGAGAGCCAGGTTAGTAGTGTGCAAGGATTTATCTTTTATATTTGAGTATTATAGTTAAGTGTACTATTGTTATCCGCTGCCGCTGCTACCTCTGTTTCTTTATTTTCCTGCCACTGATTGATTGTATCATTAGTCTGTGCTTTCTTTTTTGTCATGCAAGAAAGAAAGAGAGAAAATGATCACATCAACAAACTTGAAGATCAACAGTAGGCAATTACTGAAAAATCATAAGAATTGTATGTCCAATCTCTTCAAGGTGCTGCAAGATCTTCCAGACACAGGCATTTCAAACCACTATGAAAAAGTTATTGAGACCATGCCCTTGCACCTTCTGTGAACCAAGAAAAACAACCAGAATACCAAAAGAAACAGTTGCAATGGTGAAAAACCAGAGAGAAATTAAACAAAATGGCAATATTAGAAACAGGGTAGAATATATAGAAATATGCAAGACCATAAAAGAAAAAATGCGCAAGTTCAATGTTAAGCTCATCAAAAGCAAAATGAAAGATGACCACACAATAGCAAAAACTCAACAACATATACTAAAATGAGTGGAGGAATATTATTCAAATCTTTACAAGGCTGAAGGACAACAATTGAATGCAATGTCAGAGGATGAAACTGTGCCAGGAGTTTTGGTAGAAGAACTAGCAGCTGCAATAAACTTAATGAAAAAATGTCAAATGAGCTGGACCTGTTAAAGTCAATACTGAAATGTCGAAAGCCAGAGATCAACCTTTGTTCAGAGCTCTAGTTAAACTGTTTTCAAAATACCTGATACTCAAAAGAGTGACTGCAACATGGAAAAATGCAGAAGTCCTCCTACTACACAAAAAAGGTGATAAGGCAGATCTATAAAACTACCGACCAATAAGCCTATTGCTAGACATATGCATGGTTTTCACAAAGAATGGACATAACATTTGAAACGGCACAACCTGAATAACAAGCAGGCTTTAGATGTAGTTTCGGTACAATGTACTATATTTCCAAAGAGTACAACAAGTTATAGAGCAGCATAGTACAATCTTTCATTATACATAGCTTTCATTAACTAAGAATAAGCCTTTAACTCAGTAAAAAAAGCAAGCAATAATCAATGTCTTGACCAACAAAGGACTAGACAGAGATTACATCAATATCTTCCAATCAATCAATTAATATGTATATATATAAAATTGTAACTGTTTATGGTTCTCTGTCCACCTGTCCGGCAGGAATGCAGAGACTGGTGGCAGGCAGAGAATCAGTGGGCAGTAATTCCCGTGCCCACTCCTGTGAAAATCACTGCAATGAGCCTCACCAATGCAGTGGTCCAGCAGTTTCTTGATGTGCATGGTGTGCCCAACTGAATGACTGTTTTCTCTGGGCCTTTTTTCTGTAGAATGAATTCACGATGTACAAATTATGTTCTTCTGCAACTTCAATCAATTGGTTTCCTCTGTCACTTCTTTTTCCATTTCCATGTGGTCCAATAGATTTTCCCCCATTTTGGATATTACCATTTGCCATTGTTTTTGTCGTGAAGACAAGCTGAGGAAAAGGACCATAATCTGCCAAGCTGGTCCAGTGCGGGTTGGCAGATTTTGGATCTATTTAGTCTGGGGTCTTAGCTTTGATCTGACCACCTTGTGTGACCGTGCTAGGAGTATATCCTCCCAGTGGCATAGTTCTTGCCTTCATTGACACACATAAAAAAGGAAAAAATGCAGAAGTCATGCTACTGCATAAAAAAGCTGATAAGGCAGATCTAAAAACAACCTACTGACCAATAAGACTATTGCAAATCATCTGCAGGGTTTTCACAAAGGTATTATCAGGAAGGACAGACACAGTACTTAATGCGGCACAACCTAAAGAACAAGCAAGCTTCAAGATCTGTTTTTGTACAATGGACCGTATCCAGTTATAGAGTGGCATAATGAATACAACCGTCCATTATGCATAGCCTTTATTGACTATGCAAAGCAAGCAATAATCAATGCTCTAATCAACCAAGAAAAAAGACAGGGTGTACATCAATATTCTCCAATCATTATATGAAAATGCAACTGCATTAATACAGGTCGATGCAGAACAACAATTATAGTCCAGATCAACATAGAAAAAAGGCGTTGGACAAGGAAGCACAATCTTCCCAAAAATATTTTCTCTTGTTTAGAAGAAATTTTCCTCAAACTAAATTAGGATAAAAAAGGACTTAAGATCATTGGAGACTACCTACATCAGTTACGTTTTGCATTCAATATCACACTTTTTGCCTCAACAGAAAGGTTTTTGACGAATGTGTCTTTTTGGTCCTTACATATTGCTGTGAAACATGAACGCTGAAAGCCAAAGCCATACAAAAACTTAAGGTTACCTACAGAAGTATGGAGCGGTGAATTCAAAACAAAAAAAAAAAAGAGACTGAAAAATGTGCACATGGATTCATCAGCAAACAAATGTCTATGACATCACTAAAGAGTAAAGCTCCTGAAGTGGAAATGGCTGGGCCACATAGCAAGGAGACCTGACAGTAAATGGGCCAAACTAATCTTGGAATGGATTCCAATGTCCAAGAAGAAGACTAAAGAGAAGATGGGCATATGAAATTACCAAATTTGTTGGGACATAGTGGCACAGGACCGAAGTTGTTTAAGACTTGTTGAGGAGGCCTTCATCCTGCAGTGGATCAACAATAGGTGATGATTATTATTATTATTATTCTTTATTTATATAGCGCCAACTAATTCCGCAGCGCTGTACAATTGGGAATAGACATACAGAGGTATTAAATAGTACAATCAGATGTGGAGAACAGGAGGATCAGAGGGTATATATATATATATATATATATATATATATATATATATATATATATATATAATATGATTTTTTTAACAAATTCATACAGTAATATTGTTTCAGCATAGTATGCTTGTGTTTGCTAAAGTAACATCCTGGTTTCATGTTAAAGTGGACCTATCACTCTAAGACAAGTTCAGTTTGTTGTACAGAGAATTACAATGTAGGAATATGTTGTACTAGCCAGAAGAAGTCAGCCTTTGTTAATCGAGCTGCTGGATCACCATTGGCTGGCTGGGGAAGATGGGAGTTGTAGTGCTCAACATGGAAGGCCAGTGGTTGCCCACCACTGTACTACTAGCTGTTCTGTAAACTACATTTTTTTTTTAATAATCTTTACAGTTTGATTGAAAAGTGTGGCACTTTATGCTAATTCCTTCTCTGTGACTGGTTCAAAAAGAGTCCAGGATGACAGGAGGGATCTGGAGGGGGAGAGGAGTGTATGTACAAGGAATGATATTTTCCCAGTTGAAATCTACCTTGGATTTTAAGGAACTAGCAAAGTCTTGAGACAGAATACAAATTGAGAGGGAGGCAGTGGGAGACAAAGGGTGACAAGAGAAGACAGGGGTCTAACAACATCACCAGCAGTGAAGTCTCAAGATGTCCACCCTTGCTATAGACAGACAATATTGCAGATGTAGTAACAAATGATTCTCTTTTAAATTCAAATTAATCCAGAAACTGCATTATCAAAAGTTCTGGTAGGAAGTCACTCATAAAGTGGTGTTTAAATGCAGGAGTGTTAAATTGTGCTAGATATGCAGACTCCAAATCAGGCTCAGGCAAAAATGTCAACCTTTCTGAGAAGTGTAATGTTCGTAATTCCAATAAACGCCAATATATCATTGTATCACTTTCTTAAAGCTTTCTCCCAGGGACATTTTATGACTTCAATTACATTTAATGCATTACTCTTGGCATACACTGACTTTATTTTACCATCCTTATGGACTTGTTAGATAAAAGGATTCCCATGTAATTTCATTTAAATCCTTAAAGTGGACCTGTCACCCTAAGATACATTTAGTTAGTTTTAAAGGGATAGTAATACTTAAAATGTAAAAAAAAATATGTTGTAGGGTTTATCCCCCTGAGTAAAACAAGAGTACTCCCACTGCTGAGAGGTGTTTTATTCAAAAGTTATTAATTTTCAAAGTTGAATTTTTTAGGTGCAATATCACAGTGGGCTGAAATTGTACAGTGGCGCTGTTGCTACACGATCCTATGGACAACTCTGGTCAGTTGACCATAAATCTCCATAGGATGGTGTAGCAACAGCGCCACTGTACAATTTCAGGCCACTGTGATATTGCACCTAAAAAATTCAACTTTGAAAATTAATAACTTTTGAATGAAAGACCTCTCAGCAGTGGGAGTACTCTTGTTTTACTCAGGGGGATAAACCCTACAACATATTTTTTTTTACATTTTAAGTATTACTATCCCTTTAAGTACAATTAAAAACAGCTTATAAAGTTTTAAAGAAATTAAAATATGTGTTGATGGGGAAATGTTATTTATCTGTTACAGTGTGGATAGTTTGGTCAAAAAACAACTCCACTTTTCTTTTACATAGAGCCTTTTAAGAACCCTTTCTCATGGGTGACACCAAAGCAGCCATGGCATAGGAACTTCCAAGTTTTTTCAGTCGCTTGCCACAAGATCACAAAGCTATAAGCATGAGGGCTGTATATATTTAGAATAAAATATGATAA
This sequence comes from Rhinophrynus dorsalis, assembly GCA_037306005.1. NCBI lineage: Eukaryota > Metazoa > Chordata > Amphibia > Anura > Rhinophrynidae > Rhinophrynus > Rhinophrynus dorsalis. Next base: position 574,098,537 of record CM074719.1, read on the forward strand.
TCCTAAATTATTTGTCTGCTTTTCTCTGCTGCCGCTCTCCCACAAACTTCTGGTTGCAGTTCCTCCACGTATACAATGAAAAACAAAAAGGGAGAAAGGCGCAAAGCCGATCTCAATGTAGACTGTTTAAAATCTACAAAATTCAACCTCCACTGTGCTTAGTAGACAGTTGTCTTCTTCACCGTTTAATAACACCTCTTCACCATGGACAACACTCCCACTCACCTTCTCTTGAGGCTAGGTCCCATCTCAAGGTATTAGCGCCTGCACTGGACAGACCCCCAGTAGTGGTTCACTTTATCGTATTTCCCCTCCACTCGTTCTCCTTGTTTTACATCCTTCCTCATTGCCGTCACCGTCTTCTGCAATCTCCCTCGATCTAGGGACCATAGGACTCTAAATACTTAGGGGACCTTTCCGTGGTAGGAATAAGTGTCACTACACTCTGCAGTGATTTGAGAACCTGGCATGGTCGGCTGTCAAATGAGGCTGATATGTCAATAAGGATAAGAAGAGAGAAATGCCCATTGATTTTTGCAATATGGTGATCATTTCACTTTCATAAGTGAAGTCTGTGTACAGAAAGTGGGTCAAAAACTAGACTGCAGTGAGTCCCGTGGGATATAGCAAATTATGTTGCAAAAAAGACAAAAGTCCATCGCTCGCATCATGTGGGCCTTGAGGATCCTCCTACTCAACCCGGTCATTCATAGAATGCCAGGTTGAAGAGGAGGTAGTAGGCAAAGGTGATGACTGCCTTCCAGGTCACCTCACTGATCCCCTATCCTATTGGATAGGGGATCAGTGTCAGGGGAGACATAAGAAAGAGTGCCGATGCCGCCCACGAGATGATTTTCTTTAAAAACAAAATGGAGTACTATGTGTATTTTTTAAAATATATACACAGGGAGTGATTGTGTATATGGGGCAGATGCAATGCATTGCATTCCCCACTGGCACTTAAAGGGTTAACTATGTGGGGGCAGCATATGTCAAATTTTAACTGTGTGGGGGCATAACATGTCAAATTTTAACTGTGGAGACACTGTATGTCGAATTTTAACTGTGGGGAAGCATGTTAGCCCCACATACACTGACTGACACCTCCTAGCCGAGTTCCCTTGCTCAGACAGTGTACATGGGAATTTGGGGCTACCAGTGGGCAACGGAACAAGTTTGGGAGCCAGGCAGTGTACATGGGGTTCTGGCAGTGTACATGGGGTTCTACGGCTACCAGTGGGCAAGGGAACAAGGCTGGGGGCAGCTGGTAACCACAAATCCCCATGGATGTTGCCTGAACCCCCAGCCTTGTTCCCTTGGGAGTGCACAACATGTATGAAATATGATACAGAGCTGAGGGGATGATTGTGTACTGCTTGGTGTACTTTTTTTAACCCTTTGAGTGCCACTGGGGTGTGCAATGTACATCCCTATTGCAATCAAAGGGTTAAGGGAGTGTTGCTGTTCGTGGTGCTAAAAGATCCTCTCCAATCTCCTACTGACCAAGTGGGGATGCAGAGAGATTGTTCTCAGACTTCAGGCTTGTCATACTGCTGGTGATGTGTAAGGGAGGGCTTCCCTTCCACATCAACAGCAGTTCGATAACCTTGTATGCTAATGGAGACCTTCTTCTCTCCCCCCCCCCGCATCCCTAAATTTTATTGCATATGGCGATGTGTGTGCCTACATCTAGAAGTTGAAGTGCTTTGAACACATCAATAAAATCATATCGCCACAACATCGACCTTTAGTGCATCTCCCCCAATATCTCCGGAAGATCATAATTAAATTAAAGACTATTCATGGGGTCACTAAAATTGTGCATGGTATAAATAACAAGATTTATCAGGAAATATGTTATATACAATTTGGAGGATAGAAGAAGTAATGTGAGTGAACTTTTCAACCATATTAATTTCCTGAATGCTAGAGAGGTTACCAAACTAATTGCCAAAGAAATCCAATCAGCTACCTTCACTTTTAATTAAAGTTAACTGATTGCCATAATTCAGATCACAATAAGGAAGTGATCGTACACCATGTCATTATTGTACATGAGTAAGCATGTATGTATCTTTATTTATATAGAGCCATACATGTACACAGCGCTTAAAAAAAGTTGAAATAATATACAAAAATACAGAACTGGGTTAAGAGCATTAAAGGGATAGTAATACTTCGTTTTATATTTATTTTATTTTGTAGGCATTAAAAAAACATGAAGAACAATATAAGTCTTATTTCTGAAACCTTTATGGTTTGAGAGATATTCACAAGCAAAGTTTCCCCTCCCGCCCCTTTTACCTAGCCTAGTCTTTTACCATCTCTTCTCAGATGTGGAATCCAGTCCATAGACCAGACAGATAACAGCAGGGGCCAGTCTTCTTCCTATGAAAACAATGAAGGCCCTTGACAAGTTTTTCAGATTTTTCCCTTATCTTAATTGAAGATTGTCCCTTTCTGCAATCTACCTGGGCACCTCCCTTCTGCTCTGGCTGAGCAGTGTTACATCAGTAAAAGGGGAGGGAGGGGGGTACTTTGTCATTGAATTACTCTTGAACTACAACTCTGACCGAATTGAAATAACACTCTCCAAAGTCCAAATACTGTGAATAGTTGGAATGGAAACCTGACTGTAAAGGGTCAAGAAGAGATTCTGAATTGAGAAAAGAGATTAAGCGGGAGAATACAAGGCATTCCAAGATCTTAGTTGCAAAGGGGAGGAGTGAAACCAGACTGTAATTTGAAAGACAGGTGGGGTCGAGTGATGGTTTTTTGAGTATAGGTCTGACTATTGCATGTCTGAATGAGGATGGAAAAGTTCCAGTAGAAAGAGAGAAGTTAAAGATATTAGTAAGGCTTGGAGCAAGAGTAGTTGCAAGAGCCTTAACCAGGTAAGAGGGCATGGGATCCGAGGGGTAGTTAGTGGGTGGAGAGGAGGATAGTAAAATAGATACCTCCTCCTCTGTTGTAGGGGAGAATGAGCTGAGGGTTGCTCAAGGTGGACTAGGAATCAGGGGCAAAGGAGGAGATGATGTAGATCATATGGTTTGTTGGATAGACTGTACCTTATTTTTGAAAAAGTCAGCAAAGTCCTGTGGAGTGTTGGAGAAGGTGGAGCAGTTTAAGGTTGGGGGTTTGAGAAGCAAATAAAAGATTTTAAAGAGGTTATGTGGGTTAGATTTGTGGGTAATTATGAGGTTAGAGAAGTATTTCTTTTTAGTCTGGGTGAAAGCTGTATTAAAACAGGATAACATGGATTTATAATGGTGGAAGTCGGCAACAGAATGAATAAAGGATCCCATGCGATCTGAGACTTCCTGGTTTCCCTTCTTACTACTGAGAAAATCCACTGGTAAGTTAAAGTGGGACTGTTAGTTTATAACATATAGGTGCTTTTGAAAGTACTTTCAAAAGCACTAGTGATGAGCGAGCACCCCGATGCTCGGGTGTTCGGGTGCTCTGGCCGAGCGCCCCCGGAGGCTCGAGTGCTCGGCCGAGCACCCGAGCCCCATTGAAGTCAATGGGAGGACTCGAGCATTACACCAGGCACCCCCTGCTCTGATGAGGGGAGGGTGCCTGGTTCATAGGAAAAGGTCAGAAAATGATGGAAACACCACAGAAATGGTTCAGGGACAGCATAGGGAGGATGTCTGGATGCATCTTGGACTCCAACGTCGCTGCTGGGAACGATGTTTCGCCCGTAGTACGCCATTTTTACAGACTAATCTGCGGCTAGGCACACTAAACAATATGTGACGTTAATCTGCGGCTAGGCACACTAAACAATATGTGACGCTAATCTGCGGCTAGGCACACGAAACAGAATGTGACGCTAATCTGCGGCTAGGCACAGTGAACGGAATATGTGACGTTAATTTGTGAATTTGCACACTAAACAGAATGTGACAATAATCTATGGCTAGGCACACGTTTAAAATGGCCCTTTTTGTCGCTGCGTTGTACAATATTTGTCCCTGTGCACCTAGTACAATGTCACCTAACTAATATCCCCCCCACAAAAAAAAATGAAATTGTGCCCCCCCAAACAAAATATAAATGCTGCCCCCACACACAACAGTCCTAAAAAGGACTTTTGGGTCTTGAAAGAGTACCAACACTTTTATTCTCCCTACACTGACTTTCCCTGCCTGATCGCATCTCTCCCTGGCTGAGAATGAGCAGAACTCACGAGTCGGGTGCTATACAGCACCCGATCACGGGTTCTGGCCAGCCAATCAGTGTAATGCCAGCAGCCAACATGGCTGCTGGCATTACACTGATGTCAGAGCCTCCCCGCACGTTTATTGGCTGCGCAGCAGCCGCGAAACGTGCGGGGAGGAGACCCGAACATGGCGGGCGAGCACTTGCGGTACTCGTATGAGTACCGCCATGTGCCGAGCAGAGCGATGCTCGAGCCGAACCGAGCTTCGGCCGAGCATGCTCGCTCATCACTAAAAAGCACCTATATGTATGTTGGCATTTTTTAAAATTTAAAACAGTTACTTATGATATGTTTAGCTTCATGTATTTGTGCAAACCAGCTTAAGGGCTGCTTAAGGCAAACAGCCCGTCATTTGATGGGGATGACTGTCTATTTTCCAAAATGGTATGACTTGCATAACTTTCTTTCATATATCTATTAGTTAGGATCATTTTAGTGCAGGCAGCCTATTTAACAACATAAAACATGTAGGTGCTTATATCACCCCCATGGTATGTTAAGCCATACTGATGGGGTACAATTTTCTCGAGGGAGTAGTAGCTAATAAATGCAGTAAGAAAATACACAGTTCCCCAAAGATTTTAGTACATATTTTTACCTGTAGCACCAGATTTTGGAAACATCTGTGCACAATACGTTAATGGTAGAAAGGCAAGTGACCCCTCATTCAATGTGATGAGTTGTCTTATCTCCACAGTGGTGTGCTTTGTCTACATTTTCTTCATTTCTCTAGTTGGGAACAGGCAAGTCATGTCTAAAGAATTTAAGGAAAATGAGAGCTTGTAGTTTTGTTTTTCTGTTACCCCCTACATTATCTCAACTCATACCATGCCAGTAGGTAATTCCACAGTTTTTATGATTTCAGTACATTTGAAGTGATGAAATATTAAAAAAAAAAAAAAAAAAAAAGTTTTCTTTAGTACCACTTCTGGAAACATTTGTGCACACCAGGTTAGGGGTAAAAAAGGCAAGTGACCTCTTATTCGATGCAGTGGGATATCTACTTTCAGTAAACGTATGCCTTTATAAAGTCGTTGAGCTGTTTTAGGGTAGTTTTTCCCATGTAATCAGTGGAATGTGCAGTTTAGTTCATAAAGCTGAAAATACCATTTTGCGCTCCTGATAACTAAGAGTCTCTGCTGGCCATGCATGTGGTTAAAATTATCCATGTTTGATATTTTTATACTAAGGACATGCAGGTCTCTTAAAAATAACTGAAATTTTCACTATCAAATCAACATAAATATTTTGTGTATAATTTATATTGGCAAAATATGTAATTCTGTACATTTTTTGTATTTATGACATCATAGCTTGCCACTTGATGCAAAATTTTGTTTTTTTGAGGTGACATGAAAAAGAAGAAAAACATGATATGTATTTTTCCATATATAACTAGAAAGCTACCAATGGGAATCATGCCTAAACAGATGCCTAAACAGATGGATAGCAAAAATGCTGAAAATGTGTCTGGCCAGCAGGGTACAAAAAAATTCTTCAAGCCTCTGGTATTGAAGGGGTTAAATAAACAGGGATTTTAAATATTCACATATATACTTGCCCCTGAATTTCTCCAGTTTTCTTGCGAAAATACAGCTCAAAATATTGGGCTTTATTTATTAACCCCTTAAGGACCCTTGACGGTCCTGGTACGTCATGGCTGGATTTGTGTTAAGGACCAATGATGTACCAGGACCGTCATGGCTTAAATAATAGCAGCGTGCCTCCATGTACGCTGCTATCATTAATTCCAGGCTGAGACTGAGCGCTCCGAGACTGGGGCGTTCAGTCTCAGCCCTTCTTGCTTGTGCCGGTTCATGTGATCGCCATAGCAGCGATCACGTGTACCGGCATTCTGAGAGACAGAGGCAGTACGCAAAGCATGCTGTCTTTGTTTCTCCTCTGCCTCTGTCTCCCTTGCTATCAAAGTAAGGGAGACAGAAGTAGAGAGGAGACACCTAGAGGCAGAAGAAAATACAGCAGCTGGGGGGTATTAACCCCTTCACTGCTGGTGCTGAAGGCTGGCTAAATGCAGGTCAATTTCTGACCTGCAATGATACACTTTTTTTTTCTTTTTTTTTAAACACAACATACTTTTTTTTATTTTACAAAAAAATATTTTATTTAAAAAAATCTCATTAAACAATTTTGGAAGTGTGATTGTTGTGGAGCCATGTAATACACTTATACACACCGCCAAATGTCAGGGATAAAAAAGTGTAAAAATTGGGTGGGAAAAAGGGAGGATTTTCACCCAAGGGGGGACAGTGGCCACTTTAAACTGTGTATTTTGTAGGTATGACTGACCTGTCATACCTTTCATGCAGTCTCCATAAAAATTTAACCCTTTGTGGCCAATTGATCCCAAGAGAAAAAACAAAAATTGTGTTTTTTTTACTTTTTTTTTTTTTACCTTTTTTTAATTTTAATAAAGTAAATAGTGGGTTATCCATATAAGTGGGGCATCAAAAGAAAGCCCTATTTGTGCTTAAAAACAGTATATAATTTATGGGGGTGGAATAAAAGATTTAGAGGGAAAACACTGTTGAACAAAGACATAGTCAGAAAGGTCAGAATTGCTCTGGTCCTTAAGTGAAAACGACCTCAGATTTTCCCGGTCCTTAAAGGGTTAAATGCTCCATGTAAATAAATGGGAATTTACAAAATGTTTACAAATTTAGCTCCAGAATTGTACTAGTATGATAAATAAGGCCCTCAGGGACCAATGTTTAAAGTGGCACAATTCTGAAGGAAACCAGCTACATCACTGGCAAAAATAATTTCCAACATTCCTATTGAGTTAAATGGTGTTGTTAACCCCTTGAGTGCTAGAGGTCTCCAAAGAATTGCGTCTTTATTCTTTGGAGAATTGTTCAGCATTCATGTCCCATTTAAATCAACGGGGATATGTCCTCTACAGCGCATCTGGTTGACACAGCATTGTATTTATGACGTGCTATCCTCATGGACAGGACAAATTAACTATTTAAGTACCACCAAATGAGACTGGGTTGGACACTCCTATTGACTTATCATAAAGGGTTAATGATATTTCCTGCTATAATGTAGTTTTCTGTCCGAAGTGAACGTTTCCATTTATCTAGGACTTGACGGTGTAGGCAGGAGAAAAAAAAAGCAATGGATCCCCAGCTGTTGTTGAACTATAACTCCCACAGACTTTTACAATAGTTGGGGAACTACACAATTCCCAGCCTTTCCCACTAGTACTGTATACCAGTCAAAAACTCTTTCATTCACTTCCTATACCAGGGGTGGGCAACAGGAGGACCTCCAGCTATGGATGAACACAACTCCCATTAGCTCCATTCGCCTTTGGAAGTCTGAGAGTTGAGAATTTTAGTCCTCAACAGCTGGGGGACCTCACATTGACTGCCCCTGTTCTTGATGGTATGGAGAGAGCAAACAACAGTGCACATAACACAGAGCTATTAAATGAAAGTAGAGCTGCCCACTGAGCAGATGTAACACTGTCCGCTATTGGCTGTCTGAACAGGAAACGTTCCGTTTCATTTTTGTTTTGCAGAGGCGGCAGCAGCAGAACCAAAACAAGGCAGGAATCAAATGTGTACAGGATCCTGTCAATGCATCTGGTAAGTGCCAAGAATATACACCCTTTAACTACTTTCTCTTCAAGCATTTATTTATACTGCTGGGTATGCTATATTTTAATGATTTTTTTTTCTCGGCAGTCGGCTATTATAGTGTTGTGTTGATGAGAACTAACACAGTCAATGACATATCTTCTAAAATGTGAAAATGCCAAAGAATGACACTTTTGGGGGTATGGCTGGTGGGAGAGGCGTCACCGAGAATTTAAAAGTTATTTTATGACCTACTGACTCCTCTTTGTATAACTGAATACATTATTTACAGCAAAACCAAAGTATTTTATTTACACAGTAATTTATAAACAGACGTTAATGTGAGTTTTATTGCAGTGAAGCAATGTGACACACAGTCTGATCTCGTAAAAAGAGGGACACCAGGGAGGGGAGGAGACATTTGAGTCTCAAAGAGGGACACTTCGAAGGTATGCTGTGACATCCAGATCTGATTGAAGATGTTGTCTTTTGAACAGATGTACTAGGTCAAAATTCATAGGTGCCCTTACAATTTTCTGGGCATATAAACATAAGTGGTTGGGTTATTATTAGACAGTATTATTTCTTTAATATCATTAATTTGTTGTGTACCAGCAATTCACCGAACTGTAGAATGAGGAGGTAAAGAACGCAAAGATTGCTGTTAAAAGAGGATTTAACTTTTTGCGCGCCAGAGGGGTGTACAGTGGATTGTTTTGCATTGTTGCTCACCTCTGAGACTCACGGGGTGAAATGTGTGTATTGCAATCTAATTTTCAGACAGCCATAACATAAAGCAGTGATTCTCAGCCAGGGCTTGGTTCTAACATCCACTTAGGTAATTCCTGTAATTTCTTTGACAAAACTGTGAAAGTTAAATAGATAAAAAAAAAAAATATTGATATATCCTATTCTATATAATCATTCGCTAGGATGTTTGTCACGATGCAGTCATGCGCAGTAGAGACTGCGTGCATTCGGGAAGTCTCTGCTGTGTATGATTGCATTGTGTGAATGAGGCGACAAGACTGCATCGCATGGAGCAGTGAGGTAGCAGCCTCTTAACCCTTTGAGTGCCAGAGGGGTACACAACATATTGCAAAGCAATGCGTTGCGTACCCCTCTGACACTCAAAGGGTTAATGTTACCTGGACCTTGGCCCATATACACAGGCTTGTACACTACTGTGTGTGTGTGTGTGTGTGTGTGTGTGTGTGTGTGTGTGTGTAACTTGTTGTGCACAGTGTCTTTGTTATTCTGATTACAAAACCTAAGGATAAGTGTATCTGTACCCTTTCTTCCTTGATAAATGACCCGTAAAGTGTTAGGTGTGCCCTGAGCATTTCAGGCTGCATTTTGAGGGTACCTACCCCCCCCCCCCCCCAAAAAAAAAAAAAATGAGAACTGCTAACACAGAGTTTGGAATTTCAGGGCACCATTTATAGGTCCTTTGTCAAAGTCATATTTAAGGGGAAACATTTTAGCCTCAATTCAATTTGCCCCGTTGCCAATACATATCAGTACATCCAATGTACTCAAGAAATGTGTAAAAATGTTAGTAGAATTAACCCTATGAGTGCCATTGGGCTATGCATCACATTGCACAGCATGGCATAACCCACTGGCATTCAAAGGTTTAATCCAACTAAGTTAACAGCATCACATGAAAACACTTACCTATTATCCAGATGTCCAGCAGGGTCCTCAGCACCCGGGTCAGCTACTGTCCGTCTTCCTCTGTCATCTGCTATCTTCTTTCTCTTTCATCTCCTGTCTTCTTATATTATTCTTTGTAGCAAAGATACACCTAAAAAGAAGAAATAATGTCACATTAAATATGGTCCAAAAATTATGATTGAAAAATATGCAGTGGTTAAATTCATGCAGCTAGTCCAATAGAAATAAAATTTGTCTCCAAATTGAAAAAAGGTTTTCAAAGTTATTTCTCAAAATTCCTGTTTTTTATTTCATTCCCAAATAGAGAACAAATGTAAAAATATGGAAGTTATTGAGTCATTTGAAGTATCAATATAGGCTGGCGGCTCTGCCACTGTCACTGCAGTGGCTTCAGGAAGGCAGACTAAACCCTTACCCTTACCTCAGGTTTCCCCCCTCACTAGAAGCTGATTGGCTGGGAGGTGCATAAGCACGCTTCCCAGCCAGTGGAAGGCTGGGAACAATTTTGAACTGTGACTTTCCATATAAAAGTTAGACTCTGTAAAATTTTCCTACAGAAAGGCTTAGGCAACAGCCTGAGAGGTAATGGCTCCTTCTTGCTGGCAATAGCGGCGGAGCCACCAGCCTATATTGATACTTCAAATGCCTCAATAACTTACATATTTCAACTTATTTTGTTTTCTATTTGGGGGGGAAAAAAGAATTTAGCAAAATTACTTAAATTTTTTTCTTGATTTTGGGATAAATCATTTTATTTCTGTTGGAATGGCCGCATGAATTTAACCCTTTGAGTAGCCGAGAGGTACACAATGCATTGCTCTGCAATGCGTTGTGTACCTCTAGGGCAGTCTAAGGGTTAACCACTGATATCTTTTAATTATAATTTTCGGACCATATTTAATGTTGCATTTTTTCAGGTACATCTTTGGTACAAAGAAGAATATAAGAAGACAGAAGATAAAGAGAACAAATAAGATGGATGATAGAAGATGACAGAAGAAGACTGACAGTGGATGACAGGTAAGTTTTATACAGCTCTGGGTGTTAGGCTAGTGTTAGGACTAGTATTGTTGCACTTTACTGTTACGGGTAGTGTAGGGTTATTGTATGGTAGTGTTGCTTGACAGTGTGACGCTTTGCATGACAGTGTTGTCAAGCACCAATCGTTAGCCCTCTTCCTTTGATATTTCCATTACTCACCCTATTTAGCATGGGTTTTGGAATCATAAAACACATGACGGACATTTGGCCAAAAGTCAGATTCTTTGGCCCAATGTTCACTGTTGTATCAGTTGGTAGGGCAATTAAATACAGACGGTGACACAGTGGGTGTACCGATCGGTAGCCATTTTTGCCCTACTGGCTAGTTTTTCCTTCCACATTTGAATCGAGGCCTATGTTGGAGGTGTACTACTACTATTCTGTAATGGAACTAATTTCTCAGTTGTATTACTGCCTAACACCAACTTGCCAAACTACTCACACAAAAATGGTCCTTTTATTTGTTGCTTTCTTCAAAGGGATTGAAGTCAGGACGTGTTTGGAAATGCGTGTGTTCTTTTCCCATTGATTTCTGTTTCACTGTGTTTTTAAAGAGGTGCAGAGGAAATCAGCATAATATTACTTAATTTCTCTAAGAATACTATAGGGAATTGGTGGGTACTGTGAGGCCCTCCAGTTGTTGGCAGACTACAACTTCCAAAATCCCCCATGAGAGTTATAGCCTAGCAGCAGCCATGTTGCTTACCCCTCCTATGGGGATACTTGTAGGGTTTGCTTACGTTCAACACTTAATGATGGCAGAGTATATGCACTAATGTGATTATACACACTAGTACATAGCCAGGAGTGCAAGCATTTGAATAGGAAGACACCTTCCCAACACAGAAAATTTATACATATATATGGGACAGTGTTGCCTGTCTTTTATTGTATCCTTCTATTTAGTCATTTAAAAAAAATGATATATATATATATATATATATATATATATATATATAATATAAAGATTTCATAACTGAATATTGAATAAATTTATATTTTTCTGTGGGTTCTGGCTTCTGGACCAAACACACTCTGGGATTTGTAGTCCTGATTTTAACATGTGTTCTCTATTGCATGGTAGATCTTGAGTTTAGAAACAGTCAGTGTAACACCTGCTGCTATAATGAGCACAGTCTAGAGCAGGGATAGTAACAGGGCTTTCCAGCTGTGAAAGAGAGGGGGGTGAATGTAAGAATTTTCCAATGCAACACCACTACCTTTGACCTCTTGACAGTCGCTGCACTAGGAGGTGTGCACTACAGCGTATGACCTTTACGGACAGTCTCTACCATTATTATTACTTTGCCATGCCATTATCTTGATGTCTTGTTGAGTGTGCAGCTGTACACAAGGCTTAGTGGAAAGGAATGCCCTGAAAAGCCACAGTCTGTCACACTGTCTTCACATTGGTGCAAGCGGCATTATTTTGACATTAGGAAGGCGTGTGGACAAAAAACAATTCCAGCTCTTGATTTAAACCTGAATCACCATCATACATTCATCCAAGTGAGACTGACTAAAATAAAGAGGGAGACCGGGAGAGAGAGGAAGATAGATGGAAGAAGATCGACTGGAGACAGAAAATGACAGATGGAAGGAGAGAGACAGACTGACAGAAAACGACAGATGGAAGGAGACTGAGAGAGACAGACTGAATGCAAGAGACAGCCTGCAAGTGAGAGTGTGTGCGAGAGAGAATAAGCAAATGAGAAAGCAAAGGTTGAGTGCCAGAATGCAAAAAAAGGATCACAAACATTGCAGAGCTCAAGAGGGAGATCACATGAGAGAGAGTGCATGAGTAAGTGCAAGAGCGACAGCATGAGAGACAGTGAAAGTGAGCAAGCTAGAGAGAAAGCATAGAAGAGAACTCAAGTGTCTATTAGAGAAACAGAGTGGAAAAGACAGAGAATGTGCGAGAAAAAGACCGCAAGACAGAATCAGATAAAGAAAATTACACACTGGTGATGTCTGCATATAAGAAACAGACAGAGAGAAAACTAAGGTGAGAGAAGGGAAGACAGCATGATTCAGACAGATACAGCAACATAGAGAGGTAGTGAACAAGTGAAAGATGGATATAGAGAAGCTGGCAGAGACAGTGGGGCAAATGGACAAATTCATTTCCACTGTCATTGGTCTCTTACTCCAGTGGCTGAGCTTCGGCTTATGTACTGCAGCAATGATCTCTATAGTGCATACTGGTGGACAATCTCTGCCTGTGTTAGGACTTTAATGCCTCAAGCCCAGTATGCTAGCGCTAAAGTGTGATAAGGGAAATGCAGTTAAAGGGATAGTAATACTTAAAATGTAAAAAAAAATATGTTGTAGGGTTTATCCCCCTGAGTAAAACAAGAGTACTCCCACTGATGAAAGGTGTTTCATTCAAAAGTTATTAATTTTCAAAGTTGAATTTTTTAGGTGCAATATCACAGTGGCCTGAAATTTGTACAGTGGCGCTGTTGCTACACGATCCTATGGACAGCTCTGGTCAGTTGACCATAAATCTCCATAGGATGGTGTAGCAACAGCGCCACTGTACAATTTCAGGCCACTGTGATATTGCACCTAAAAAATTAAACTTTGAAAACTAATAACTTTTGAATGAAACACCTTTCAGCAGTGGGAGTACTCTTGTTTTACTCAGGGGGATAAACCCTACAACATATTTTTTTTTTACATTCTAAGTATTATTATCCCTTTAAACAAGGCGTATAGGAAAGGGACACCCTAAAAGGCAGATAAACTGCCCCATTGTCCTCCCCCTTAAAGCAACCAATGTTAAAGAGAAGAATTTTGGTCTACATAGCTTAGTAATTTTGAGAAAGTGAGAGAGAAACTAAGAGGTCTGTTTCATAGATTAGCTCTATGGCAGTACTGCTCAAACTGTTTTTTGTACTTTAGCTAATACTTTAGATGCGTTGTTGCTTATTGCACTTCACCTCTAAACATATGATTTGCACGGAGATGTTTCCCCATGCCTCTTATCTGTCAGTCCTGAATAATTCCTGCTTCCTTACATTTTCTTTTTTACGTGTTATCATTAGACCTGCTTTCATGTTTCTTGACAGAAATCTTTGTGCAAACAGATCCAATGAGCTTATTGTTGGGAAATTTTAAAAAAGAAAAGGCAATTTGGCTTTACACACTGTAAACTATGCACTGTCAAAATAAAGGGATACTATTCCTTTCATACATTTTGGCCTAAGGTTGAGTGTGACTGAATGTCGGTGGGAGTGATTGAGTGAGGGTGTGAGAGGTAGGGAGATGAGCGGAGGCTGGAGGATTGGTTGAAAGATGCAGGTGAGGAGGAAGGAGACTCAACCACATCCAGGTACATAAGAGTCAGGGAAGGAGATGGCAGTAGGACAGGTAAAGATGAGAGACCCACACACAACCAGGGACAGCTCAGACAGGGCCTGGGGTCCTGATGGCCATACAGCACCTACAACCATAGGCTGGAGGAGGAGTGTAGGAGACTAAAGGGCCCCAAGTTTTGAGGAGGAACTAGCCCTAATGCAGAATATTCTGGCCATAAGGTACCCCATAAGGTATCATGGGGTTGTGTCCCTCCTTCTGGAGGGCAGGACACATCTCAAAAGACAGAGTCTTGTGGGAGAAGACTTCCAGCATGTCCTCCAGCTCAAACTTAGCCTCCACTATGAATGTATTCTCTGAAGAGTTTGGATGGAGCAGAGACACTCTTTTTTTTTTTTTTTTTTTTTTTTTTTTTTTTTTTTATTGTTTTTCTGATAGATATGGGGCTCTCAAAATTCCCCCATTAGGCGTGTCACTAGAGATGCACCAATACCAATTTTTTAAGACCAAGTACCGGTACTTTTTTTTTAAGTACTCACCAATACCAATTACCGATACATTTGTTTTAGGTACTTGGAAAACTGCCAAAAGACTGGAAAAAAGTATAGGTAATTGGTATCGGTGAGTATTTGAAATACATACACACACACACACCACCTCTTGACTCTTGATTCTCCCCTTTTGCCTCTTTCTCCCCCTCTTGATTCACACCTTTTGCTTCATTCTCCCCCTCTTGAGCCCCGTGCTTTTGCCTTGGCTTTTTCTCTCCCTTTTGATCCCCCTTTCTCCCTCTCCTTGACTCTTGATCCCACCCTTTTGCCTCTCTCTCTCCCACCTGATCCCCCCTCCTTTTGCCTCTTCTTGGCCCCCCTCCTTTTGTCTCCTGATCCTTCCTCCTTTTGCCTCTTTTTTTTTTTTCTCCCTTAGTCCCTTTTGCCTCTTTTTCTCCCTCTTGACCCCCCTCTATGCCTCTTTCAGCACCTGCTCTTGATGCCCCATCTTGCCATCTCTTTGACTACCTTAACCTCCTCTGCCGGGTGCTCGCTGTTCTCTCGCGAGCCCTGGCAGAGGTCAGCATCTGAGCATTGCCATGGTAACCCGCGGCAACGCTCCAACGCTGCAGGAGGGAGAGAGGTGACCGGGGAGCATTGTGAGCAGCTCCCCGAGCTCCCTCTCTGCAGCACCGACCCTGGCACAGGGTATCGGTGCTGGCTTCGGCCGCATTTGCGCGAGTACAATTACTCGCGCAAATGCCGGTATCTGCACCGATACCAGTATCTGTATCGGTGCAACCCTACGGCTTACCATTACTGGGCTTCCCCTGGAGTGGATTGACCAGTGTACATGTGCTGTGTGGACCCTTGCAGCCCTGTGGAGGAAATCTTGAAGCCCAGTTTTCCATTTTCCCTCCCAGCAGAGTCTCTCTGGGGCTCTACTTTCCTTCACAATGGTAACCAGGAGACTAGTGAGTACCTTGGTCCAAATTGTCCCTACCTTTTACCTCTCCATACAGAGACTTTCTCTGAGCCCTTGGAGTCCTGCTTTCGTGTTGGGTTGTTTCATTACATTGTGCTTTAATAGTGCTTTGGGTCAAATATTGCTGCAGATTTCCAGGATTAACACTTTCTCTGCTGAGATTTCAATTGTTGGATATTGTGATCTGTTTTTCCACTCTTTTCTTAATTGAGGTATCATTTTAGGCTACCCTCACATGTTCCCTGGGGTTTTTGGGTATTCATAAAACGCCTCTGAACTCTTCAGGCAAAGCTTTAATTAAGTGGAATCCAGGCCATAATTAGCTAGCGAAATTGTAGTTTTTGGTCCCATTTTATGATATTGCTGTCATTCTTGACTTCTATGGAATCTATTGTCTATGACAAACAGCCTTCATAGACGGCAATAGCAACTCCCTCTCTATAAAATAAACAGCTTATGAAGATACTCCTCTCAACAGTGTAGCTTTTGAAAGTGGTATCCCTCAGCAGTGGTTGAGGCCTTCATTTTGTTCAACCCTAAATGCGTTTCCCTTTAAACACATAGAAGTCATAATTTTGCCATGATTACTATACTAGCAAACACTGTTTTAGGTAAAATGTTTTCTTTAAAGGATAGTTATCGAGTTTTACTAAATCTGCTGTTATTGGAGTTGACATGGAGCTGTGCTTTGCAGCCCCCACAATGGCTACCATACAGGGGTCATAAAAGTGACCCCACACCCCTGGATGGGAGTGTCCTGGAACGCAATCCAGGAGTTTGTCTCACAGCCACAAACTGGTCCAAGCTGTGCTTGCAGCCTTGTCAACGTCTTCTTCGGTTGGGACCATTGCAGTCTATGAGGACTGTTGAGTTGAGTACCACGTGACTCTGTGAGACTTCAGATGTCACAAGAGAGACAGGGGTCTCTTACCCACTACCTGATCTGCTGGGGCATATTACACGGTGCAGTTCTGACTACAGAGGAGTTGCCCTTCTGATGGGGCATCCTATTACATGATAGTTGTCCTTTAACTCTGTAAGAACAAGAAGCAGAGAGTTGCTCAGGACATGTGGGGAAATGCATTAAAATATCTTTTTCACATGGCAACTCCATGTGTTTTGCACTAAACCTTCATTCACCCACCTGTTTTATTGAAATAAAATTAAAGGGATAGTGATAGATCATTTTTACAAATCTGCATCTCTTAGCTATTAAAAAAAGAAATGACATGACCCCAGTCCCATCTCTCAAACCTTTATGGTTTGAGAAAGAATCATAGTTAAAGTTCCCCCCTCCCTCCCTTTTCCCTGACGTCAGAGCTCTAGCTGACTGCAGGGGAATCCAGTCCCGGGATGGTTGGAGGCTCTGCAGCAGAGCCGAGATTGCGTTATTGAAAAAGAAATCCTTAACTGGAACGGTCTGTAAAGTGTGCTTGCCCTCTGCCGGTACCCGGATCGGATTCCCCTGCAGTCAGCTAGAGCGCTGATTCAGGAAAAGGGGAGGGAGGGGAGAAATTTAACTATGATTATCTCTCAAATTATAAAGGTTTGAGAGGTGGGACTGGGGTCATTTAATTTCTTTTTGTAATAGCTACAAGATGCACGTTTGTAAAAATGATCTATTATTATGCCTTTAACTTTGCACATTTATAGCATTATTGATTTATATTCATTTTTTGTAATATATTTTGAAAGAAATCAGTTCATTATATCATTTACTTTACTGCAGCTGTTTCATCAAATCATACACGTTCCTTGCCTAATAAATGCATATTACAAGTACAAAGACAGCAGACCTGTTCACAACCATTCTTTAACCCTTTGAGTGCCAGGGCAGTGCATTCCCCTCTGGCACTCAAAAGGACACTTTTCCAAACTTATGACCCTAGTCACATTTCAACAATACAGATACTTTTATGTTGCATAGCAAAGTGGATTTCTGGTGCAGAAACACTCACAGAATGCTTTGTGTATCCCTCTGGCACTCAAAGGATTAAATTAGACCTATTTCTCCAATTTGTTCAAAAGGCTGAACAAATTGTTCTCCTCTAATGTAAATATCACTTCTACTAAGAAGCAAAAAATGACTGCTTCCAGGTGCATCCGCTTTGTTTCTATTCTTCATTTGATAACAAATCTGTCTTTTGATTAGCTGAACAATTTGCACTTCTTTCAGTGGTGTTCAGACACGCATTACCCGTGGCATGTTTTATAAGAGCATCTTTTCATTACTGGAAATGTTTTTATTGTTTCCGAATGCTACACTTGGCAAAAAGGATTGCAGTTGTTGAATCAACAAATGTTGATCAAAATGTGATTGTGTGTGACCTGTTAAATGTCACTAGTTTAGAAGAAATGTCTTCTGTGTTTTAGGAACTTCTCCTTCTTCATATTTTCATTAATTTGAGGGTCAGTTTCTATAGTTACCACTTGTTGCAGTTCTAAGCTCATTTTCAGTTTAATGCATTGGATGCTAGAGGGGTCACATTGCTTCACAATTCACTGGATATCACTTTAGTAGCCAAGAGATTAAAAGTTCTATGGCAGAGGTCAATACAAGTTTCCATTTTGCTTAACCCCTTCTTGAACTTTTTTTATGAAAAAATATATATTGTATGGTGCTTCATGTTGTGTAAAATAAGGTTACTCCCACTGCTGAGAGATGCATATTTCTAGAGTTATTAAACTTATGTTTTTTTACATTAGCAGTGCCCTCTAGTGGTCAAATTCTAATTAGTTTTCTGTTACATTCTAATGGAGAGGAAAGTCAGTGACTTACAGTTTTCCACAGAATGTAATTTCCTGTCAGAACTATATGGAAGTAAACACAGTAAATTAACTTCATGGTTATTTGGACTGTTATAATCCTATATAAATAGAACGCTAGCGATGTTTGTCAGAAGCCGTTGTGCGTGGTAGAGACTGCCCGCGTTCGGCTAGTCAGAATGCGGGCAGTTTCTACTGCGCATGACTGCATCGTGTGGAGCAGTGTGGTG
Source organism: Rhinophrynus dorsalis (assembly GCA_037306005.1). NCBI lineage: Eukaryota > Metazoa > Chordata > Amphibia > Anura > Rhinophrynidae > Rhinophrynus > Rhinophrynus dorsalis. The sequence goes on from CM074719.1 coordinate 574,116,872, forward strand.
GCATCAGTACGCAGAGCAGGACTGGAGCAGTGAGGTGGCATCAGTACGCAGAGCAGGTCTGGAGCAGTGAGGTGGCGTCAGTACACAGAGCAGGACCGGAGCAGTGAGGCTGCGCCCGTATGCAAAGCAGGACCGGAGCAGTGACACATCACCCGGACCTTGGCCTGTGTACCTGGTCTTTTACACTACTGTTTGAATAAAACAACTGATACTGGTGGGAGTGCCCTTGTTTTACACAGCAGGAAAAGTCCTATAGCATGTAGGTTTTCATAAAAAAGTTTACTGCTCCTTTAAGGACTGCGCTGTCCAGTGGGTGGGTCACTGTAGAGGCCCACAACACTTTTTTTTTTTTTTTTTTTTCCTTTACAGCTGCATTATCCATGTTGTGGTCCCGGAATTCCATGGGATGCCAGAACCATGACAGGTTCTTAATGTCTGGACACGCCTGATGGTCACATCACTCATCATTAAGAGGTTGAGTGCCAGAGAGGTATCCAACACTGATACCTCTGTGACACTCAAAGGGTTAAGGTTTGTGGATCTCAGACCAGAGGGGTTATACGCTTTGGTGTGACAAAGATAGGACAAAGGGGAGATCGTTACTTTAGCACTCTTTAGTGCATATCCCTCATAGACTTACAGAATAGTAACAGCTCCTAATAACTGAAGCAATTCTGGGGCAAATAAAATATTTGATTTACCTTGACTGCTAGAGAGGTTTCTTACCCCTTGAGTGCCAGAGAGGTACGCAACTCATTCGTTGCATACCTCGCTGGCACTCAAAGGGCTAATACATTGTAAACCAATGGGTTATGGACCTTCAAGAATTCAAATACTTAAAAGCCCATTGGAAAACCACTTCATCAAACTCTTCAGGCTATTTGCTACGCAAAACAAAGAAGTCGATGGAGAACGGTTGTCAAAATCTGGGATCCTTTTATTAAAACACTCCCTAGGGAACTACAAACACGGTTTTAGAATAGCTTTTAATATATACTACTGGGATGGCTCCTGAGGCTCTCGGAAGAGAATCACAATCTCCAAATGGAGAGAGGACAGGTTAGTGGGCCACGTTTTTCTTTTTCCTTCTCTTTGCCTGTTTTTCTATACTCTTATATATTCTGTCTACCTATATTTAAAAGATGGCGGATGGGGTATAGGGGGTATTAGTTTGAGATTGTGTTTCAGTTTGCTTGGTTAATTGTTAATGATGGTGCCTCCACATGTGGCAGCTGTTGGGTGGGGGTGGTGGAGGTTGGAGACAGGGACCTCCTGGAATGGGGTTTTAGTTCGTGAGACCTGGGTGGTGATGGACTTCACTTTGCTCCTCTCCATGCCTTCCCACTAAGGAGCGACCTATTATATTATATTATATTATATTCCTCTGGTACTGATCATGACCACTGTATGGAAACAGGAGACACTCAGTGATATTCTTTATGATACTCATGAGAGCACTAGCAGGGTTCGAGTACCAGTCCCACTGGATGAATCTTATGCCTTTAAAGGGATAGTAATACTTAAAATGTAAAAAAAAATATGTTGTAGGGTTATCCCCCTGAATAAAAAAAGGGTACTCCCACTGCTGAGAAATATTTTATAAAAAAAATTATAACTGCTCAAACCTGAATTTTTTTAGGTGTAATATCACTGTGGCCTGAAAATTTACAGTGGCGCTGTTGCTACACCATCCTATGGAGATTTATGTTTTAATTTTTTAATAAAATATCTCTCAGCAGTGGGAGTACTCTTGTTTTACTCAGGGGGATAAACCCTACAACATATATTTTTTTACATCTTAAGTATTACTATCCCTTTTAGCTTCTGTGGTATATGGAACTATTTGCGAAGGGGCTTCTATCGCATTGTGTTAACCTTCATATTTGTATCCAAAATGAGTTTTGGAAAAAAAAAAAAGCCTGTTTGAAATCAATGGTAATTTGGGAATGTTTGTTTTTCTCCATTGGTGCAGTTGGTTTGCTCCAGAATTACTCCACTTCTTCTTTATACATCTTCTTCAAACTCTTCAATCAGTCCTGGAGGTTGTGTACATGGAGGCAGGAAGGACTATTCAGTTTGGCAAGAAAAAAAGTTCCAGTAATCTGAGCAGCTCTCATATGACTCTCCACGTCTGTGATATCCAGGATAACAAAGGGAAATCTGTGCATCTGTTCCTGACCTTTACCAATAACCTGTGGGCTTAGTTACATTTTTCTGGCTAATACGTGTTAAGCCTGCTGCCCCATCAAGGCACCCAGATTTAGGCAAGTCCCTATGTGCCTCAAATCACAATTTTAGATCTACTGCAATAGAAAATGGGTATTATTTATTAAGCTAGAGGGGAACAGTTCTAGAGGGAACCAACTACACCATAGGAGGGAAATTAGAATTCCCATGGGAACCAATGGAGGTTTTAAAGGGATAGTAATAGATCGTATTAAGTAAATTTAATATTGTAGAAGTAATGGAGGCCACTCCAATCACTCAAACCTTTATGGAGAGATATAAGATTACAAAGTCCCCCCCCTCCTTTCCCTGATGTCTGGTTCTGACTGAGAGAGTCAGATTCTGGTCCTGGGACCGTCCTGTGGCTCTTCAGCCGAGCCGAAATTGCGACATATAGAAATAAACACTTTGCTGGAACAGTCTCCAAAGTGTGCTTGCAAACCAGGCACACTTTGTAGACCATTTCAATGAAGTGTTTATTTCAATATCATGCTGTTTTGGGTCTCTGCTGAAGAGGTGCAGGATGGTCCCGGGACCAGAATCTGTTTCTCTCAGCTAGAGCCTGACATCAAAGGGGAGATGGGGGGACTTTGTAATCTTATATCTCTAAAACCATAAAGGTTTGAGCGATTGGAGTGGCCTCAATTACTTTAATTTTTTTACTGTCTGCAATATTAAAGTTACTTAATACGATCCATTACTATACCTTTAACTCTTTGAGTGCTTGATAGGTTTCCAATTAATTGCAAAACAATGCTTTGGAGACCTTTCTAGCATTCAAGGAGTTTAAAATCCTGTTTAACTCCATGGGATGTTGCTGAGTTTTTCATCCCCCTGTGGTGTAGTTGGGTTTTCTCCTATTTTAGCTTGATAACTAAGGCCCAATATGTTTGAACAGTATAAATGAGAAAATATATAAAGTCCCACACACTGTCCTTAGCTCTGCTCTTCATCATATTAACCCCTTAAGGACCGGACGTTATGGGACATTTCCGTCCCATAACGACCGCATAGGAGCACTTTGAGGCGCCGGTACACGTGACCTGTCACGTGTATCGGCGCGTCACTATGGGGCTTGAAACAGATCGCTCCGATCTTGGAGCGGTCTATTTCATGCCCTATTTTTACTTACAGCGCTCCCGGTAGAGCGCTGTAAGTAAAAAGTACGTGACGTACCAGGACCGTCAAGGGTCTTTCAAGCAAATTTACCCTTGACGGTCCTGGTACGTCAAGGGTCCCTAAGGGGTTAAAGACTGAAAGTGACTAGCTATAGACAACACAAAAGATGCAGATGTAGGTAATAATAAGAAAAAACATATATTGTAGGGCTTGTCCTGGTGATTAATGTATTTCTTGGATAGTTATTACAGTATTCTGTTTTAAACTAACATTGTTCTCAAGTGGCCAGTTTTTCAAAAGTTATGCCATAAACAATTCCCTGTCCCTCTACTCAGATTATTCAAATACACACAGAAGTGGCAGAGCAGCTGTTATTGGTTCTGTGTTTATATGAGATAGCTGATCAGCGGTTGCAAGTCCACAGTGGACTATCCACTGATCAGCTGATTCATGTAAACAGAAGACTCTGCTGCCCTCTGCAAGGTAAAATTTGCTGCTTCTTTAATTCCAATGCATTCTTTGTCTGGCAGGTATGGCAGCTATTTCCAGGAACTATGAAACGAGGCTGAAAACAAAGAATGAGGGAAGGAAATCTAAAGTTGACTGGAAACGTACAAAAAGAAACAGCATTTCACAAATTTTTGACTCTGATGATGAATGCTCCACTTCTGAGGATGATCTGGAGGGGAATGAGGAAGGAGGTAGCACCAGTACGTCAGAGGAAAGCGATGAAGAACCACAACAGAAGGTAACTGTTGCTGCAGAGGAAGACGAATGCATTATTCTGTCAAGACGTAAGAGGAAACCTGCTGTAATGGACAGCAGTGATGAAAGTAGGTCTGACAGTGATGGCCCCGTTAGAAAAGTGGCTGCCAAACGGCGATGTATTATAGATGAAGATGATGAACCCATTGACGACCAGAAAAAAATGGTCTCAAATAAAGAATCAGAAATTATCGAAATTGGAGGAACCTCTGAGGAGGAAGCAGCCAAGACAAATTTTAAGAAAAGAAAAAATCTGGAAAATCTCAAACAGCTGGCAGAAAAGAGAAGATCTAAGAGCCGATCAATCAGCAGGGAAAGCTTTGAGGTACCGTAATGTTCACTTCTCTTTCTTTCTATAAAAGAGTAAAGAAAGCATCTGTCCCGTGCCGTTGGATTGCTTCAGAATTTCCCTTTCCATCTTCCTGAATTTGGCCTTCAATTCTAAAATGCATATGATAGCCAAAAGTCCAGATACATAGATTATGAGCTATTGATACTGTATGTAAAAAGTAATCTTTCTGAATGAGGCATCATATAATAGTAATAATCCCTTATGGACCTGGCTGTTGTACACCTTAACTGCTTATGGACCAAAGGAGCGTGGAAAACATTGCTTTGCAATATGTTGCTCACCCATCTGGTTCTTAAGGGGTTACAGACTGCGTCAAATGCCATGTTTCTTTGGATGTGTTTTGCAAATTGAGGTATAAAATATATTTAAAAGATCTAACTGTTTCTGGTTTGCTGTCAACCCCTCCCTGGGAAGACAGGCTGACGGAATGCGCCAACATTAGTGAACTGCCACAGTGCAATTCACCCCTCTGGCCACTCCTGTTACAATCACTGCCGCAAGACTCACAGAGGTGGCAGTTTTCACAAGAGTGACCATGGCCACGTAGCCCCACTTGTGTGAGCATCCAGCTGTGCCCTGAAGTGCACTGAGAGTTGAATCCAACAGGCAGTGCTCTGTATTTGTGTGTGTTTACTTAAAGGGACAGTAATGTCAGAAAAAAAGTATTCACTATATGGTAAATACAATTAAAAGAGAGTACTTGCACTTGTTTGTATCTCTCAAACCGTTGTGGTTTGAGAGATATAGGAAAATAAAGTTCTCCACTCCCTCCCCTTTCTGCTTGACGAGCTGTAAAGCTGTCAGAAGCAGATTCTGGTCGCTTGACCAGATGCGGCTCTTCAGCTGCGCCGATATAACGATATCGAAATACTTCATCAGAATGGTCTACAACGTGTGCTAGCAAACCAGGTACACGTTGTAGACTGTTCCGATGAAGTATTTATTTTTAGTTATTTATATGTCGGCGCTGCTGAAGAGCCACGTGTGATCCAGGAACCAGAATCTGCTTCTGACAGCTTTACAGCTCGTCAAGCAGAAAGGAGAGGGAGCGGAGAACTTTATATTCCTATATCTCTCAAACCATAACGGTTAGGGTTGCACCGATATCGGTATCGGTGCCGATACCAGCATTTGCGCGAGTACTTGTACTCGCGCAAATGCGGCCGATGCCAGCACCGATACCCTGTGTCAGGGTCGGTGCTGCAGAGAGGGAGCCCGGGGAGCTGCTCACAATGCTCCCCGGTCACCTCTCTCCTTCCTGCAGCGTCGGAGCGTTGCCGCGGGTTACCATGGCAACACTCCGACGCTGACCTCTGCCGGGGCTCAAGAGAGAACAGTAAGCACCCGGCAGAGGACAGTAAGGGAGGCAAGATGGGGCAGCTGGTGGTAAAAGAGGCAGAGAGGGGGGCCAAGAAAGGAGCAAAAGGAGGAAGGATCAGGAGAGAGTGAGAGAGGCAAAAGGGTGAGTCAAGGAGAAGGAGGGGGATCAAAAGGGAGGGAAAAAGCAAAGGCAAAAGAAGGGGGCTCAAGAGGGGTAAAATGAAGCAAAAGGTAGGAATCAAGAGGGGGAGAAAGAGTCAAAAGGGGAGAATCAAGAGGTGGTGTATGTGTGTATGTATATTTTTTTTTCAAGTACTCACCAATACCAATACTTTTTTTTTGCGGTCATTTGCCAGTTTTCCAAGTACCTAAAGCATATAGGTACTTAGAAAACTGCCAAATGACTGCCAAAAAAAAGGTATCAGTAATTGGTATTGGTGAGTACTTGAAAAAAGTATCAGTACTCGTACTCGGTCTTAAAAAATTGGTATCGGTGCATCTCTAATAACGGTTTGAGAGACACTAATAAGTGCAAGTACTCTCTTTAATTGTATATACCATATAGTTAATACTTTTTTTCTGACATTACTATCCCTTTAATACATATAATGCAACATTTCAGTCCACATCTGGAACCTTTGTCAAGCTTGATGTGGACCTAATTTAGGATCCTGCTTAGGGCCCCAGTTTGGGATCCTGCCTATGACCCCATTGAGTCTTAATCTGTCTGTGAGGCAAGTACACACTTTAACCTTTGAGTGCCAAGGGGGTATGTAGCGCATTGCTCTGCAATGCGTTGCTTACCCCTCTGACACTCAAAGGGTTAACACTTCTAAAATGGAGCTGTTGCTGATCACTACATTTTTTAGTTTTCTGTTTTCAACAATAATTTTGTTTTTTGTAGAACATTAATATTGTAAAATAGTTTGCAAATTGTCGATAAATATCTGCAAAATAGTGAAAATTCCTTAACAAAAATGTTTTAAGTTTTTAGTGAAAGGTTTTGGAAAAAGTGCTAGATATAGGGCAGTTGAGAGAGAGCAAATATATATACAGTCAGACTCTGCCACATAATACATCAAGGAGGTAACAGAATCAGAGCAGCCTGGGAAAAGATTTTGTCTGATCCTTCGGTGGATGGATTCTTATGTCCAGCATTTTCCACTTTTTACATTCTAGGAATAGATAGCACCTGTCAATAGAACAGGACAAATCGGGCTGCAATTTACAACTAGAAAGGACTATGGTGTAACCCATCATGAATAAGAAAATATGACACACTGACCATGAGAAAAGAGTGGAACACTTATGTTCCTCACACCACCCTAGGGTTTCCACCATGTCTGTGGTTGCCACACGGGCTCTTTTGGCTGAAGATCTTGTCTGCAGATACTGCTTCTATGAAAGCATTGCTCTGCTTGCCTTTTCAAGGCACTTCTTTGTTTGTGCCAGATCTCAAGGATCTGATCAGTGAGGCTACAGGGGGAAAGAGTACACTTCTACCTTTAGTTCCTAGGAAGAAAATACCTCTTAAGCGTAACCGGTACTTTCTCTGTGTCCAATCCACGGCATACTGTGGGTAATTGGCTCCGCCTCCCAGCTGGTAGGACCAATCAAAAAATATAAATTCTGTGAGCTCACTTCCCCCTGCAGTTATTTTGGTCCTACCAAGCTGGAGGACTTAGGCTTTTTGCCTCTCTCTCTCTCTCATCTTAAACTTTGAAAGTACTACGTTATTATTTTTTCTCCCATGTGGCCTGCCTAATCGCGGCTTACATCACCTTGCAAAGGAACCTCATACCTCAGAATCCTGGTGAGGTCGCATGGGTTCCGATTTAGTTGATCCTGGGGTTCTGGCCAGACACACAGCGCAGTGCTCAGTCCTTCCTTCTTGCCATCCAGCTCAGTGCGCTTGTTTGAAAGTGCGCACGTGTAGAGCAGCCTTGCCGAAACCGGAAGTTCAGCACTTTTGCATTCCACTGGTGAAACGTATAAAGGAAACAGGCTGTTCGATGGACCTGGGACAATACGCGCATTCAGGATGGCATGCAGGCACAGTGAGTAACCCCTGTGGTGTTCCATTTGCCTTAAATATATATTTATTACTTGTTGATTCTTACAAGTGTTTGTGGTTGCCTTCTATACTTATGGTGAACTATTGCTTATTGCTGCTATTCCATTTTGCACTTGGCTTACCCCTAACAAATGTAATAGGGAAAAGGCTTCTGACTCTCCCAGACAGAGACGTTAGACCTAGAGATGCACCGATACCGATTTTTGAAGACCGAGTACGAGTACCGATACTTTTTTCCAAGTACTCACCGATACCAATTACCGATACTTTTTTTTGCGGTCATTTGCCAGTTTTCCAGGTACTTAAAGCGTATATATAGATATATATATATATATATATATATATATATATATATATATATATATATATATATATATATATATATATATATATATATATATGCTTTAGGTACTTGGAAAACTGGCAAATGACCGCAAAAAAAGTATTGGTGAGTACCTGAAATATATATATATATACACACACACACACCACTTCTTGATTCTCCCCTTTTGCCTCTTTCTCCCCCACTTGATTCCCACCTTTTGCTTCATTCTCCCCCTCCTTGACTCTTGATCCCACTCTTTTGCTTCTCTCTCCCTCCTGATTCCCCCCTCCTTTTGCCTCTTCTTGGCCCCCCTCCTTTTGTCTCCTGATCCTTCCTCCCTTTGCCTCTTTCTCCCTCTTGACCCCACTCTCTGCCCCATCTTGCCTCCCTTACCCTCCTCTGCCGGGTGCTCGCTGTTCTCTCGCGAGCCCCAGCAGAGGTCAGAGTCGGAGCGTTGCCATGGTAACCCAAAGCTACAGGAGTGAGAGAGGTGACCGGGGAGCATTCTGAGTAGCTCCCCGGGCTCCCTCTCTGCAGCACCAACCCTGACACAGGGTATTGGTGCTGGCATCGGCCGCATTTGCGCGAGTACAAGTACTCGCGCAAATGCTGGTATCGGCACCGATACTAGTATCGGTATCGGTGCAACCCTAGTTAGACCCAAAGACCAAAACCTGTGCAGGCTGTGATCAGGATATAGCTATGACAGGCCCTGCCAAACTCTGCTACTACTTTAGCATGCTGCTGCTAGTATTGTACCTGCTCAATTCCAGGACTTCCTTAGCTGGAAGAAGACATTGCAGGAAGCAGCACAAAGGCAGCCTAGATCTTCTGACCCAGATGAAGGACCCTCTAGGGTGCATGATGAAGATAGTTTCACTGATCTTGAATCTGCAGTCTCCTCAGCTGAAGAAGCTGAGATTACCAGATAAGCTGACAGCTTCATTTTTTGATCAGCTGAATCGACTGGTAAGGGCCATAAGAAAATCTTTGGACCAGACGGCTTTGACTTATGGATACTGCATTGTGGGATATAAGAAATCAAGCCCCCACATACCGGTGCACAGCTCTATACAAGATATTATTACGAGTGAGTGAAAACAATTGGGCAGTATTTTGACCACTGCCATTCCCATGGCATCTTTCATACACTAAGCATATGGCTAACCAAACTAGAAGAAATTGAGTATTCAGTCTCTAGATCCCATATCTTAAAAGAACTGGGTGCTATCAAAGAGACGGTCAGCTATTCTTATGATTTGATGATCAAAGCCTGGGAAACAGACCCTTCTTCTAAATACAGACTGGTCTCTTTGACTTTCTCTGGAACTAAGCTATTCTGAGACCTTCCAGAAGAAATTTTCAAGAGATCGTCAAGATCCCCTTTTACCCCAGGAGAAAAGAGCCAGATACTCTCCTGCCAAAACTGGTCACTTCAGACATCAGTCTTTTAAGAAGTCAGGGGATACAACCAAGAGGAAGTGTGGCCTTCCCCAAAATCAGAAAGCTGGAGATAGTAAAGATTTCCAAAAAAGATGGCAATTCCAACAATTAAAGTCAGACCAACCAGGCCTGGAGGTCTAGTTCATCACGACAGATGGGTTCTGGAATTTCAACCTGTCCCTATGATTCTTCGCTTCAGGTCATCTATATAAAAACAAGGTCTCTACAGATGAAACAGGCAGTGCAGATTCTGCTTCAAACAGGGTACATTGTAATTGGGTCAAAGACACAGGTCCAGCAAGTTTAATTGTTGCTTCATACCCTAGTGACATGAGAATTGTATGGCTATCCTGCTATCCAGTATGTTAGTCATTTATTGGGCCTTCCTGAATTGCATACTAATATTCTGTATAACCCTGTATGTTCTTTTTTGCAATAAATGTATCCATTGTATCTGCCTTAACCACCTCCTTGGGCAAGGAATTCCACAATTTGACCCTTTGGGTGCGGGAGTGGTACTGAGTGTGTTGCAAACTGTGTGTTCCGTACCGTTCTGGCACCCAGGTGGTTAACAGACCTTACTGTGAACCTCTTCCTCTACTGAAGTCTAAGCCTCCTTTCCTTTAATCTCAAGGTGTGTCCCCTGGCCACCTCATCCAGGTTTGTCTTGTCACTTCTCATGTGTCAAGTCCAACATTCCCTTAATAGATAGAGGGGCCCCACTACATCAGAGATTAAGGTGCTCCATTCCCCTCTTTTTATGTTATCCAACCTATTGGGTAGCTATGCCTCATCCTGGACCTTAAGAAGCTCAACTCTGTACTAAAGGTCCGTCATTTCAAATGGAAATTGAGTCATCAACTCTAATTTTGATACATCCGCATGTCTTAGTCACCTGAATAGATCTGCTTGACACATACTATCATGTCCTGATCTGGGAAACAAACAGGAACTACCTCAGGTTCCAGATCTTCGGTCATCCGTATTAGTACAGAGACTTCCCATTTGAAGTGGCTTCAGCCCCCAGAGTCTCCACAAAGATTAAGGTAATGGCAATGCTGCAACATTCATCTGATCAAAGTGGCCCGCTATCTAGACAACATTCTTATTAGTGAAATATCATATCCCAACTCAGTTACCAGCAATAACATTTGCCGGGACCTTCTCAGCAAACTCTGCTGGATAGTCAATTTGGAAAGACTCTCTTCTACCAACAGGTAAGATTCTTGGGGATGCAACTCCATTCCAGTCAAGGGCAAGTAACCCTGTCCCTAAATACCCAGCACCACAGTTTCAACAGAATCATAGCCTTTTCTTCAGTGAAAATTCCACACCGCAATAAAGCTTTTCACGACTACGGGATGCCTCTCATCAACTTATCATATCCTACCATAGGCCTAGGTTCATTCTCATTTAATCCAAGAGAATTATCTCCATTATTACAAAAGAAATCCCCCCTACCTGACCCAGAGGATTCCAGTCTTCCGGCCCACCAGTAAGCTGTTGTCTTGGTAGACTCCCCAGAAAAGCCCTCAAGGGGCCGATACACTTATTGAGCAAGACGGTTAGATCCTGTGGACAGACAGCAGCAGCACAGATTGAGGAACAATCTGGAATCTGCTCACTATTCAGGGCATTTGGACAACACTGTCTACACATCAATGTTCTGGAAGTCTGTCAAGCATTTCAGGCAGATCTACAAAGTACAGCTGTCTTGATTAGATCAGATAATATATTAGCAGTACACTACCTTCTACACCAGGGAGGACCGGGAACACTACACTCAACATCCATGCATTGGGGATTCTCTATTGGGTAGCAAAGAACCTGCTGACTTTCTCAGCATCCTTCCTGTCAGGTCATCTAAATGTACAGGCAGACTAAGTTGCAAGAAATTGGATCCAGGGGCGTGGACGCTAAACAAAGAAGCGTTTCATTCAGTAACAGCAACTTTAGGAGACCCTCAACAGATATGATGGACTCCTCAGAACAGACAATGTCAGACCTACCTATCCAGATGGCACGAACCTCCGGCCCTGGCACAGAATGCGATTCGTGTCCTGGGACTTCCATCTGGCATACCTGTTTTCTCCTTCCTATACTCGTGGAGGTAATAAGATAAGGTGAGACAGGTCAAATGTAATCCTTATCGCCCAGGACAGGTCTGGGAAAACCTTGTATGCCGATCTCCTTTAATTGTCAGTCATGCCTCTGCCAAACATCCCAGACCTGTTATGACCAGGTCCTCTTCTTCCCGGATCCAGCTTTCTTCCAGCTCAAGGCCTGGAGGTTGAGCAGAAATCCTTAAATCTACAGGGTGTATCTGAGCCTGTCGTCCAAACCATGCTGAGAGGCAGACGACCCTCTTCTACAGATCCTGGTCTGTTTTCCACAATTGGTGCCTGTCACAGAATCTGGATCATAAATCAATCTCTGCTCCAATAATCCTTCAATTTATGCAGGTAGGGTTTGAAAGGACCTTGAACCTGCATCCCTGAAAGTTCAGCTCTCTGCAATCTCTGCAGTTCTAGTTACTCCCTTTGCAGACCACCACCTGGTAAGAAGATATTTACCTCAATATAAAAAATCAGGCCTTGGTATGTGTTACTCCAATTTTGGTCTTCCATCAAGATAAGGTAGTCTTACATCCTAAGGCTTCCTTCCGCTCCAAGTTCATTGCTCAGTTTCACCTTCACCAAGGAATTTCTCCTGTCCTTCTCTCCCTAACCTTCAAATGAGATTGAGAAGAGTTTACATCATTTGGATCTTCTCCACTGCCTTCAGATATATCTCAACAGAACCAGTCTCTATGTAGGACTGACTCATTTCTCAATTTCTTGGAAAATTCAAAGGGACTTCAGCCACCAGACCCTCTATCACACGTAGGATTCATTACTACATTATGAGGGCCTATAACTCAGCTAATCTAGACCCTCCTCAGGGTATTAAAGCCCACTCTACCAGTGCTATCACAACCTCATGGGCTCAGGAAGCAGCTGCAACACCCACTGAGATTGCAAGACTGCCATTTCATCATCAGTCTCTACTTTCATCAAACAGTATACACTGGACCTTCAACCATCACTGGACAACAAGTTTGGAAGGAAGGTGCTTGAAACCGCCATTCCTATCTGAACTTACTGTCTCAGCCCTCCCGAACTTCTGGGGTACTGCTCTGGTAAGTCCCACAGTATGCCGTGGATTGGACACAGAGGAAAAGGTGACATTTACACACCGATATTTGTTTTTCCTCTGTGTCCTTCCACGGCAACCCTTCCTGAAGGTTATTTTTGGGTATTTGTATCGATTTCATAATACTATACCATATCAGTCATGTAATATCTACTGCAGTGTGCCTTTACTGTACCATCTGTAACCTGTTATATCTTGCAGTTTGGACAACTGTATACCTGCAGGGGAAGGGTGCTCACAGAATTTATAGTTTTTGATTGGTCCTACCAGCTGGGAGGCGGAGCCAATTACCCACAGTATGCCGTGGAAGGACACAGAGGAAAAACAAATATCAGTGAGTAAATTTCACCTTTTTCGTTCCGTTCAGAATGAGACATGTCCGGCGAACCAGATGGTTCCCTCAGCTCTGCGTACCTCCTCCAAGGCCAAACCGTAATGGAAGCCCAAGGTTTCCTCCAAGCCCAAGGCTTCCTAGCCTTCTTCGGCATGACTCCCTGAACCCAGGTCCACACTCTACTGTGGTTGGTCGTCTGCGTTAATATCACAGCATTTGGGAGGATTCAGTGACAGACCCATGGGTTTTGCAGGTAGAGACGGAAGGATACAGGATCCCTTTTGTCTCTTTTCCTCCCTTTTGCTTTCTTCCTTCTCATACGCCTCAGGGCATGTTCGAACGGCGCTGTTCAGGCACTTCTGGACAAGGACGTTCTGAAGCCGGTTCCAGTTCAGGACAGAGTTATGGGTTTTTACTCAAACCTCTTTGTGGTCTCCAAGAAGGACGGCAGTTGTCGTCCCATTTTGGATTTAAAGGATCTCAATTCCTTTGTGACCAGACTCATTATCACCAGGAGTCTCTAAGGACTGTGATTGCTGTCATGTCCCCGGGGGAATTCCTTGCATCTCTGGATCTTCAGGACGCGTACTTACAAATTTCCATTTGCCTGCGACCGGGGACATTTTCAGTTCTCAGCTCTTCCATTTGGTTTGACGACAGCTCCTCAGGTCCTCAACCATGCCCTGGGAGCCTTAGTGTCTGTCCACCACCGAGACGGCATCAGAGTTACTCCATACATGGATGACCTGCTTCTGAAAGCCTCTTCTGCAGAACATCTTCATCAGCAGGTTCAGCAGTGCATTCATGCTCTCACCCATCACGGGTATATCCTCAACTTGGACAAATCAGATCTTGTCCCATCCCAGAGTCTGGTCTTCCTGGGCCTCCTCTTCGATACCCAGAAGAACATGGTGTTTCTCACGGATGAGGTGGCTCATAAGATCGCCCACAGGGTTTCTGCGATACTGGCTCAAGATCCAGTTCCAGCCAGGAAGCTGTATCTCTGCCCATAGAGGCAGTACTGTTTCCAATGGCACACACCTTGGAACTACAGTGGTTTGTGATCCAGGTGTGCAGGGGTCAGCTGGTCCTTCTGAAGACGTCTTGTCACTTCCTCTTCATGTGGAACTGAGTTTGTCCTGGTGGCTTGACCTCTCCAATCTGCTGAAGGGCAAGTCCTTCCTAGTTTCCTCCTGGACCATGGTGACGACAGATGCCAGCCTCTCCGGATGGGGAGCAGTCCTGGGTCGCCTGAATGCACAGTTGGTGGTCTACGGAAGAATCTCTCCTTCCCATCAACGTGTTGGAGCTTCGGGCAATATTTCATGCCCTTTGTCTTTGGACATCTCAGCTGGAAGACCGGGTAGAGTCCGACAATGCCACGGCAGTGGCTTACATCAGCAAGCAGGGTGGAACAAGAAGTCTCGCCGCTTGGTTAGAGGTCAAGGCTATTTTGTCCTGGGCAGAAGAACGCGTTCCTGCCATATCCGCAGTGCACATTCCTGGCGTAGACAACGTCATGGAGTTCAGAAATGGGGTCTTCCTTACATCGACCTGATGGCGACAAGACACAACAGGACGGTTGTGAGGTTATGCTCTCGATGGAGGGACCCTCGAGCTCTGGAGGTGGATACAATGCCCATTCCTTCGTTATTGCCTCTTGCCTACATCTTTCTACCCCTCCCCATGTTGCACAGGGTGTTACGGAAATTACGACTGGAACGTTGCACAGCCTTACTGATTACTCTGTACTGGCCTCGCCAGGCTTGGTTTCCGGAGCTTCTGGATCTGTCAGTGGCGGAGCCATTCTGGCTTCCTTGCTGTCCGGATCGTCTTCTGCAGGGTTACCTGTGGAAGGGGGATGTCCATAGTCTAGCCTTGACGGCTTGGAAATTGAATTCTCAATATTGCGGAAGAAAGGGTTTTCTTCTGGTGTGGTGGCTACTATGCTCAGTGCCCGCAAACCTGTTTCTTCCAAGATCTATCATTGTGTCTGGTTGACCTTTGTCTCTTGGTGTGCTGACAGGGACCTTTCTCAAGAATTTGATCTGCCTACGGTCCTGGCCTTTTTGCAGGATGGTGCGGATAAGGGCCTCAGTTTGAGTTCCCTTAAACTTCAGACGTCTGCTCTCTCTGTTTTCTTTCAGAGACGCATTGCCATTCTTCCTGATGTCAAGATTTTCTTCCAGGGCGTTGCTTCTACTCGTCCTGCCTTCAAGATTCCTGCTCCTCCATGGAATCTTAACTTGGTTTTGGGCATTCTTCAGTGCCCTCCATTTGAGTCTTTGGCTACTATTCCTCTACGCCTGTTGACGTGGAAAATGGCTTTTCTCCTGGCAATTGTGTCTGTCCGTCGTGTTGCAGAGTTACAAGCTCTGTCCTGTAAACCACCCTATTTGGTGTTTCACAAGGAAAAGGGGGTGCTTCGCACCTTTCAGGAGTTTCTCCCGAAGGTGGTTTCAGAGTTCCACATCAATCAGGAGATTGTGGTGCCATCTTTCTGCCCTGACCCCACCTCTGACAAGGAGAGGGATCTCTACTTGTTAGACGTGGTGTGTTGTCTCAAATTTTATGTACATCGCACTGACTTGAGGACAACCGGAGGGAAGCACACTCAGGACCACCAAAGCATCACCAGCCCAATAGTTATATATAAGTAAAAACATCCACTCCAAGACGAAATATTGTACAGCATTGACAATTGGATCAAACAGTCTGAGTCTATCAGGCAATCAGACGCGTTGTTCGTCATTCCTGAGGGCCTAGGGCAGGAAGATCTGTATCCAGGGTGACTATTGCTTCTTGGATCAAGTCCACTATTCGTAAGGCTTATGAGCTGAGGAAGAAGCCTGTCCCTTTTAGGGTCACGGCTCATTCTACTCGATCTATTGGGGCCTCTTGGGCTTACAAGAATCAGGGCTCCGCTGATCAGTTGTGCAAGGCTACCACCTGGTCGTCTGTGCACACCTTTTCAAAGCACTACCGTGTTGATGTGCTAGCATCGGCTGACGCCAGCTTTGGGAGGAAAATCCTGGAGGCAGTCTTCCCTGTCTAGGATTTTCTTTGGTTCTTGGTGCTTCCTTGACTTTTGAGCCCCATTGGTTCTAGTTCAGTGTGTTGTGTAACAGTTAGGGTGTTGTTATCCCTGTTCAGTGTCCGTTGACACTTCATTAGTTTGTTGGGCTATCTCTGATCTGATGGTTCATATCTGCACTGGTGACTTTGGGGGCCTTGTGCCTGGTCATTGCCTTACTTCCCGCCTCTGGGAAACTCAATGGTTGGACATCCCAAATTTACCAGTAACCTGTATTGGACGACATAGAAAACAGGATTTTAGTCTTACCTGTTAAATCCTTTTTTCTTAGTCCATACAGGTTACTGGTCTCCCACCCTGTCAAGGGACCATGCTTGGCTTTCCTGTGGCAGACTGTGGGGGTCCTTCGAGGTCATGCTCACAGGAGTCTTCTTTCCCTTCTACTATGTAGTCAATAGTTAGTGTCTCAGATCTTTCTGGAGCTGGTTGGCTAGCTGCAGCCAAGGAGGAAAGGTAGGCTCCACCCCCTGCATACAATTCTAGAATTGTTCCTGCCTACTTAAAGGGGCAGATCGCCTACCAGTACCCTGTATGGACTAAGAGTAAAGGATTTAACAGGTAATACTAAAATCTTCCTTTTTTATTACTGAGGGTTTAAGCAAAGGTAAAGTGGCTTCTAACTACCTTGACTACTTTGTTAAAGTTCTTCATGTGTCTGTGTTCTAAGTGATGTGCAAGTTCTCTCTTGGTCAAGGTTTTCTCTTCCAGAGTCCTTAAGGCATCATGGGTATGAAGACTAGGCTTCAGCGGTACAGCTGTTTATGGCTGCTTTTTCTTGGCTGTACATATTTTATGGGATTTGTCTCAGTGGAGGTGATTTTAGGAGAAATGTGCCCCAGACTGCTATAGCCAACTGAGTTTTCTTCTACCTAATTTGAAAAGTGTTCTTTTGTTTGTTTTTGTTCTCGTGTCTGTCAACACAAAGTTTATGTTTCTGCTATGTTTCCTGTTTTAGTTGTTTCTTTGCAGTGTTTATGGCCATTTTGTGTCCCTCCCTGATGATTTTTGGGCCAGTACTGGTATGTTCCCATTTTGTCTATCTCCAGGAAAGAGAGAAGATGATATCTGTTCTTTTTACCGATAAATACCTATCTATTAGGAGTTCTCTCTTTCCATGGACTTTTCCTCTGCCCTACTCTCTTGAGTTCTCTTGATTTGATGCTTTCCGCCTTTTTATGGAAAGACCTTTGAGTTTGCAAATAATAAAACTGATGTGTGGGTGGGTGGAGGTACATGGAGGGTTAAAGTGGAACTATAACATTGGAACAAATAGGTGATTTTGAAAGAGAGAGACATGTTCCAGCACAGTTGGGAAGCAGATCACCTCAGCAGAATGACCAGAGATCCAACAGAAAGGCAACTCAAGCAAGAAGTTTTCGAGAGTCCACTAAACAAATGGGGACTCCAGAAACAGATAGCAGAACCCTGGCTCTTTTCACTGTCATGGTTATATGTGGGGGAAATGGTTAACAGGAGAACCAATTATTTTTGTATATCCTATATAATAATTCGCTAAATCGTGTGTAACGCCACGAAATGCTCAATACACACTGCTGCAGTCATGCGCAGTAGAGGCTGCCCACGCCGCTACTGATTCAGAGCTGGGTGCTCCGAAGGAGCGTCCAGCTCTGTATCAGCCGTGGCGCGGCCAGTCTCTATTGCGCGTGATGTCCCCGTGACCGGGTGGCTGTGACACTGTGGCCCGTGTAACGGGCTGTTCAACTAGTCTCACATAAATAAATAAAAGTGGGTAGTTAAACGAATTTGAGAGCTTAACACAAACTAGGTATTGACATGCTACTTCACAGCAAAGAATGTATTAAAATAATCACTTTTGCATATGTATGCAAAAAAATATATAATTTAAGTAAAAAAAAACATATATATATATATATATATATATATAATGGTAATCAGAATGACAGGAATATAGGTGAACACAAAATGACTCCAGGATATATCTTCTAATATGACTTACTCATATGCTAAGATATTTCTAAAGAAATTGACATACAGTAAATTAATAGCCGATATTACAGAGTAACATTACCCAGTGTAAACAGGATTAAACCTTACATAGGTGTATCGAGAGGAATACTATAGCATTATTTTAACACAACAGCATAGCAAGGATTAATTGTCCCTTATAATTAATGATAATACATTTGCCTGCAGTGTATATGAATACCTGCCCAAAACCTTTATAAATTATGCTAATTAAAGTAGAAGGGATTTTATGTGAATTGGGCTTAATTTAAGCCGCAGATCTCATAACAATTCCTTGTACCACATACAAAATATTTCAAAATTTAGAAACTTATTGTTACGGTTGGCAAGCAAAACCAGGAGTCATACGGTAAAATTAATATAACCTTTATTATGAGAATAATGACAACAATGCAATATAAATATATACACACAGTCGGTGAATGAAAAGGCGAGTACTGTATCAGGAATCGCAGTCTCCCAATATCACCACCGCACTGTCCGAGATTAGGCCTCAGCCTGCTGGAGTCTCACGATACGGTAACGCCCAAGAGTGATACTGACTTGGCCTGCAGTCAGTAGCTGTTAGTCTGCTAGAGCCCCAGGTCTATACCAGGAAGGATGACTAAATAACGGAACTAACAAAGGAGAGAACAGACAGAGCCTTCTAATAAGCAACAGAAAGGGATAGTCAGACAAGCCAAAGTCATACACGGAGCGGGTAGTCAGCCAGAGCCACAGGTTTGCATCAGATAGGATATCCACTGAAGCGATGGAATGCTGGATGCGCAGTGGACAGAGCCCCAGGTCAACAACAGAGTGGATAGTCAGACAAGCCTAGGTCATACACGGAGCGTGTAGTCAGCCAGAGCCAAAGGTTTGCACCAGAAAGGATATCTGAGCCAAATCGGAACGCACAAGGAGAATCGTCAGACAGAGCCACAGGACAACTCCAGAATGGATGGACAGACAAGCCGGATCATACACAGGAATCAGGAATACAAATAATGAACTGCACAGAACACCAACATAAGGGTAACTGAGTTAGGTGAGTCAGGAATCAGTCTGCCCTAGGAAGTAGGTAAGTAGGAAGTAGGTAAGAGGAGGAGCAGCAGCTCAGAGGGAGGAAGTAGGTAGGAGGAGACTACAGGCCTCAAACACATAAAACAGAGGCCTGCAGCATGCTGACGTCTCGCGCCTGCAGCATTGATGCATCCAACCGCTCGTGGAAATGACGCTGGAGCGTCATTGTAAGCATCGCCAGAAGCGGCAGAGCTACAAGGTACTGTGACACTTATCTGGAAGACAAAATGTCACAGATCTGATACATAGAATTTAACTTGTTATCTACTGTCTTCAATATTGCATACCTTCTGGATGAGAAATAAAATTGTATACCTTATTGCCAATAACTGATTATACAATTACAATATAATCAGAAATAAACCCAATAAGCAAAGCCAATATTACTACATTGCATGCAACATATACTATAAACATGACAATATCCTGTTTGCTAACCATATAGCACTTCAAGAATTAACCAGACATATGGGTTATATTGTTGCCCCACCAAGATGGCAGCTTCTTTTATTCTGTGAGAGATTGTCCCAGAGAACTTTCTCAACAGAACAAAATTTAGACCACAATATAATGCAATAGAACAACACATGACCACAAAGAATCATATGAAACACACACCACGATAGAACAAATGGAAAAACTTTCTAGAAAGCAAAATAAGTGTTAATAATGAAATTCACCAAATCAAATATAAGCCCAATGACCCTTTCAGAAACAGAAAGATATGGTTCTATAGGTGTTAATAATTAGATTTAAGACTAATTCATAATGCTTTTTTTATCTAATTGCTATCAAACTATCTCACAATTATCTGGACAAATTTGGTAATTAATCCTGAAAGCCAATACAGCTTATTTTAATAATTTTTTTTACAGAATTAATTGTAAATAATATTTATAATTACCAGACAAATTGTGGCCTGTTCTCTTAGGATTCTCTAGCTCTGGTATCAGAAAGTTACAACCCATCCTTCTCTGATAGGATGAGTAGCCAGATCATTAGAATATGATGTCAGACTAACTTTCCAGATTCTCTGATTGGTCAGTCACACCAGGTGTGTTATGTTAGAACAGGGCTTTCCAAACTGTGTGTCGCGACACGTTAGTGTGTCGCCTGCAGGGTGTAGGTGTGTCGCTGCTTTGTGCCCATTGAGCAGGTCCGCAGTGTTGAAATGGCAGAGGGTCATTTTTTGTTTTTAACAAATTGTTACCAGACCAGACAGAGTCTGGAACAGGGCTATATGGAGCAACAGTTATACGGAGTATAACAGAAAAAAATGGTTTCTCCCGTTGCTATTACTACTTTTGCTCCACAACGCAACGGGACAATTGCAATGAACATATCCTCAAAAAAGCAGAGTTGTAGCAGTTTATGGATACACTGTATGTCATACAGTGTATCCATAAACTGCTACAACTCTGCTTTTTGAGGATATGTTCATTGCAATTGTCCCGTTGCGTTGTGGAGCAAAAGTAGTAATCGCAATGGGACAAACCACTTTTTTCTGTTATACTCCATATAACTGTTGCTCCATATACCTCTCTGTCTTTATCTAATATTCCACCAAATATTCAAAAGCTGTGTTCATCCCATCAACCGCATACATCCCATTAAAATGGTAAGAATCCGTTATTGATATTATTCACATTTTTTAATTCTTCCCCAATCCACATATTTACATATTGTTACTCATAAATGACAACCATCTTGGAAATGTATGTTATTATCTAACAAATCCATTAAAAATGAATGAAAGGTTTTCATGAGATATGTTATGTCCCCATACATCTCGCTATTACAATTTATGTATGTGTCCGTGTGTCTGGTATTATTATTAGTTTAACCTCCGATTTGCTAGAAAAACTGAATTAGTGTGTCACGAAATGATGCATGTCTAAAAAAGTGTGTCACCAACATGAAAAGTTTGGAAAGCTCTGTGTTAGAAAATAACATGGCTGTTGGTGTAACCAATAAATTATGGCAAAATGGCATCTTAATCCCTTTCCCAGATTTTCACATAAGGTAAGGAAAAGAGTTCCAGACAGGCCTTACTTCCCCCCAGAATTATTAGCTGGAAAGTGTCTGAATACCAGAGACATTCCAACAGGCATTTATATCCATGTCATTTGAAAATATTGCCCCTGTCTCTTTTAGCACACACAGGTTTAAGTGAGAATTTTATTAGACAATCATGGTTTTTCAGACTATGTTAACCATTCATTATCCAATCCACGGCAGACCCTCTGACACCCCTAACTCAGGTCCTAGCGTCTTAATGTCCAACCTTAGCATTAACAGCATGGAACGTCCTAGCCACAATCTTAAAAAAAAACAAAAAAAAAAACCAAAGGCGTCAATGACAATGTCATTCAAGCCATAATAGAGGCTTGTAAACCATCCTATTTAAAATCACAGAATCTGGAAAAAAGACATCAACTTCTGTGATCAACACAACTTCAAGTTACCGCCCTTCCTCACTTCAGGAGGGCCTGGAAAAAATACTTAAAGGGGGACTATCGCCTTTATCTAAGTTGCTCCCATATGGAAATGGAAGCAAAGATAATGCTACAGTCATCTTGGTTATGTAATACAAATTGTATTCATATATACTTCATCGTTGGCTTTGGCACTGCGGCACCACTTGCAGGCATATATATACGCCCCCCACCTTCCTCTTTTCTTCCAGCAGTCTGTTTAAACAGCTGCATGTAGGCAGCATCAATACGAAGGAGCAAAATGGGCAATACACAGTAAACAGCAAAGTCCTGCACTGTTGCTTTTTATGGTGTATTAATTGCCCATCTTTCTCCTTCACTGCTGCCTGCAGACTACTGGAGATAAAGGGAAGGGTAATGATGGGGGTGCAGCACATCATTGTAGATGCAGGAAAGATGGCTGTGCTTTCCCTTGTCGCCGATGAAGATTTGCTTCACAGTTTCATGTACAGTGAAAAAATATAGTACGTGAAACTAGGCTCTTTATTACATTTAATATATAAGCTGTTGATTCGGAGGCAGGGTAAATACTTGGTGAAATTTCCACTTTAATCTCAGTAATCTGGAAGTACAGATTTCGCCAGTATCGTTATATTTTCAAAACAAACTTGCAGAAATTCCAGAAGTACAGACTACTGTAGAATTTACCTCATGTAGTGCCTTACAAAGCACCAATGTCTCCATTGGTTTCGAATTTGGTTCTTGAAGTTCTTCAAGTTAGCCCCTGTGAAAAACTGTCCTCTGCATCCCTCAAACACATCACTTGTAAGACACTTCCTAACTGCTATATCTTGAAGGTTATCCGTATCAGTGCTGCAGATCACCTTGTCTAATTTTTTCCATTAGGACAAGTTGGTTTTAACAACTATTCCTGAATTTCAGCCATTGATCTTTTCCACATTTAATATGTACCAGGAATTGATCCTACGTTGCCTATGTTCTAACCCTCGTAATAGAAAAGAGGTACAAGTATATTCTTTGGATATGGTTAGATTTAATTTAGTCCCAGGAAAGGCAGACCTACTTCAAAGGCTACTATAACTTCATGAGCATTTAAAGTTCTTTAACCCCATAGCCCCTGTGTCCCCCAATGGACTAAGACAGGGCTGTCTAAGCTCAGTCCTCAAGGACCACCAACAGGCCAGGATGTAGGGATTTCCCTGATTAAGCACAGGTAAGTCAATCAAAATGAGTGAGCCACTGATTAACTCACCTGTGCTTAATCAGGGAAATCCTTACATACTGGTCTGTTGTTGGCCTTGGACAGCCCTGGACTAAGAGAAAAGGGCTTAATAGTAAGTACTCAATGGGTTATAGAAACACCTTCACTTCCTACTAATAAACTCCCATTACCTTGTTTTCTACAGAAAATCCTAATAGTTACAATGAATCGATTCTGTTTGGTTCTTCATAACGTCATATTAACCAATTACATGGATTCAGACATTATTCCTTTAGAAGGATTACAAGCGTCTAAATACCGCCCACTGAAGAAAACCTTTAGATGCAGGAAGTGGTGTCCTGGTTTCCTACAATAAAAAATCAAGTCTACCTCTATAAACACGGAACTTGGCCTTTTATGGCTGAAAAGACAGAACCATGTTGTTTGTCTCTTGTTTGCCCACTTCTTTCCACAGTATAGCCTGGTGTGTTGTGTAGGAAATTGAATATAGCATACAGCATAGGTTCCCATAGTCAGTTTTCAAATGTCACCAACAGTGCAGGTTTTAAAGGGACTGTAATGTCCCATAAAAACTTTTTATAGTTTTATAGAGCCTTAGGAAATAAGCAGAATGGTGCAAACCCTATCTCTCAAACCATTATGGTCTGAGAGATATAGGCATTGAAAGTTTGCCCCTCTCTCTCCTTCTCCTGACATCAGTGTCTAGCTGACAGCAGGAGATTCCGGTCCAGGGACCAGCAGATGGCTCTGCAGCAGAGCCTACATCGCGTTATCTATAAAGAATGAATTCATTGGAAATGTCTACAAAGTGAGCTTGCAAACCAGGCACACTTTATAGATCTTTCCAATGAATGAATTCTTTATAGATAACGTGACCTCAGCTCTGCTCCAGAGCCTCCTCAAGTCGTACGACTCAATTCTCCTGCTGTCAGCATTACAGTTGACATCAGGAGAAGGGGAAGGAGGGGGGAACTTTGAATCCCTATATCTCTCAAACCATAGCGGTTTGAGAGATTAGGTTTGCACCATTCTGTTTATTTTCTAAGGCTCTATAAAACTATAAAAAGTTTTTTTTTGACATTACTGTCCCTTTAAGTTCTCACTTAGTAACTATTAGTTCAGTCACCAGCCATGCTACTTTGACAAACCCAGCATGGCTTGTCTTGGGATATGGTGGTGGGGATGGATGACCAGTTTTGAGAACAAAGTAACTTTAACTGGTATACTGTTACTTTTCACATTTTTATCATGCTAAAACCTTTCTAACACAAAAAAACATGTATTAATTATCTTTTCATGCAGGACGATGATGAGAAAGATTCATACTCTTTACTTACACTGGATGAGACAAGTGAAATGGAGGATAGCGATAGTTTAGAAGACTTCATAGTTAAGGATAAAGAGGAGGATCCTGATGAAGATGACAATGATGGGAAACAACTCGCTTTACATCAGGACTTATTCTCTAAACATCATATTCCTCTATGTAAGTTCAGTCCATTTAATATAAAGCAGTGCAACAAAAATATCATTGCATTGGCTATTTCCTGTGTATTAGGATCTCATGTGAGTTCTAGTTCACAACCACCAGTGGGCTTCAGTAGATCTGAGTTGCTCAAAAGTGTCAGTTGTCTATCAGATTTGTAAATTATAGCAGCTACAGCATAGATGAAATGGAAATAAAAAAGTATATATATCTGACTTTACACCTACTTAGGTCTGTGCTTCTGTTAAACAAGTTAAGACCCACTCATATACATATTGTTTTACATAATAAGAAGGAATACTCTCTGTGTTACAGTGTCTGCCACTGACCAATCTACCCACCTTCAAAGAGTGGTAAAGGCTTTTCTTATCAATATTACCAGCCCAGGCTTCTTATCTACATTGTATGGTAAGTAAATAAACAGAGAATTACAGAAGAATTTTGTGCCTATTCAGTTATGACCCCTTTCTTTTAGGTGACATCAGTGCAGAAATGGTGCATTGGTTATTGAGTCCATGCTGAAAGGTTAGTTGCTAGACAGTGGAGTATCTAATCAGTGGAGGACTTGGTGCCAACATACTTTTATAGCCCCTTAACATAAAAAAAATTTCCCTGGGATTTAACTGGAATCTATTGGGGTCTGGGGCCAATGAGCCCCCTTGGATTCCAGGCCCTGTCACAACTGCACCCCCTCCAGATACACACCCGCTGCTAGGCAATGGTACCTTTCACATGAGCAA
The DNA here is from genome assembly GCA_037306005.1 of Rhinophrynus dorsalis. Classification (NCBI taxonomy): domain Eukaryota; kingdom Metazoa; phylum Chordata; class Amphibia; order Anura; family Rhinophrynidae; genus Rhinophrynus; species Rhinophrynus dorsalis. The sequence goes on from CM074719.1 coordinate 574,142,089, forward strand.
CTATCACCCTATATGACCACCACAAATTCCAGCAATTTTAAAGCCGATGTGCACCCAACAAGAAACCATTGCATATTGATTAGTTACCCCACTAATCACATCCAAAATCAGCCTTAGAAGTGTGTGTGAGATTCGATATTAAATGATTGCCTTACTTTGTCCTCATTATCAATGAGAAGAGCGCTGACATCTTGATGACACTATTTCCAAATGGCGGTGCTCTTATTACGTGGTCATGTCACTCAGCCAAGTTATTCCTGCCCCTTCTTATCTGTATGTCACTTTGGGTTTGATTACGTGCGCATTGCGCCAGGTCAACAAAGAAGGAGGCAGGACGTGTAGACGTGAGAATGACTGCATGAGGGGACGGCTTTTGCTTCACTGCGGTGCATCTTGTCAGCAGGAAAACTTTTCTGCAGAAATACACGGCTACAGTACAGAATTAAAAGGAAATCAATACAAAGCCCCTTATAACGGAAAACAAATAATACATTAAGTACCATTTCATATTCAGGTGATAGTTCCACTTTAACTGAGCTTACACCTGAACACAGTAAATTTGAAGCAGGGCAGATGGTACCACCAAATGATCTTTCAGACACGTTACATTGGATTTTACAATACTCCAATAACAGCTGACTCATGTCAGCATTAGCCAAAATATAACTGGCACTCAGCTACTGCCTTCCATTCCCCCATGATTGAATCACCAAGGTAATGGATGAGAAGGTGAATGAAAAAATACAGGGAATGGAGATGTCGGAGGAGGCTGCATTTCTATAACTCGTGTGAAGGAGCCCTTAGACTACTTGTGTAAAAAAAATAAATAAATAAATAAAATAATAGTGTATTATGTCTCTGGTGGCAGCACTAACTACTTAAAGGGGATGTGTTAATTTTTTTTTTTTTGTATTTTTTTAAAGCTTTATTTTGTCTAAATTTAAGTTATAAAGTCTTCCCGGCAGCCACTTCCGCATACACTGCGGTTACCTGCTCTGTAACCACAGTCCGTCACTCTACCTCTGCTCCACTCCTTCTATCCAGTCTCCTCTGATAACAGAGGCTTCTGTCTGTAAGCTGGAGCGGTCTCATTGGCTAGCTATTGATCTCTGCCAATGAGACCGCTCCAGCCTATTATTTTTTTTTTCTTTTACACAAGTAGTCTAAGGGCTCCTTCACATGGGTAATAGAAATGCAGCCTCCTCAGACATTTCCATTGCCTGTATTCTTTCATTCACCTTCTCCTCCATTACCTTGGTGATTCCGTCATGGGGTAATGGGAGGGGAACAGAGGCAGAGCGATGGACTGCGGTTACAGAGCAGGTTACTGCAGTCTGCGGAAGTAGCTGCAGGGAAGACTTTATAACTTAAATTTAAACAAAATAAAGCTTTAAAAAAAAAAATTAACACACGCTTAGTCAGATTCGCTATATAACCTAACTATTTAGCCTAATTTGTATAGAGGTGATACATCCCCTTTAATATACCTTTCCATCTTTTAGCAATTGTTCTGTGAGCTTAATTCACAGTTCACCACCAAATTTTGGGTAGTGCTGAATGTTATTTTCCACAACGCACATCTAATAAAGAACTGGGGCCATATCCAAAATGGAATAGAGGGATATTTCTGGGAAAAATCAGCTGCACCACTGGGAACAAGTGAGACTTCTTATTGGTTTAAATGGGGCTTTAAATGTCTCTAAAGATTTAAAAAGAGTTATCTCTGGCACTCAAAGGGTAAAAAGACCCATTTAAATCAGTGAGAATGTTAGTGCGGTTGATGTGCTACAAAATTGTCCCATTTCTGGTTATTAAATTCTGTTTCCTATATAACTGTGCTTGTTTTAGTTTGGTAAATGTGTGTGATAACAGTTGCATAACAGTGAAACTATCCGTTAATCTTTATATCTTCTATTATGTGTTGTATTTTGCAGAGGGGATCCGCAAGAAGAAATATGCAAAGGAGATGTTGAACTCGCTGACTTACTTAGACAAGCGTATTATACAGCCTCGGCTTGAAAACCTAACATCTAGAAGCCGCTGGAGCAAGCGTTATAAGGTGAAGACTCGTTTGAAGTATTTTTGTAGACCAAACATAATAGTTAATCTGTTATACTAGCGATGTCTCCAACGTATTGTGGAGCAATGCTGTGGGGATGTCTCTAGCATACAAAAGGATGTATTGGTAAGTAACACACAAATCCCCTTATACCTCATCTTAACCCTTTTAGTGTCAGAGGTATACAACGCAATGGTACCAGCATGATGAACGTGAAATATGTATGTGTGTATATCTATATATATAATATAATATAAAAACGAGAGATGGGCACTCCTTAACTATGTAAATATAAAAGTATTAGTGCCTTGGTGCTGTGAATCCAAATCTGTAATTATAAAACAAGAAATGGAGCGATGTACATTCTGGAAATAAGCACTCACAGGTCTTGCTTGCAGAATTTGAATTTATTGTCAACTTTTCGACCCCCTCAAGGGCCTTCCTCAAGTCAGCCAGAACAAGTGCCCTTATATACAATGCTATAGTGTAACGAACCCGCCAAACTGTGTTACAGTAAGACCCCATGACATCACCACGTATAACAAGAACGGTGAATCAGCTGAGAATACCATGAAATGTGGCCCAAATTCTGTACGTCAATACAGTTTCACCAAAAAATCAACAGTTAAAGGACCCCCCTTAAACGTTGGGTCTAATACACATGTCACAATATGTACACTAATTTACAATACAGTACAATGGTGTTCAATGGAAAATAAACCCACCGCTGTTCTCTGATGAATGTATTCTAGTAGGTCTTAATGTAAGTGGACAAAATTACAATATTATTAACAAACAAATGAGAACATCATCATAACATCTTGAACTCTTAAGGATCAGGTTCACTCCCTGCAAACATACAAATGTGTTGCCATATTCCTAGAGGATACGCATTGAAATTGTGTAATAGATAGGTTCCCCTGGCTCGATGCATGCTGTTTGACAACAGGCAGTGCGGAGACCTATAGTGGGGGCTTACCTGTCTAGTTAGTTTATGTACAGGTCCATTATGTCATGTCCCTCCAGAGTCATAGGCCTTATAGTTAATAAGACTGAACCCATGTTCTGTTATAGAAGGGGGCGGAACCTAATAGATCCTACATTATGCTGCACGAAGGAGAATAAAAAGATGAAAACAGGATGGTTCAGATGCATTTCCTTCATTACTTTCAACTATATGTTGACCGGGAGCACATTCAAACAACCTCACAAGGGATCCCAGGGTTGTGGAATTTATATCGCCTGACGCCCGGAACTACAGGTACATTTTTAATCACATTTAGCCCTGCTTCAGACAAGCAGAGCCGGACCGACTGTGAAGCTGCGATTTATTTATTTTTTTCCTTTTAATAAATGGCGTCGCCAGGGGCCCCCATTGTGTTGCTGCCCTAAGTTAAGGTGATCAGACGTCCACGGATTGAGGGCACTGTCCCCGGAAAGAATGTGTCCCCAGAATGTGCCTTCAGCTCAGCCACATCATTGGTTGCTGTCAGTCAATGCTCATTCATTGGCCACATCATAAGAAGATTTGCATGCTGCATAAGCCACCCACTGACTTTGGCAGTAGTTACAGCAGTGAGTGAGCATGATGTGGCTGTACTGATCAGTGTGTTCAGTCAGACAACTGAGTCAGAGAGGGAATTGGAAGTAAGGAATACCTGTGAGACCATGAGAATCTCTGAGTCCAGACAGGTACTGATGTTTCTGCAATCTGCATTCCTTTGATCAGCTTAGCGCTGGGCGGGCACGCATGGGTATTGCTTGTGTGTCAGTTCGACCTACTACCAGACTTAACCCTTCAGCGCCAGAGGGCTTCGCAATGCATTGTGTGTGTACCCCCTCTCTGGCACTCAAAGGGTTAAATTATACTATCTTAACCTTTCCTTCTTGATTTGTGCACTGCGTTTGCACTTTATGATTTAGCACATATAATATAGGTGCCATCTCTAAATTTTATGCTCAACTCATTCATAGCATTGTGATTTTATTGCTCTACTCATTCATAACATATTGTGAGTCAAAGTGAATGTTATGAATGAGTAGAGTAAAATAAACTTAAGAGATTGTACCTTTTTATAAGCGCTAAAACATATAGAGCAAGTGTACTGCGCAAGAAGGAATGGTTAATATGAGTAATGCTTAATATGGTGTAATTTAACCCTTTGAGTGCCAGAGAGGTACACACACAATGCTTTACATACCCGTCTGGCACTGAAAGTGTTAAGTCTGGTAGTACTAGCTAGATGCAGGAAAATGGGGGGTGGACACAGTGTGGAGGGGGACACAGGGTGGGCAGGGTGTGGAGGTGGACACATTATGGAGGTGGACACATTATGGAGGTGGACATAGGGTGGCAGGTGGTGGACAAAGAGTGTGGAGGTGGACACAGGGTGGGCAGGGTGTGGAGGTGGACAGAGGATGGGCAGGGTGTGGAGGTGGACACATTGTGGAGATGGACACAGGATGGGCGGGGTGTGGAGGTGCACACAAGATGGGCAGGGTGTGGAGGTGGACACAGTACTTGATTCGAGTGCTTCTATCATCTACCAGCATTATCTAAAACAGTTTTTGATGTGAAGCTTGCAGCACAATGGGATTTTGTGGACACAGTACAACCATGACAGACACTCGGGCTATTCCACCATAACGTATTCAGATAAATTTGGTTGGAAGCTTCCTTCCAAATCTGATCAATGTTTGGTGTGGTTCTGTATGTCATGATTAGGAATGATGTGTATCACTTTCCATACACCCATCTTGGCTGCAATGCACATACAGATATGAAGGTTGCCTATGATGGACCAGGAGTCTGGGTGAAACAACAGTTCTCATAACATGGAAACGTTGCTTCACAGAAGTTTGTTCAAATCGCGAGTGTGAGGCTCAACATGAATCTAACCGCTCACGTGAATATACTCTTTTGTAGCTCATATATTTAGAAGCAGGTCCCTTGTTGGCACTTGGCCAATGCCAACTAAATCCATATCTCTAATTACAACATTACACTTAATATGATCTTGTTGTGGATGACAGACATGCCAGAAACACTTCAGATGGACATTCCTTACTTGAACTGGGCGAACCCAATTGACAAGTCACTTTTGTGGATTACAAATAACGGTAAAACCCTATGACATAGGTCTCCGCATTGTCTGGTTCCTCTAGCATGCGTAGAGCCAGGGGATTCTGCTTTACTCTAACTCATGGAATTCGATATTTTCCCCAATACCAATTCCGTCAGGAGGTGGATTCCACGCTGTGACGGAATGGTTGTCACTCAGAGAAAGAAATGTGTCTGTTTTCAGTGATCGCCATTGTCTTAACATGTGTTCCCATTCTTGAAACATTAATGTCCCCTGTGTGTGCATGAATTAGAGAGGGTTTTCCAGTTACCAGCAGTGAATGGGTTGGTTAGTGTGTATGATGTACAGAGGGATGGTGCCATCCAGTCTAGCTAAACCCAGAGATTGTGTTATGAGATAGCCAGTGTTGGTCAGATAGAGAGGGGTAGTGCAAATCTGTGTGTGGAATGTGTGTATCTTCCCCCTCACATCAGGCCAAGCAGAACAGACCTGGTAGATGAGAACTGTGACATCACATCCTGTAGGGGGTGGGTAGAAAAAAGCCTGAGAGAGAGAGAGTTGAAAAAGTGTAGGAGCAGGAGAATAGGTGTCTCCATAATGTTGGGAAGCCTAGGGTACATGGGCATTCTAAAGGAGCACTGTAGAAACTGGGACTGGTGAGTGCCCTCACCAGAAGAGTTAGAGTGAGCGGGCACTGTAGGGCCAGGTCCCCTTTTCAGTTGTGGGCTGTAAGTCAAGGTGGCTTCAGACACAGAGAGAGTACCCTGATGTTCCTACCGCAAGGATCTTAGGATGTCTTCCCCAACTCCTCTGCCAGGACTAAAAGATACAAGGAACCTTCATGTAATCCAGCAGCATGTGTAGTGGACGGGGTGCCCACTCTTGCTTCTAGTGGGACTATGTGTATGCTCCAGCATTAAGCTAAAATGGACTGTAAGTATTATTTATGTTTTACCCTTGTTTGTTGCCTGTAATTGTTGTCCTATGTTTGTGTACTGTGACAATTTATTATCTTTTTGTCTGGCTGGATAAATCGCTTAACCCTCGGTCTACCAATCAGTAACCCCTGTACCCCCGTCACACACGCATTACGCCCTATAGATTGGATTCAGCCACAATATAACATCTAAATGAATGAGTATGGCATCTTTGGTTGTGGATTACAAATAACAATAGAACCCAGTCATCAGACTCCGGAATGTCTATTATATACAGCTTACGTAGAGCCAGGGGACTATGTTTGGAAATGGGTCATTTATCTCTTTTGAAGCTCGTGTATCAATACCAATCAGTTGAGAGATTGATTCAAATCATATTCAACCTTGGATCAGATTAATCAGCAGCTATGCCATCAGTAACCGCATCGGGCATAGGATGGATGGTCATTGGCACTTCTAGGAAGTACATTTCAACATTGGATTCCAATATCATATTTGAATATGCTAGGGCCAATGGAGGACCCTGTAACTCTGGAGGGACATCACATAATGGACCTGTACATATACTAACTAGACAGGTAAGCCCCATTATAGGTCTCCGCACTGCCTGTTGTCAAACATCATGTGTCAAGCCAGGAGAACATATCTATTACACAATTTCAATGCATATTCTCTAGGAATATGGCAACACATTTGCATGTTTGCATGGAGTGAACCTGATCCTTCCTTAAGAGTTCAAGATGTTATGATGATGTTCTCATTTGTATGCTAAAAATATTGTAACTGTGTCCACTTAAGACATACTAGAATACATTCATCAGAGAACAGCGGTGGGTTTATTTTCCATTGAACACCATTGTACTGTATTGTAAATTAGTGTACATATTGTGACATGTGTATTAGACCCAACGTTTAAGGGGGGTCCTTTAACTGTTTTGGTGAAGCCATATTGACTTACACAATGCAGGCCACGTTTCCCGGCAGCTGATTCACCTTTCTTGTTACACTTGGTGACATCATGGGGTCTTACTGTAACACAGTTTGGTGGGGTTTTTTACATTATAGCATTATATATAAGGGCACTCGGGAGCTTGTTCTGGTTGTCTTGAAGAAGGCCCTTGAGGTGGTCGAAACGTTGACTATAAATGCAAATTCTGCAAGCAAGACCTGTGAGTGCTTTTATTCAGCATGGACATTGTTCAATTTCTTGTTTAGATACTGCTTTGTAAACATACAGCAGGTTGCATGTTCCACTTCCTGAAGGAGTTGTTTTGCTGTGCAGGTGGTTGTGAAGTCAGAGTAGCCACCAGAACTCATCAGCTGCCGCTCCAGAGATCATAGCTCCAAGCTCAGGGGAAGAGAAGGCCAGTGGGGAACCTGAACACTGAGAGCTATATAGAATACTGTTACTCCCAGAGGTATACATAGCACTGAATAAAGTGGGCCTGACAAGTGTAGTTTGCTTCACCAAATTAATTAAAACAGTATAAGGGGTGTCCACGTTTTCAGTCATGGGCCAAGTTATCATAAAGCCATACACTGAAGGCCGCATTGTTTTTTTGTATTAATAATGATCGTGAATTATAGCCTGTCAGCTATTAAAAATATGGATTGATGTATTTATTTATCAAGTCAAGTGACAATACTGATATTTAACAGACATCTCTTCTTTTACTGTCTGGTACAGGCATCCACAGGAATTAGTCTTACTGGCCTTACTAGTTCATGTGTGCTAGTTAACACCTTAAGGACCGGGAAAATCTGGGTTGGATTGCACCGGAGCAATTCTGACCTTTTTTTACTTTGTCTTTGTTCAACAGTGTTTTCCCTCTAAGGCTTTTATTTCAGCCACGCAAATTATATACCATTTCACACACAATTAGGGATTTCTTTTGATAACGCACCATTTATTTTATTTAAATTAAAGAAAATGGTAAAACGTAAAAAACACTTTTTATTTTTTCTGTCATTATCATTTGGGCGCAGTGGGTTAAATTTTTATGGAGACTGCATGAAAGGTATGACCGGTTATTCATACCTACAAAAGTGAACACTGTCCCCTGGGAGTGAAAATCCCCATGTCACTCTTTCCCTCCCTATTTTCCCACTTTTTTATTATAAGACATGGTGGTGTGTATAAGTGTATTACACTGCTCCTCAACAATACAATTGCCATTAATTTTTGTTTAAACTTCAGAAGATGTGTTTATAAAATAGTTTCAATAAAATATTTTGCTCTATTTAAGAAAAAAAAAAACAAGTTACTCTTAGCAGATCAGAAATGGACCTGCTTTTATCATCCCCAATGCTCCAGCGCTGAAGGGGTTAATACCCCCAACTCTGGCCTCTGATGTTTCATTTGTGTGTCTGCTCTCTGCTTCTCTCTCCCTTAATCTCACAGTAAGGAAGAGAGGCAGAAAGCAGTCACAAAAACAAAGTGTCAAACAAATTGCCTTTGTAAATGAAACTGCCAGTACATGTGATTGCTCCTGGAGAGATCTTGTGTACCGACAGAAGAGACAACCACTGAAACTGAACTCTCCGGTTGTGGAGCGATCAGTTTCAGAATGAAAGCAGCATGCACCAGTGCATGCTGCTATCATTTAACCCATGACGTGCCAAGACCATCATGGGTCCTTATAGGAAGTTTACCCATGACAGTTCTGGTACGTCATGGGTCGTTAAGGGGTTAATTCAATACAAAGAAAATTGATATTTTTTTTACATTTCAGGTGGGCCTCATTTGGCCCACGGGAATCACAATGGACGCTCATGACTTATATGTTGTACATCATATTTTTTCTGTGAAACAATTTTTGAGAATTTAAAGGGATAGTAGTGTTTCACAAAAAACAGCAGCTCCAATTAATCTTCATAGTATTTGGGCCATGGAGAGTTTCATTTCAAAACAGTCAGACTTATAGTTCAAGAGTAATTGAATGATAAAGTATCCCCCTCCCATCCCTTTTACCTAGTGTAAGCCATCTCCCCTCAGATGTGGAATCTGGTCTCTTGACCAGACAGGTCACAGCAAGGGACAATCTTCTTACTGTGAGAACAATGAAAACCCTGTCCCCCTTGACAGGTTTTTCCTTGTAATCACTGAAGATTGTCACTCTCTGTGATCCATCCGGACAGTCTTGCTGCTCTGAGGTGAGCAGTGTTACATCAGGGAAAGGGGAGAGGGGGATATTTTATCATTCAATTACTCTTGAACTACAACTCTGACAGTATTGAAATAATAATCTCCATGGCCCAAATACTATGAAGATTAGTTGGAGCTACTTTTATTGTGAAACCTTACTATCCCTTTAACATTTTGTTTTAGTGGCACGGTGTGGCATGTTATGCTAGTTCTCTGCACAGTATGTTAACCCTTTGAGTGCCAGTGGGGTTTGCAATGCTTTTCAAAGCAATGCATTGCATACCACCTCTGGCACTCAAAAGGTTAAATTGTTGTGTTGGAGCCAAAATGAATACTCATTGTGCTATTAAAAATACCCCCATTCATTCACTCTGCACTGTGTGGGAATACTATCCATGCGAATAAACGAATTATAAATTGCAGGGTTTTTTTCCCCCAGTCGTGTGTTGCCCTTTAAAATGGATGTGTCTGTTTCCCTCCCAATCATTTGTTTATTCTCTTTATTACTCACACAGGAGAGGGTAGAAAGCTATCCCAACCTTCGTGTAGTTAGAGTCCATGCTGAGGACCAGTCTTGCCAAGCTTGTCAGCTGCATCGCTACTGTAAATATAATGTGATTTTGTCAGGGACGGCCTATGATAGTGAAACATTGGAAGAAGATGAGTTTATGCCAAACGACAGACAGGTAACCCTTGTAGTGTTAGTAGGTCTATGGTGTATTAACAGTTTTGTTTTATAAAATGAATAGAGTGATGCCAAATACAACTCTATGGGCCATATGTATAATATTAAAAGTGGAGCAATTATGGGGCAAGACTGCCATTAAGCCTAACTACGATTCCCAACTATTTACATTGAGATTTTAACCAGCTGAATGGTAGAGGATGCCAATTCATTGTATTGCATTTAAAGGGATGTAAACGCCAAAAAAAACTGTTAGCGAAATGATAGGAATAATGAAAAAATACTTACTGCCCTCATTCCCATCTCTCAAACTGTTATGGTTTGAGAGATATAGGAAAATAAAGATCTCCCTTCCCCCCCTTTCTGCCTGACGAGCTGTAAAATTGTCAGAGGCAGAATCCAGTCGCCCAACTGTAGGCGGCTCTTCAGGAGTGCTGACATCGGGATATCTAACTATAATTACTTCATCGGTATGGTCTACAACGTGTGCCTGGCTTGCAAGCACACGTTGTAGACCATTCCAATGAAATAATTATAGTTAGATATCTCAATGACAGCGCTCCTGAAGAGCCACCGTCTGGTCCCGGAAGCAGGATCTCATGATGTCCGCTATACAGCGGACGCATGAGAAGGGGGAGGAAGCGGAGGTCTTTATTTTCTTACATTTGTCAAACCATAACAGTTTGAGAGATGGGAATAAGGGCATTACGTATTTATTTTATTATTCCTATCATTTCGCTAACAGTTTTTTTTGGAGTTTACTATCCCTTTAAGGGGTTAAAAGCCCAATTTCATTCATGGGAATTTTTATTTGTTTGCCTTTCTAGCATCAAAGTGGATCTTTTCATCAATATTGTTCAGATGTTTTACTCCAGAATTGCACTTATTTTTCTTTGAAGGGATAGTAATGTCTTAATTATATAAAAAGTAATATTGTACATTGCAATAGGTGATAAAGTGGAGATGAGTTCTCCAGTGCAGTGATTCTCAAACAAGGTGCCGTGGCACTTTGGTTTGCCGCAGGCATCAAATCTGGGGTCCCATATTTTCTATGAAGACTGATAAAAATGTTAATATTGTCTCTTAAAGATAGGCATATGGACATTGTTATGCACAATAGGTTTATGCTTATAATTATTATTACTGTGAGACCTAATAATATCTGTATATTTATGAATTGTACCCTTTATCATGCCCTTGATAAGTTACAATAAATATGTTAGGGGTGGGCCAAAAGTCCCAGATTGCATGTTAGGGGTGCCTTGAGGAAAAAGTGGTCGAGAACCACTCCTCCAGTGATATCACTTCTCCAGTTCCTATGTTATTCAACAGAGCCATTAAAACTGCATTAAAAACGATGTATCATGTTAGCAATATGACCAGCAGATGCATAGTTTAAGAGATATTCATACTTTTCTTTCTGTATGTTGGGCTCTCTGGGTGTGGCACCGTATACTGTTTATGCTAATGAAGCTGCCAGTGTAGCACAATGCTTAATTGGCATACAAAAACACACTGAGAGAGACTAATGTTTTTTTTCCTGAAATAAAAGTACCAGTACCTCTTTATCTATCTGGTTGTCATTTGGCAGGTCCGCTAAAGAGAAGTCCAAAAGAAAGTTTGAATATTTTTAATCTTCATTTAAAAAACCGCTTACTGTCTATGGAACTGTTATATCACCTCGCATAACGGAGCCTTAAATCAGTATGCCTCATCTTTACTGTGTTCCATGAAAAAAGGGAAACTGCAGCAGGGCTTATCTGCATGGTGACTTAATAGGCACACAAGTGTTTGTATCATTGTGGTGTTGGCACATTCAACTAAGGTGATGGGCCTGCAGGACAAAGAAGTATTGCCCACAAATGGACCCGAGGTATGGATACTAGTTGGCAGTATCTAGTGTACATAGTAGGAGACTGGTCTGGTCACAAAAGGATAGATTGGGTTAGCAAGACTTACTGCGAGCATGCTGCATGCAGGAATAATGGAAACTACACAGGACACAGAGGGAGACTGAGGCAGTCTGGCAAGGCAAACAAAGATTAAAGGATTAGTAATGCCCAAAATAACGCTTACTCTATATGGAAGATTTTTCAAAAATAAAGTATTTGGAGAAAATCCTGTCTCTCAAACCTTGTGGTTTGAGAGATATCATCTGCTAAAGTTCCCCTTCTCCTGATGTCAGCTGTAAAGCTGACAGAAGGAGATTCGTGTCGGCCGACACGAGGAGGCTCTTCAGCAGAGCCGCAATAACGATACTGGAAAATAATTACTTCATTGGTACGGTCTACAAAGTGTACTTGCAAACTAGGCACATTTTGTAGACCATTCCAATTAAGTAATTATTTTCCAATATCGCTATTTCGGCTCTGCTGCAGAGCCGTCAGCTGGTCCCAGGACCAGGATCTCCTGCTGTCAGCAGAGAGTTGATGTCAGGAGAAGGGGAGGGAGGGGGGAACTTTAACAGCAAATATTTCTCAAACCACAAAGGTTTGAGAGATAGGACTTTCTCCAAAATCTACCATATAGAATCAACTTTATTTTGGGCATTACTAACCCTGTAATATGCAGGTTAACCAGCAAAGTATTGACCAGATGAGTGGTGCTGTGGAGCACAGACAGGATTAGACTACCACAGTGCTTGAGACCTGAGCTGAAGAGCCCAGGTTGAAAATGCCAACAGATGCTTGATAACAAGTGAATAGATTGTAGTGCACAGGGCAAACCAGCCAGGCAGTAACAGATAATCGGAGAAGTACTTGAAAACACACAATGTAACAGAGTTGAGGAGGATACAGATGCAATATTTAGCTTGTAGACCTGGGGAAAGTGAGGTCTGAGAGACCTGACAGGAACAAAAACGTATAGTTTATTGTAGTGTGACACTTGGAGTGTTAACTTGGCTGGAAGACTTAGTCAACGGCAGACATTACAGTTTGTAATGTTTGGATGGGACACTTAAAAGGTTAACTGAACTGGATTACTTAACCTGTAGCAGACTGGGTTGCGACTGGGAACTTTAATGAAGTATTACACTAGAGTTGATGATGAAAAAGTAAACTCGATAAAAGCTGAGACAGGCATAGAGCACGCAGAGAGATGGTCAAGGTTATCGGGGTCCAATTGGAAGGTCACAGACAGAACTGTGGTCTAACTGTGATGGTCAACAACTGAATACAAAATCTGGATGCAAGAGCTGTAAAAGGTTAGACACTAAGGCACACACAGTGTTACTGTGAACTTGAACAGATGCTCTGCAAGTGTGAGTTTAACTGTTTAAGGACCAGAAAGGTATTAAGGACAGGGTTCTTACAGGTGCTCAATGATCCAATCAATAGCAGCCTTTGTGGGCAGTAGCCAATCCGGTTTGGTTGTAACAGATATGTAGACCTATGTGCCATACCTCTGACATGCCTCCCAGTAACGGGATCACTGGAGGAGCTTGAGAACATTGGCGGCAAATTAATATGTGCAATTTGTTTGGCTTTATAATGCAGTGTTGCCGCATCACCCATCTGAATCTAGCCATCTATGTTATTTAGTCCATTTCTACAAGTCTGCTTTAAATTCGTAGAAAAAGGTATTAAAGTGGAACTATCATGCATATAAAAGTTCCCCCAATTAATTTTTACCACAGTGTTAAGCATATCAGTCCTTTTATTCTTATTTGGACATCTAACTTCTTCTGAGACTCACCAGCAGGCATCTTGCCGTAGAGGCATCTGTGCGCATGAGCTGTATGTCGCTGCCTGTACCTTAAGGTGCAATGCAACTCGCCCTTGCCAATCATTGAGGAGACATGGCCACACAGATGCCTTTTTGGCAAGATGTCTGCACTGTTGTCTACCGGTGAGCCTCCCTGAAGAAGTTATATTTCTAAATAATGCTGGACTTAATAAGGATAATAAAAGGATTGATATACTTAAAGCTATGGTAAAAATGAATTGGGGGGCACTTTTATATGCATGATAGTTCCACTTTAAAGCATTATATACTTTAGTATATGAAGTGGTAATTTGGATTCCCAAATATTTTTAACACATTTGGATACAGATGAGAAGGCAATGCAGGGGTTCCTTGAAGCTAAAAAAATAGTTATTTTAAACTGCCATTTCCCTATCTAAATGCCTGAAATAACTTCATTATCTCTGATGGAGTGGTTTAAAGGGATATTAATGTTTCACAAAAACAGCAGCTCTAATTAATCTTAATAGTATTTGAGCCATAGAGTGTGTTATTTCAATACTGTCAGAGTTGTGGTTCAAGAGTAGTTGAAGGATAAAGTTTCCCCCTCCCGCCCCTTTTACCTAGTGTAAGCCACCTCCCCTCAGATGTGGAATCTCTGGTTATAAGACCAGACAGGTAACAGAAGGGGACAATCTTCCTATGAGAACAATGAAAGCCCTGCCCCCCTTGGCAAGTTTTTCAGGTTTTTCCCTTATCTTAATTGAAGATTGTCCCTCTCTGCAATCTACCTGGGCACCTCCCTTCTGATCTGGCTGAGCAGTATTATATCAGTAAAAGGGGCAGGAGGGGGAGACTTTGTCATTGAATTACTCTTGTACAGCTCTGACAGAATTGAAATAACACTTTCCAAAGTCCAAATACTATGATGATTAATTAGAGCTGCTTTTATTATGAAACATTACTATCCCTTTAAAGGTTTCCTATGTATAAATAGAAGGACGAAAGGGGGCATCCTTGTCTTGTCCTATTAAGAATATTTATTTTAACCTTTTATTGTAGGTTAAAATATGCAATTCTTGAGTGCTGGATATTTTAACAGGTTATTGTTACATCTGGTTACAAAATGAAAATGATGTACACCCAGGAGACATATAAGACAAATGGATACGCTAGAATCGTTGTAGATTGTATCACTTTTTTTTTTTTTTTAGAATTTGAAGGTGGGCATGGTTTGCGCCAATCGTACAATTGTGTATCACCAGCTTAAGCACTTTAAATACCACCTTTACCAGAGGTGTATTCCAGCCATCGACAAAACCTCAGAAAAGTCAGCCAAAGAAATGGTGGAAATATGTTTCTCTAAGCTGGAAGAAAAAGGAGTCATTAAAAAGGTATGAATATAGCAGCCTGAGCATGGTACCCTTTTAGTTCATATGATAGCTTTCTGCTTCCAACATTGTAGTGTTAGGGTAGCAGCTTGATTCCTTCCAGTTGTTGTTGGACTACAAAGGCCTTATGCAAAAAACTAAATATAAGCTATTCTGGAGCATACAACCTACTTTAAATGTAATGTGCATTTTACTCCCAGCCTTTTACTGAGATCCAATGAATTAAAGGGGAAGTAACACCTCACAGTAATAACCCATCACTTACTATGGCAGTAAAAACCTAATGGTCTGTATGAATACCCTTGTGCCTTTGTTTAAAGGAGCAGTAAACTTTTTTCTTTATGAAAATTTATATGTTATACAGCTTTTCTTGCTGAGTAAAACAAGGGCACTCCCACTGCTGTCAGTTTTGTTTAGAAGTTACAAAAGTTCAAATAATCAGAAGTTAATTTATGTGCATTTACTTCCTGATAGTTCTAATTGACAGGAAGTGACAGGCAGTTTCTATCACATTCTATGGACAATTGTAAGTCACTGACTTTCCTCTCCATTAAAAGGTAACAGGAGAACTAATTGGAATTTGACCACTAGAGGACACTGCTAATGATAAACATGGGTTTAAACTGTAATAACTCTGGAAATATGCATCTGTCAGCAGTGGGAGCATCCTTATGTTACTCAACAAGAAATGCCCTACAATATGTTTTTTTTTTTTTTGGTTTTGTTTTGTTTTGTTTTTTTTAAATTTACTGCTTCTTTAAGAGATCAGTCCTGGATGTCCTGTCCATGGAAGCGGACAAGATAGTTGCATGCACTTTTTCAAACTGAAGTAGGCAGAGTGCTTGAGCCTAATTAACCCTTTAAAGGAATAGTATTGTCATGCTATAAATGCATATCCAATTATTCCTTATATTTTTTTTATAATGCTCTCTATCTTTCGCAAAGTCCATATCGTTGTATATTTTAAAGTTCCCCCACCCACTCTTTTTCCCTACGTCACTCTTCTTCCCTCGGATCTGAAAGACAGCCGCTACAAGGGACAATATTGTCTGCAACCTCAGTAGCATTGTACACGGAGTTTGCTGTAACGCTACAGCACAGAATCCCAGCTTCAAAGGGGAGCATAAACGCAATCCCTGGGGCAGCTGGGAAGTCAAGTGGGACATTTAGTCCCGCAGAACGCGGAAGTGCGCGATTTTGATGGGCTAATATCTGGACTTGTAAGCAATTCTTTTTTAAAAAAAATACACCCAGCTCTAATCTAAGGTTAACTATTGAAACTCACTACAAAAGATTGAATGTAGGTGATAGTTCCTCTTTAAGAAATTACTCTTTATTTGTTTTTTTCCAAGCCAATTTTACCACACATCGTGCTATGCAAAAATCTAGACAGAGCCCACACATTGGGGGTGTTTGTTTCTAAAGCTCCAGCAAGTCCTATTTGACCATGAAACCAAAAGTAATTAGCATAGAATGCCACATTGTTTTATTCAAATTAACCTTTTTACAGACGAATGGCTAGTACAGCAGATTTTAATTCTCAGACTAGGCTTATCTCTTAATGACAGATCCGCTTAATCAGTTTATCATTTTGCATATTTAGTAAGGTAAATATATTTTATGTCTTTTTTTTTTTTTTTTTTTTCATTGCATGCAGGAAGTTGACTTTCTTCGTTACTATTTGGATGAGGCAGACTATTTCCATGAAGAAAAGGTGGACTGAGAATTCTCCTGAAATAAGTGCTTTTAAAGAGTATACGTGTGATGTTAAAGTAAATCATCCATAAGGATTTTTAAGTTGACTATCCTATATAATAATTTGCTAAAACGTGTGTAATAACAAAGTCATGCACAGTAGACACTGCTGAGCGTGCTGCAGTCATGAGCAGTAGAAACTGCCCACACCACGGCTGATACAGAGCTGGACGTTCAAAAAGGAGCGTCCAGCTCTGTATCAGCCGTGGCGCGGTCAGTCTCTACTGTGCATGACTGCCCCGCTACCGGCTGGCAGTGGCACTGTGGCCCGTGTAACGGGCTCTTCAACTAGTCTGTATATAATTAACTAGGGAAAATGCTCTAAATGAATAGGTTTAATTTTTATTATGTCTTCATGTAAATAGCTGCTTTTTAACTAAATGTAAATAGTTATACAGAGTGCTCTACGAAGATGAACTGGACTAATTCTTGAATAAATCATCTGCACCTTAGGGGAGAAATAAACATTCCCATTGATTTAAATGGGGCTTTTAACTTCCAATGCTAGAAAGATCTCCAACACATTGCTTCACAATTCAATGGAGACCTAGCATTTCACAACACAATTAAGACCTAACATCCAAGGGGTTAAAAGCCATGTTTAAATCAATAGCAGTTTTGGAAATGTTTATTTGTCCTTATTGCGTAGTTGATTTGCTCCAAAATGTCAGCTAAAGCTCTGCATACCACCTAGGATAGAAGAAAAATACATTTATGTGGTTTACCTTTCCAAGGAGGTTGTAGGTGGGGCCAACAGCAAAGTCAGGCAAGTTGCTACGAAGAAGAGGCACACTCACCTACAGCAAGGTCATGTACATTGCTATGAAGAACAGGCACACTAACCCTCAGCAAGGTTACGTACATTTCTATGAAGAACAGGCACGCTAACCCTCAGCAAGGTTACGTACATTGTTATGAAGAACAGGCACACTCCCCCACAGCAAGGTCACTTACATTGATGTGTAGAACAGGCACACTAACCCTCAGCAAGGTCACGTACATTGATATGAAGAACAGGCACACTCTCCCACAGCAAGATCACATACATTGCTAAGAAGAACAGGCACACTCTCCCACAGCAAGGTCAAGTACATTGCTATGAAGAACAGGCACACTCTCCCACAGCAAGGTCACGTACATTGCTATGAAGAACAGGCACACTAACCCTCAGCAAGGTTATGTACATTGTTATGAAGAACAGGCACACTCCCCCACAGCAAGGTCATGTACATTGATGTGTAGAACAGGCACACTAACCCTCAGCAAGGTCACATACATTGCTATGAAGAACAGGCACACTCTCCCACAGCAAGATCACGTACATTGCTAAGAAGAACAGGCACACTCTCCCACAGCAAGGTCACGTACATTGCTATGAAGAACAGGCACACTCTCCCACAGCAAGGTCACGTACATTGCTATGAAGAACAGGCACACTAACCCTCAGCAAGGTCACGTACATTGCTATGAAGATCAGGCACACTAACTCTCAGCAAGGTCACGTACATGCTATGAAGAAAGAGACAGGCAAACTCTGCGTTTGCCTGTGTCTTGCTTCATTGCTCCAGTTGTCTTCAGCCTTCTAGTTTAAAACTTTTGACAGCTTAAAAAATTAATTCTTGAACTAGAAAGACTACTTTTCTACACGCCCACAGGAGTCAATAGGTGATTCAAAGGAGATAAATGTCTCTAATCACATTTAGGATTGGCCACTTTATGTATACAGGAAAAAGAGCAGAATGTAGACAATGGGGTCAAGTTTCTTATGATATCTTGCATCACAAATCAGTATTAATATTACAATGTGTGTGCATGGATAAATCTTTTTAGTAAATATAAATATCTATATATCATCATCTTCAGCTGTTTTCAGTCCACTGCAGGATAAAGGCCTCCTCAGCGAGCCTCCAACAACTTCTGTTCTGCTCCTTTTGTTGCCATTTTGTACCAACAAATTTGGTAATTTCATCTACCCCTCTTGTCTTTAATCATCTTCTTGGGAGTGTAGTATTTAGTGGAATACATTTATAGTATGTATGCACTGGTAATGAACAACAGGCAAAATCTCACACCCCTGTTCTGAACACTTCTCTAGGGTCAGTTTTAGCCCAAGGAATCCTGTCTGAGATGAAAACAATACTAAAACCGTAAAATATGATAAACCGCTCCAATACTTTTCTGGGCCAAAGAAGCCCTTTCCTTGGGAAGGACAGCTTGTAATGAGCTCACCTCCCTAACTTGCCCTTTTATATTGTCAGTGTCGGCTTCTAGGCAGAAAAATCCTACCTTAAGATAGGGAGGAATCCACCTCTAAAGAGGAGGTATCTGGACATGAGCTTCAATCTTCTCCTCTCTCTCAGCCTGCATCACTTCAGACTCCCACACTAATTGGCATGTCATAGAACTTCATTACTCTGTTGCAGTTGGATGGAGGTCTAGGACTGGAAAGACTAATTGTATACACTGACACTAGTTCAGTAAGTCACATGTACACTCACACTCAGTGCTGAGTAACTGAAAATACATCAGCACCAGAAAACTGCAGTACAAAATGTTATTCCTTATTTCTGTTCTCTAAGACTTGGTTCACTCTGTTGCAAAATTATAGTAGAAGTGTACAGTAATTCTGTGGTTATATGGTATTATTAATTTTAAGATCATCAACCTGGCCTGTTTATTAAAGGGATAGTAATACTTAAATATTACTTATCACTGTTTTGTAGCCCATAAATAAAGAAGAAAAATGCCACCAGCGGCATCTCTCAAACACTTATGGTTTGAGAGATAACCGCTTACAAAGTTCGCCCCTGCCTGCCGTCAGCGTTTTAGCTGATCGATTCGGAATCTGGTCTGTAGACCGGCTGGTGGCTCTGCAGCAGAGCCGAGATTGCGCTACTGAAAAAGAATCTTTCACTTAAAAGGTCTTCTACGTGTGCTTTCAAACTAAGCACACATAGAAGACCTTTTTAGTGAAGGATTTCTTTTTTATTAACGCGATCTCGGCTCTGCTGCAGAGCCACCGGCCAGTCTGCGAACCAGATTCCAAATCTGTCAGCTAGAACGCTGACGTCAGGCAGGAGAGAACTTTGTAAGCGGTTATCTCTCAAACCATAAGGGTTTGAGAGATGCCGCTGGTGGCATTTTTCTTCTTTATTTATGGGCTACAAAACAGTGATAAGTAATTTTTAAGTATTACTATCCCTTTAAGGTTGAAATGTTGTATAAATATTTTTATATTTAAACCCTTAAAAAGCCTATATTGCTTTCTTTAAACTGCTTTTATCGCTGAATATAGCTTTCCATTGAAAAGACTCTTCTGTTTGAGCTCCATAATTCCCTAATGGAACATACATTGCTTGGGGCCTCTGTACTCACTGTAAATATTTATTCCCAAGTACATTGTCATTCCTCTTATAATGATAAATCATAGTATCTCTGGCTGCCTCTTGGTTTTGCCTTTCACAATAATCAGTACTGTCTGTTTGTAACCTCTCTGTACAGCTCTGTGTAATATGCTGGTGGTTAATAAACTAATATTTATATCATGTGTTAACAATTGTAGCCTTCTCCTTTAATTTTTTTATGCACAAGAGGGGTGTGCAACTCATTGCTGCACAGTGATAAAAAGGGTGTGTCTGTTGCGTCCAAGTAGTTATCTCTGCTTGAGAACAGCTGACTTAACCCTTTCAGTGCCAGTACCCCTCTGGCACTGGAAGGGTTATAGGAGTTGCACACTGTTTTATTGATAAAGCTGCTATAGGGATTTTCCTACTGAATAAAACAAGGGTATTTCTGCTGCCAGATATTTTCTTCAAAAGAAATTATATCTCAAACTTATTTAATCAAAATTTTAACTATAGTACAAACACATTTTTTTTGATAATGTATTCTATGAGAGAGCATGAGTGAAAGAATATGGCTCTTCATAGTAACTGTCAAGACCAACCCTGCTTTTGCCAGTGCCACCTATAGATGCTGGGCAGCGAAGAATAGGATGAGATTCTTGGGAACTTTGAGAGCCTCTGGTGAACCCTTGCCAAGGCCTAAGCAGAATATAAAAGTGCTGGCCACAAGGTCAGATGTATCTATCCCAGATGAGCTACAGCCAGGACAGTATGTATTCACCAGGATGCTGTGTCTCCGGTAGCACAACACCATATCTAAAGGGTGAGAACTCTGTTGAGCAGATAGGGGCTCAGAACTGGAGACCGGAACTGCTACTGGAAATCAGGCAGCTGAGAGGAAATCTGGTGGACAGACCACTACTGGCAAGTAGACAGCAGAGTGGAAATCTGGCATAAGCACCACTATTGGCAATCTGAGAGGGGCCTTGTCCTCTGGGCCTGCTTCTGGCAGTCAGACAGCTTGGAGGATGAAGCAGACAGCAGGCTGTAGACCAGACTTGATGGAGAACTGGAAAGGAAGTCTCAGCACCCAAGTTTGTGAAAATATCAGATCCCATTATCTGATCTCTCATGCACAATATATATTAGCACAGTAATTTGTTACTGGTGCCAACTAGAATTGTAATAAATTTGATATTGACACAGTGTTATTCACTTGTATGCTAGAGGGGTTCCAACAAATGGCAAATCTATGCCTTGAAGACCACTTTAGCATCTAAGTGGATAGATGTTGATTGTTGGCGTTCCATGAAGATTTTACATTAACCTCTTAAGAATCAGAATGGTGTACAACTCATGGCTTTTCAGTACATTATTCATCACTCTGGTTATTATGGGGTTAACAGGGTTCTAACGAGGATTGATAACTACTGGAGTTAAGCATAGAAACATGTTCATCCCTGTCTAAGCAACGCAGATACCAATTTGTATAAAAAAGGGATTGTATGTGGCAAAAGCATTGTGATAATGTCATAAAATGGGTGAAAATGACGAAGGTATACATTTTCATGTTCATAAATCAATTCTATGTAATACTACTACAGAATCATGAGAAAATGAATATTATAATATGCCTTATTCCAAATCATCCCAAAATGACGGAGAACACAACTCTGTTTAAAACACTAGCATATTGAATGCAGTTGCAGGCTTCATTACTATAATTTATCAATGTTATGTATAGCAAAGGGAAAAATCTAATATACAAAGTCAATCATGCCCACTAAAAAAACATACAGGTACCCCTATGGATCTATGACAGTGGTTCTGAGCTCCTGTTCTCAGGACCCACTAACAGGTCAGGACTTAGGGATTTTTCTGCTAGAGCACAGGTGTGGTGATCAGAGGCTCATCCACATTGATTAACTCACCTGTGCTGTAACAAGGAAGTCATCAAATCCTGGCCTGTTAGTGGGTCCTGAGGACAGGAGTTGAAAACCACTGATCTATGACATGGCATTATTATGTGATATAATAGAGGAAAGGCCACAGATAAGTTAATGCACTCAAAGGGTGTTTATGTGTTTGATCATGAGTAAGCGCCAATCAGGTGCGAAACAAGTAGATTATGACATCTCTTGTAACTTGCCATTACCCACTCTGTTAGTCTTGCTGCTTGAAAATCGCAGGTATGATTTTTGTATATAAAAATAAAGATTGATGTTTTTAAGAAGATTGACTACAAATGTATTCCTGCAATTAAGAAAAATAACCAGAAGTGGTACATTATTATTATTATTATTATTATTATTATTATTATAATAATGAAAAGATGGAGTTGAAGATATATATATATATATAAACAAAAAAAGGTGGATGATTTGGTGATAATCCACTAAACCCGATAAAATGTAATATTTTAAGAGAAGAGCGGAAAGCTCACAGCGCTAACTCCCCCATAACATACCCATGTAGTAAATATAATTTTAATGTGAAAATAAAAGAAATATATAGATAGCAGCAAGGAAAGAGAGGGTCCTCCAGTCCCCCAGACATTAGGCCGAAATCCAAAGTACAAACACAAACAAAAGGACAAACCTGTGCTCCTGTATATAAAGTGTAAATGTGTGCCCTGTACTGAGTATATATAATATTTCTTATTCCCACTGGGACCAACAAGCATTACAAATATTATACTTAAAGGGTCCCCCTCCAATGCATTTATTATAACATCTCATCAGGGAATTTTTAATTTAGATACAGTTTTAAAGGTGTATTAGAGTAGGACTTGTCATAAAGTTAGGTACCTTGAAGGGATGGCAAGCTTATACATGACTTGGCCAATTTGTGAAACCAAAATCTCACTTATTTATTAAGAAATATTATATATGCACAATACAGGGCACACATTTACACTTTATATAGAGGAGCGCAGGTTTGTCTTTATGTTTGTAAAATGTAATATTTAAAAATATATGGCACAAGCAGATACTAGCTGAAGTAGAGAAAAAATTGTAATTGTAAGATAATTGAAAATTATTATGGTAATAGCAATGCTTATACCAGCTAGCTGCACTCAAACAGTTAAACTCTAATAGTCTTGGTTTCAGACCAATCAATGTATATAAATCAATAATAAACCTGTTAAATGGAATAGAATGAAGGTCCCAGATCGTGAGCCTAGTCGTCCATTCAGAATGGTCAATAGGTGAATGAAATGTTCGATGATGGATGAAATGATGGTAATGAAGTTAATAGGATGAGTGGTTGGAATGAGACGGATGCTGGATAAAATGGAAGAGGTGTCTTGCTGGTTCTCTGTGCTGCTGTAGGAGGGCCAGAGTCCAACATGATATGAAACAGATAAAAGAGAAAAACAGCACACAGATCTAAGTGTAGTGTGAGGACACAAAATTATATATTTTATATTTTCCCCTTGGGACTATGTTTTAATCTATATTGCTATATTTCTGTGTTTTTTCTCTTTTATATGTAATAAATAAAGTATATTTAAAACTATTGCAAAGAGGCAAGGACGTATTAGCCAATTGGTTGACCTTTTTGCAGAGTGTAGTAGAGATTAGAATGGGCCAAATAAGAAAATTGTTGCAATGTATGTATTAGCTAAATTGACTAATTGTGTCAAATAAAGGTTGTTTTAAAGTGATAGTAATGCTTCCACTTAACAAACTTTAATATTGTAGATATTAAAAATACATGCAATGATGTTCGTGTTGTCTCTTAAGCATGTATAGTTTGAGAGATATAAGTTTCTAAAGTTCCTGCCTCCTGCCCCTTTCTCAGACATCAGTGATGTATCTGACAGCATGAGATCCTGGTCCCGGGACTGGTAGACCATTCCAGTGAACTATTTATTTTTAGATAGCTCTATTTTGGCTCTGCTGAATAGCCGCCGGCAGGTCCCGGAACCTCATGCTGTCAGCTAGAGCGCTGATATCTGTGAAAGGGGAAGGAGGGGGGAACTTTAAAAGCTTATATATCTCGAACTGTACATCATTACATTTATATTTTTAATATCTACAATATTAAACTTTAAGAGGAAGCATTAATTGCAACAATAGCATTACTATCCCTTTTATGGTTAAATCTTAATTCCAGGTATAACCTGTTTTTAATGTAAGGATGTAGGATGTTAAGTAATAGTGTATAAGCTATGTATGTAAAAAAAATATATATATATATCCTATATTATAATTTGCTAAGGATGTTTGTCAGAAGCCGTCATGCTCCGTATTGGCCGCGACACTGGCAGTGAGTACTGCACACGAGTGCAGCGATGCCAGTGTTGGCCCATGTGTGTTTATATAAATAATATTATTACCCCCCCCCCCAGATAGACACACATTTTTCTTGGAACACAGGAACCATGGGGTAGAGTCCCCTTCTCCAGAAAAGCAGAGCATTGATCAAAAAAGTTCTCTGAGAAGGATACTCCCTCCTATATATTCTTTTGGACATGATCAGTTTTAAAAGTGACCTCACTCTGGCTGGATGCAGGACAAAGATTCTCTCTGGGGGATGTATAATCCCCCATTATGTGGGCTCCTATCTCTGGCCTCCACTGTTGGTTTGAATCTGAGAACAGACTTCAGGGACCTGGGTCTGGTGGAGGATGGCTTGCTTAGGCAGTCTTATCCTCATGTCTTTCTCTGAGCAGCAGCTTTGCTTGCTCATATGGCAGTCAGAAAACTGTAGAGAATGGATACTTTTCCTCAGAGTGCTGTGAGTATGTACCAGTTCCCTTGTATGGTGACAGATCTAAAGTCACATTTGCTCTGTGTAACGGGACATAAATTTGGGAAATGTTCTAATGTTTCTCTCTTTTCCTGACTTTCCTACTGCTTATTGGCATTTAATCATTGCACTAACTGTTCAGTTTTACTTATTAACTGGGTTTCTTTACTTCAGTCCTATGTTGGAGGGACTTATTAACTTTTATTCACTTGTATTGACTTTTTAAGTGTTTTTCTATTCTTTTACATACGTTATTAAGTCACAGTGCCTTTAAGAACAGGCACACATGTGGCCATTTTGGATAGAACATGAAAGACTTCTCTGGGACTTGTCTTGCCTTCATTAGTATTTCAGTGGCTGTAATGGGGCTGGGGTGCTTCTTTTAGTTCACACTCTGTACCCACATTGTGGGGGTGTTGCTCTTTAACAGTGTCTGTAGCGCCTCTGTGCCATATTACTGGGAAATGATAGTTCCCATAAGCCCATTCTTCCCAGGATTTTTGGTTAAGGAAGAGGTAAACTGACCCTTTTCCTCTCTGGATTCATCCTGCTATACAGCAACTGGTCTTTCCCTCCTTGCTTGCCAGATTTAACCCCTTGCAGTCTGGTAAGTACTTACACATATTTATGTACTTTTATTCTACTTTTTCTACTTTATTTCATGCTTAAAGTGGTCTCTTGGCTATGACAGAGCCTAAGGGAGGCATGGGCAAGACTAAGGCTACCAAGGTTAGGTCTTCCTAGGGGATATTCTGGTACTTTATGTCCCTCGTGCTGTAACCCCCCTCAACCTCAGTGGCCCTCATCTGTTGGACAGGGACTTGTATGGGTTAAGCCCTTCATTTCCTCAACAAGATCTATCTCTTAATCTATTCATGGGGTCTTAGATTTTTGGTCCCACAGCCATCCTACTCCCCAAACGGTGCTTGATCCATTTTACTGAGGGTGATGACCCCATTATTGGGGAGTCTTCCACTGAGGAAAGGGAACCTGTATTTGTCCTTCTCTGTTGGGGATTCTTATAAGGAAGACCCTGGTTCTTCCACTGAGGGACATATTTGCAGTGTCCTGGAGTTACTTCAGGTCTCAGAGGCCTCAGTCTCTAGCTCCTCTTCCCCTGATATTTTCAAGAGAAGAAAAAAAAAAGTTTCCATTTTCCCCATCACCATTCCTTAAGCCACGTTCTCCTAGAGGAATGGAGATGCCTGACAGGAGGCTATAACTTTTTGAAGACTGTTGTGAACAAGTGCAGTTGACCAAAGAGGATGCCATCTCTGAGATGACTCAATCCAGCAATGAAAACATAGTGGATGTATGGATGGCAGATGGGGTGTTCAGTTTGAAATTGCCTTGATGAACATGTAATGCCAGGGTGTATGCCCTAACAGATAACATTTGTCATGTGGACTTCCTGGTAAGCCTGGCGTTGTTCTAATCGACATGGTGAGATCTTCTGTTCAGTATGCCTCTTCCTGTATAACTCCTACTTGTTATCAACTTTTATATAGTAGAGGCTGGTTTTAGCCTTCTTCAAGATCAGTGATGTGATTGTATTATTCTTTTTAGTAAAACTGGTTATAATGTATCACATTATGTGTTTGCATTGAAATTCAAGTAAAGGGTTCAACAGTTCCTTAAGATTTGCCATTCATTTTGGGCATTATTTTGTTCAGTGAATATGCAACATATTCTATAAAAATCCACTGCCCACCAATGATTTTCTTAAAAGTAATTTCTATATTGCAGTGGGACCCTTTATCCATCTAGGAACCCCATTGTTCCTCTACTAGATG
The DNA here is from genome assembly GCA_037306005.1 of Rhinophrynus dorsalis. Lineage (NCBI taxonomy): Eukaryota > Metazoa > Chordata > Amphibia > Anura > Rhinophrynidae > Rhinophrynus > Rhinophrynus dorsalis. The sequence continues at coordinate 574,168,721 of CM074719.1, forward strand.
TTTTCTCTGTCGTCCAATACACGTTACTGGTAACTCTGTGTAGGCGATCCGCCCCTTTAATTGTAGGCAGGGACAATTCTAGAATTGTATGCCAGGGGTGGAGCCTACCTGCCCTCCTTGGCTGCAGCTAGCCAACCAGCTCCAGGCAAGAGAACAGTTCTGCTATAGCTTTTTTTTTTTTTTTTTCCTCTGTTAGGAATGGAATACCACCATTAGGCGGATTACCATAACTCACAATGCCCTTAGATGTGGCTAGCTCAGGACCAGGTGCTTTTTGTGGACCTTAAGCCCTGGGGGGGGGGGGATCTTGGCAATAAGTTCTTTCCCCAGGAGTTGCCCACCGAGGCTTCTTCTTTAAACATGGTAATCTGAAGAGAGAAGATCTGCAGGAAAGGTGAGAAACCCTTTGAGTGCTGCAGGTCCACATGTCCCACAGTGCCCCTCCGCACAGGGGTTTTTCATTTGGAGTTCCTATTGCACACTCCTGCACTCATTGGGTCTATCTGTATGTCTGTTGGGTGTTTGGAGCAGGTTTATATGGTACTTAAAGGGATAGTAATACCTAAAATGTAAAAAAAAATATGTTGTAGGGTTTATCCCCCTGAGTAAAACAAGAGTACTCCCACTGCTGAAAGGTGTTTTATTCAAAAGTTATTACTTTTCAAAGTTGAATTTTTTAGGTGCAATATCACAGTGGCCTGAAATTGTACAGTGGCGCTGTTGCTACACGATCCTATGGACAGCTCTGGTCTCAGGACCATAAATCTCCATAGGATGGTGTAGCAACAGCGCCACTGTACAATTTCAGGCCACTGTGATATTGCACCTAAAAAATTCAACTTTGAAAATTAATAACTTTTGAATGAAACATCTTTCAGCAGTGGGAGTACTCTTGTTTTACTCAGGGGGATAAACCCTACAACATATTTTTTTTACATTTTAGGTATTACTATCCCTTTAACCCTTTAGCTGCTGGTTTTGCACTCATTTGGGGGGTTTTGTAACACTTTTCCTACTGGGTATCCTAGCATGTTCTAGTGATGTTTCATGTCTTTTAGTTTTATACTTTAAATTTTGTAAAATTTGAGTTTGGCAAGCTTTACTGCATAGGCGCCATTGCTCCATTCACTTCTATGGGACTGTACAGTTTGGGACATATCTCTGCAACCGTTTAACCTAGCGACTTCAGAGGTGGCTCATTTTACTTGTCTACCCTTAGTCAATCATCCGGTTCATGTTTCTAGTGTGTTGGGGGTCTCAGGGGGCTTTGGGCACTGTTTGAGGTACTTTTCTGGTAAAACTACATTTCACATGAGAGCTTGCTTCGAGCATTTGTTTCTGAATGGCTCCCGTCGTGGCAGCCATTTTGTGCTATTTCCAGAACGAGTATCCTACCAGGGCTTGGACTCTCCTTCTCTCCTCTTTTGATTAACCCTTTGCCTGCTAGATACGTTTATTTTAGCAATTTCTGGGGTGAAACTTTAAGCCTACACCCTGTAATTGGGTGATTTATTATGCAGTAAGGTTATTTGACACTGTGAGAATGTCTATACCACTGGAGCTTGGGGCCAGACCTAACACTAAAGATGCTGGGGTCTCTGTATCCCCTATTGCGCATTGCTCTTCCTGTCATTCAGGGTTACCTAGAGAATTCTCAGGTCATTTATGCCCAGCATGTTCTGATGTCCCTGAGAGTCTCCCAGGGACCTCCAGCCATGCATTAGAGCCAGTTTGGGTGCAAGAGTTCAAGGCTGCTACCAGGGACCTTAGGTCTACATTGCAACTCTTTCTATCCCAGTTACAGGGGGTCTTCCATTCTTGGCAGACCCCCTCCTCCATCAAGTCTTCCCTGCCAAAACCTCAGGGAGTACCTGACACATCAGATTCCTCTGAGGAGGAACTGCTGGTGGATTCAGATGTTGAGGAATGTTCTGCTGTGGGCTCTTCTCAGTTTTTTGGGGACCCTTTTGAGGCTGATCAGGGCTGTTTTAAATACCCTAAACATTCCCTTAGTGCAGGAGGTTCCTTCTGACCCTTCTGATGTATTTGAGGAGCCTAAAAAGCCCTTTACTTGCTTTCCACTTAACCCTACTCTTGACCATCTTGTGACCGAGGAGTGGAAGTCTCCGAACAGGAAACCTTCTGTCTCCAAGAAATTTGCCAAGCTTTATCCCTTTTCTGAGGCCGCGCCTGCTCAGTGGGTTCATCCTCCTAAAGTGGATGCTCCTATCTCCAGGCTATCCAAGTCTACTGCCTTGCCAGTGTCTGATGCGTCTGCTCTAAAGGACTGGACTGACAAGAAATGTGAGGTCTCCCTCAAGTCCATCTTTGCCACTGCTGGTTCTGCCATGGGTTCTGCATTAGCAGCAGCATGGGTGAACCGGGCCATTGCAGTCTAGACTGAACAGCTCACTCTGTCTGTCAGGGTGCTTCTACTTTGGATATGTTGCGCCTCATTGCCACCATTTCTGAGGCACAGCACTATGTGTCTGCTGCCTTGTTTGATGCCATCCGTTTGGTGGCTAGGGTTTCCACCATGTCTGTGGTTGCCAGATGGGCTCTTTGGCTCAAGATCTGGTCTGCTGACACTGCTTCTAGGAAAGCATTGTTCTCCTTGCCTTTTCAAGGCACTTCTTTGTTTGGGCCAGATCTTAAGGATCTGATCAATGAGGCCACTTCTACCCTTGGTTCCTAGGAAGAAAACACCGCTTAAGCATAACCTGTATTTTCGTTCCTTTCAGAATGAGACACGTCCGGCGAACCAGACAGTTTCCTCAGCTCCGCGTACCTCCTCCAAGCCCAAACAGCAATGGAAGCCCAAGGTCTCCTCCAAGCCCAAGGCTTCCAAGCCTTCTTTGGCATGACTCACCGAATCCAGGTCCACACTCTACTGTGGGGGGTCGTCTGCGACACTATCATAGCATTTGGGAGGATTCAGTGACGGACCCATGGGTTTTACAGGTGGTGACAGAAGGGTACACGATCCCTTTCGTATCTCTTTCTCCCTTTCACTTCTTTCCTTCTCATACTCCTCAGGGCGCAGAGAAACACTGTCTGGCGCTGTTCAGGCTCTTCTGGACAAGGACGTTCTAGAGCCGATTCCAGTTCAGGACAGAGGTATGGATTTTTACTCAAACCTCTTTGTGGTCTCCAAGACGGACGGCGGCTGTCATCCCATTTTAGATTTAAAGGATCTCAATTCTTTTGTGATCTGGACTCATTATCACCAGGAGTCTCTACAAACGGTGATTGCTGCTATGTCCTCGGGGGAATTCCTTGCATCTCTGGATCTTCAGGACACATACTTACACATTGCCATTCACCCAGGAAACCGGCAGTACCTCCGATTTGCCTGCGACCGGGGACATTTTCAGTTTTCAGCTCTTCCATTTGGTCTGACGACAGCTCCTCAAGTCTTCAACAGTGTCCTGGGAGCCTTAATGTCCGTCCTCCACCGGAACAGCATCAGAGTTACTCAATACATGAACGACCTGCTTCTGAAAGCCCCTTCTGCAGAACTTCTTCATCAGCAGGTTCAGCAATGCATTCATGTTTTCACTCCTCACGGGTGGATCATTAACTTGGACAAGTCAGATCTTGTCCCATCCCAGCGTCTTATCTTCCTGGGCCTTCTCTTCGACACTTAGAAGAGCATGGTGTTTCTCACAGACGAGGTAGCTCACCAGATCGCCCACAGGGTTTCTCCGGTTCTGGCTCAAGATCCAGTTCCAGCCAAGAAGCTGTCCTCCATAGTGGGGAAATTAATCTCCACCATAGAAGCGGTCCCGTTTGCCATGGCGCACACCAGGGAACTCCAGAGGTTCGTGATCCAGGTGTGCAGGGGTCAGCCGGACCTTCTGACGATGTGAGTGTCCCTCCCTCTTCATGTGGAATTGAGTTTGTCATGGTGGATCAACCTATCCAATCTGCTGAAAGGCAAGTCCTTCCTGGTATCCTTTTGGACCACGGTGACGACGGATGCCAGCCTCTCCGGCTGGGGAGCAGTCCTGGGTCGCCTGAGTGCTCAGGGTCGGTGGTCTTTGGAGGAATCTCTCCTTCCTATCAAAATATTGGTGCTTCGAGCGATATTTCATGCCCTTCGTCATTGGAGATCTCAGCTGGAAGACTGTCCAGTCCGGGTAGAGTCCGACAACGCCACGGCCGTGGCTTACATCAACAAGCAGGGAGGAACAAGAAGTCTCTCCGCTTGGTTAGAGGTCAAGGCTATTTTGGCAGGAACACGTTCCTGCCATATCCGCAGTGCACATTCCTGGCATAGACAACGTCATGGCGGACTTCATCAGTGGACAGCAGAGAGTGGGAGCTGCACCCAGAGGTGCTCACCCTCATTGTTCAGAAATGGGGTCTTCCTTACATCGACCTGATGGTGACAAGACACAACAGGAAGGTTCCGAGGTTCTGCTCTCGATGGAGGTACCCTCTAGCTCTGGCGGTGGATGCAATGCCCATTCCTTGGTTATTCCCTCTTGCCTACATCTTTCCTCCCCTCCCAATGTTGCACAGGGTGTTACGGAAATTACTGTTGGAGCATTGTCCGGTCAATCTGATTGCTCCATACTGGCCTCGACAGGCTTGGTTTCTGGAGCTTCTGGATCTGTCAGTGGCAGAGCCATTCCGGCTCCCTTGCTGTCCGAATCTTCTTCTACAGGGTTACCTTTGGATTGAAGACTTTCATCGTCTAGCCTTGACGGCTTGGAAATTGAATCCTCAATATTGAAGAAGAAAGGGTTTTCTTCTGGTGTGGTGGCTACTATGCTCAGTGCCCGCAAACCTGTTTCTTCCAAGATCTACCATCGTGTCTGGTCGACCTTCCTATCTTGGTGTGCTGATAAGGACCTGTCTCAGGAATTTGATCTGCCTACAGTCCTGGCCTTTTTGCAGGACGGTGTGGATAAGGGCCTCAGTTTCAGTTCCCTTAAGTTTCAAACATCTGCTGTCTCTGTTTTATTTCAGAGGCGCATTGCCATCCTTCCTGATGTCAAGATTTTCTTCCAGGGCATTTCTCATACTCGTCCTGCCTTCAAGATTCCTGCTCCTCTGTGGGATCTTAACTTGGTTGTGGGCATTCTTCAGCGCCCTCCATTTGAGTCCTTGGCTACTATTCCTCTACGCCTGTTGATGTGGAAAATGGCTTTTCTCCTGGCGATTGTGTCTGTTCGCCATGTCGCAGAGTTACATGCTCTGTCCTGTAGACCACCTTAGTTGGTGTTTCACAAGGACAAGGAGGTGCCAACAGAGTGGCATATGGGGCAACTGAATTGCAAAATAGCAGAAACGGAGACACAAAAAGGACAATGGGAGATCAGAGAGTTAAATGTAGGGCAAACGAGAGATACCAGAGAAGCATATGGAGGGTAAAGAGCATAGTGTGGGAGGGAATAGAATAAGGGAGAAGGTCACATAATAATCACACTACCTGATGAGAGTCACACTTACCAGAGTAGAGGCTGAGAGGACAGGAAGGAAGCATGTGTGATGTCCTCACCAGGTCACCTGACTCACAGCAGGGGGATCCTCCTATCAGGATCCAGGCACCTGAGACTGGAAGTGGAAAGACAGGGGGAACTAAGCAGTGCTCAGCAGCCCTCAACTTGCCACTGAACAGGCAGCTAAACAGTGAGTCCAGACAGCACTGCAGCATATCAAATGCTTGACACAGTGGCCTGCTCTTTAACTGAGGTGAGGTCTGCTCTGGTGCCTGTGTCTCCCCCTTCCATTACATACACTCAGCACTCCCCCATTTTCCCCTGTCCCCATTCACTTAATTTTTTTTAATGGTCCTGCTTACTATGCAGGTAGCTTTCCTGCTTCTACACTTACATGGGGCGGGGAGTCTGTCATCTAACTGCAAGTTAATCAATCCGGCAGACAGACTCCATGCAAGTATAGAAGTACTGAGCTGTTGGTGCAGCTGGTCTACTAATACACCGACACACATCATACTAGTACCGCTCTCTCTGGTATTTATCCAGACCAGCAGATTCTTCTACTCTTCCTTTGCTCTGCTGCAGTGAGTCCTCACTTTGCTCCCGCTCTTTTCCTTACGTGATGGCTTGGCTGTGGGAGGTCCCAGCTCAGAAGCAGGCTGAGTGACCTGCTTTTTATCCCACCATCACACACTCCCTCTCTCCCACCTCATTCTGACTAGTGCCCTTCGGGGGGGGGGGCGGCAAATACCCCTTCTTGCCCCCCCCCACACTGACACCCATGGGCAGCTGCCTGGTGTTACAGATTTTGATGGGAACTTCCCCCTGTACTGGCCACACCCACATTCTGAGTTGTGAAGGTGGCCAGTTCAGTCTCAATGTCCCCACACCAGTTTATAACCCAGTTACAGACTATTATTTAAACTCTTGAATGATTGAGGAATCTGCAAAGCATTGTGAAGCAATGCACCGAAGATTCATCTAGCAGCCAAGGGTTAAAGCTGTTTGTGTCCTTGTTTGCTATAGGCTAAGGATATTTTCTGTCTTAGAACAGTGGATGAGAGTGGGATTGTGGCGATGAGTGGAGTTAAAGGGACAGTAATGTCCCATAAGACTTGTTCTAGTTTTGTAGAGCAGGAAAAAATAAGCTGAATGGAACACATCCTATCTCTCAAACAGCTATGGTTTGAGAGATCTAAACACTGAAAGTTCCCCCCTCTCTCCCCTTTCCCTGACGTCAGCGCTGTGCTGACTGCAGGGGAATCCGGGGGTTCTGCAGGAGAGCCAAAATTGCATTATTGCCAAATAATTACTTCATTGGAAAGGTCTACAAAGTGTGTCTGGTTTGCAAGCACACTTTGTAGACCTTTCCATTTAAGTAATCATACCTCCCAACATTTCAAATTGCCAAAGAGGGACACTTGTCATTTAGGGGGTGTTGCTGGGGGTGTGGCTGGTGGGCGGGGCATTACCGATGATTTTCAGGCTATTTCATAACCTATTGACACCTCCTTGTGTAATGTAATAAATGTCTTATAACAAGACCAAAGTATTTTATTGACACAGACTAGTTTATAAACACATATACTGACATTTAAACAAATACTAATGTGAGTTTTATTGCTGCAGATTAATATGATTCACTTATATACACACCACAAAGTCTGATCTCCTAAAAAGAGGGACATCAGGGTGCGAAAGAGGGACAGAGGGATTTGGGTCTTAAAGAGGGACACTTGGGAGGTATGAGTAATTATTTTGTAATAACGCAATTTAAGCTCTGCTGAAGAGCTTTCTCATGTCAGCCAACACGGATCTCCTGCTGTCAGCTTTCAAGCTGACATCAGGAGAAGGGTTTTTATGGAACATTACTGTCTCTTTAAGGGTATCTAGTGTGCCCTGTAGAGCCTATGATGTGAATCGAGTCTTGCACTCCAGCCTTGTGTTCAACTGTCTGCCATTGGTTACCTTTGTTGCACAAAATAATTTTTATTTCAAGTAACTATGCTATTTCACAGAAACAACTCTGAGAAACACAGAACTAAAATATAGAAATTAAACTGAAATACAGCTTTTGAACAAATTAAATAACTAGTAAAATAAGGCAGGCCAATCTATTTCAGTAAATAACATCCATATCAAGTGTATTTTACTTGTGTTCAGCATCTGGTAAATCCAATTTTACCAGCAAATTATCAGCATTGAAATCATACTCTTCATTAGCTCCTTAAATGCTTTTATTAGTCACTATGTTAAACATTGTCCTCTAGTTCAAGCAAATAGATATCATGCTATTAATATTCATTTGGGTAGGATTTAACCTCTTGGATGCACTGGCGATATATCTAGTAGCCAAGGGATTTAAAGGGGTAGTAATGTTTCATAATAAAAGCAGCTCTAATTAATCATCATAGTATTTGGACTTTGGAGAGTGTTATTTCAATTCTGTCAGAGTTGTAGTTCAAGAGTAATTCAATGACAAAGTATCCCCCTCCTGTCCCTTTTACTGATGTAACACTGCTCAGCCAGATCAGAAGGGAGGTGCCCAGGTAGACTGCAGAGAGGGACAATATTCAATTAAGATAAGGGAAAAACCTGAAAAACTTGTCAAGGGGGGCAGGGATTTCATTGTTCTCATAGGAAGAAGATTGTCCCTTGCTGTTATCTGTCTGGTCTGTGGACTGGATTCCACATCTGAGAAGAGATGACTTACACTAGGTAAAAGGGGCGGGAGGGGAAACTTTGTTTGTGAATATCTCTCAAACCATAAATGTTTGAGAGATAAGACTTATATCGTTCTTCATGTTTTTTTAATGCCAACAAAACAAAATAAAGATAAAATGAAGTATTACTATCCCTTTAAAGGGGATCTATCACCCCTGTACAAGTTTGTCTTAAAAGTTAGGTTATATAGCGAATATGTGGAATACTGTATTCATCTCTTATTTAAAATTGGTTCATGGCCGAAATGTAATGAGTAAAGACTGCCCTGCACCCTACTTCCAGACAGACTGCGGTTACCTGTTCTGTACCACAGTCTGTCACTCTTCCTCTTCTCCTCTCCCTCTATCCAGCCTCCTCCAATGACAGAGGTTTTCTGCATGTGAACTGGAGCGCTCTCATTGGACAGAGACCACTCTAGCTTACAGACAGAAAGCCTCCATCATTGGAGGAAGCTGGATAGAGGGCGGGGAGCAGAGGAAGAGTGACAGACTGAGGTACAGAGCTGGTAAATGCAGTCTGTCCAGAAGTAGGGTGCAGGGCAGCTTTACTCATTAAATTTCAGCCCAATAGAGATTTTAAAAACTAATTTAATACAGTATTCCACACATTTGCTATATAACCTAACTTTTAAGACAAACTTGTATAGGTATGATAGATCCCCTTTAAGTAGTTTCCCAACTTCAGACCTCAAGTACTCCTGACAGCACAGATATGCAAGGTCTTTTAACCATTTAAGGACCAGAGGGGTGCACAGCACATTGCAGCGCAATATGTTGCAGTCAATCCTAATCCTTAAAGAGGTTGATTTCCTGGTTAACAACAGAGACTAAAATGGCATCATAGAGGGCAAATAAAAATCCCCCACATCCCCTGCATTTGTTTCTAGCATTAAAATGGGATAGTAATGAATGACTATAAAGTCACCTCCAATGACTCCTCATATGTTTTTGACCATGTACCACATTTTTTCAATATCTTCCGATATGGAGTTGAACAGAAATTCAATGATAAAGAGTCCCCCTCCCGCCCCTTTTAACTACTGCTCTCCAAGACTGTCCAGACAGCACACAGTGAAATTGTACTGTTCCCTACGGTGCAGTTGTACCTCTTCTGTGGTCCTAAGCACTTTGAAATGTGGTGTCGGAGTGTTCTAAGTAATTTATTTTACTCAGAATAAGACAGAGGCCGATATTTTAAACAAAGGAAGTAGCAATGAACGTATTTGGACAGACAAAGGGAATCACAATATTTATTTGATCACATATGTGGCGTACTGAGGACAAAGTCGAAAAAAGAGCCTGGAAAAGTTAAAGGGATAGTAACACTTCGTTTTAACTTTATTTTATTTTGTAGGCATTAAAAAAACATGAAGAATGATATAAGTCTTATCTCTCAAACCTTTATGGTTTATGAGATATTCACAAGCAAAGTTCCCCTCCCCGCCCCTTTTACCTAGTGTAAGCCATCTCTTCTCAGATGTGAGTCTGGTTGTATGACAGTACAGATAACAGAAGGGGACAATTTTATTTGTATGAAAACAATGAAAGCCCTTCCCCCCTTGACAAGTTTTTCAGCTTTTTCCATTATCTTAATTGAAGATTGTCCCTCTCTGCAGTCTACCTGGGCAGACAGAATGCAGTATGTGTCAGTTGCAAACAATGACTCCCGTCCGCTCAAAATAACAAGTGGAGTTCCCCAAGGCTCCATTCTTGGCCCTCTTCTATTTTCTCTTTTTATAAATGATCTGCCCAAGGTTTGCAAATCATCTTCAGTACACATGTATGCAGATGACACCATAATCTATGCTAAAAACTCTAGCATATCACAACTTGAAACCGAATTACAACATGATTTCTACAAAGTGGAAAGATGGATAACACAGAACAAACTTTTCTTAAACACAGATAAAACAGTCACAATGATATTTGGCACAAAGCACAAACTGCGTAGTCTCGACAATATCCACCTATCCATTGTGACAGAGTCTAATCGTAAATTGGCCCCAGTAGACTCCTACAAATATCTTGGTATGTGGCTTGACCCTAACCTCAATTTTGGTCACCACATTGACAAATTAACCTCTAAACTTTATCCCAAAATAAGTACACTTTATAGAAACAAATTATGTCTAAGTACCCAGGTGAGAAAACGTATTGTACAACAGATGCTGCTGCCAGTCATAGACTATGGTGACGTAGTATATGCTCCAGCGCCAGAAATCCACCTCAGTAAACTTGACACTCTATATAATTCATTATGCCGCTTTATCCTCCAGTGTGACTACACTACCCATCATTGTGACATGCTAAAAGAACTAAATTGGCTAACACTCAAATCTAGACGTGACCTTCATCTTTCTTGCTTAGTACACAATCACTTCTCTGGAAAACTACCACAATACCTAAGCAGTATGCTCACCCCAGCTCTCCATACTAACTATAACCTCCGCTCCACTACTAACAACTCACTGCGTATACCACAATACAAGAAAGAAGCAGGAAGATCTGCCTTCTCCTTCAGAGCTCCAAAAATCTGGAACAATCTGCCGGAAAAAATCACATCTGCACCCAGTCTAAAATCCTTAAAAGCAAATGTTTCTTTATATCTACAAACAGTGTGTAACTGCAAATAATCCCATTATTTAATAAGTATGTATATTTCTGTATGTTTGTATATAATGTCTCACAATTAGTGTAAATATGTAACCTTTTACTGAAAACTATCCAGGACATACTTGAAAACGAGAGAAATCTCAATGTATTCTTCCTGGTAAAACATTTTCTAAATAAATAAATAAATCTCCCTTCTGATCTGGTTGAACAGGGGGGGGATACTTTGTTTGTGAATATCTCTTAAACCATAAAGGTTTCAGAGATAAGACTTATATCATTCTTCATGTTTTTTTAATGCCTACAAAATAAAATAAAGTTAAAATGAAGTATTACTATCCCTTTAAGGTGAATAAAGAAGCACCTGAACCTGATGGCATGCACCAAAGTGTACTAAAGGAGCTTAGTTCAGTTATAGCAAGACCATTGTAATTAATATTTACTGACTCATTCGCATCAGATGTAATGCCCTGTGACTGGAGGAAAGTAGATGCAGTACCATTGTTTAAAAAGGGATTAATATCTAAAACTGGAAATTACAGACAGGTGAGTTTAATTACAGTGGTTAAATATTAAACGTATTACTAACCAATAGTATTCATGACTATGTGAAGACCAGCAACATTATTAATAAGAATCAGCATGGTTTTATAAACAATAGATCATGTCAATTAACCCCATAAGGATTCATGACGCGTCAGGACCGTCATGGGTAAACTTGTATGAAGGACCCATGACAGTCCTGGCACGTAATGTAATTCAGGGGTCCCTGTGTGGCTGCACACCTTTCAGGGTCCCATGAATCCATTTGGCAAAAAAACAAAAGACCTGTGGTGCTTAAAGGGATGGTAATACTTAAATATTAATAATCCCCATATTGTAGCCATTTTTTGAAAAGAATTTAATTGTCCCCAGTGTCATCTCTCAAACTTTTATGGTTTGAGAGATAACTGAAAGCAAAGTTTCCTCCTTCCCTGAAGTCAGCGTTGTACTGACTGCAGGGATATCCGGCCTTATTTGCGTCAGGTGGCTCAGCAGCAGAGCCGAGATTGCATTAGGAAAAAATAATTATTTCACTGAAACGGTCTTCTACATGTGCTTGGTTTGCAAGCACACATAGAAGACCGTTTCAGTGAAATAATAATTTTTCACTAACACGATCTCAGCTTTGCTGCAGAGCCACGACAGGCTTCCCCTGCAGACAGCTACAACGCTGAATTCAGGGAAGGGGGAGGGAGGGGGAACTTTGGGTACACTTATCTCTGAAACCATAAAGGTTTGAGAGATGACACTGGGGATAATTAAATTCTTTTTACCATGCTACAATATGGGGATTAGTAATATTTAAGTATTACTATCCCTTTAACTGCTAGCCGCACCACTGCCCGGCTGGTTGTTAATGTACTTTCTATGAAAGGGTAAGGATATTGCTGTTAGTGTAGTATACTGGATTTTGCACATCTTTCAAACTGTCTCACAACAGGATTCCACATAAACTAAAAGGCTTCAGCTTGAGAGGTGGTATCTGTGCGTGGGTAGAGAACTGGTTTTAAAGACAGAATTCAGAGAGATGTTGCAAAGAGAAACTTTTGAAGTTGATCTAAAGTTGTATATGGAGTCCTCCATGGTTCAGTCCTGGGCCCAATGCTTTTGTTTATTCATGATCTTGTAGTGGGTATGGAAAGTAGTGTCTCAGTCTTTGCTGATGACACTAAACTACAAGGAAATACATACAAAAAAGGATGTTTTTCTCTGCAGAACATATAGATAAATGTATGGTTGTGCATCTGGGTTGCAGAAACATGCATGCTATATATATATATTTATGTAATATATGTAATGTGTGTGTATATACACACACACACACACACACACACACACACACATATATATATACACTAAATAGAAACTACTTAGGAAATCATTGTTAGGGACAGATTTAGGAGTGCTGATAGACAATATAACACACAATAGTGTGTATTGTCACTCAGCTGCTGCAAGAGCCAATAGGATATATCATATATAAAACAGGGTATAGATGCATATGATGGGAATGGAAGTCCAACTTTTTATAAATCCTTGGTATGGCCTCATCCTGAATATTAAGAATAGTTTTGGACACCAATTTTAAAAAATACATGATTGAACTGGAAAAAGTATAGAGTTGCGCAACAAAACCGATAAGGGGATTGGTGGATTTTAATTATAAAAAAAGACTAGCCAGACTGGTTTTGGTTACATTTAGAAGAGATGTCTGAGGGGAATATGATTACTATTTACAAATACAATACAATATACAATATAAAGGACTCCCTGGGGAAAGATTTTCTCCAAAAGCTAATCATACAACATGGGGTCTTCCAATGAAACTACAGGAAAGGCACTTTCAACTGAAACAATGGAAAGGATTTTTTAAAGTAAGGGCAGTAAAGTTTTGGAATTATTTGCCTTGGGAATCAGTATTTTCAGATACAATAGATGCTTTCATAAAAGTATTGGATAACTTCTAGCTCTGAAAAATATTGAGAATTATAACAGCTGGTTTCACTGAAGAGAGGATGTTGATCCAGGGAAATATCCAAGTCAGGAAGGAATTTTTCTTACTCGATTGACAATTAACTGAAAATGGTTTCAGTATGGTTTTATTTTTTGTTTTTATTTTTTTGTCCCTCTTGATCAACAAGTATGATCTGGTGAAAGCTAAACTTGAATCACACCTCTCTTTTTTCAGACTAATCACCTATGTTATTATGTAATATAGATTACACAGTGCCTGAAGTTAGAAATCACAAGTTCAAGTTTTTCCAATAAAGATAGACATTATTATACATGGAATAACCTCCCAGCAGTAGGATCAAGGGCTAGAACAGTAAACTAATGTAAGAACTCTTGGGATAAACATTTACAATTATTCTGTGGGTAAGATAAGTCTGAGCTTTTTAAAGGGACACTAATGTCCAATAATAACTTTGTTGTTTTTGTAGATTTAAAAAAAAAAATTATGTGGCGCAAACCCCATCTTTCAAACCTTTATGGTTTGAGAGATATTTGCCGATAAATTTCCCTTCTCCTGGTGTCAGCTGTAAAGCTAACAGAAGGAGATCCGTGTAGGCCGACACGAGAAGGCTCTTCAGCAGAGCCACAATAGCGATATTTTAAAATAACTACTTCATTGGAACTGTCTTCAAAGTGTGCTTGCAAACCATAAAGGTTTGAGAGATGGGATTTGTGCTACTTATTTTTTTTTTTTTAATCTACAAAACAACATAACATAAAGTTATTATTGGACATTACTGTCCCTTTAAATAGATAAGGAAACAAGCAGACTCGACTAACCAGTTGTTTCCTGTCTGCCATCAACTACTATGGGCTTTATGTATATAGGCAGTCAAGTAAGTCTGGGAAAACCAACTGCACCATAATACAATTCAGAATATCCCTATAGATTTAAAAGGGGCATTTAACCATTTGAGTGCCAAATGAGCTAGGCAACTCCCTCTGGCACTCGAAGGGTTAACTACTTGAATACTAATGAGGTCTAATACATTAGTAAGCAAAATGATGGAGTACTTTTTAGAATTAAGTGGTTTAACCCTTTGAGTGCCAGAGGGATGCACAACGCATTGGCACTCAAAGGCTTTATAGTCCCTTTGAAATCAATAAGGATTTTTGTTTGTCCCCTACAGTAAAAGTTGGTTTGCCCCAGACTGACTCTGCTTTATCTATATACAGAGGACTCTACTGGCCCTTATATATCAAAGCAAACTAGAGTTATTCTTCAAAACAACTGTAGATTAGGGGACAGATACACATTTCTTAAAATACCATTGATTTAAATGGGGATTTAAACCCTTGAATGATAGAGAGGTCTATAGCATTTAGCTTCACAATGCATTGGAGACATCTCCAGTATTCCAGGGGTTCTGAGCTCCATTTAAATTAATGATGATTTGTATTCATCCCCTATTATACATTTGGTTTGCCCTAAAACTGACCCAGTGTGCTTTGATCATAAGGTTCTATGGTGTAAACGAAAGGGGAGACATAAAGAATCCCTTTATTTAAATGGGGATTGTATCCCTTTGAATTGTAGAGTGGTCCCCAAAGCACTGCAAAGCAAATATTGGAGACCTCGAATTCAACGGGTTAAAAGTCATTTTTAAATCAGTTTTAATTTTAGGAATTTCTAATTGTCCCCTGTGGCATAGATGGTTTTCCTCAGAAATGATAAATAAGGCCTCCATCGGACATATGTCTTAACACAGGCCCCAGCGTAGACCGAAACGTTGATTCAATAAATTTGCACAATCTTCAGCCAAGCCCTGTGAATGTGGCTGTTTTCTAGACTATATGCATTTTACTTTAATACCCAGGCAAGTGAGTTACTTTACAGCATAACTCCCAACATTTCAAATGGCCAAAGAGGGACACTTGTGTTTTACATGGTGTTGTTGGGGGTGTAGCTGGTGGGCTGGGCATTACCGATATTTTTAGGTTATTTCATGACCTGTCACCTCTTTGTGTAACTGAATAAATGATTTAGAGCACAACCAATGTATTTCATTTACACAGATTAATTTATAAGCATATATACTGAAGTTTAAACAAATATTAACCCCTTAAGGACCGGGAAAATCTGAGTTCGATTTGACTTAAGGTCCGGAGCAATTTTGACTTCTTTGACTATGTCTTGGTTCAACCATATTTTCTCTTTAATTCCTTTTGTACACCCACACAAATGATATACTGTTTTTAAGCACAAGTAGGGCTTTTGATACCACAATTATATGAATACCTCATTGTTTAATTTGATTAAAATAGAAAAAAAGAGCAAAAATATAAAAAAACAACATTTTGCTTACATTTTCCTGTCAGGATTTGCATACTATTAGTTCATTACAAAAAAATACCCCTATATTCATTTGCTTCTCCTGAATATAAGAGTACCCCATATGCCTGGTATTTCAATCCCTTTCTCACATTTAGAAGGTAAATTTTACAAGATGGATGCCATTATTTCCAACTTGTAATTTTTCAATAATTGGCATGTGAGGATCATAGCTTAGTTGACGGTGCCAGAACCAAAAATGTCCCACAAACGTATATGTTTCTGAGAACTAGGCAACATAAGGTAAATAATCAGGAGAATTTTGGAGTTTTTTATGCAGCTATTTTTCCAGAAATATTTTTCAAAATTGTGGTAATATTTTGTATTTTTTGCAGTTTTCACACTTACATTTCAATATCACTGTTGATATCAAGCACTGTATAGTTGAAAATGTAAAAATATCCATTCTTTAGTGTTCAGCTCCTTCTTCTGAGTATGGCAATACCCCATATGCATGGTTTTCTCAAGGTTTTGGGGAGCTATGGGGCCCAAATTGGAGCATTCGCATTTCCAGTTTCACACTTCGAACTTTCACAGCTTGCATCACTGGTGCCATGTCTCATTTGGGGCTGTGTACCAGTACTCCACTCTAAGATTTCCCCCCAAAACTGTA
Source organism: Rhinophrynus dorsalis (assembly GCA_037306005.1). Lineage (NCBI taxonomy): Eukaryota > Metazoa > Chordata > Amphibia > Anura > Rhinophrynidae > Rhinophrynus > Rhinophrynus dorsalis. The sequence goes on from CM074719.1 coordinate 574,185,002, forward strand.
TATTTTTGGAAAGTAGACACCCCAGGCTTTCATTTTATGTATGTTTTCAAATTTTTTATGCAGCTGTTTTACCACCAATCCCTCGTAAATCTTGACATAAGTTAAAAAAACAGCGTTTTTCACACTTTGACTTCAATGTTGATGTGAATTTCAACCACATGATAGGTGAAGATTTTTAAAAATGCATTGATTACTGTTTAGCTCCTTCTTCTGAGTACAGCAATACCCCATATGCATAGCTTTCTCATAGTTTGGGGGAGCTACGGGGCCCAAATTGGAACATGCGCATTTCCAGGTTCACACTTTGAATTTTCACAGCTTGCGTCACTGGTGCCATTTCTCATTTGGCCTATGTAACAGCGCTCCACTTTAATATTTCCCCCCAAAACTGTATATTTTTGGAAAGTAGACACCCCAGGCTTTCGTTTTAGGTGTGTTTTCAAATTTTGTACACAGCCATTTTACCACCAATCCTGTGAAAACTTGACGAAAGTAAAAAAGAAAAACCAGCGTTTTTCACACTTAGACTTCAATGTTGATGTGAATTTCAAGCACAGGATAGGTGAAGATTTTATAAACTGCATTGATTAATCTTCGGCTCCTTCTTCTGAGTCACATGCAAAGGTTTGTCAGAGTATGGGGGAGATACTGAGCCCAGTTGGAACATGTTAGTTTCCTTTTACAGACATGTCATTTTTACAGCTGGTGCCTTGTCTCATTTTGCACTGTTTGGCAATGCTGCAGTTCATATTACCCCCAAAAGTATATGTTGTAGAAGAGTAGACAACCCTGGCTTTCATTCTATTTGCATCTTATCAATTTTTTCTATCACCAATCCCTCCCAAAATCTGCAGTAATGTAAAAACACTACTTTTTCACACTTATATTTTAGTGTTGCTCTGGATTTCCATCAGATGATATTTGCAGATTTTTTAAGTGCTTTACATTAGTGGTGAGTTACATCATCTGAGTACGGCAATGCCCCATATGCATAGGTTTGTCAGGGTTTGGGGGAGCTACTGGGCCCAATAGGGAGCATGTGTGTTTCCATTATCAGAGATGGATAAACTTAGGTTGCTTTGCTTCCCATTATATTTTGATAGTGTTAGATCTAAGGAAGGACTTGTTTTGAAAAATAAAAATACAGGATATTTCAGGGGGAAAAGTGGCCAAATAATAAAAGAAGCTTTACAGCAATACTGCATTGTGCCTGAGTGGTATTCCTTGAAGCAGTCACCAATGCAGAGGCCAGGTTTGGAAGGGCAATCAGGACAGTAAGTGGTGGTGTCTGTCCGTATTCCCTTGCTATAGCAAACCCTGCAGCGCTTCTGTGGATTGTTCTTTTGGGGATTTGGGGGGATTTTATAAAAAAGTGTGCTTCCCCAGGTCTTGATGGAATGATTTCTGGGGCATCGTGAAACAAAAATAGGGAAATTAAAATTAAAAATGAATTATGTACTGCAGTCTGCATCATACAGATGACAACATTTTTGTACCATGCCCTACACTTTCTCATTGCGAGGTATGGCTGCATTAGTTGATCACACAGATCAACTCCCCCCATGTTTTTATTATAATCCCTGATGCAGACTGGCTTTCTCAGTACGCCTCTCCTGCCACGAACAGTGACTGTCACAGTTCTGTCCTCATGCATGGTGGTCAGCATGTAGACATCTTTTCTGTCCTTGAACTTAACTGTCAGCAGCTCCTGTTGGCACAAAGATAAGGACGTCCCAGTTTTTAGTTTGGTAGCTACAAGTTTTTTGGGCAGCTCCATGCAATTGCGCCTAACAGTGCCACAGGACACAGTGTCAAAATAAAATATAAGCTAAAAGATGTGAGAGGCGCTGAGCACAAACAAAAGCACAATGGCCTGTTCTCCGGCTAGTCACCTCTCAAGAGCATCACATTTTAGCACTCTAGTGCCATTACAGAGGAGACATTTCCACATACATATTAGACTAATCCCGCCCATAAGGGCGGCCCAGTACCAAAATGATGAGCAAGTCCCCTCTGCACTGAAAAACCATCTAACCCCAGACGTACGTTTCGGCCTTCTTTGGGCCTCTCAGTAAGGTGCAGCTGGCTTCCCTAGGCACTGAGAGCAAGGGGTCCACGTCTGGATTACCCCTTACACATAGTGAGAGACCCTAAGTGTTTCGCAGAAACAAGACAAAAGATGTGAGAGGCTCTGAGCAGTGACTAGCTGTAGGACAGGCCATTGTGCTGTTGTTCGTCCTCAGAAGCCTCTCACATTTTATATGCTGATTTTGAAAACTCTTAGGGTGTCTCCCTAAGAGTGAAGGGAAATCCAGATGTGGACCTCTTGCTCTCAGTGCCTAGGGAATCCAGCTGCACCCTCCTGATGAGGCCCAACTAGGCCGAAATGTATGTTGGGGGTTAGCTGGTGTTCCCGTGCAGGGGGGACTTGCCTGTCATTTTGGAACTGGACCGCCCTTTGGGTGGGATTAGTCTAATATGTACATGGAAATTTCTCCTCTTTAATGTCACTAGAGAGCTAAAACGTGATGCTTCTGAGCGGTGACTAGCCGTAGAACAGGCCATTGTGCTGTTGTTCGTCCGCGGAAGCCTCTCACATTTTGTATGCATATTTTGAATACTCTTAGGGGGTCTCCGTAAGAGTGAAGGGAAATCCAGATGTGGACCCCTTGCTCTCAGTGCCTAGGGAATCCAGCTGCACCCTCCTGATGAGGCCCAACTAGGCCGAAATGTATGTTGGGGGTTAGCTGGTGTTCCTGTGCAGGGGGGACCTGCCTGTCATTTTGGAACTGGACCGCCCTTTGGGTGGGATTAGTCTAATATGTACATGGAAATTTCTCCTCTTTAATGTCACTAGAGAGCTAAAACGTGATGCTTCTGAGCAGTCACTAGCCGTAGGACAGGCCATTGTGCTGTTGTTCGTCCTCAGAAGCCTCTCACATTTTGTATGCCAAAACAAAAAAGAGACTTAAATAAAAGGGGGCTGGTGTAATAGTTATCAACAAATAACTGATAACCTTTATTTAACAAGGGCTAAATTAGATCCCAAACAATTTTACCATTTGTTCCCATAAATTTGGGGCAACCAGGAGGATCAAGTTGGCTGTCTTTGCCCTCATAAATTCTAAAAGTCTGGGTATAGCCTGTGGCACTTTCACACAATTTACAAAATGTAACACCAAACTTGGAGGGGATGTATTGCTTGAACCCTAACCTGCCTTTATACTTCATTAGGGATTCATCTACACTAATTTTTTTGGGGACATATATACTTGGGCAAACTTTTTCTGTAAATGATTTATTAGGGGATGAATTTTGTACAGTTTATCATACTGGAGGTGTTCTTTTGGGAGGCACAGGGTATTATCATTAAAATGCATTAAGTGCAAAATTACTTCAAATCTGGACCTGGTCATTGTCTTGGGGAATATTGGGGTATCACATATGGGGTTTTTGCTCCAGTAGGATCGGATAGTTGGCTTTTTTATTATCCCCATTGCCATTATTAAGGCCCAGAATTGCTTAAATTCTGTGATGTCTGTGGGTTTCCATACTTCTTACTTAACAATGAAAGCTGTAGGGTTGGCGGCAATATACTTGGCTGCATACAAATTGGTTTGGGACACAATTCCCCCCAAAATGTCTTCCCCCAAAAACAAATCAAATAAATTATTTAACATGGGTAAATCCTTCCACATCAATTTGAATCCCTGGGTTGCCTGTGAATTCTGGGATTTGTGGGCATATGTTGGTTGGTGATACCCATTCATTAGGATCAGAAGTGGCAGGTGTTGGGGCATTTCTTTGGGGAGGTCTTTTAGCAGGTGCTGGGGTAGTTGCCAGGGCAGCTCTTGGGGCAGTTGTTGGGGCAATACATCTTTTCTTTACAGAAGGCCCAGCGTCATCACTAGAGTTGCTCTCACTCCCTGAAAACTGCATTATATCAAAGTCTGACGCAGTGTCTGAGGCTTCTGAGTCAGACGCCAAAAAGGCATATGCCTCTTCTACACTATACTTCCACTGCATTTTGTACACTTCCTCTAAAAATCTTTTTTTTTTTCTTACGCTACCCCTAAATCTAAATCTCATCCTAAATCTTACCCTAACCTATATATACCCTGAACCTACCTAACCCAAGTCAATTACCTATCTAAACTATAATTATTATATTTTTTTGTGTTTTTTTGGGGGGGAGTTTCCTACTCTACTCCTAAACCTAAATCTAACCCTAAACCTTTCCCTAACACACATCTACACTAAACCTACCCAACTACCTACCTAAACTAGCTAAACTATAGAAAATAATCAAACTTATTGAAAAAATAAAAAAAAATTAAAAATTACTACTAGAGTGATCGGATTGGGGGAAATGTATTGATCACTGTAGAACAGTGATCAAAGGGTTACTTTTATCTTTTTTTTAACTTTTTTTCCCATAGGAACGCTAGAACAGGCTCTGGAATGCTGTGACACGATGTCTCTCTGTCTCTCTCTACCTCAGCAGTGTGCAAGATGGAGGGAGCAGAGAGATGTGACAGGGACAGTATTTACAAATACTGTCTTTGTCATTCGGCTTTTGCGACACGTGATTTGCTTATCAAGCGAATCACATATTGCAACAATGTTTCTACTGGCTGTTACTAAGTGTCCTGGTACCGGGGCACTTAGTAACAGCCAGCCCGCACTCTCCCATCGCTCCTTGCGGCCGCGATGGGAGAGTTTAACCCATGACATACCTGGATCGCCATGGGTCCTTGAAGCAAATCTACCCATGACGGTCCTGGTACTTCATGAGTCGTTGAGGAGTTAAAGCAGAACAAACACCATAGGTAAAGTCGTCCTGCAATATTTAGGCAGGTGGAGACTAGCTTAATAATAATTATCTTACCAATCAGAACCAGCCGATTCTAAAGAAATCCTTAATCTCCAGAGACTGACAGTCAGGTTAGTGCAATCTGCGCTCCTACGCCATCAGTCCCTTCTAGTTACCATGTGGCAAGCTGAAGTGCTTCTTAGTGGAGACCGGGACTGACAGCACAGGCACACAGACAAGATATCTGCACTGGTGCCTGTCTTCCAGTCTCAGATTAAGGATTTCTGTAGAATCGTGTCATTCTTTGAGGTAATATAACTATTATTAAGCTTATCGCCACCTGCCTAATAATTGAAGGGCAACGTTACCTATGGTGAAAATCCCGCTTTAATGTGAGTTTTATTGCTGTGGAGCAATGTGGATACACTTATATACACACCACACAGTCTGATCTCCTAAACACAGGGACACCAGGGTGATACACTTATATACACACCACACAGTCTGATCTCCTAAACACAGGGACACCAGGGCGATACACTTATATATACACCACACAGTCTGATCTCCTAAACACAGGGACACCAGAGTGATACACTTATATACACACACCACAGTCTGATCTCCTAAACACAGGGACACCAGAGTGATACACTTATATACACACACCACACAGTCTGATCTCCTAAACACAGGGACACCAGGGTGATACACTTATATACACACCACACAGTCTGATCTAAACACAGGAACACCAGGGTGATACAGTTATATACACACCACACAGTCTGATCTAAACACAGGAACACCAGGGTGATACACTTATATACACACCACACAGTCTAATCTCCTAAACACAGGGACATCAGGGTGATACACTTATATACACACCACACAGTCTGATCTCCTAAACACAGGGACACCAGGGTGATACACTTATATACACACCACACAGTCTGACCTCCTAAACACAGGCACACCAGGGTGATACACTTATATACACACCATACAGTCTGATCTCCTAAACACAGGGACACCAGGGTGATGCACTTATATACACACACCACACAGTCTGATCTCCTAAACACAGGGACACCGGGGTGATACACTTATATACACACCACACAGTCTGATCTCCTAAACACAGGGACACCAGGGTGATACACTTATATACACACCACACAGTCTGACCTCCTAAACACAGGGACATCAGGGTGATACACTTATATACACACCACACAGTCTGATCTCCTAAACACAGGGACAACCGAGTGATACACTTATATACACACCACACAGTCTGATCTCCTAAACACAGGGACACCAGGGTGATACACTTATATACATACCACACAGTCTGATCTCCTAAACACAGGGACACCGGGGTGATACTATCACAGTGCCCGTGATTTGTGCTATCCAGTGTCTATCACCTGCGGGGGGCTCCCATTGGCTGTCTGCTGTCAGCCCGCCTCACATTGCCTTTTTAAACTCAGTCCGGGCACCCTTTGGTTGCCCTTTCGTGGTGTCTCTGACAGCATCTTACCTGTCCTGTCTGCTATGCTGATTGGGCCTGAGTTCCAGAGTTCTTGAGTACCTGAGTCTACCTGTTCCTGCCTGCTTGTCGTTCCAGCCCGGTTCCGGTTGTTCTCCGTGGTTGCTGATGTTCCGGTTGCCTGTCGGCTCAGCGGTGCTCATTCCGGTTGATCCTCTGCCTGGTCTCAGTGGTTTCCTGTCTTCAGTCGCTGAGGCGACTTTGCTCTCCTTTCGCTCCGGCGATATTATTCCTGTCGGTTCCAGCGTGCGGACGCTGGTTTACTCCATCAAGCCTTGCGGCTCATTATTGTGTTGGTTCCAGCGTGCGGACGCTGGTTTACTCCATCAAGCCTTGCGGCTCATTACTGTGTTGGTCCCAGCGTGCGGACTCTGGTTTACTCCATTAAACCTGGTGGCTCGTTCTACTGTTGGTTCCAGCGTGTGGACGCTGGTTTACTCCATTAAACCTTGTGGCTCTTTACTACTGTTGGTTCCAGCGTGTGGACGCTGGTTTACTCCATTAAGCCTTGTGGCTCGTTACTACTGTTGGTTCCAGCGTGCGGATGCTGGTTTACTTCAGTAAGTCTGGTGGTTCATTACTGATGTTGGTCCCAGCGTGCGGACGCTGGTTTACTCCATTTAGCCTTGCGGCTCATATTATTGTCAGTTAGTCCCAGCGTGCGGACGCTGGTTTACTGCCTGACTGCAGTCAGGTACTTGGAGGTCCCGAGTTGCTGTCCAGTCCTAACAGCAGTTAGTCCTGTAGTTTTCTGGCATGAGACTTCTGCTTGAGTGAGATCACTTGACCAAGTCCGTATTATATCCATCCTACTGTCATTGTCTTCTGACAGTCAGTTGGTCTCTGTAGTGTCTCCTCTCTTGGGCTGCTTTGCCCGGTATTGGTAAGGCCAGTAGAACCTATTCACGTTGCCATCCTTGGTTGCCTTACCCGGTATTGGCAGGGCTGGTAGAGCCTACTCCTAGTATTCCCTCAGGCTGCCTTGCCCGGTATTGGTAAGGCCTGTAGAACCGGCACGTACCATCTTACGGTTGCCTTACCCGGTATTGGCAAGGCCAGTAGAGCCTGCTACTACTGTTTTGTCTGAGTCACCTGGGTTGCCTTGCCCGGTATTATTGGCAAGGCAGGTAGAACCTATTTCTATGGTCATTTGCTTATGTGTATTGTTTGTATGTGTATGAAAACCCTATGGGATTGCCTTAACTTTTCAATAAAGTTATGTTTTTACCTAAACCTTCTGTCTGAGAGTCTTAACAAACCGTGACAGATACACTTATATACACACCACACAGTGTGATCTCCTAAACACAGGGACACCGGGGTGATATACTTATACACACACGACACAGTCTGATCTCCTCAACACAGGGACACCACTCTTACACACACTCACAAACACACTCTCACACACATTCACACTTTCTCTCACACACACTCTCATATACACTCACACACACACACACACACACACTCTCACTCACACACAATCACTCACACTTACTCACACTTACACCCTGGGAGCCAGCACGATCCACCTTCCACCATAATCTCACTCACACTCACACCCCGGGAGCCAGCACGATCCACCTTCCACCATAATCACATTCACACCCCGGAAGCCAGCATGATCCACCTTCCACCATAGTATGTGCAATTAACACATGCATTTCAACTACATGAATGAATACAACTCACTCACACACACTCACACCCCGGAATATGACTGTGTCGCTGTTTATGCATCTCCGTGCATGCGTGTGTCTCTGTGTGTGTGTTGCATCCGTGTGTGTGCATTAATTCCCTATATAGCCTGCAGCGCCATCCCACATTGCTAGTATATATATTATATATATATATATATATATATATATATATATATCAGGGCTTAAAAGTTGAAGTCGTTTGCTACTAGCCAGGCCTGAAAAGTTACTCGCCACTACAAGCCATAACATACCAACCAGGGCTGAATTTCTACTCGCCAGGGCTAAATTTTCACTCGCCATTGGCTAGTGGTGAGTGGAAATGTTGAGCCCTGTGTATATATATATATATATATATATATATATATGTGTGTGTGTGTGTGTGTGTGTGTGTGTGTGTGTATATATATATATATATGTATAGCATTCTTAACATGCGCAAACTTTTTTTAATTCTCTCTACTCCATTACCATCTCCTGCATTTTTTTCCTCTCTCTCCCCCCAAAAAGCCTTAAAAAAGGTATTTACGACCCTCTGCAAGAAGAGTGTAGATTCTCTTGTCTTATCTGCAGTTATGTTTTCTTAAACCAACAAACAGCTAAACTTTGAATTGTATGTATCACTGTGAATTCTGTGTCCTTTTATTCAGAAATGCTTCAGACTTGAGAAAGGGAGGTTCTGCCAAAAGCTTGTCAATACAAAATTCTGTTAGTCCAATAAAAAAGGTATTACAAGATACTTATTTTGTTTTTTATTTTACATCTATATACATATTTTCACTTTCACTGCCGGTTTCAAAACGTTCTACTTATCATTTGCACCCTATAAAATAAAGCAATGTTCATTCGTTCTCAAGAATGTTTTCAGATACATCCTGCATTTCCTCAATCTCCCAGCAGAGGGCTCTTGAGTATGACTTGTGCTCTCCCACGTCTTTTACTCAGAAGTTAGAAGTGCTGTATCTCTCATGTTCGCCAGCAGAGCTCCTGAGAAATGTGTAGTGCGTTTCCAGCTTCCCCCATTGACACACAATGAAAGTCTGTGTAGTTGTAAAAAGCTCAGTGCACAGTCAGTATCAGCAGACTGTGCTGACAATAGTCAGCAACAGAAACAAGTAAAGAGTGAAACAGCATCTGATTTCCAGCTCTATGTCTCGTCCTCCCAGAGCTCAGCATCTGATTGTGTGCAGCCCTGGCACCTCGGGTACCTGTGTGGGAAATGAAACTTCTAGATAAAACATTAGTGAAGTGGATACAGCTCCGTGGAAGCAGTAACACCAGCAGTGAGTGAAGAAGGATTTGTACTCCCTCTGGTACAGAAGTTCTGTAAGGTAAGGAATGGACGGGTGGGAATGGCCCTGATGTTGACCCTTTGGGTGCCAGCGAGAGGTAATCACAGTTAAATGATGTGTGCTTCACCCTTTGGGGACCGGAGCGACGTGCAACGGGGTTAAATGAACTCTGGCAACTCCTATTAACCCTTTGAGTGCCAGAGAGTTGCTGAATGCATTGCCTCAGAATGCAACGGACTCCCCTCTGGCACTTAAAGGGTTTTATAAATCCTCATTTTTCTTAATCTAGGCAGAAAAATCCGAATATGAATCAATTCTGCTGGTCATTAGGTAAACGGAGGCAGATTATTTATTTCTATTTATTTATGTATTTATTTTCTGCAGGACTCCACCAGCACCTCAATCTGTCCCACTGAAGGCTTGATAAGTAGACTTCTGTGGGAGGAGTTTGCAGTCCTGGAGTCCTTTCGAAAATAATGAAGTCCATCTCATGAACATGATATCCAGTACTAATACATTTTGGAGATCCAGTCCGCACAGAAACTGAATCATATTGGATCCATTAGGGTGGCACTGTAAGTAACATTCTCCCCTGACTGTTGCTGAATAAGGATCACCCTTAACCTGTACTTACCCCTCCATTTCTTAAACCTTTCAGTGCCAGAGGGGTACGCAATGCAATACATTGCGTACCCCTCTGGCACTGAAAAGGTTAAACAAGAGCTAAGCACCTTGAATAAAGTTACACCATGTGAATATCTATGGCAAGTTCGTATTCATACTAAAGTCATGTTGCAACTTTTACTGTCTTTTAACCCTTTGAATGCCAGAGAGATGTCCAGCGCATTGCTTTGCAATATGTTGGATGTATGTATGTATCTTTATATAGCGCCATACATGTACACAGCTCTTAACAGAATTTGAAATAATACAATACAGATATACAGAACAGGGTTAATAGCATTAAGCTAAAGTGTGATCATTTCATTATTTTGGGGGGAAAGTGCAGCAAGGGAAACATACACTGGGAAAGGGACCCTGCCCCAAGGAGCTTACAATCTAATTAGAGTTCATGATGACATACAGAGACAGTAGGAGGATATGTATTTATTTAGAAACTATTTTACCGGGAAGAATACATTGAGATTTCAAGTATGTCCTGGAGATACCCCTCTGGCACTCAAATGGTTAAACCCCTTACAGGCCAGAAGGATGCCTAACCCTTTCATTGCCAGAGGGGTATGTAAAGCAATGCATATCATACCCCCTGGCACTAAAAGGGTCAACACATTGAAAAGCAATGCATTGCACACCCATCTGAGCCTTAAGGGGTTAAAGTACATTTTAAGCCTTTGAGGACCAGAGGGGTGACAGATGCATTTTGGTCACCCTTCTGGCATTAAATGGGTTAACACCCCACCCCAACCAGTGACTGCAAGAGATCATAATATTAATTGTAAGTATACATTTGCTAAAGAAGGGGTTCAACTGTATGTTATATTGAGTAATTAACCCTATGAGTGCCAGGGAGGAATCCAGCGCATTGCAATGAGTTGATACCTCTCTGGCATTCACAGGGTTAATATTTACTGCTATGGAGCAATTGTGGGGGAAACCAGCTGCAGAATAGGAGACAACTAAACATTTCAGTGATATAAAAGGGGCTTGTAACCATTCAAAGGTTAACCCTTTGAGTGCCAGAGGGGTATGCAGTGTATTGCGTACCCGTATGGCACTCATAGGGTTAAAAGCTCCATTTAAGTCGATAGGCATTTGGGGAAATTGCATTTCTTCCCAGCAATGCAATTGATTTGCCGGTGACTTGAGCTGCTGTATATTTAGGGTTCCACTGAAGGATACATAAAATAGATTGTTTGCATTTTTAATCCCTTGAGGACCAGAGGGCTGTGCAACACATTGCTTTGCAATGCAATGTACATCTCTCTGGTCCTCAACGGGTTAAAAGACAGTAGAAAGTTACAATATGACTTTAATACGAATACAAACCTGCCATAGATATTCACTCTGTGTAATGTAATTGAAGGCGCTAAGCTCTTCTTTAGTAAATAGATGGGTTAAGTAGAGGTTAAGGATCATCCATACTGAGCAAGCTACAGAGGAGCCATTCAGGGCAAACCAGCTGCACCATAGGGAAGAAATAAAAAAATCCCCAAATACAATTGATTTAAATGATTATTTTAAAGCCTAGAATGCTGGAGAGGTCCTAATGCATTGCATCACAATGTTCTGGAGACATCTTGGTTACATGCCCCGTTTAAATCGATGGAGCCTTTCTGGTTTGCTCCAGAATGGCACCTCTATAGATTTCTGAATATAGCCCTGGGTGACAAAATCACCAAAGGCACCATTTAACCCTTTAAGTTCCAGAGGGGTACGCAACACATTGCATACCCCCTGGCACTCAAAGGGTTAAACCTTTGACTGCTTCTCAATGCTTTGGAGATATTTCTAGTATCAGAGGGCGTTACTAACTAGTGTAAAAGCCCGTGTACACAGGCCAAGGTCTGGGTAATGTTAACCCTTTGAGTGCCAGAGGGGTACGCAACGCATTGCTTTGCAATGCGTTGCGTACCCCTCTGGCACTCAAAGGCTTAAGAGGTCGCTACCTCACTGCTCCACGTGATGCAGTCTTGCGTCGCCTCACTCACACAGTGCAATCATGCACAGTAGAGACTTCCCAAACACGTGCAGTCTCTACTGCGCATGACTGCATCATGACAAACATCCTAGCGAATTATTATATACGGTTATTCTTTTAACCCTTTGAGTGCCATAGAGGTATGCAACGCATTGCAAATCAAGGACCTTGTGCCTTCCTTTGCAATGGTGTATGCTGGTTATGCCAGCAAAACATCACTGCTGCCTAGATGAATTAAGGTTTATATCTCAAAAAACAATTTATATTACATACAAATGGCTATCGCATCCTTCAGGCAGTTGTTATTTATCTTTACAACTAGCTTGAATAAAATCCTGCACAACGTCCCAATTTATATAAAAAATGTTTGATTTTGTTTTCTCTTTTCTTATAGGAAAGAAAACATTGGGCCAAAAGATTTTTTTGTTTGTTTAATCGTCTCTTCGTCGGCAGATATTTTCTTAATTTATGTGACAATAAAGGAATACCATAATATTATTTGCAGAGCAAAATATTGTATTTTCATCATCTACTGGAAAAACGTGCCACCAAACAGTAAAAGGAGAATGGGGGAAACGGCTCCCCCTCAAGCCCCAGCAAGTGGTCTTGGAATAGGTGTGGCAGGAGTTGGGCTCCTCGGGGGCGGGTCAGTGACACCTCGTGTTCATAGTGCCATTGTTGAGCGTTTACGGGCCCGGATTGCCGTATGCCGACAGCATCATCTGAACTGCGAGGGCCGTTATGAGCGCAGTCGGGCTGAAAGCTCAGACAGAGAGCGGGAAAACACTTTACAACTGCTGACTCTTGTACAGCATGGACAGGGGACCAGGAAGAGTACAAAGCATAGCAAGAGTACTTGTGCTCCACCGCCGGACTACCATCGTCATCATCAACAACAGCAACATATAAGGAATAATGTTGCCAGTGAGATCAACGGTAGCCAGCAACATCAAACCTCTAATGGGTTGGACCAGAGGAATTCTGCCCTTATCGCTGTAAGTAACAAAATTACTTTCATTTTGACTTGAAGAAGGTCCTTGTTCAAGCAATTTAAGAAGCTTGAAAGATATGGGCTGTCATAGGCTGACTCCATATAAACACAAATGCTTGGGGCGGAGGGGGGGCTTGCCTTGGGGTCATATTATTGCTTTGCCCCCTCCTGTAAAATTTTCTGCGGATGCCCCTGTGGGCCATGATTTATCAAGTGGCGAGGAGAGCAGCTTAACTATGCTTTTCACCACTTTTTTTGCTGCAGTTATTGATAGATACCTTTGGGAGTTCATCGATTGTTTTTCCTTGCTTTCCATATGAGAGGCAGGGAAATACAATGAAAATATGGTGTAAACGTCACCTTTCAGCAAAATACACACATATGTATACAGTGCATGTCCTCACTGAGGAACAACAAGATACGATCCAGACATCAGTAACTTGTGAATGGCTAATGCTCTGACTTCCTTGAGAATAATACAATGTACATTTTGATTAATTCTGTCCATAACTTTATTATTGATCAATATTTTACTTAGCTCATTAGGTGAGAAAAGGTTGGCTTAGAGGTTTAGAGCTCTGGCTATAAAACAAGGATAATGAGAGTCATTGGAGGCACCTGATTGAAACTCCCTTCTCAAGACCCTGGATTATTCACTTTATTACCATTGTCCAAGGTTCCAGAAAATAAGTTTGATGTAAGGTTTACAAGTCAGAGAGATAGTAAGGTGTTGCTATGAAGGCAACATTGATTATTCAATATACTTTTTTTTATAACAAAGTGTACCTTTCTAACTCTCCATAACGTTATTGTCTTGATATTATTTTATTTTAAAGTGTCCCCCTCCCGCCCCTTTTCCATATGTAATGCTGCCTTCCCTCAGAGCAGCAAGCTGGTCCTTACTGATCTCAACGAGGGACAATCTTCTTCATTTGTATTCCCTCACCCGCTACTTTTCCATGCGTCACAATGCCTCCCTTCAGATCTGAAATCTGGTTGTTTAACCAGACGGATCAGAACAAGGGACAATCTTCTGCCTATCAGTATAAGGAAAAACTTGTCCTTCTTCGTAGCAGGAGGGGGAATACAAATGAAGAATACAATGTTATGGACAGTTAGAAAGGTATGTTTCGTTATAAAAAGTATATTGAAAAATCGAGGATGCCTTAATATCAACACGTTACTATCCCTTTAAACCTTTGGATGCTAATAAAGTCTCCAGCATCCAAGATATTAAAACTCACAAGAAGAGAAACACTATATTAATCCTTTAAGGACCAGAAGGGTGTACAACATCTTGGGGGTTATGCATTAAGCGTGATGAACAGGTAATAAAGTGGAGATGACTTCTCCAATGATATCTCTTCTGCAATTTCTATGTTATTCTATGGACCTATGCACTAAGATATCCAGCGCTGGAGAGATCTCAGTGCATAGGCTCCATAGAATAACACAGGAATTGGAGAAGTCATCTCTGCTATATCACCTCTTTATCACCCCTTAGTGCATAACCCACATTATATAACAATGCACAGAATACCCCATCTGGAGGGATATTCACTAAGCGGTGATAAAGTGGAGATATCTTCTCCAGTTTATCACTTCTCCAGTTCCTGTGTTATTCTATGGATCCTATGCACATCTTCAGCTCTGGAGATCTTAGTGCATAGGCTCTAGAGAATGATATAGGAACTGGAGAAGTGATATCACTGGAGAAGTTATCTCCACTTTATCACTGCTTAGTGAATCTCCTCTCTGGTCTTTAACAGGTTAAGGTAGGTCTGCTCTCTGGTCCTTGAATGAAAAATATTGTAATGAAAGTACGATTGAACTTATTGTTGACTGGTAACATAGCTCACCCAGAGACCTTTTTTATTACACTATCCTGGGAAAGTATTTTTATGAGCCTCTTACAGTATATCTTTGCATGAAATGTAGATGGTTGATAGTGTTTGAAAAGCATGTTGATTTATAAGGTCTCTATAATCTTCTGTGAACTTCACCATCTCAGTCAGACTGATTTGCTGAGCTACAATTTAACTAGAGACTTCAAGATGTCTCACTTCCAGCAGTGGGAATTTTTTTATTAACCCTTTGAGTGACGAAGGTTTGCGTATCCCTCTGGCACTCAAAGGGTTAAAGGAGAGCTAACACCTCCAGATAGCTCAGTGGTAAAGTCCCTGACTATGGAGCCTATTCCAACCGCAAGGTTGCAGGTTCAAATCCCATTGGGGTCAGCTCAACCTTTCATCCTTCCGAGGTCGATAAATGAGTACCATTAATTGGGTAATAATAACATCTATTATCTCAGCTGCCGATTTGGTTAATTCCGAGAGCGTGTGCTGAAAGCGCTTTGAGTCCCACTGGGAGAAAGGCGCTATATAAATACTAGTTATTATTATTATAATCATACTGTGGCAAAAAAAAGTGGTCCGCAATGTTTTGCACACTCCTCTGGACTTTAAAGGGATAGTAATGTTTCACAATAAAAGCAGCTCCAATTAATCTTCATAGTATTTGGGCCATGGAGAGCGTTATTTCAGTACTGTCAGAGTTGTAGTTACTTTCCTTTTAACCCTTTGACTGCCAGAGTGGTGCTCTGGCACTCAACAGGTTAAAGGAGTGCTTGTGCCACAGTGCAGCATGTTACAGGAAAGAACTTGTAACATTTACAGGTGTGTGTAAAGATATCCATATGTACTCGAGCTTAAAGTGATAGTAATGTCAAAGAATAATATTATTTTGTATTGTAGATGACAAAAAAAATAAATTATTTGCAGCAAATCCCATCTCGTAAACCGCTATGGTTTGAGAGATATTCGCTCTGAACGTTCCCCCTCCCTCCCCTTCTCCTGATGTTAGCTGTAAAGCTGACAGCAGGAGATTTGAGTCGGCCGACTTGAGGAGGCTCTTTGGTAGAGCCGAAATCGCGTTATTTGAGAAGAACTGCTTAGTTGAAACGGCCTACAAAGTGTGCTTGCAAACCAAGACCGTTCCAATGAAGTAATTATTTTTAAATAACGCTATTTTGGCTCTGCTGAAGAGCCACCTTCTGGTTCCAGGACTAGGATCTCCTGCTGTCAGCTAGAGCGCTGACATCAAGAGAAGGAGAGGGAGGGGGAAATTTCAGAGCGAATATCTCTCAAACCATAGCGGTTTGCGAGATGGGATTTGCTTTTGCTGCAAATAATTTATTTTTTTTCATCTACAATACAAAATAGTACTATTCTTTGACATTACTATTACTTTAAAGAGACAGTGATAAAAATGCATGTAGGTGACTAAAGGGCATGCTGCCATGCATTTAGCAGCTAACTTTGTACACCTAAGTACTCACCTTACAGACTGCCTGATCCCTTGAGGTGTTCTTGAGCCTTAAGTGTTATTGTATTTAGTGTCTGTTTCTTATCAGCCAGAGAACACAGGAGGGAGGATGTACAAATACAGATCTGTGCTAAGAAATGTCTTAGTTCTACTCCTGCATAATTCCAATTTACTGTCAGACTTAGGCCAGAAATGGTCCCACGTACTTCACTTGTGCTATGAAGAGTGCAGTGGAGAAGTGTACGGGTGTTTCAGTGTGTTCATTTCCCCCGTCCTTGTTTTACGTTATGTCTAACATGGAGCAGAGAAAATTGGTGTAACTTTACTCCGTTTTCCAATGTATGCTATAGGGGAAGCATCTTAAAGGGATAGTAACCCCCCCAGAAAACCTGAAGCCAAAAGCTAGTAATAAGCACAACATACCTAACTCCTTTATTTTCATCTCTCAAACCGTTATGGTTTGAGAGATGTAAGAAAATAAAGACCTCCGCTCCCTCCCCCTTCTCATGCGTCCGCTGTATAGCGGACATCATGAGATCCTGCTACCAGGACCAGACGGCGGCTCTGCAGGAGCGCTGTCATCTCGATATCTCGGTATAATTACTTCATCGGTATGGTCTAAAACGTGTGCCTGGCTTGCAAGCACATGTTGTAGACCATACCGATGAAGTAATTATACCGAGATATTGAGATGACAGCGCTCCTGCAGAGCCGCCGTAAGTTGGTTGACCGGATTCTGCCTCTGACAGCTTTACAGCTCGTCAGGCAGAAAGGGGAGGGAGCGGAGGTCCTTCTTTCTTACATCTCTCAAACCATAACGGTTTGAGAGATGGGAACAAGGGAGTTAGGTATGTTGTGCTTATTATTAGATTTTGGCTTCAAGTTTTCTGGGGGCGTTACTATCCCTTTAAGGCTGGAGGAGTGTGTGTACCATTATGCACTAAAGCATTCATGCGACCTGAAACTTTGCCTGATGTGCAGGAACGTGAGTGAGAAATCAACATCTCTGCAGAAGATATTAACGATGGCTTATTCCACGGTCCACCATTAGTTTTTCCATGGAATTCCTTTTATATTTTTTAGTGAACCCATTTTAAACCAGAATTGTACAATTTTCTTGGTTCATATGGCTCAAAGACTCTTACAAATCTTAATTTGCTTCTAAACATTTCTGTCTCTCTCTCCAAAGTGTTTTTAAAGTGGAACATTCACCCCCAATAATCGTTATCAGAATGGGCCCATCTACTAAAACTACCTATAAGTTGTTTAATATTTTTATTTTTTTTTTAAGAGAGAAAGGTTATTGAAGAATTACCTGGTGACTCTCGGTGCTGTACAGGCTGTACTGCACCACTCTGTGGAACTGCCCTCTGTGTCCTTTTCCCCACCCACTGCCCGTCCCAGCTGTCCCCATGCTAGTTGGCGTTCGTGTGCCCAAGGCGTGTAATTCACCTGCCTCCAAGTGAAGGAACAGGCTTTGGGAGAAAGATTGGCAGCTGCTCAAAAGGGAGAGCGCTGCCAATCATTGGAAGCTATTCAATGCTGTTTGAAGAGTGCTGCCAATCATTGGAAGATGGTGCCGCTCTCCATCTCTCTATCAGACAACAGATTGGTACTTTTTTATTTTAATGGAGTTTGTTTCAAAGAATTAATATACCTTTTTGAAGATGTTTTGACATGATCAACGGATGGGGTTGGGGAGAGTATGAAATATATATGTTCAGTCCCAGTCCCAATGTCTACTATATCATGGCCACTAAGTACTGGAGCAATTTTGGAGCAAACCAACTGCACTATAGGGGGAAAATAAAAATATCCCAAATTGCTGTTGCTTTAAATGGGGCTTTTAACCCAATGATTGAGTTGGAGTCCTCTCTAGCATTCAGTGGGCTAAAATCCACATTGAAGTCAATGGGATTGTTTATTTGTCCTCTAAAATGCAGTTGGTTTGCTTAGAATTACTCCAGTACCTCTGAGTACATTAGAGTCAGTAGACTGCAGCCTCCAGACCAGTCTGTTCATTAGAGTCAGTAGATTGCAGTCTCCAGATCAGTCTGTTCATTAGCGTCAGTAGATTGCAGCCTCCATATTAGTCTGTTCATTAGAGTCAGTAGATTGCAGTCTCCATACCAGTCTGTCTATTAGAGTGAGTAGATTGCAGTCTCCATACCAGTCTGTCTATTAGAGTCAGTAGATTGCAGTCTCCATACCAGTCTGTTCATTAGAGTCAGTAGACTGCAGCCTCCAGACCAGTCTGTTCATTAGAGTCAGTAGATTGCAGTCTCCATACCAGTCTGTTCATTAGAGTCAGTAGATTGCAGTCTCCAGACCAGTCTGTTCATTAGAGTCAGTAGATTGCAGTCTCCAGACCAGTCTGTTCATTAGCGTCAGTAGATTGCAGCCTCCATATTAGTCTGTTCATTAGAGTCAGTAGATTGCAGTCTCCATACCAGTCTGTCTATTAGAGTGAGTAGATTGCAGTCTCCATACCAGTCTGTCTATTAGATTCAGTAGGTTGCAGTCTCCATACCAGTCTGTTCATTAGAGTCAGTAGACTGCAGCCTCCATACCAGTCTGTTCATTAGAGTCAGTAGATTGCAGTCTCCAGACCAGTCTGTTCATTAGAGTCAGTAGATTGCAGTCTCCATACCAGTCTGTTCATTAGTCAGTAGATTGCAGCCTCCATATTAGTCTGTTCATTAGAGTCAGTAGATTGCAGTCTCCATACCAGTCTGTCTATTAGAGTCAGTAGACTGCAGTCTCCATACCAGTCTGTTCATTAGAGTCAGTAGATTGCAGTCTCCAGACCAGTCTGTTCATTAGAGTCAGTAGATTGCAGTCTTCATACCAGTCTGTTCATTAGTCAGTAGATTGCAGCCTCCATATTAGTCTGTTCATTAGTCAGTAGATTGCAGTCTCCATACCAGTTTGTTCATTAGGGTCAGTAGATTGCAGTCTCCATACCAGTTTGTTCATTAGCGTCAGTAGATTGCAGTCTCCGTACCAGTCTGTTCATTAGAGTCAGTAGACTGCAGCCTCCAGACCAGTCTGTTCATTAGAGTCAGTAGACTGCAGTCTCCAGACCAGTCTGTCCATTAGAGTCAGTAGACTGCAGTCTCCAGACCAGTCTGTCAATTAGAGTCAGCAGACTGCAGCCTCCAGACCAGTCTATCCCCAGGTTACTGAAAACCAGCCCCTACAACTACATTTCTTTCCTGTGAGAATGTTTACATATAGATCTGTGAGTGTTTATAATTCTAGCTGTCATGTGAGAGCAAATTGTATCTTAGCATTAGTGTTCTTTAAACAGCAATTCATGAGGATATTATTCAACTTATCACTGATCTTGATGTATGGAAGATAGCCATCTCTATAGTCGTGTGAATCCTGCTAAGCTGTGTGAATTTCACTAAGTCTTCTTTGTTTACTTCTGTGAGACCTGCCCTGGAGAGGTCTCCAACACAGAAAGCAGTTAAAAACATTCACTATTTAATAAAATCCTTGTACTCCAGTGTATGAAAATAGACTCACCACTTAGTTGGATTCTCACAGATACTAAGTCCAGTTTAGAGCATTTTGTGCAGATCATGATTTTTCTTAGGCCTTCCAAGAGAATATAATGGTAAACCACCCCTACTTGTAAACTTAAATAAGATTTAAATTAAGCAGTTGAATAAGTTATTAAAGAATGACCTATATATGTATATGTATAGGTTTAGATCTAAATCAGTTGCCCAGACGAGTCACACAACACTCCAAATCTGATACAAACAGACATACAATGGCTTTCAAGCTGGCCTGTCCTCAGGAGTTGTATTCAAGTGACATAACAGTATACACAGAAAAAAAGCTGTATTGATATACCTCTGATGACGCTTTACCAGCTCGACTAACTAGGAAAGAGCAGGATGTAAATATAGTTCTCTTGTCACCCAAAATACTGTGAATTGTGAACACACCTTTATTCACCTTTCCCTGGTCACATGATCAATCCCTCCTATCAGATCATCACATTATTTCCTTTTCACTATGGCTTAATAAACCAATTCACCAACCAGTACTCTACCTGCCACTTTGGATCAATCAGATAATGGTTTAAGTAGAAATTATAACCACTACATTTTCTCAGACACAAATAAAGAATTCATAAATAATAAAATCAACTAAATAATACAAAATAAAACACTGAGTGACCACCATTGAAACAGAGAAAATTCTAGGCTCATCTCATTTTTTATTTAAAAACATTTCAATGAGGTGATAGTGACTATCATATTCATTTACACAGTTGCTTTTATTTCTTTGAGAAATCATGTTGGGGACAATAGATGGATGAAAAGTCCCAGTTTATTTTGGCGGGAATTTTCATGGAAAAGACACTATTTGAAGCAGAAAATTACTGCACATAGAGAACACATAAAATGTCCAACTTTTTGTTACAACCAATGAATTTCCTGAGCGGACTTCCTCCACTGCTTTCTATGGATGTGATAAATTACCACTGCTTTGCCTCTGCTGCTGAGGGCTGAAGTAGAAAAATCCACAGCTGAAAGTAAAAGTTGATTGAAAGCTGAGTTCCATTGTCCTTTGCCCACAACACTAACAACCTGGTTGTACAACTCGGGTATAAAAATAGCTGTGGCTTGGGATATGCCAGTGTTATACAACACATGACATCAGTTCCTGAAAACCTTTGTCTTCAACAATAGAGCAGCATGTCAACCACCAAGATTTTGGCAACTTTGACATTCCACAGGAGTACTTTTGGATTATTTATTTTTTTTAAGAACTCAGTAAGTGTGGGTTGGCTTCAGATAAAAGATCTGTCTAACTTAATTGTTTTAACAGCTTGAGTAGTATTGGTGGCAGTGGGCCTGATGATGGGTGTGTGGACTTTATGACTTTAATCACCTCCAACTATCTTGGTCATCTTCTTCTGTGTTTTGCATTTGCACAGCAGCAACAAGAGGAAACATGGGTTTTATTGTTACTGCTGCGTAAGATATCCACAACACTACTATTATATGCCCCTTGGCCCAGTAACTTTTAGGAGCGCTTCTGCTACTGCAAATTATTATATCTCTGAAGTGCTGTTGGAATGTCTCCCAGTCAGATCTGTGGTTGTACTTCAGGTGGAATTTTAGTGAGGATGTGCCTAGATGTGATTTTGCTTTCAACCTGCTCACACATTTTTTACAGAGACATCATATAGCAACATGATTAACTTTTGGATTGCTCCAGAATTATCTATACACTGTAGACTAAGGTGTTCCTGATGGACTACTCCTACAGGAGCCAAATGCTGCAATAGACCTAGCAGCATGTGTAAGTGTAACAGCTCCTTGAACAGCAGAAGAACCATTCATAGCTATGTATTAGATTTCAGCCTGAATTTCTGCTTAGTTAATAACATTACGTGTGACTGGGTGGGGTTGAACTTGGAAGAGGTGATAGTAATGATGATGACTAGGAAGATTTACTGATAATCCAAAAATTGGAGAATGGCTTGAAAGAAGCCAAATCCTCCATACAGTAAATCTTATAAATGAGGTACTCAACTCAAGGATAATCATATATAAAGAAATATATTTTATTGGTAGACAAAATATCAAATATCAGAAGGGTGAAATTGAAAACAATTAAAAACACAAATAGAGAGGGATGCACTAAGTACCTGTAAATACTGTGTGTCTGCCAGTATAAACATCTATATGTCTCAGTACAAAGATAAACATAAGTCAAATGCAGATGCTCATATGCAACACCTACTCATTAGCCTAAATCTTGTATCTGAAATGGCATAAGACCAGGTAACATCCAGTAGCAGAGCCCTCTCTAAAAGCCAGCCATCCCAACGCGTATCGCCTCTTACAAGGCTACATCAGGGGATGATTTATTGGACATAATCTTGGTAGTGTTTAATTTTACTGTAACGTACATGATAGACCTGTTAGCTTGTGGAGTTATGTTTTGTCTGTTTAAAAATAACGTATAATGTATGTCACTGTTAGTTTCAGTTTCTGATCACGTGTGAGAATAGGGTTTTCTTCCTGTATCTCTCATATATCAGTAAAAGGTATTTATTTTTTTCACTATCAGTATCACTGTGTACAAATTACATCCACACTCCCTGCATCCATCCAGAGAAATGTCTAGCACTAATTCTCCTTATTAGTCAAGCTAGTCATCTAGGTATCCAAAGATGTGGGACTTCTCCCTCTAAACCCTATAAAGATTTGCATATGAGGTAACATCCAGCAGATAATTCTTGGTAGTATCCAAATAGCCACTGTACAAGTCCAGATTATAGAGAGTCCTAAGCCCCAAATCATGGGGTATTATGATGCAGAATAAGGACACATGACATGATAACTAAATATAGCCCCCCCCACTCCGTCATCTCCATGCTACACACAGACTGAAGGACCTGTTTAGTGTCTGTAAGATAACTAAATAATGGAGGCTGTAGATAATAGTCTATGAGCTCTCCCATCCACTAGTTCAAGGCACCTTTACCTGGCACTAAGGGTCTCCCTGCTGCAATGCTCATTGAATTGTGGCTCTTGGGCAGGTGTTGAAAGATAGGCACGACCTGGAACTCAGTCTGGAGTGCCAAAACCTGTTGAGAGATTATTACACCTGCCTAAATCCCGATATTCACAAGACAGTCCAGCAGGGACTTAACTTCTTTACTAGTATCTCTCACCAAGCAGTGTCAGAAAAATAAAGCTTCCTCCAAATAATATATGGAATCCAGCACAACCACATACCTCCCCCATCTGCTCTTCTCACTACAATGTTGTGATTATTACTAATGGAATCAAGTGACATTCTTTCATCTTCTGTAAGATTGTTATAACTGTAACACTAAGTTAGTTCCTTTCCAGATATTTCTCAAAATACATCAGTCATATTTGTACAACAAATTCACAGGATAGAAATCAGTTGGGATTTTCATATTGGTGTTTAAAAACCCATTTTGTCTATCCTCATTCTATATGTTAACTTGAGTATTATGATTGCATGTCAGTAAGGCAACTCTGTAATCTCTCCTAGTCCTTCAAACACAGTAGGTGTTGCAGTGTCCATACTAGAAAAGCATGTTCTTTTCCTTAATCCTTCAGTGCTAGAAACATAGAATTTGAAGGCAGATAAGGACCATTTGTCCCATCTAGTTTGCCCATTTTGCTTCTGTAAAAACCTTCCAACCTTAGTCCTCTGTCTTGTCTTATGTTCAGGACAACCTTATTCATATCCCACGCATGCTTACATTCACTCACTATATTAACCTGTGACACTTCTGCTTATAGGCTATTTCACTTATGTGCCACCCTCTCAGTGAAGGAAAACTTCTGACCCTATAGTTTTACGACCTCTTGCCGTAACATTTCTACTCATTTCAAACATTTCTACTCATTTCAAATGCAGCACAGTGGCTCAGTGGTTAGCACTGTTGCCTTGCAGCGCTGGGGTCCTGGGTTCAAATCCCACCAAGGACAACATCTGCAACGAGTTTGTATGTTCTCACTGTGTTTGCATGGGTTTCCTCCCACACTCCAAAAAACATACTGATAGGTGAATTTAGATTGTGAGCCCCAATGGGGACAGGAACCAATATGAGTGTAAAGCGCTGCGGAATCTGTGTGCGCTATGTAAATAAAGGATTATTATTATTACATTCCTCCTGTACTTTGTTGAAACCCTCCAAGCTATACATGTTCATATCCTTTAGTCTACCCTGATAATTTTTATCCTGTAAACAATTCACTATTGTAGTAGCCCTTCTCTGAACTCTCTCCAGAATATGTATATCGTTCTGGAGATGGGATCTCCAGCACTGTACACAATAGTCTAGGTGATGTCTAACCAGAGCTTTGTAAAGTGATATGACCACCTCCTTCTTTCTGCTACTTATGCCTCTAGATATACAACCCAGCACCCTGCTTGTATTCCCCGCTGCTTTGTTACATTGCCTGCCTAACTTTAAGTCATCAGAAATTACCACGTCTCTTTCCTCTGTTGTTGCTGAAAGCACAATGCCCTTAATACTTTATTCTGCCTTTGTATTTTTACTTCCCGAGTGCATTATTTTAAATTTATCAACATTAAACTTGATGAATATGTCCTGAGACATCATGCATGAAAAATATTTTATGTTAGCAAATCAACAAATCAATTGCCATCAATTATCATGGAGAACAAATTAAAGTGTCTTGTCAGTGAAAATGCCAAATATTTTGTTATCACAGATTCTTCAGTAACATTCAGGTTATAAGGAGAGGTAGTATTTACTGAAGCCTTTGCCTCAGACACCTTTATTGGGGTAATTTCAACTTCTTTGAATGTTTCCTCCCTCATCTTTGTATTCCCTGACCCCATCTAATTTCTGAGACCATATATTCTCCTTGGGTGGTATCAATGTCATCATCTTCAAAAATAACTTACAGTCTTTCACTCTGTGTTGATCCCATAGAGGAGACTGAAGAGACCAAATCAGTTATGTCAAAATATCAAACTCTGTGATCATACAAAGTTATTTCAAAACTGAACTTTTGCATCAAAATTAACACTCATATGTTTTGTGCTTCATCTTAGCATACGTGTTGTTTTAAAATGGCAGTTCATGATTACATTTTCAACATTAAACTGATATTGATCTATAGGAGATAGGCATCTTTACAGCCCTGTGAATTTGGCTAAGCTGTACAAATCTCACTAAGGCTTCTTTGTGTAACTCTGTGAGACCAGCCCTCAGCAGAGGGAGTTCATTTAGGGAAGAATTATATCACTGTCAATAGTAGTTTTTGCCTGGAGCCTTTAGATTCTAAGATATGAAGCATATGGAATACATCTCTGAGTGGGAAAGGAAAGCTCAGCTAGTAGACATGCTTCTCTTATGCCTCATCTTCTGAAAAAGATTTTGAGTGTTTAACCCCTTGGATACTAGATGCATTGGAGCCCTCTCTAGAATTCAAGGGGTTTAAAGAAGCTGATTTTATTAAAAAAAAAAAAAAAAAAGGTTGCAGGTATTTTTCTGTTGATCAAACACACATACCTGCAATATGTATATATTTGTCAGGAATCAAGTCCCAGAAGGACTAAAACCTTGACCATAGTACAATTGTCTGGACTTCCACTTAAGCCCTATGGGTGCTGCCCTCTTCTTTTCTTATATTCCGTATGTCAAGGAATATGCACCTGGGCAACCTAGGATCCTGTTATATACACGCCCCAGATGTAGGAAGCACTCACACTTAAAGGGCCTGGGTGCTGGAGCGTGGCTAAATAATAAGTATCAAGAAATGCAGCAGCACTCACAGGTCTTTTCAATATCAGCTCAAAATGTTATTGTATGTCAATGTCTTGAGGAAGGACAGCTGTGTCTGGTGGAAACCGTGATATAAAATAAACTTTTGAGCTGATATTGAAAAGACCCATAAATAGGGGGTGGGTGAAAAGGCAGAAAAATTTCCCGCATGACTTTTTACAAAAAAACAATGATTGCTTTTTTCGCAAATGTTTTCACCAGTGCAAAAGTTTTCTCCTTTTTCACCATTTCCAATAGTTTTTTGTCTATGTTCCCTGTGACTGCAATATTTCCCACCACAATATTACTTCTTCTGAGGGCTGAAGTGGAAAAATAAATTACTGAGTCCTACAACATAAGCCTTGAAAAGGTTGTTAGCAGGATGAGTGCCTTTGTCCTTTACTCACAACACTAACTTCCTGCTTATGTAACATTGGCACAACCATCTTTGAAAAATAACTGCTGCTTGGGATATTCCAGCAGGGTGCAACACATGACATCAGTTCTTTAACTCTTTAATGTTAAGGACCATGGGACATTTTTTTTTTTTGCCCAGTGGATTAAGCGGTTCCCGAACGGCATTCAGCCATGCGGGGAGCCCTGAATTCCATGACATGCCAGGACCGTCATGGGTCCTTAATGTACATTTTCCCATGATGGTCATAGCACGTTAAGACTTAAAGCCTCTGTTTTCAGCAAAAGAAAAGGGCAGCATGCCAACCGCCAACATTTTGTCAAGTTTACTATTCCATAGGTGTACTTTTGCATTATGTTTGTGCAGGTTTTGAGATCTTTCTAAGAATACTAAGTGTGGGATGAGAGTACATAGTAGAAGAACTGTGTAACTTTATTGGTTTAACGCCATCACTTGAAGCACTCTATGACTCTTGTCATCTCCTACAGCAAACCCAAAGTCATCATACTCCTCTGCAGCAGGAACCATAGGTGTTATTTGGAATGAACTAACTATTGACAGTGGCACACGCCCTGACACATAAATAACATCATTACTTCTCTTATCTGCCCAAGAGCCCTGGGAACTTTTTGGAGTGCTTCTGCTGCTGCTAGTTGTGGCACCTGTGATATGTTCATGGTGTTTCTCCCAGTCAGACCTGTGGTTGTGCTTCAGGTGGGATCTCATTGAGGAGGTGCCTAGGTGTGAGCCTGCTTTCCCCTTGCTCACATACTTTTTGCACAGACCACAGCAAAATGCTTAGATTTTGGATCATAAGTGAAGTATCTCCATACTGTGGACTTCATGGACTGAGGGGCTACTACTGGGACTAGATGTTGATGCAGCTCTACTGCTACTACTATTAGTTGTCAAAGATGCAGCACTTCCAGCAGCAACAGAGGCACTTATCATTGCTAAGTTTGTGGTTGTTAATAACATGTGTTGTTGTAGCTGCTGGTTACTCAACACAAGTGTGTGTGGCTGAGTGGGGCTTGGATGCAGTGACAATGCTGATGATGACTGACAGGTTGACTGTATTTTTAGGCATCTTTGCTTGTACTGGATCAGAGTTTCCAATGGTTTTCACAAACAGTTTATAGACATGCTCAGTGGTGAAATATTGAGCCTTTGCCTTTCAGCTAATGTTATTGCCATATCATCATCTCTATCACAGTGCCTGTGATTCCTGTCACTCTCATTTGTGGCAGACACTGATTTGCTGAGTGGGTTTGGCCCGCCTCCTGGTGACCTTTTTATATCTGGCTATCACATCTGTGAGATGCCCTTTTGTGGTGTTCCTGAGCCAGTAGTGCTGTTGCTGTGTTCCTGTGTTCTGAGTTCCTGTGTACCGATTCAGCTTGTCCTGACTATTCTCCAGTGTTCCTGCTTGTGTATGATCCGGCTCGTCTGCGTACCACCCTTGGATCCTGACCCGGCTAGGCTGACGTTCCTGCTTGTGTATGACCCGGCTTGTATGACTACCTCCTACGTGCTCCGACCCGGCCTGGCTGACTTCCTGCTCCGAAGATCGACTTCCAGCTTGTTCCAGTGACCTGCGTTCCAGTTGTCGCCGCCGCGACATTATCAGTCTCTGTTGCCCGCTTCAGGGTGACTGCCTTGCCTGGTTTTACCCACGATTAGTGCTGTGCCTCGCTACCCGTGCAGAGCTGTGTCTGAATCTGTATGCCTTCCTCTCATTGCAGAGCCTTCCAGTAGCGCTGAAGCCTCGAGTAAACGTACTTTTTAACTCTTGCAGTGCTGCCTCGATCTCACTCTCTCTACCTCCAGTACGAGCCTCGATACCCGTGATACTGCTGCTGAGTTGGCCGCTCACCGTCGGCAACTCTAGTCCTCCATTGCAGAGTAGTCACATTGTTTGGGCCGTTTCGGCGCCTAAGGCTCTCCGGTGTCGATTACCGGCGATATCCGTTATACGGAGTGGTGGCAGTTTAAGGCTTCAGTGTTAGCTTATCCGGTACTACGCCCAAGGGGGCTAGTGGCTCTTGCATTCATATTCCAGCATTCAGCGAAGTCTGAGGATGCTGATAAGCTCTTGCATTGCCGGCCGGTTCCCGTTACGCCCATGGGGGCTATTTGCACTTGCACAAACCAAAGCAGTTCCAGTAACTACGCCCGTGGGGGCTAAGTTGATTCCTATTCTGCTTAATATGCAAACACCTTGGCGAGGCAGTTCTGGCTTCAGTACTTGATGAACTTTGTCTATCCAGCACAGCCTTTTAACACCCAGGGCGTGCCAAACCTCCACATCTGAGACGGACTGTTATCAAGTCATTAACCCCTTGGGGGTTCATATCACCCTATTGCTTATTGGCTTGAATGTATATTTATTGTGCTATTACTATTGTAATATCTCAGTTATCACGATCTGTGTATTACCTACCGCCACTAGAGGGCGAACCTGTGCATTATTTTACTTTAAAAATAAAGTGTGTTTTATTTTCACTTACTGGTCTGAGTGTCCTAAAAAAACGTTACAGTACGAAAGGGCCATGACCTCAGACGGTAAGGGTGAAAGTAATACTCAGAGCATACACTGGAGAATAGTCAGGACAAGCCGAATCGGTACACAGGAACTCAGAACACAGGAACACAGCAACAGCACTACTGGCTCAGGAACACCACGAAAGGGCATCTGACAGATGTGATAGCCAGGTATAAAAAGGTCACCAGGAGGCGGGCCAAACCCACTCAGCAAATCAGTGTCTGCCACAAATGAGAGTGACAGGAATCACAGACACTGTGATAATCTCTCACTCTCAACGTCATCTGTATCTGAGGAAGAAGAGGATGCTGGAGAGATATATTCTATGATCTACATCATCATCAGTCATCATTAGGTCACCTTCAGCATGGTCCGCACTTCTTGCCATTACCCTTATATTCCTCTAAGCTTTTAGAGGTGTCAAAAGATTTCTTTTTACTTTTACTTGCACAGAGTTTGCTACTACTTTGAGGACATGTGTCTTGGTGTTTGTTTGTCTCACAGTCAGATGCAGCACTTGATTCAGCTGTTCCACCTTCCTCCATAATGCCATTGCCATCATCATCGATAGAATGCACCTAGTTGTCATCATCAGTGTTCTTCTTTTATATTTTTTATAGTATATGCGCTGCTGGTAGTGGTGGTGGTGGTGGAACTTTTGGTGGGATCTTGACAAACTGCATCCTTCCTGGGACTATTACTTTAATCCCATGTCACTGCACTGCTCCTCCTTTCCCCCTCCCTCTGCCCCTTCTGCATTTGCTGGACATTACTGAACTACTATGTGTTGTTTACTCTAAAGTACACAACACAGCTGATGGAGTGTGATGTCTTGTATTGGCCCTCAACAAAATTCTCAATATTGTCTGCTGTCTATCAAGTCTGCCTGTCACACAGCTCACTTTAGGCTCCCAGTCAGCTGTCTGTCCACCTTATCTTATCACTTTTACAAAAAAAAAAATTATGACTAAAAACAAAATCAAAAACTTATTTTCCAAAACTCCTCCAGCACAAAGATAATAACAGTAAAATCAGCAAAGACATTGCTTGGACTGCAGCTGCCTGTGCCTTTCAAATCAAATCAGTCAGACATAATTTTTGGGGTATTTGAGGTAAACCTGCTTTTCTCCCTTCTCTCACCCCCCAGACACATCCAACACAGAGATAATAACAGCAAGATCGGCAAGAAAACTGGACCCTAGCTTCCTGTATGTTGCCAGTCAGTCAAAATGAATTTTGGGGTCAACCACCTTCCTCCCTTCTTCTCCCCCAGAGTGCCCCAGACTCCCCTAATACAGAGAACAAATGTCCTACCTAAAATACTCCCTAAACTAAGCTTTAATTCCCCTGTATTTGCCTGTCTTCTGTAGCTCAAAAATGCAGGAAAAGAAGAGAAAACTGCCATGCGGTGGAAAGAAATTCAGTCTTCCCATTGATTTCAATGCAATGAGCACCTGGGAACTTTCAGAAATAGCTCACCCTGAGATTTAAAAAAAAAAATTTGTTACCTTGTTTAAAGAAGTGTTTAACGTCCTTCTGGAAGTAATATTTTTGATCCCATTCCCACCCATCCCACCACAGTTCCCCCTGCTTTGCCAATATGATTTAATTAATGATGATGACAAAAATTAATTTCTTGTTCATGAGCTAAAAAGAACTTGCATTACAACAACACTGGCTGGCCAGAGAGAGGTGCACAGAACAGGTTCTCTGCTCCGCTTCCTTCATTGCTTCTCGTGCTCTGACGCCACGCACACAGCAAGGTCATCTCTCATCATCACGTAGCTTTTCCTCCTCTCCAGCCACAGCAACGCCAATCAACATTGGCTGCTGACACAGTCATAATAATAATTAGGTGACACACAGGACACAGGTCATAAGTTAATTGCATATACTGGGATGCGAGTCCACTATCAGCGTCACAGTTAGAGGCCCATGAGTTTGCGATGCCAGTACAGAACTCAGGAGGCATTGAATTAAGTTATGAAATGTGTGCAGGCAGGAGCAGCAAATGCACAAACGGTATACCCAGAGAATTTAAGGTTTCACCCAGAGACACATTTCTAAATCCAGAGTCTCCAGGGGAGACCTGGCATGTTCCCAGCTATGGCAATAAGCTAAATGAAAAAAGCAGGGACTTGCACTTTTTGCAGGAATTTTGTTGATAGGCCATTTTCACCTATTTTTTTGTCTGATGCAAACATTTTTGCCTATCCCTGCCTGTGAATACTGCTGCATTTCTTTATATATACAGGCTATGCGCTCCGTGTCTCAATATAATAACAAATGTATTAATAAAATACAAAAACAAGAAAATGTATAAAAAAGATGCCAAATTTTAAATATTCTCAAATATTATTTCTGGTACCAGAACTACAATATGACGTCATATAAAAGTTTGTAATGTGTTAGAGCAAGGAATTCTGCATATACTGTATTGTGCCCCAGTGTATTAGTGAACGAATCTGTCCATAATTAGCGGGCAGGTATGTAAATATAGGAATATAGGATTACTCTCCCGTCCTCCTTTAGCACGGTTTCTCTGCTGGGTGACCAATATAGCAGCTAGTGATATCTCTCAAAGTCCAGTCAACTCTACCTTTCCTGGTGAGTTCTCCCATGATGCTGTTGGTTTTGGCAGCTGCAGGTCTAGTTGTCAGCGGTTCTGTATATCAGCGGGCAGAGTGCCTGTATATAACAATACCTCCCGACTCCAATAGATATATTGTCCACTGGGTACATTGTGATACACTTGCTCCAAGATATGGTGCCTGTTAAAACCTACGTGTTTCATACTGTCAAAGTTATCCAAGAAATGAAAGGTTTAATAGGCGAACCAATTAGGTTGTATATCTTCACACAAATAGATAAAATTAAAGTTGAGAACTTTACATTATATTAGGTATTGACATGCTACTTCACAGTAAATAATTGATTAAAATAATCAATCCTGCATATTTGTGCAAAAATATATGTAATTTATTAAATACAATATACTATATAAAGTGTAAACAACAATTAGATAAATGAGCAGCAATTACAATAGATATACAATAACTCAAACCACAATTATCACCATTAGGATTTCCAGCAATTGAAGGGTTAACCACACACATAGGTATATTCAGAGGTATTAAATAACAATAATTGAACCCAGCAGCATAAAAAGGATAATTAATCCTTACATTTAATTAAAATACAGTTGGCAGCAGCATCTATGAATACCTCTGCCCCAGAAACCGTGTAAACTATGCTAATTGAAGTTTAAGGTATATTGTCAGGTGAGTACGTTTTAATATTAATCCCGGTCCTCTGACCATTCTCCAACTGGAATAAAACCCCAGACTTAAATCACTATAATTTAATTATCTACCAATTTCAAATATTGCATACCTTCTGAATAAACATATAAATTGCATTTAATATAGTCAATAATAGATTATACCAAGAATATACTCAGAATCAATCTAATAATATATGTCTAGACAGTATACCAAACTTCATGCAACATATATCATACACATGACCATAGCAATCCTATGTAAAACCTATAGGGTACTCTAAGGGTTAATCCAGTTAGAAATATAGTATGCCACACCCAAGATGGTGACTTCTTTTGTCGAGTGTGAGGTTTAAATACATTTCTCACTTTACAAAGTTTAGACCCAAAACATACACAAAGAAATCCAAAGAAACACCTCAAAATAAATAGACAGCAATTAAAGGGTTAATAAATGAATTCAAAGAATTGCCAGATCAATATTAGGTATTATAACCTTTCCAGAAACATCATATATTAGTCTAGAAATACCAAGAATATATAAACCAAGCTATTTAACTATATTACACTTATCTGGCAAAATATAACAATTTACCAATAAATTATTTAATTCCGCGTAATTCAGAATTACTACAGCTAATATAGCTTATTATAATTGATCCCAAATGTTTGGTCAGTCCAGTTAAGACAAATTGTAAAAAAAATTAAGTTTCTTCAAATATAGAAGAAATATTTATTTGATTCAGAATTTTGCAGAATTTAGGTAAGGAAAGATATATAGTTACCAGTCCAATAAGTGTGGATTTCTTAGGATTTCTTTAGCAGGCAGCCGGGTATATTTCAGGAAAATATAGCAGGAATTGAAGAGCCAGGAACCAAGATAAAAAAAAACACTTTCTCTCTCAAAACTTACATATTTATAATGTAAAATTACCCTTATCAGAATCTCCTCTGATTGGATAGAGATCCATCTCATTATGCATTGACATCACACATATTATTATGGAAAAATTCCAAAGCACTAGTAATAACGCTATTTAACCTGGAGATGTCGCTCTTACTCTACATTAAAATTTTACATATGATATCTGGATCTGTTTTATAACAACAGATAAGAATGGCCACAAGTCCATTAGACTTGACATAAATATGTCACTCTACCAGACTTTCCCATACGGGAGTATATCTTCCGTCAGACTTGGTGTCTAGCACATAATCGTATATTTCCATAAATGACATTCAGTTATTTTCACCCCCTACCTTGAAACAAAGGCCATTGTTTTAACATGAGATAATTTACACACATCTAAAAAACAGACTTTTAGAGAATTTGGTTTAAAAGAAAAATTAACCATTTCCTCCCCATCATGGCAATGTATCTGACAATACAAAACTCTTGGGTTACTTCCTCAGGGTTTGCAAAGTTGAGTTATATAATTCTAAATATCATGTATTTCCAGTTAGTATCTGTAAATGTTATTTGTGTTACATAATTAAAATCTAATCCTAAACTTGCATTTTTAATGCTTGTGTAGACTGTCCGGTATAGACATCATTTGATTTAATGTGTTACTGCTTTTTGTAATTAGAGATGAGATATAATTCTGTTATTTTATTGAGATTATTAAACATTGCCTTTCTATTCATAAAGGCTGTTTTACCTTAACAAGCCCATTTACAGACAATAAAACACTAGCACATCAGTTCAGACACCTATAGAATGGGAGCCCTGGAAAAAGCAGAAATTGGATCCCTCTGAAAACACATGTAAACTAGGTTTTAGCCTCAGAAATTTCACAGATACTAGCACTGAGTATAGGGTATTTAACTGGGAATTAGCCCAGATCATTTTTAGATATTAGTGTCCCTTTAAAAAAAAATGACTAATTCGATGTGATATAGTGATGACTGATATTAGGCATAACTTTCCAGATGAGATCACAAAGAAACAAACCATCATGTAAATAAAACAAATTATGCAACATCCTTCATAGTGTGAATGATATATTTACTTTTATCCATTTCACATTTTCCAAAGAAGCCAGTCTTCTTGCAGATGAATTCAGCTGTGCAGTATAACCATATAGGTCTTGCCTTTAACATATTTACTAATATGAGTTAGTAACTAGCCCCACTGATGAGACCTAATAGGCTAAAACAGCGGTTCGTGGGTAGCTTAATTAAAGGGTTGTTTCATCTTATAAAAACTTATTACCATGTTTTGTTAATAAACGAAATAACAGGAAGCTTTTTTTTTGTTGTTGTTATTGTTTTTTTTTTTAATTCTAAGTACTTACAAAGATGTTATATGTTCAAGCTTTGCCAATCAGTATAATGGGACACTCTGATTATTCGGCAAAGCTCTTCTGCACGTCCTATTTCTCCTCCCACATCCCTCCCAGCTGCCCCGGGGAGCACATTCACACTTCCCTTCGGTGTGCTGTGAATGGCTTCTATCACTACATTGCGCTCTGGTTAGTATTATACTGACAAATAGGACGTGCAGAAGCGCTGTGCTGTGCACATAATACAGAAGTGCAAATCACAGAAGATATATCTTTGTAAGTACTTAGATTAAAAAAAAAACAAACACACAGCTTTCCTGTCATTACATTTATTAACAAAACATATGTTAATACGTTTTGTAATGTGATACATCTGCTTTAACCCATGCATTTCCAACCTGAAATTTGATATATACTGTGAAAACAGCAAGCATAAACTAAGGGAGCACAGGTGATTTACTAAAACGAAAGGTGCCAGATAATGTTATTCTGTAACAGTGTAATGCCCTGCTGGTGACATATAATGATACACTGTTCTTTTGGTACTATGTCAGATGTATTGAATCACCAGCCTGGCATGACCTGGCTAAAAATCATCTCTGCAAGAGCCACGTGTTTATATGGGTCTGGATTCTCAAAAAGTGACAGCACTGCACGCTCTCATTTGCATGTTGTCTCATGGAATTCTGGGAATGCAAAGAAAACATAGTACATTTTGGATTTTCTGTGTACAGATTTTTAAAAAAATCTTTCTTCTTTAACCCTTTGAGTGCCAGAGTGGTATGGAATGCATTGCAACGCGCAATGCATTCCTTACCACTCTGGCATTTGTAGTTTTGTGGGTAGAGCTTAATCAGGATGGTGTGGGTGGTTGTACTGGGTGGGAAATGGGCAGAATGGACTGGAAAGTGTGTGTGATTATAACTGGACTCACCAAGTCAGAGAATCAGCCACTGTCACCAGAGACCCAATAAATAATTCAGTCTAAAAGTTGGGGCCTCTGGGGCAGATCTGTTGTGTGCCTTGTGGTGTGAATCTGTTCAGATGGGTGGTTTGCTCAAAGCATATTGTAAGGCAACTTTGGCCCAAGTGTAACACTGCAACAAATGTATGTGTTTAATGGGACTGCACATTTACTGCAGTAGTTGCATCTCCACTGACATTTGGCTGACTTGTTTAGATTTAGAGCTGGGGCTGCTCTGAAGAAGGAAAAAACTTGCTACAAAAGTGCATTTAAATTACATGAAAACACAAGAAAAAGCTAGTCAAAATATGTCTCTCTTTTATACTATTTCACTGCTACAAAAAGACAACCATGTGAACATAGCCTTTACTTTACCCCTTTGGTCAGAAATCCTAATAGCCTATATGAAGTTGGTTTAAAAGGGATCTATCATCCCCATACAAGTTTGTCTTAAAGTGATAGTAATACTTAAAATTCAATATATTTAGTTCTGTAAATATTTAAAAAAGAATTGAATTGTGCCGTTTCTGATCTCAGTCTGCAAAGTTCCCCCTTCCCTCCCTTTGTGCTGACGTCAGCTTTCAAAGTTACAGACGGAGATCGCAGTCCATAGACCGTCCTGTGGCTCTTCAACAGATCGCGGTAATAGCACTGTCTAAATGCAAAAGGACAAAGCTCATAGGGTCATTAGGAGTTTAAGACCATAGAATGTCAAGTGGAGGGTTATTATTAGCGAGTTTTAGTTCTCCGTTAACCTTTGAGTACCAGAGGGGTACTCAGTGCATTGCTTTGCAATGCGTTGTGTACCCCTCTGGAACTAGAAGGGTTAAGGTTATAACAATCAACAGGAATGCACTTTTATGTAGAAAATCATGATTCGATCGTGTACTTCTGACTAGCAAGTTAAACCATGATGTACATTAATTTGAATGAAAGCAAATCCACCCTGGCTACTAGGAGCTACTGGCTGATCGGATATAAAGGAACACTAAAGTGCAAATGGAAATCTCTCTTCTACAGACGGACATGTATAATTTACAGGAATGTACAGAACCCTTTTATTACCCTGACAGAGCACAGGATACTTGATATTACGTGGGCTCATTTTCAGCACTTTAGGGGAAGGAATCCTCATTTCCTGCTCAGGATTTTGTCCTGTTCAGTGTAAGATACAGTAGGAAGTACAAGTAAAATTACTTCCTCCTAAGGTGCCCACATTTCCGTTCTGCCATTCCAGGATGTGTGGTCACCCTAGTCTCGCGGTTGAGGCTCCCGCCGGTGCTGACCATTTTTGTGCGGCTGACACAGAGTATGATTTCCCACTGGGAACTCTTAATCTGTGTCAGCCTCAGAAAGCTGGTCAGCGCCGGAGGGAGCCTCAGCTGCGGGTCTGACTTGCAGCACCAGCATACCTGCTCCATCCCAGCTGTCTCACACGCACAAGTCCAGCCAGCCAATGAAATGTATTTGCTATATGGTCCTCATTGGCTGGCTGAGCCAACAAATGAGGCCCATATAACAAATACATTTCATTGGCTGGCTGGACTGGTGCGTGTTGCTCCATTCCGGGACTCTTTGTTGTCCCGATGGGGGGTGACCCAGGACAGGGGACATCTGACCACCAATAAGGAACAGTCCCGGGCATTCCGGGCCATGTGGTCACCCTACTTCCTCCAGGCTTTGTGTGTGATGATACATAGGCTGGTAGAATGATTAGATTGTAAGCTCTCACGAGCAAGGCCCTCTCTCCACTTGTATCAGTTTGTACATGTGTATTACATTATTCTCTTTGTATATTACCCTTTGTACAGCGCCAAGTAATATGTTGGTACTTTATAAATAAAATAATAATAATGATTAAAATAAATAGAGATAAGTGAAAAGATTCAGAAAATTCAGTATTTGTCCTAATTTTGCTGTTTCATAAGTATCACACATTTTGAGAAATTGTAGTTTCAAGAACATTTCATAAATATTTTTATCCAATGGTATTACAAGGAAATGGTCACATGATGTGAGAGAGTACAATAGAGAATGGTTGTGTAGCATTTTGGTCAGTTAGAAGATGTTCCTGTGTTGGCTTCTATATTTGGGGATCAGGAGGGAAGGATGAGGGAACCTACAAACACACAGTCACACACTGATACACACACAGACATATACACACAGAGACAGAGGTGAATTACGGCTCCATATGACCCTAGGCAAGGTACCAATTTGGGACCCCATATTTCTCTATAAGTTGCTCCTAGCAGGTACTGCCACGTAACCCTAATGGAAGTGGAACTAAATGGATACCATAAAGAAACAAGTGTCGTTGCTATTTCAATTCAGTTCTTCCAACTAAATATCATTTAGTGGTGCAACATTTGTATCAAAAAAAAGACTCACCGCTACTATTAAGTCGGCAGAGCCGGAGCAACCTTCTTCAATAACAGCAATGATTTCAGCAGACGAGAAGACACAGGAAAAAGGTGCTCACGGCATCCGCCAAAAGCTCCAGTCCACAGCAATCAAGGGTAAGATAAAACCCAATTTTATTGAAAAAGGATTCCGTAAAACAGTATTTGGGGTTCAAAGATGCCCACACAAAGAGACAAAATGCGGGTAAACGCCTAACGCGTTTCATACGCCTAAGCTCACTTAATCATAGGCATGTAGGCAAGTAACTGGATGACGGTGGTCTCTTTAAACAAAAAGGGTGTTTGACACACTATGTTAGTGGCAGCAACATCAGGGCCTCTATTTGTGACCCATGACATGAAGCCAGGACCCCTCATATTGCCATGGGCCCCAGGCAGTAGCCTAGATTGCCATAATGGAGCTGTTTCTGCACTGAGACATATACACACAGAAACACACACAGAGACATACAGACACACACACAAACACACTCACACACACAGACATATACACACCCAGACACACACAAAAAAATGTGTAGATACCAATACACACGTACACCTACACACATACGTTATTGGAATCTTACTCTTCTTGCTGTTTAATTAATCGCGGATGACTCCATTTCACTTTAGCCAAATCCAGATTTAGACTGACAGCATCTCTCATCTCTAATCATGATGACAGACCAGGAAAGGGGTGCACATGATCCAATAGAAAGTGACACAGCAGCTATACACATAAACATGATTACCTAAAAGAACATATGGCGTGATGCAGGAAACGTACGCAATTGCTATTTCCCATGTGAAAACCACTAGGGAATAGGTTTGCGCATGATCTTGTTGAATTGCGCATGAAAATTCAAGATTAGCGAACGGCTGCGTATATTTATTTTTTGTGTGGGCGTGGCTAAGGTTAACGAATCTATGTGAGTGGAATAGCGAATGCGCCTAATGCAGTAACTGCTATTGTGAATGAATTTATACGTCTGTGTAGTGTTGTCGTAAAATGGAATTTTTCAATGCGCAATTCAAGAAGCGCTCGGTATTTAGCTTCCTGGATTAGAACATGTACAAAATCTATCTGCGCACAAAAATGCCTTTATCCAATGCGAACATTTCTCGCATCGCGCCATTAGTGTAATACAAAAAATACTTTATTTTACAACACTACACTATTTTACTTTGTTCCTTACCAGATTTTATCTGTTGTACGTTGTTTCGCAATCCATTGGAGACCTCAAAATCATCCCTGAGATTAAAGGCATAAAAATATAATTTCAGGAAATGTTCCCTTGCAATGTTTTTTTAAGGTAGAAGCAGTAATATCTATGTAATGTAACAATATTTTGACGTCTATCATGGTAAACAGAAACATCTTGTACTTAAATATGTCTCCAGTAATAATGGATTTCATAACGTTAATCTTTTGAGTATTTTCCAACTTTAACCACTGAAACTTGTTTGGGAAAAAAAGTATTTGTACAGAAATCCAAAAGTGACTAACTTACTGACATGATGTAAAGTTACTGTTAACTGCTTCAGTGGTAAATGAGCTTGGGAAACATTTCACTGCTCGGCCTTCCAAGACTGACGGTAGTAAAAGCCGACATTTAATCACAGCTTTCTGGATAATGTCTTTATCTCACGTTTTTACTGGATCACATACCTTCTTGGAGACATTTGTTCACCAAACGTTTATTCTAACAACTCAAACTTTTTATTTCTGTGTAGCAGAACATTTCAAATTAAATCCCATTGGGATCCTAACAATTAAAGCCATTAACCCCTTGGATTCTGGAGACTTCTCCAACATATTGTGAAGCAATGCTTTAGAGACCTCAGTAGCATCCAAGGGGTTAATATTGTATGTGTATATATATGGAAAGATAGTTGGCACTGGAAGCCTAAAAGAGCGTTAAAGTCTTATTAAAAATAAATAAATATATATATGTACTCAGCCCTGAGAAAGGTCCCATTCCCATTTCTTCTATTCTCCACCTGCTTGATTAGTGTGTCTTTCCAGTAGATACACAGGCTGAGTACATATGTAGATACTTAAAGGGATAGTAATACTTCGTTTTAGCTTTATTTTATTTTGTAGGCATTAAAAAACATGAAGAACAAAATAAGTCTTATCTCTCAGTCTTATCTTCCAAACCTTTATGGTTTGAGAGATATTCACAAGCAAAGTTTCCCCTCCCCGCCCCTTTTACCTAGTTTAAGCCATCTCTTCTCAGATGTGGAATCCAGTCCATAGACCAGACAGATAACAGCAGGGGACAATCTTCTTCCTATGAGAACAATGAAAGCCCTGTCCCCCTTGACAAGTTTTTCAGGTTTTTCCCTTATCTTAATTGAAGATTGTCCCTCTCTGCAGTCTACCTGGGCACCTCCCTTCTGCTCTAGCTGAACAGTGTTACATCAGTAAAAGGGGCAGAAGGGGGATACTTTGTCATTGAATTACTCTTGAATTACAACTCTGACAGAATTGAAATAACACTCCCCAAAGTCCAAATACTATGATGATTAATTAGAACTGCTTTTATTATGAAACATTACTATCCCTTTAGTGAGACATGCAACATTTAATTCATACATATTGAGACACTGTTTATTTTCATTGCTTTGTGTCACTGCCTTATTTTCTGTTTGTATATTTGTGTGTGTGTGTGTGTGTGTGTGTGTGTGTGTACAGTTCTGTTGGTGTAAAGGTGGCACACACAGGATCTTTTGTAGATGCAAAAACAGGTCACATTTTATTAAATCGATGTTTCAGACAGCCAAAATGTTGATTTAAAAAAATGTTTTTCATCTACTGAAAACTGAATGAGCAGATAGCAGTCACCAGAGCAGGACGTGGGCTGTAAACTGTCAACACCCAGGGGGTGTGGCCTCTTAGAAGCAACTGTGGACTCCTATTTAATATGGGTTTTTTGATAAAAAAAAAGGGGGAATTTATTTGTAACAACTTAGAGGAGAACTTTTACCATCTGAAGTTCCCACAAGGACTCCTAATATATTGATAATTGTATATAGGGCTTTCTTGTGTTTCACCCATTTTATTTTATGGACTGTTTTGCCAGTGTGTAATCTTTATTTGTGTATGTCCTTTATTCTTGTATTTTTGTACCCAGCACTGTGAAGCCTTTTTTTATATTAAATGTTCAATTAATCAGCTCTTGTCTCAGTTCTCTAATATGAGATCACTACTCTGAAGGAAGCTCATGTTACTAAAGGGTTAATTCTATTTATCTGATTATTAAGGTGATTTTATACTGTAGTTCTGTTGTGTTTGGGGGAACCTTAGACACCCAGATATAAAGTCTTGGTGGTGGCAGCAAATTGTAGTACTGGGGTGATAGTGCAGGTGGGATTTCAGGGGTTAATTTGGTGGCTGCTAAGAATAGTAACAGGGAACCAGGGATCTGGTGGTGTTAACCCTTTCACTCCTAAACTCTCACTACTGTCTCAGCTGGGCCTATAGCCTTCGCTTGTGACATATATATTTTGTCCAGTGGGTAACATCCTAGCACACTTGTGATTTGTACTTGTCTTTTAATGATTGACACGTGATATTAATTCTATTGGTATGTATGGTCCTGTTAGTGCTTCTACTAGTGCTCCTTTTAGGGCCATGGAAGAAGGACCAGTTGAAATACCTTTTGTAATCATGTCAAAGGAGCTTAGTGAAGCAATCTGAGGACAAGTTGTTCTTGTGAGTGTTGAAAAACTTTCCCAGCTCCAAATTGCAGCTAAAATTGAATATTTCTAAGGGGGAGGTACAACACACTGAAGATATTTTCTGAAACCAAATCAATTTCATCCAAAACAAGACCAGGCAGACCTAAAGTGACCACACCGTCAGAAGGCCAGGATATCAAGCTAACAGAACAGCATCTGCATCCACAATTCAATCCCAGTTGGACTAGGAACGTTAACTCATTCATTAAAGGGATAGTAATACTTCAAAATTAATATTCCTTATATTGAAGCCCTTAAAAATCTGAATTAAATGCCACCAGCGGCATCTCTCAAACTTTTATGGTTTGCGAGATAGCCGCTTTTAAACTTGGATCTCACCTGCCTCTCCCCTGACGTCATCGTTCTTGCTGCAGCAGGGGAATCCGTTCATTGAATCAAGCGGAGGCTCTTCAGCAGAGCCAGATCTCGTTATAGAAGAAACGATCCTTTACTAGAATGGTCTTCTATGTGTGCTTGGTAACCAAGCACACGTAGAAGACCGTTTTAGTGAAGGATCTTGTCTTCCATAACGAGATCTCAGCTCTGCTGACGAGCATCCGCCGGTCCCGGGACGGGATTTCCCTGCTGCAGCAATAACGATGACGTCAGCGGAGAAGCAGGGGGGAGCGAAGTTTAAAAGCATCTATCTCGCAAAACATGAAGG
This sequence comes from Rhinophrynus dorsalis, assembly GCA_037306005.1. Lineage (NCBI taxonomy): Eukaryota > Metazoa > Chordata > Amphibia > Anura > Rhinophrynidae > Rhinophrynus > Rhinophrynus dorsalis. The sequence continues at coordinate 574,226,942 of CM074719.1, forward strand.
TTTGAGAGATGCCGCTTGTGGCATTTAATTCAGTTTTTAAAGGGCTTCAATATAAGGCATAACAATTTTGAAGTATTGCTATGCCTTTAAGACAAATGATGGTCATACCAAATATTGAGAATTTTTTATTTTCTGTTTGTACTAACAAACATATTTTTTACTTTTATTAGTGAAAATTATATATTTTTGTTTGAGAAATACTGTATATTTTGTCAAGCAAATTAGTTTTTCAGCGATACTGAAATAAAAGCATATTGTGGTAGTGGACCCAGGCATTTGGACCCTACTGTATATAAATACATGCATACCATACAGTATTAACCGCTCCATGACTCAATGCATTGGGTACCTCTCTAGAATTTAAGAGGTTAAAAGCCCCATTTAAATCAATATAAATTTATAGAATTTGCATTTGCCTTCTGTGATCCTATGGTTTGTTCCAGAATTGTACCTTTTTATTTGAATATGGCCTTTAACCCTTTCAGTGTCAGATGGTTTAACCAACACATTGCAAAGCACTGGCACTGAATGGACTAAATAGTAAATTGAACTTGAAGTCAATTTTGTTCTTTTATTGCATTTCATTGAGAAGTGCTCAAAAAGGGCAGTAGTTCCCACTGTTTACTTTGACTTAATCTGTATTTATACAGAAGCATAACAGTTTTACAGAGTTCCTTGTGACTTTTTTCTGCAGACATTTTTCTAAATAAGAAACATTCTGTATTTGTTGTCTGGAGTTAAACCAACCATGTCTGTGAAATTCAACAATTTGTGTTTATTCGTACAAGAGGTCTAGCAAATAACCCGTGAAGAGAAAAACACTGTGTGTGTGTGTGTGTGTGTGTGTGTGTGTGTATATATATATATATATATATATATATATATATATATATATAGAGAGAGAGAGAGAGATACACAGATATACACATATGTATGCAGTTTCAGTTGACGGTATGTATATGTTGGGGTTGCCACCTGGCCGGTATTTTACCGGCATAGCCAATAATTAGCGCACTGGAGCCGGTGCCGGTATAACTACTATAATGGCAACTGAAAAGCCAGTATTACTGCGCATGTACTGTCTTACACTAACTAATAAGGAGTCCTCACACATGTGTGTGGGTATATTAAACAAACTATTAAAAAGTGAGACTAGCCTACCTAGTCCATTGGAATCTAGGTGGGGCTTGTACTACGCCCATGTCCGCATTCTCCCCGCCCCCTTGTCATGCTTTCCTCACTACTTTCACTCTGCCCGCCCCCTGCTTCGCATCTCTCCGCCCTCCTCTCCATTCCCCTCCCTCTTATCTCATATGCCCCCCCCCCAACCCTCTTAGTGCATGATGGGCGGATCAGGCCGGAAGCAGCATGGCCGCCTTAGTGACCTGGGCTCAGGTAACTTACCCAGAAAAGGGCAGAGTGTGTACAACATTGGGAGGGGCTGTCACTTCTCCTCCTTCCCACCCTGTTCCTCTAACTTCCATCCCACTTCTCTTCCTTCCCACCCTGTTCCTCCAACTTCCATTCCACTTCTCTTCCTTCCCGTCCTGTTCCTCCAACTTCCATCCCACTTCTCCTCCTTCCCACCCTGTGCCTCCAACTTCCATCCCACTTCTCCTCCTTCCCACCCTGTGCCTCCAAGTTCCATCCCACTTCTCTTCTTTCCCACCATGTTCCTCTAACTTCCCTCCCACTTCTCCTCCTTCCCACCCTGTGTCTCCAACTTCTATCCCACTTCTCCTCCTTCCCGTCCTGTGCCTCCAACTTCCATCCCATTTCTCCTCCTTCCCGTCCTGTGTCTCCAACTTCCATCCCACTTCTCCTCCTTCCCACCCTGTTCCTCCCACTTCCCTCCCACTTTAAGATACACAGAAGAATAACCCCCCCCACCTGATCAAGCCCCACCCCTTTTATGATGCAAATTACGTAACTGACATCCCCTGTGCGGCAGCACATGAGCCCTCTCCTTCACAAAGAGAAGGAATTCCCATGTATGCCTAGGACATACTTAAAAATGAGAGATAATCTCAATGTATCCTTCCTGGTAAAATACTCTGATAGTTTTATTATAGGCAAAAAGAATTCCCTGTTCCAGGAATCAGTGGATGGGCATGGAGGGGGCAGAGGTTTGTGAGGAGTAGGGGTTTGGCTTTGGGCAGAGCTAAGGGCACCTAGATTGCCTTGCCTGGTGTGACCAGGATATGAATCTGGCCTCGTTCAGTGGCAGGTGGGAAGAAGAAGAACATGTAAAAGGTTACTATTTGGCACAGCTCTGCCAGTCAGTACCTTCTAACTTGCATACACAAACAGAAAATAAATAAATATCTTATAAACTGTTATTTGAAATTAAAGAAATATTACTGTCATACAGGTGACTTTTAAAGCTCTTGCAAATTAATCAGATATCATTCGCATACCTGAGAACTTTCTGTGGAGCCCCAGGAGAGGGCTCATGCTACCAGACTTATGTTAATGATGTGATTTGCATAATTAAGTGGGTGGCTTCATCAGGTGGGTGTGGCTTAGTCAGGATTAGGCTTGGAAGTGGGTGGAACAGGGTTGGAAGGAGGAGAAGTGGGCAGATGTTCTCAGGAAACTCACCACAGTCAGAGAATCAGTCTCTGTTCTGGTAATTAACATTAACCCTTTGAGCGCCAAAGGGGAACACAACGCATTGCTTTGCAATGCGTTGTGTACCCCTCTGGCACTGAAAGGGTTAAAAACCAGAGTCTCCAGGACAGATACAAAGAGTTCCCAGTCACTGGTCATACAGTGCTACGTCAATTTGACTTGAAAGCCACATTTTTGTGACCTTGTGGTACTGGAGGGGGAAGGGATGGTTATATTATATAGGAAGGTAAGGGACAGTGGGTATTAAAAAGAAGTGAGATCTGGAAATATTTTATTTAGGACAACATCACTGTTGATTATATAAAGCCCTTAGGGCTAGATTCTGTTGCAGGTGCTAAATGTTAACACCCATCTTATCAAACATTTTCCTATTGAAGTCTATGGGGAAAACTGGAGATAAAAGTAGAGATAAAATTAGCACCTATAATAGAATCCAGCCCTTAGTGCCTTAAAGCAAAAAAGAAAACAGAAACAATTCTGGAGCAAACAGATTTCAACGTGGGAGACAAAATTTGTCAGAACTCGCACGGATTTAAATTAGGCCTATGCTTCCTTCAATGCAGGAGAGGTTTCCAATGTATTGAGTAGCAAGGGGTTAAATGCCCCATTGAAATCAATGGGAGGTCTCTTTTGTCCCCTTTGGTATAGTTGGTATGTTCCAGAATTGCTTATCTTTTCTGTTTTTCAAAAGGTGTTATGTGACCTGATATTACATTGAGTCATGAAAACAGCATTATTACACTGGCCACTACAGTACCACACATACTCATAAAAAGTACAATAAGCGACAGATTCTTTCTAGTCCAATACTATACAGGTATCGCTGTGTTGCATCTGTCTATAACCAAGCTTCCTGTTGCAGACAGGAAGTCTGTCTGTCTTGGAATGCAGCCAACAAAGACGGGCTCCCTAATGTCGCTTGACGTTTTATGCATCCTGTAATGGTGACGTTAAGTTAAATATGGACCCTTTTCGATCTGGGCTACACTCCATTAAGGATGATAACCTCTTGAAACCCAGACAGCTGAGTAATGCATTGCAAATCAAGGAGTTGCTGCTCCCCTTTGGTCCTGAAGTGGCTCATCACTGTTTTTAACTCCCAGTGTTCCCATATGTTGAACTTGATGATTAAAAGCCCCATTTAAATCAGTGATCGGTTTTCTTAGTTTCCTGTGTTTCTACTGGTTTGCCCCAGAATTGATACACTTTTGCTTCTGTACATATGGTCCTTAAACCTTTGAATGCCAGAGTGGTATGCAACACTTTGTGAAGAAACGCATTGAGCACCAGCAGGGACATGCACAGACATTTTGGGGGGCAGGGGCTCAAATGAAAAAAGGGCACTTCTCATAATTATTATTATTTTTTTTTTTTTGTAAAAGCGCAAGAGTGCACCCCCCTTGGTGTCTATGTGTGCACGTGCCTGAGCACCAGCACTGGAGAGTTGTGTGCATTAGAGAGCTTTTAGTGCTGTTTTTTTATCACTGATAACAACATCCTGAATGTGTTTAACCCTTTGAGTGCCAGAGGGATCCGAAATGCATTGCAAAGAAATGCATTATGTACCCCTCTGGCACCCAGAGGGTTAAATCAGTGGTTCCCAAACATTTTTGCATGATGCCCTCATAGCCAAATGTACATACATTATGATTACAAAATGGCAGGGTGTGTTGGTCACAGCTGTTCTTTGAACCAGTCTTTTTGACACATATAAATGTGATCGCTTTTCTAAAGTATGGATGTTATTATGTTGCATAGCAAAGCAGGCAATTGGTGTTGAAATAAATCCTCATAACCCTCCTGGGAGAGTCTCACCTTCCTTCCCTGAGGGCATGCCCTCCATTTTCAGCACATACACTATTGTAATAAAATAAAATACACATATATCTTACTCTATCTTTCTTTCTCTTATAGTGTGTGTGTGTGTGTGTATGTGTGTGTGTGTGTGTGTGTGTGTGGAGAGAAAGCAAGACACACTCATTTTCAAGTTGGAGACTTTCTCTTACTGAAGTGACATCTCTCACCTTAGTGCATCTCACCCAGGTGTTTGAAATAATTGTACTTCACCTGTGAAGGACTACTAGATCAATCAGTAAATGACATATAATTGTACTAGTTGAAGAGCCCGTTACACGGGCCACAGTGCCACTGCCAGCCGGTCGCGGGGCAGTCATGCGCAGTAGAGACTGCCCGCGCCGTGGCTGATTGTATCTACTGCGCATGACTGCGGCGTTACACACGTTTTAGCTAATTATTATATAGGATACCTCCCAACATTTCAAGTGGCCAAAGAGGGACATTTTTGTTGTAGGTGGTGTTTCTGGGGGTGTGGCAGGTAGGCGGGGCATTACCAAGAATATTTAGGTTATTTCATGACCTATGATACCTCTTTGTATAAATTAATAAAATACTTTTATCTTGTTTTAAATAATTTATTTATACAGACCAATGTATAAGCACGTTTACTGAAGTTTAAACAAACATTTTTATTGCTGTGGAGCAATGTGATACACTTATATACACACCACACAGTCCGATCTCCAAAAAAGAGGGACACCAGGGTGGGAAAGTGGGTCAGAGGGTCTCAAAGATGGACACTTAAGAGGAATGTTGTTACATAGAAAACAAGCAACTGATTTCTGGATTTTTTTTTAAAAAGATTTTCATAGATTAAACTATCGTATATAATAAAACGCTAGAATGTTTGTCCGATGCAATCATGCGCAGTAGAGACTACGTGAATGCACAGAATGCTTGGAGGTGTAGGAATGCTGGGAGCACAGAATGCTGGGAGTTCTGTGCTGGGATCATTCTGTGCTTTCGGACAGTCTCTACAGTGCATGACTGCATCGCGTGCGCCGCCAGTGAGGCTGCGGCAGTACGCAGAGCAGGACCGTCCTCTTAACTTCACCCAGACCTTGGCCCGTGTACACGGGCTTTTACACTAGTACTTCATAAAACATAAAATATTTATATAAGTTGCTGTAAAAATAAAGACAAACAGTTTAGCACTGTAACATCAAAATGGTAACAAACTTACAAATAAAGGATCATTTGCTGAATAATGAACCTCCCTCCTGGATTTTCTCAAATAAAGTGACAAGTCAGGTAATTAAATGCATGAGAGGAATAGCTATCATGTAGTAGAAATGCCTCTCTTCTTTAAAGGGATGGTAATGTTTAGTTACAAAACATCTTTTAGGAGGCGTTGCTCCTAGCAATGCCTCCTAGACCCAGCTGGGACTGACAGCTTTGGAGATCTTAGTAAATAGACTGTATGGAATAACACCGGAACCGGAGAAGTGATAAACTGGAGAAGTTATCGCCTATTCATCACAGCTTAGTGAATCTCCCCCTTTGACTCTGAGATTGCAGGATAGTCTTTGCTTTGTCTGTTGCAAAGGTGGGAAACTTGTCTCTGTCTAGTTGTTATTAGACTACAACTCCACACAGGGGAGGGCTGGCCTGGGGGGCAGGGGGGCAATTGCCCTCTGGGCCAGTCATATGTCCGGGTTGGTGGGCCACTGCCTCACTCAATCTCTCACCTGCTGCTGTAAATGGAGCTACAGTAGTGATACCACAGACTTTACAATTGAAATGGAGCTACACCAATGATACCATAGAGCTATAATCCAAGTGGATCTACACTAGTATCATAACCCATTTCCCTTGTGAGCTCTATAGTATCACTAGTGTACCTTCTACTTCAAGTGCAATCTCTGTAGCTCCATTTCAACTGTGAGCTCTGTGGCATAATTTGCCTTACTTCACAATATTAATGCCAATTTTAAAATTAACAAAAGAGGTGGGCAGAGACAGTGGGCTAGAACAATAGTAGAAATGGGCCACTTGATTGTATGTGCCCCCCAGGCCACATGTTACCAGCCCTCCCCTGACTCCACAGTTTTCTCAACCCTGCCATAGCCATCTGGATAAAAGAAGCTTGTGTCCCATAATTCTAAACAGATCACAATAAAAAGGTTATTAGGGGCAGACCAAACCAGGAAAGTAATAGAAACCTTATCCTTATACGAATTATTCAACATCTTTCTCCATTCTTGTTTTCTTCTACCTTGTGGTTAATGTAGCAATAGAGTTGTGTGGGAAAATATATTTCCCAAATGGCATACTTCAGATTCTTTAAGACATGTTATTACATCTGCATTCCATTTCAGTGCCTGTTATTTAACTGGTTCAGTGCCGCTTAACCCTACAAACGATTTTCTTTTTGCCTTCCCTGCAAAGATTAGAAAACCTTTGTAAAAGTCTTTTTTCATGATTGCAGCTTTTAACCCATTGAGTGCCAGAGGGGTACGCAACGCATTGCGGAGCAATGCGTTGCGAACCGCTCAGGCACTCAAAGGGTTAAGTGTGATTTATGTTTATGGTTCTGCAGACTGTACAGATCTTTACTGAACTTGTTTTTCTTCGCGGTCGGAATTTGGAGTAGTATTGGGTGAAATCTTTTTAGAAGCAAACATATAATTGCTAATCATATCATCATTTTTTTATACCATCAATACTTTTCTTTACCTAATATTCTCATCAATTAAAAGCATTCTCAAAATTGATAATTTTTTTAACCCCTTAAGGACCCATGACAGTCCTCAAACGTCACGGGTTGGACATGCGATAAGGACCCATGACTTGCTAGGACCGTCATGGATTTCAGGGCTCCCCGTGTGGCTTAATGCTCAACTGCCGGCCACAAGCTCGCAGTCGGTCCTTAAGGGGTTAATGTAAATGATAAACAGCAACGGTTCTTATGTTTAAAGTCAAAGTGATGCAATTCTGGAACGAATCAACTGCGGCATAGGGGATAGTTAAAAATTCCCGTTGATTTTAAAGGGGCTTTTAAACCCTTGAATACTTTGCAATGTGTTGGAGATCTCTCTAGTATTCAGCAGATTAAAAGCACAAGTTATATCAAAAATTGCTGACTTTGCTGTTAATTTAGGTGCATTCACTAACTTTGCTGTTAGCTTAGGAGCATGTGCTATTCAGCATCAAGGTGTCAGTATGTCAGATGCATCAAAAAGTGAGCAATCTCAAATAGAACATACATTTATGGCTTTCAAAAAATAGCGAATGTTCCACTTTCTTGCACTCCGCCCTTTGACCTTCTGTATATGGCCCAATCATAGGAGGAGAATAATGAAGGGAAGGAAGCTTAATCTGGCCCAAAAAGCAACTACAATACATTAAACTGGTAACAGGCATTCTATATAAAATTATTATTGTTCTTGGGTTCCCCAAACACAAAGATCACTCCACTCCTATGGGTCCAACAATATGCTATAACCTTTAACTCACTGAGTGCCAGAGAGGTATCCAATTCATTGCAATGTTATTGTTTGATCCAATTGTTTATCCCTTTGAATGCCAGGTACAACTGATCTATTTTACAAGCTGTGGCACTGGTTGGGAAGCACTACCCTGAAGTGTACATGAATGAGGCCAGACTAATGGGATGATTGCATGTTCTCCGCAGAACATTTGCCCATTTCGGCATTCTTGAGCTGCTCCATCCTATTTATTTATTCAAACATTTATAGGTAAAATGTTTTATTTTTAAATGACTTCACTTTGAAGATAATCAGTTATCTGACACCCTTTATCTACATTGGGGTTGATGTACTAAGAACAAGTGGTACAACTGTGGATCAAACCAAACAACTGTACCATGGGGTAACAAATAAAAGTGTAAATAGGGCTTTTAAACCATGCTGAATGTTGGAGCCTCGTAGCATTCAAGTGGTTTAACGCCATGTTAAGATCTATGGGAATTCTGGGAATTTTTTTTGTCCCTCCCATGATACTGTTGTTTTGCTACAAAATTATTGACTGGAGACCTCTCTAACATTCAAGGAGTTAAATTCCCATTTAAATCTATGGGAATTTGGGGAATTGGCTCCATTTATATCCCATGGTATGCTTTGTTTGCTTCAGACTTGCTCCAGTTCAGCTTAGTACATCAGCCTTACTCTGTACCACTGTCTTTGTTGTTTTGTTTTTGTATAAGGAAACATAATAATAGCATTAATAATAAGAATAATACTAATAATAAGAATAATTTAAAGTTGCAGTCAATCCATTAAGGTAGATTAGTCTTACAGTTCTATATTATTTTTGCTATCATTCTTGAATGAATTAATACGTTTATTTATATAGCACCACAAGTGTACACAGCACTTTACAATTTAAGGGTGTAGGTAATACAGGGTTTCAAATGCTTTGTGAACACTGGAAGTGACGTCTCTCCAACTTGAAAATAAGGCTCCATAGGGTAATCCAGCAATTGGAGTGCTTATCTCATGTTAGTGCATAACACATTGTACGCATTTATAATTTGGTGCTTAGGCCTCATTCATAATACTTATTTTATGTATCTAGATCTGGTCCTCATGATCACTAACAGTGCAATTTTTCAGGTTACTCCTGTTTCATCACAGATGGATCATCAAATGTTCATTCATCTTCTGTGATGCAGTTGGTATGCTTCAGAATTGCACTTCTTATTGGATATGACCCAAAAGTCTCTAAATATTTTGTTTCTTTTGTAATACATATCTTAAAAGCACAGCCCTGTCCAGGCTAGGCTACTGCAGGAGTTAAAGGGATAGTAAAGTTTCATAATAAAAGCAGCTCTAATGAATCATCATAGTATTTGGACTTTGGAGAGTGTTATTTCAATTCTGTCAGAGTTGTAGTTCAAGAGTAATTGAATGACAAAGTGTCCCCCTCCCGCCCCTTTTACTGATGTAACACTGTTCAGCCAGAGCAGAAGGGAGGTGTCCAGGTAGACTGCAGAGAGGGACAATCTTCAATTAAGATAAGGGAAAAACCTAAAAATCTTGTCAGGGGGACAGGGCTTTCATTGTTTTCATATAAAGAAGATTGTCCCCTGCTGTTATCTGTCTGGTCTATGGACTGGATTCCACATCTGAGAAGAGATGGCTTACACTAGGTAAAAGGGGCAGGAGGGGGAAACTTTGCTTGTGAATATCTCTCAAGCCATAAAGGTTTGAGAGATAAGACTTATATCGTTCTTCGTGTTTTTTTAATGCCTACAAAATAAAATAAACATAAAACAAAGTATTACTATCCCTTTAAGGAAGATGATACCAACAACTTCCCACTTCAAATGCAAAGCACTGATTTGTTTATTTCTCGTCAATGTAATTTTCTCAATATCGAAATAAGGTGATTAAAGGAAATTGAATGGTAAAATTCTAAGTGATAAAATACAAATGTAATCATATGATAGTGTATAAACAGAATATAAATAACAATCAGTTGTATATAGCATTATTGTCCCTTTAACATCAGTGATAACTTTGTGTATTTAATTGGCTGTGCTTTTTGCCAGTATGTGAATGTGGCAATAAAGATTAAGTAACATGAAAAAATATTTTAAAGCTCAGACTTTCCCTAGTTAATTTCAAATGTTGCCGCCTCTGAAAGCAGCAGCCTTATAAACATATGGCCTTCAGTATAAACACACACACACAAACTCTCCTTCTCTTTCACTCTCTGTTCCCCACCCCTCCTTCAGAATTGGTGCTTGTTTGCTGCTGTGATGTCCACCCAGCAGTACAGCCAATAAGAATAAGTCGGCCACTGGCACCTTTAGCTCTTCTGATACTGTGGATCATTTAGGAATGGTAATAGGGAGGGCATTCCAAAGGTGAGGGGCAGCCAACGAAAATCTTTTTATCCGAGGGATGGCCCTAGTCATGTATGGTGTGGAAAGAAACATTGACACTAGTACAGTGATTCTCAACCAGGGTGCCATCAGCTTAGGGTGCCCTGTGTTCTTCTATAAAGAGTAGCAAAAATTGATTTTTAAATAAAGATTTTTAGAAATTGTTTTGCACAACATGTTTAGTTATGGTATTTTGATTATAAGACATAATAATACTGTATATTTATGCATTGTACCCTTCATTATGCCCTTGACAAAGTACATTAAATATGTTAGGGGTGCCCTGAATGTTCAAGATTATGTGTTAGGGGTGCCCCAAGCAAAAAAAGATTGAGAACCACTGCTCTAGTAGGAGCTGAGCCTTAACCCCATCTGGTACTTAGAAAGTTAACAATTTTTCATGTTAGTTGTACTTTAAGACTGTATTGCATGGGTAATCAATTTCTGGACCTCCAGGTACTGGAAAACTATAACTCCCATCAGCCCCAACCGGCTGATGGAAGTTGTAGTCCCCAGCAGCTGGTGGTGGTCCAACAATTAACCCATTGAGTACCAGAGTGGTATGGAATGCATTGCTGGGCAATGCATTCCTTACCACTCTGGCACTCAAAGGGTTAAGTAGTGATGCTGCACACCTCCCAACATTTCAAAAGGTCAGAGATGGACGCTTTTGTTTTAGGTGGTGTTTCTGGGGTTGTGGCATTAACGAAAATGTTCAGTTTATTTCCTGACCTATTGACACCTCTTTTGTAACTGAATAAATTATTTAAAACAACACCAAAGTATTTCATTACCACAGACTAGTTTATAAACACACGTACTGATGTTTAAACGGATAGTAATACTTTATTTTAAGATTCTTTAATATTACACATATTAAAAAAATAAAGTCAGTGATGTAAGCCCCGTTGTTGTAAGTTTTAGAGTTAAATTGTTCCCCCCTCCACCCCTTTTACACACATCAACTCCTTAGCTGCCAGACAGATCCTAGTACCGGAAATGGATGGCTATTCTATGGAGCCGAAATAGCGTTGTATACAAAGAAATTATTCTTAATTAGAACGGTCTACAAAGTGTGCCTGCCTTAAACACACTTTGTAGACAGTTCTAATGAAGAATTTCTTTGTATCCAATGCTGTTTCGGCTCTGCAGAAGAGCTGTCTGGTCCTGGGACCAGGATCTCAGTATGTCAGCTGGAGCACTGACATGTGTAAAAGGGGCTGGAGAGGGGAATGTAGAACAATATAACTATAAAACTATAAAACGTTTACTGTTGTTTTTTTTTTAAATGATAGTAATACTTCAGTTTAATTTTATTTTATATTATAGCCATTAATAAAATATTAAAAACGATATAAGTCTTATATCGCAGTGCTCTAGCTGACAGACTTGGAATCCGGTCCACAGACCGGTCGGCGGCTCTTCAGCAGAGCCAAGATCTCAAAATATAAAAATAACTACTTCATTAGAATGGTCTACATAGTGTGCCTGGTTTGCAAGCACACTTTGTAGATCGTTCCAATGAAGCAGTTATTTTTATATCTTGCGATCTCGGCTCTGCTGAAGAGCCGCCGACCGGTCTGTGGATCGGATTCCAAGTCTGTCAGCTAGATGACAGACTTGACCAATACAGCCAGGGAGAGGGAAACTTTACTTGAGAATATCTCTCAAACCATAAAGGTTTTTTTTTAATGGCTACAATATAAAATAAAATTAAATTGAAGTATTACTATCACTTTAATATGTGCAATATTAAAGAAGCTTAAAATATAGTATTACTATCTCTTTAAACAAACATGAATGTGAGTTTTATTGCTGTGGAGCAATGTGATACACTTATATACACACCACACAGTCTGATCTCCTAAACACAGGGACACCAGGGTGATACACTTATATACACACCACACAGTCTGATCTCCTAAACACAGGGACACCAGGGTGATACACTTATATACACACCACACAGTCTGATCTCCTAAACACAGGGACACCAGGGTGATACACTTATATACACACCACACAGTCTGATCTCCTAAACACAGGGACACCGGGGTGATGCACTTATATACACACCACACAGTCTGATCTCCTAAACACAGGGACACCGGGGTGATGCACTTATATACACACCACACAGTCTGATCTCCTAAACACAGGGACACCAGGGTGATACACTTATACACACACCACACAGTCTGATCTCCTAAACACAGGGGCACCAGGGTGATACACTTATATACACACCCCACAGTCTGATCTCCTAAATACAGGGACACCGGGGTGATACACTTATATACACACCACACAGTCTGATCTCCTAAACACAGGGACACCGGGGTGATACACTTATATACACACCACACAGTCTGATCTCCTAAACACAGGGACACCGGGGTGATACACTTATATACACACCACACAGTCTGATCTCCTAAACACAGGGACTCCGGGGTGATACACTTATATACACACACCACACAGTCTGATCTCCTAAACACAGGGACACCGGGGTGATACACTTATATACACACACCACACAGTATGATCTCCTAAACACAGGGACACCGGGGTGATACACTTATATACACACCACACAGTCTGATCTCCTAAACACAGGGACACCGGGGTGATACACTTCTATACACACCACACAGTCTGATCTCCTAAACACAGGGACACCGGGGTGATACACTTATATACACACCACACAGTCTGATCTCCTAAACACAGGGACACCGGGGTTATACACTTATATACACACCACACAGTCTGATCTCCTAAACACAGGAACACCAGGGTGATACACTTATATACACACCACACAGTCTGATCTCCTAAACACAGGGACACCAGGGTGACACACTTATACACACCACACAGTCTGACCTCCTAAACACAGGGACACCAGGGTGATACACTTATATACACACACCACACAGTCTGATCTCCTAAACACAGGGACACCAGGGTGATACACTTATATACACACCACACAGTCTGATCTCCTAAACACAGGGACACCAGGGTGGGAAAGAAGCACAGAGGGATATGGGTCCCAAAGAGGGACTGTCCCTCCTAAATGCTGCTGTATTGGTTTAAAATCTTTCATCCATTGTAGATTAAAAAAGAAAAGAAAAAGGTAAAGTGATATTGCTTGCTTTCTCTCCTTAACTCAAACAAGATAGCTTAGCCTGGCTGCAATAATATCTATAGCTGTCCTTACAAGCCAAATGGATTGGAACAATTGTTTGCTGTGTTGATGACTGTAGTGTTGTCATGGAAAAGCTAGAGACTTCAGGGGAGTTTGTGTTTTTTTGGGCAGAGGTCCAAGTAGCAGAAAAGAGTGAGCTGTTCAGTACTGTATGCCCTTGTACAAATGCAGGCGTAGAAAATGAAAAAAAAAAAACCTTACCAATAGCGTGAATCAGAGAGAAGTGGAGTGGGTATGAATAAAGAGTAACCCCTACATAGGTCTGGATTCCTTTTCAGGTTATAAATGTTATCAATGGTGTTATCTCACAGCTTTGTAGATAAAGTTATCACGTGCAGTGGTATCCAGTTCATTGGCCTATATCATACCTCCCAACATTTCAAATGGCCAAAGAGGGACACTTGTGTTTTATGGGGTGTAGCTGGGGGCGTGGCTAGTAGACGGGGCATTACCGAGTATTTTTAGGTTATTTTGTGACCTATTGACACCTCTTTGTGTAACTGAATAAATGATTTAGAACAAGACCAAAGTGTTTTAATCACACAGACTAATTTATATACACATATACTGAAGTATATACAAACATGTATATGCGTTTTATTGCTGTGGAGCAATTTAATACACTAATATACACACCACACAGTCTGATCCCCTAAAAAGAGGGACACCAGGGTGGGAAAGAGGGACAGAGGGATTTGGTTCAAAAAGAGGGTCTGTCCCTCCTAAAGAGGGACACTTGGGAGATATGCTATATTAAAGCAGAATTTTCACCTTCACCCAATCTTTTCCTAATGTAGCGATAGGTAAAGCCATACTGTAATTATGATGAAAATACAAATGGAGAGGGAGAGACAGGGGAAAAGACAATGGGGTACAAAGAGTCATTGGAGCAGCAAGAGACAGTGCGGTAGAAAGAGGCAAACCTCCCAAGTGTCCATCTTTAGGAGATGTTACGGCTCCATACCTCCCAAGTGTCCCTCTGTTCTTCTATCCCACCCTGGTGTCCATGTGTTTAGGAGATCACACTGTGTGGCGTGTGTAAGTGTTTCACATTGATCCACAGCAATAAAACTCACATTAATGTTTGTGTAAACATCCTTATATGTGTATATAAATTTGTCTTTATAAATAAAATACTTCTTATACTAAATAACATTAACATTTCACAACGAGGTGTCAATAGGTCATGAAATAAACTTTAAAATTGTGGTAATGTCCTGCCCACCAGCCATACCCACTAAACACAAGTGTCCCTCCTTGGCCATTTGAAATGTTGGGAGGTATGGATTTTATAATGGATTCTTACTGAGGTCTATAGGGAAATGTAGAGAGAAAACTCTCTGAGAAAGTTATCCATTACAATGGATTCCAGCATCTAACAATATTATATTGCAGGTGATATGTGATTTATCTCATGAATTCCTCTTGAATTATATGAAGACATTTGGCAGTTTGGTCTCAGAGAGGGTGTGCATTGCATTGTTTTGCAAAGTGCTGCATACCCCTCTGGCATTCAAAGGGTTAAAAAGAGTATCCAGTGAGAAAGTTAGCACTTGCAATGGATTCCAGCATTGCAGGTGATATATGATTTATCTCATGGATTCCTATAGAATTATATGGGAAAATTTAAAGAGAGAACCCAATGAGAATGTTATCATCTGCAATGGAATCCAACATCTAGATTACATTACATTGCAGGTGATATATTTATCTCATGGATTCCTATTGAATTATATAGGGACATTTAAAGACAGAACCCAGTGAGAATGTTATCATCCGCAATGGAATCCAGCACATAGGTCTAGATTACATTGCAGGTAAAACATGTTTTATCTCATGGATTCCTACTGAAGTCTTATCTATAGGGAAAATAGGGGAAAACTCCCAGTGAGAAATGTATCTCTTGCAGTGCAACCCGGCAAGTACTGGATCAATTCTGAGGCAATCCAATGACATCACAGGGGTCATATACAAATTCCCATTTATTTAAATGGGGAGTTTAACCCCCTTGAATGTAATATGTTGTAGACCTCTCTAGCTATAAAATGGTAAAAAGCCTCATTTAACCCATTGAGGACTAGAGGGCTTTGCAAAGCATTGCATACCCTCTGATCCTCATGCATTGTCAGAGCAATGCATTACATACCCCTCTGACACTCAAATGGTTAATTTAATGGGGATTGGAGTACTTTATTTTAATTATCTACTCTAGCACAGTTGGTTTTGCTCAGAATCACTCCAGTGTCTTAGTACTTATACATGGAAAACCACCTTGGGGGGAGATTCAGTAAACGGTGATAAAGAGGAGATAAAGTAGAGATAACTTCTCCAGTGATATCACTTCTCCAGTTCCTATGTTATTCTATAGAGCCTATGCACTGAGATCTCCAAAGATGAAGAAATCTTAGTGCATACGCTCCATAGAATAACATAGGAACTGGAGAAGTGATATCACTGGAGAAGCCATCTATTTATCACCGCTTAATCATGTCTTTAGCACCGCTTAGTGAATCTTCACCCAGAAGTACTCCACTTTTTCTTTATACATAAGGCCCTGTAAGGGAGATGTAGATATACAATTATCCACTAAAATAGGCCATGACTCCTGCCCAATGTCTTGTCCCCTTAAAGGGGAAGTAGCACCTCCTTATAAGAACCCCTCTAGTCCCTAAAGTGTTAATATTACCACATGCAGTGAGCAGAATTTGTGTCCTGTGGTCCTGCGAGCAGCTGTCATGTCTACCTCAATGGACTGATTGACGAGGTTATCACTGGAATAAAGGAGCAAGGAAACTATTAATAGGGGCCCTTAGGATTTTCTGGCCATAATCAGGTAATTTATTAATAAAATGTGTTGCTTCCACTTTAATGTCTCTGACTGTAAGGAGAAGAGAATAAGGATGTGTATGGTAGCTTCTGCTCATTCTGTTCCTCTTCTTCTTGGTTATCCCTTTAGGGACCTGTAGTCCTTTAAAGGGATAGTAATACTTCGTTTTAACTTTATTTTATTTTGTAGGCAATAAAAAAACATGAAGAACGATATAAGTCTTATCTCTCAAACCTTTATGGTTTATGAGATATTCACAAGCAAAGTTTCCCCTCCCCGCCCCTTTTACCTAGTGTAAGCCATCTCTTCTCAGATGTGAATCTGGTTGTATGACCAGACAGATAACAGAAGGGGACAATTTTCTTTGTATGAAAACAATGAAAGCCCTTCCCCCCTTGACAAGTTTTTCAGCTTTTTCCCTTATCTTAATTGAAGATTGTCCCTCTCTGCAGTCTACCTGGGCACCTCCCTTCTGATCTGGTTGAACGGGGGGGGGGGATACTTTGTTTGTGAATATCTCTTAAACCATAAAGGTTTGAGAGATAAGACTTATATCATTCTTCATGTTTTTTTATTGCCTACAAAATAAAATAAAGTTAAAACGAAGTATTACTATCCCTTTAAGGGTTAAAGTGGATCCATCAGCCTAGTATAAATTTAAGAAAACAGAAGGGCAGAAGAGCGCAAACCACAATAAATCGTTCTTGATTAAGGTTAATTCCAGTGGATCATATACTCACACCACAAATGATGGTTGTGCTGGTTGCAGACACAACCAGCAATATCCTACGGGGTATTCTAAAGCCGCCCCAGTGACGGCTACCACATGTGAATAAAAATCCAAATCCGAAATAAAAATATATAAATAATATTTATTGTCTGCCAAAAAACGCCAATTTGAACAGTGTATAAAAATAAATAACCTGTTTAAATAACCTGTTTAATGCGTTTCGGAACACAAGGTTCCTTTCTCAAAAAATCAGGCAGTAATATATACTTTAAATGTATTTTAAAATCAAATGACTAGCAAATAGTAAAAAGGACATCACCTTCTTGGTTATCCCTTTAGGGACCTGTAGTCCTTTAAGGGTTAAAGTGGATCCATCAGCCTAGTATAAATTTAGTTCATTTGAAAGATAATTAAAAACTGCCTATATGTTGTGCATGCAGTTTGTTTGCAATTTATATAGTTTTTGTGAAATGATACTTTATTTGTTTGTGGCACAGTCTGACACTTCATGCTAGTTAGTTTCTGTGCTAGGCCAATGTTACTAACCACTGTGCTACGAATGAATCTAGGCAGAGCCCACACACACTGGGGCATATATTTTAGTACAGTAAGAGGAAAGCTACATCAGACAGAACTAATTAGCATACTGTGCAGGGAACTGGTATAAAATTCCACAGTGTTTCTCAATTTATTTTACAAGAAAATGACTAGTACACCATATAGGTAGAATTTAATTTTGTGCAAAACAGCCTAAACTTGTTTTAGGGCAACATGTCCACTTAATTTCATATGCCAAAAATGGCACACAGGAAATCGGTGTAACTTTAGTAGTTTAGTCAGTTTCCCTACATATGCCATGGGGGAGGTGTTTGGGACTTGATCATGTTAAGTAGGTCATATAATATACGTCTAAATGCTTGGCTGTGCCCCTAGAGTTATAGGAACTGAGTTCCCATAGCTCAGACTTCCTCCTTTTTCTTTCAGTTTGCCCTGTAGATCACAGAGATCACTGGATGACGACAGAGTTTCACTAGACGCTCATGGGAAATTGCTCTCCTTTAACGGTTAACATTACTATGCACATTTGTGTCCTGTTGTCCTGCTAACAACTGTCAAATCCAGCTTCAAGCATAAGACAACCATAACTGACTGAAGATTGTACCTCTTGAAGAAAGTCACAAGGGCAAAATTCATAGGGGCTATTAGAATTTTTGGGCCATAATAGGTAAAGGAGGGAAGTTATAATTAAAAGATGTTAATTCTTCACATGGTACCTGACCCGGTAGTCCCATAGACTGCTAGGCCTGGGATTTCTTTCTTCCACGCTAGCAGTCTATGGGGCTTGCACATCTCAATGAAGTTGATGACTGTCAGCTTCAATTTTCTGGGTTTATGCCAACCACATTATCATTCCAGGGGGTCAGTATTGTGAGCTTACAAGTGACTGATGGGAATCAACCTCACTGTCTCTTTACTATGCTGACTCCCTTAAGACTTAGTAAAACATGTTAATCACCTTTTAATTTGTCATTTAACTATTTGAGCGCTAGATAATAACCCTTTCTTGAATCTAAGGGGTTGAATAATGATATGAACAATTTAACAATTTTATATAAATATCTCCTGGAGAATAGAAAAGTATTCAAGGGCATTTCAGGATCTTTTTGCATTCAAGGGGTTAATTAAGAATGGTAATCCTTTGAGTGTCACAGTGAGCAGCGCATTTATTTTGCAATGAGTCACACACATATCGTTTTCTCAGTGGGTTAATATTTTATTTTTTCAAAATTTAGATCCCCTTTTTAGTTCCTGTTTATCAACAACACATATTTTATTAGACACCTCAACATGTACGTTTAAAGGGGAAGAACACCTACTAATAATAACCTCAACTTACTTTACTAAAGCCAGATTATAATGGCCTTCTGATTTTTTCCTTTCTTATTTCAAGAGGTAACATCTTCAGTCAGATGTCATGTTCATGGAGGCAGACATGATAGTTGCTAGAAAGTCCACAGAACAAAACTCAACCTACCGCACATTGTAATATTAATTATTTACACAACAGAGGGTTGTGCAGTGCATGAATTAATTGAGCTCATGCACTCCGCCTGGTTAGTTTGAAAAAACTGCCAGCAACTGTTATGTCCACCTCCATGGCTATGATATCCAGGGCTGATTAACCCTTTGAGTGCCAGATGGGTATACAACTTAATGCTTCACAGTGCTCTGCTTACCCCTCTGGCACTCAGAGTGTTAAAGATGTTATTTCTTGAACAAAAGCAAAGTTCATAAGGGTCATTAGGACTTACTTAAAAAATTACCATGTTCAGTGAGCAGAGTGTGAGGTCCTGCTGTCCTGCTACCAACTGTCATGGCGGCCTCATGAACATGACATTCAGGACTGATTAAGGTTATCTCATTTTGTGGTCATAGTAAGGCAAGTGGCTAAGAGTTTCTATGAGGAGGTGTTACTTTCTCTTTAAAGGGAGCATTGGAATAGAGCCATAATTTGTTTCCAGTACAAAAGGATTAAATGAAAGGGGATAATTGACAGAGGAAGAGAAGAATGGGATGCTGGGGGTGAAATGAGGAGAAATATGTGATATAATATGAAAGGGTATGAAATACAGTTTAGACCCTGACCTTTAGTAAGCCTACAAAGGAAAAGTGGAGCGACTCTGAGATAAACCAACTGCACCATGGGATAGGCTGAGTGGACTGAACCTTTAACTGGGTGCTGTAAAATAAATTATACATATTGTAGGGCCTCTTGGATTTCACTGCAGCCTTGTAACTTTCACATGTCCCCAGTTAAAGGGGCAGATTGGTCAGAATATCATTGTGAAAGAATATAAATTCCCATTGATTTAAATGTGACTATTAAGTGTACATGGGAATTTCTTGTCCCCAGTAATATGATTACCATACCTGGGAACTGTCCAGATCTGCTCCGGAGATGCCGGTTTTTAGTGTTAATTATCAGGTCTCCGGGGACAGAAACTGATTTTCCAGCTTGTGGGTTTCCTGAGTAATTCTGCCCACTTCACATAGATTCTACCCACTTCCCAACCTGTCCCTCCTACTTCTTCCCCTCTTCTCAGCACAATCCCAGTTAATTCCTCCCACCCAATCAAGCCCCATCTACTTTATGTTGCGAATCTCGTCATTAACTTAAGTCTGGTCACAGCCCATGAGCCCTCTGCAGGAGCTCCACAGGAGGAAGTTCCCACATATGATAATGGGCTGGGAATAGACATGTCCATATGATAAGATTTGCTTCATAATGTGGGCGGGACTTAATCTGGGTGGATGGGATTGGGAATAGGAAAGGCGGAGTTTCACCTGAAGGAGCAGGCAGGGAAGTTGAGAAGTGGGTGGTTTAATCCTGATACCTCTACACACTGTGTTGATTAACCCTTTGAGTGCCATTGCTTTTCAATGCGTTCCGTACACCTTTGGCACCCAAAGGGTTAATATACATTATTTATTTTATATATATATATATATATATATATATATATATATATATATAGGGCTTATAATTTTAAGTCCTTTGCTACTAGCCAGACCTGAAAAGTTACTCGCTACTGCAATCCATAACATACCAACCAGGGCTGAATTTCTACTCGCCAGGGCTAAATTTTCACTCGCCATTGGCTAGTGGCGAGTGGAAATTTTGAGCCCTGAATATCTATATATATATATATATATATATATATACACACACACACTCCTGTCTGTACGGTGTGTACATTAATATATGTTTCTATGAATGTCGCACTTATTTCATCCCCTCTTATTTATTGTAACATATGTCTATTGTAAGGCGCTGCGTACACTGTGTGGCGCCATATAAATAAAGATACATACATACATACATACATATACATGGATACTGTAAAGACATACCCTTCAGCACTGTTTAAAATGAAACCCCTTATAAGGAAAGCTTAATGGATGGTGGTAAGACCGCAGAGTTTATTTAAATAATTATAATGTATTAAATACCAAATCTTAACACCAAAACTCTTATCAGCCATACCAGCCTGAAAAACCAAATGTAACACCATAACATTAATTTACCAAGGCTCCGCCCTACCAGCCAGCAGCCTTACCATATTCTTACCAAATTAACATATCAAAACCCTCCACCACCAGCTCTTGCAGATCCCTGCAAGATCTGCGCCCACCCAGCACCACAAGTGCTGATTCAATTAATGTTTGCAAACCTAGATTAAAGATGTCTAAACCCACATCTAATTGATGATTTCCATCCGTTCTATACAAGCCGTTACCTCCAAGTCCCTGTGCCTATATGTCACTCCTCCCCAGTAATTGAAAAACTTTCACCAACATTTTATTTAATTTTCTTCTTGTTTTTTCCAATGGCTTTAGCTCTTTATACCTAAGCCAACATAGACGCGGGACTATCTCTGAAAAAGCTAACATTGCCCTTGGAAAAAAGCTTCTTATCCTACTCAACACGTCTTTAAATTGAAAGAATAATTACATTGACTTTACAAAACCTAGATCATTCCCTCCTGCATCAATAACAATTATGTCTGGAACTGGAAAATTCCGAAAACAGTAACTTATTACTTTCTCAATTTGCTCCCATTTCTTCCCTCTTCTTCCATACCACCAAACTCTGCATCTTTCAATATGGAATCCCAAATTCTCTGTGTACGATCATACCACAGCCCTCTTCCAAGACCAATATATAAATGAATGTCCCACTATCCAAATATCTCCTGGCTTGGAACCTGTAAAAAACATAAAGTTACTGTGCATTGTCTACTTTCAAGAGCTGAGGGTGAATGTAAATTTTATACCTATCTGTATTCCACCGCCCTAACCTTCTCAGAAACACTTGATGTATATGCTTCAGTAGCTGCTCCAGTTCTAAAGGAATGTAGGCTATATTTACAATCTCCCAAACCTAACTTTCCCAAACAGCTAGAAAAAAACACTATGAAACTGATATCTTGAAACAGAAGAACAATCTTCATGAATAAAGATGCTACCTTGAAACACCGGCCTAATTTTTATAAAACTCATTAAACCCTCAACCAGACAGATATATGAACCTTTTAATTCTTTAATAGTCAACCATACACCCTTAACCTCTTGGTCTGTTTTAGATTACTGAATAAAAACTGATGCTATGCCCTTGCTTAATTTAATATGTTGACACAGTAAAGAACTACAATCTGTTTTATTTGTTGCCACAATTTCTCCAACCCTTAAAGCACCAAAAAATGCTAACAAAAAGATAGCTTTAAAGATCACGTACTCAAAATAGTCTCTGCACACTACCTTCAATATCTGAATCAAATTTCCCAGAAGTGGAGACGATATTGGTCTTCTGTCATCTTTTTCAGTGTAGACCTACCATATCCCTTTAAAATTTGCTGCACCTCAAAAAACTTTACCACACTCACTGAAACCTAACAAAAAAAGAATTTAACTCCCGCTAAACCTTTCTTCATAGAAAAACAAGAAATTTTCTTTTTTTTCATACTTTGTATATACAATTTATACTTATCTTCCTTGTATCTTAAAAGTTCAGTTTTGTTCTCTTCAGCCCATTTAAACCACAGGTTCCATGCTGAGACGTAACTAGACCAAGTTGATCTTGACACTGAACTACAGATGTAATTACCCATTTCTCCTAAATTAATTCCAACAGGTGATTCGGGCAATTCTCTCCTTTAATCTCTGCATCCGGGACCATTTCGAAAAATCTGTTCATCAGACCTCTCCAAATCCTGGTGTGATGACCCAGCTTGTGTTGTCCTTCCAACTTCCTCTCTTGTTGGTGGCTTCTCTTTCCTTCTTTCTGCTGCTACTCTGGTTGTTCTTTCTGCTGCTGTAGCTCTTGTATCTTCAGATCTTGTAACTCTCTTCTGTGCACGGCCCCTTGGTCCATATTTTCTCTGTTTGGATGTCCTCTGATCCTCTGGAGAGAACCCTCTTCAAGGGGTTCTCTTCCTGCTTGATATCGTAGGTGCTGGAACGCAACGACTTCCTTGCGTTCCAGTGACGTCATCACGCTCCGCGTCTTCTTCAGACAAGCTGTGAATGACCGCCCCATCTGATGACTTCCTCTTGTCTTCTTTACTGCCGCCGCCTCTTGTTCTGACGTCTTCAGCCACTGCAGCCGCCGATGTCGATGGAGCCGCACTGAGGCCATCTATCAGCCAAGCGCTGTCACCGGATTCCAGCACCTTTCTCCGGAGCTCTTCTGCTAGCTTTCTAAGCTCAGCAGTCATATCGCCGCCACTTCAGAGCTCTTTTGCAAGGCGATCTGAAAATCCTGCCGCTTCAGAAAGCCAGCTTAAGATGAAACTTTTAACACTTATGCAGGGGTATTTATACTTTATTTTCGCACCCAAACATCCTACCTGGCGCGAGGTAACACATACCTATCAGCTGGTAGGCTGTAAATGCTACACCTTCCAGCATTTTCTACCACCTTTTTCTATTCTTAACTTTATCTTTATACTTTATTTAAAGGGACACCTACCTAAAATCCTGAATGACTGACTGAATAAAATTACTAGGGATGTCCCACAGCTCCATGGGGTACCTCCTTAGGCATTTTGGTCCCTTCCATTATAGATGCTCCTTTCTGTACAGTAAGTACATTAATATACAATATATATATATACAG
Source organism: Rhinophrynus dorsalis (assembly GCA_037306005.1). Taxonomy (NCBI): domain Eukaryota; kingdom Metazoa; phylum Chordata; class Amphibia; order Anura; family Rhinophrynidae; genus Rhinophrynus; species Rhinophrynus dorsalis. The sequence continues at coordinate 574,250,725 of CM074719.1, forward strand.
TCCTGTTTGTACAGTGTGTAAATTAATATACATTATATAAGCACTCCTGTGTGCACAGTGAGTACATTGATATACATTGTATATATATATATATATATATATATATATATATATATATATACTCCTGTCTGTACGGTGTGTAGATTAATATACATTATATATACTCCTGTGTGTACATTGTGTATATTAATATGCATCATACATACACTCCTGTGTCACCGAGGTTCACATGAAGCCTTTGAGTGCCAGAGGGGTAAGCAATGTAAGGGGTCGGCTTTCCATTAATTATTGGCTCCGGCTCTGAAGGAGAGTGCTGCCACTCACGCATAATGTCATCAAAATGGCAGCTCTCTCTCTTTCATGATCTCTGAGACTGTATACTTAAATTTCACACACTACTAATGCAGAGAAATAGATGCGATGATTCATTTTAAATGCATGTGGGGCAGAACTAATGTTAGAAGACTATATATATATATATATATATATATATATATATAGATAATATATATAAATGGTTAAAGCAGATGTGTTGTTGTATATATATATATATATATATATATATACACACACACACACACACCAATGCAACCCTTTGAGTTATTATTTAACCCCTTAAGGATCGGCCACACACGTACTTTGCAGTCCCTTAACCCCTTAAGGACCAGCGAGGTTCAGGGCGGTTGTGCAGCCACACCGGGAGCCCTAAACTCCATGCCATGCCAGGACTGTCACTGGTCCTTAATTGCCGGACCGCCTTGATGGTCCTGGCACATCAGTGGTCCTTAAGGGATTAAGGACCATGGAGCATTTTTTTTTTTCGGAATCGGATTCCGGACTCCCTGAATGGCGTGCAGCCGCACTGGGAGCCCAGAATTCCATGACCATGGGTCCTTAAGGGGTTAAAGTACCACTGAAAGAAATTCAATTGAACGAGATTTGAAAAAAGGGAAGTGGCTGGACTCAGTTTGACAGCTGGAAAAATATCAACTATAAAGGAAGAAGGCTTAAATAGGTAAAATATTACTGCCAGAGGAGAGAAAATGCAGCGTTCAGGATACTGAGGACTATTCCCAAAAGTCATTAAGAGCACTTTACATGACAGGATATGTACATTCAGACATGTCAGTGAGAAACTGCTGTTCATCAAAGGCGTTTTAACCATGTTCCACGGCCATTACATAATGACTGTGATGTACAGGAAAACAAGCAGCTATATCTTGTGACACCATAGCGTAAACTCAGTAGGGGGAAAAAGATTGTGGTAAAAGAAAGTTTGTATGTATAAATGGAAATATAGACATATGGTTCAATTCTGAAAGTGTTGCAGTTCTGGAGTGCACAGCTACACCATAATCATACCTGGAATCTCTCCTTATGTGACCCAGACACTCAGCTTTTCTGAGTTCAAGAGAAAGTAATACTTATTTTTATGAGGCAATAATGTTTGTATTAATGGGTTAGTAATGTCCAATGATAATGTTATGCTGTGTTTTAGATTTAAAAAAAATATATTATGTGGAACAAATCCCATCTCTCAAACCTTTATGGCCGCTAAAGTTCCTCCCTCCCTCATGTCAGCTGTAAAGCTTACAGAAGACATGAAGAGGCTCTTCAGCGGAGCTGAAATATTGATATTTAAAAAGAATTACTCCACTGGAACAGTCTACATAGTGTGGTTGCAAACCAGGCACACTTTGTAGACCGTTCGAATTAAGAATTAAGTTCTTTTTCAGCTCTGCTCTGCTGAAGAACCGCCGGCTGGTCCCAGAACTGGGATCTCCTGCTGTCAGCAGAGCACTGACATCAGGAGAAGGGGAGGGGGGTTCTTTAGAGACAGATGTCTCTCAAACTGTATTCTCAACACAATCTTTTTTTTTTTTTTTTAAATCTACAACACAGCATAAAATTATCATTGGACATTACTAACCCTTTAAACAAATAAATCAAAGCATCCATATATTTTTGCTAGTTTAAGAGTAATTGCTATGTAAAGTTTTCCCATCCCGCCCCTTTTAGCTACATCAGCGCTCTAGCCAACAGACTTGGATTCTGGTTTGCGGACTGAACGGATCGTCTGCAGAGCCAAAATAGCAGTGTATACAAACTGAATCTTCATGACGACGGTCTACGAAGTGTGCCTGGTTTGAGGCAGTAGACTGTTGTTAAAGCTTCCCCAGATGGGAAACGCAGTGTACAGGGAGGGGAAGCATGTCATGGGGAGGGTTGTGCCAGCCAAGAAGTGGGGAGGGTAAAAGGCAGTAGCAGGAATTGGGGAAGTTAAAAGGTATATGAAGGAGGTGACAGGAAGTGGGGCTGCAGTTAGCAAAAGACAAGCCAGGGTGAAGCATCCCTCCCTCCCTAGGTTGTTGTGTGCGTGGTGTTTGGTTGTTTGTCACTGCGGGGCGGGTAGTCCTTGCCTAGTTTGCAGAGATAGATAACTTGTTTGATAAAGTTATGTGGATTTATCCTCGGGCGGAAGCCCTTTGGGAGTTTTTCCCCGGACTTAGGTTGCGGGTAGAAGTTAATCATTGAAGATAAGGTGGATGGACAATGGGGTAAATGTTGGGATTATAGCATGAGCCCAGGAAAATTTGGCAATGCTTGGTTTTAAGGAATGTGATTGGCAAGGAATATTAATTAATGTTAATTAATGATTACTTAATGTTTAATTACTATTAAGGTTGTGTAATACAATGTGTTTGGATTTATTTAAAATAAATCTGTGGCCTGTTATCCCCAAGATTTGTGTCTGTGTTTTATTGGCGTCACCCCCCCCTTGATGACATGAAGATTCACTTTGTATACACTGCTATTTCAGCTCTCTAGACGAGCCGTCTGGTCCGCAGACCAGAATCCAAGTCTGTCGGCAAGTGAGGTGACGTAGCTAAAAGGAGAGGGAGGGGGAAACTTTACATAGCGATTACTTTTAAACTAGCAAAGTTACAGCAAAAATATATAGATGCTTTGATTGATTTATTTATTTAATACAAACAATATTATTGCCTCATAAAATAAAGTATTTCTATCCCTTTAAATACCAGGTCTATGGGGACAAGGTATTATTCTCTGGGTGAGTTCCCTGGTAACTCCCATCCATTCCCCCACCATTTCCATCCACTCCCTGCCCTGTTCCACCCCTTTTCAGGGCAAACTCCGCCTTTTCTCCACCCAGTCCTGCCTAATCCTTTAATCCCTGCCCACACAATGCAGTGAATTGCATTATTTGGACACTCCCACCCCCAGTCCATTACCCTGGATACTGTGGACTTCAGTTTCCCCAGATGTGACCATAGAGAAGGCATTAACATTCCTAAAATTCCCATTCATTTAAATAGACATTTTAACTCCTCAAATGCCAGAGAAGTCTTGAGAACTTTGCAAATCAATGCACTGCATGCCTTTGTAGCATTCTAGGGGTTAAGTTCTCCCTTTAACGTAGTGGGAATTTTTATTTCACCCCTATGGATTTGGATTGTTGCAGGAATGCACAACTTATATGGAGGAGCCATAGGGCCTTATTCAGATGACTAAAGTGGTGACACTTTGGAGCAAACCAACTATACTATGGGGGGGGGGGGTTGCCATTTAGTTAAATGGGGCATTTAACCCCTTCAATGCTACATAGGTCCCCAACGCATTAGACCTCTCTAGTATTCAAAGGGTTAACGGTCCCATTTATATGGAGGTTTTCTTTTTGCAGGGAAGTTAATTTGATCATACTGCGTCTGCATATTTTTTATATATTTACATCCAGTATATGCACTTATCAGAAATAAAACCATTTGTTATTGAATGTGTTATTTCATTTTCTTCCACATTGGCTTAGCTGATGAGTGTGGTATTGTAATGTATACAAGTCCACATGGGTCATGGGGTCACTTCCTGTTCCTGCCTTGAGAAAGCATGAACATTAGTCCAACATACTTAACATGGCACTTCCCCCTCCAACCGTGGTTATGCAGCAATAAACTTATTTCAAGAAAACCTCTAAAGAGACATAGGGGCAGGCAGCAAAGGGATGGGAAACATGTTTAACTTCAAGGCTTTAAACCCTTTTCTTTGCACACTCTCCTGGAAGTAGTAAGTTAAAAGAACATTTTTTTTAATGAAAACCTGTTCCTGTTCTATAAAACAAGGGTGCTCCTGTTCATATTGACCCAAAGTCTCAGGGTTTATACTAAAATCTCAGCATGAAGGGCCAAATTCTCAGGGTGAGTAGAGTCCTGTGTTACCTAAGTCATGATCTGCACCAACTAACTGCTTCTATAGTCACTAAATTGGTACCATTTCTACAAAAAAGGCAGAGGGAGAAGCCCTGCTTCTACTGTGTGCATTTAAAGGGATAGTAATACTTAAAATGTAAAAAAAATGTATTGTAGGGTTTATCTCCCTGAGTAAAACAAGAGTACTCCCACTGCTGAAAGGTGTTTCATTCAAAAGTTATTAATTTTCAAAGTTGAATTTTTTAGGTGCAATATCACAGTGGCCTGAAATTGTACAGTGGCGCTGTTGCTACACGATCCTATGGACAGCTCTGGTCCCGGAACCATAAATCTCCATAGGATGGTGTAGCAACAGCGCCACTGTACAATTTCAGGCCACTGTGATATTGCACCTAAAATATTCAACTTTTAAAAATAATAACTTTTGAATGAAACACCTTTCAGCAGTGGGGGTACTCTTGTTTTACTCAGGGGGATAAACCCTACAACATATTTTTTTTTTACATTTTAAGTATTACTATCCCTTTAAATAGTGATACCTCTAAGATATATCATGCTATAGGTTAACTAATGACTGATTGGATTGCTTCTGGTTTACAGCAAGCAGGGATGTATTATACTGGAAAGGGCTTACGTGCTGCCAACAAGTGGAAGTCAATCACGCAATTCATTCATAAAGGGGGTGGTGCTTAACTGGGTGGGTGGGGCTTACACATCTTTGTGCCATAAAGTGTGTGGGGAGTGGGCAGAACAGGGTGGGAAGGTGAAGAAATGGGCAGGAAATGGGAGGAACAGGGTGGAAAGGAGAAGAAATTCACCACTGCTGGAGAATCAGCCTTTGCCCCGCAGAGACCCTGTAATTCAGTCTGAAAACCAGAATCTCCAGGGTAGATCCTGGGAGTCCTCAGGTATGCTTATAAACTTATGTTATGGACAGAGCTAAGGGTTAGTATTTTAAAGATCTCAGGGTCAGTTTATTTTTAAAGCCCCTTTTGTTAAAACTCAATTCAAAATTTATAACAGTTCAAAACTATTATACTCCCTGGAAAAAGAAATCCAGGGAGCTTACTTCCTGAAAGTCCAAACTGACAGGAAGTGATGAAGCTGTTACTATAACATTCTGTGAGAACAGCTGTCAGCGACTCGCCTCTCCAACAGAATGCAAATGAAAAACTGACTACTGGCCACTAGAGGGCAATGTGAATGTACACGTACAACAGTTTAAACAATAAAAACCGTGGAAAGATGCATCTCCTGGCAATGGAGTACCCTTGTTTTACTCGGCAGGAAAAGTCCTAAAATATACATGTTTTCATTTTCAAAAAGTGTGTATCCCTTTAACCCTTTGAGTGCCAGAAAATAAGCAATACGTTGCTAAAAAGAACTAGTATAACTTGAGAATTAAAAAATCTGTCAGTGGTTGGAGTACTCTTGTTTTTCTCAGAAGGAAAATAATTGCAATATTTTTTTCATAAAATGTTTACTGCCCTTTCGAGTGACTGCATTACCCCAAAACGTTTAATTTTTTTTTTTCAGAAAATACCAGCAAAAGAGATACAGCATTACCTCTCTCTCATATATACACATTCACCCTCACACACACACATACAATATAAATACACACACCCACACACTATACAGTCACACACGCATTATATATATATCTCTAACCTGCAGGCACATACTCTTTCTCTCTCTCACACACACAGTTACCCTTCCCTAAAAAATGGTTAATGAAGCATCTTCCTTCCTTTCTGCAACTGAAATGTTCAATGAAGTCTGTATCTCCTTTTTCTGGGACTCAGAAGGTTAATGGTGAAAATCCCCCCCCACACACACACACAAACACGCCCTTATGACACTAAAATGGTCAAAGGTGCGATACCACTCCCCCATTCTGGCATTCAAATGGTTAATGGTGCAAACCCCCTCCTGAAATGGTTCATGAGTTTATAGTACGACATTTAATTGGTTAATTGTGTGACAACCCCCTCCGTTCTGGCATTGAAATGGTTCATGGCGCATATTCATCTACCCATTTCTGCAGGGGAGGGCTGGCCTGGGGGGCAGTTGCCCCCCAGTCCACTCATAGGTCTGGGCCAGCTCGCCACTGTCTTACTCAATTTTCCATTTTCTGTTGTAACTGAAGTAAACAGAGTTTAGCCAGCTACATTAGTAATGCACTAACATTTCAATTGTAAGCTCTGTAGCATAACTCATGTAGATTTTGTTTCCGTTGCAAGCTGTGTGATATCATTAGTGTGGTCCATTTGGTTATAATGTATGTGATATCACTATTGCACCATTATTTCAATTATAAGTTCTGCCATATCACTTACCTTAATTTGTAACGTTAATGACATTTATACAATTAACAAAATGGGGTGGGGTGGGGTGGGACATTGGGCTGGAGAGATAGCAGAAATAGGCCACTTGATCATATGTGCCCCTCAGGCCTAAAGTTGCCAGCCCTCCCCTGCATTTCTGGTACTGAAATTAAGTATGGTACACTCCCCACCCATTCTGGCACTCAGATAGTGCATGGTGCCAACACCCCCACCACCACCAGCAGGAAAAGCATTGCAGTATGTATATATTTTTTTCATATTGAAACATTACTGTCCCTTTAGCTTTGCAATTTATTTGCGATCTCGCTGTCATCCAAGCGGGTAAACATGATGCTCAGCTCACTGGATCTATGTAAAACGTGCGCTGCGGGATATACAACCTTAGGACTGCAATAAAGTAAATGTGATTACAGCAAGTCATGTGGGAAACAGTCTGTGCTATAAAAATCAACAGCTCACATCATACAAAATCACCTTCTGCCACTTTCATAGTTTTAAAGGAGCAGTAAACTATATGTATGAAAAACTGTTGGAATACGTGTCTTTCCATGGTTATTACCTTGTTAGTTTATTTAATTAGTATTGCCTTCTAGTGACTAGAGTAACATTCTGTTGCAGTGAGTTACTGAAAACAATATTCCATACAGTGTTATAGTGTAACTGCTGAGCCACTTCCTGTTGGGTTGGTTCAGGAAGTAAGTTCCCTGGACCTCTTTCCCTACAGAGTATAACAGTTTTAAATGGCTATATGTTTTGAATATAACAACTGCCAGCAGGAAAAGTCCAATGACATATAGGTTTTCATTTATAAGCAGGTTTACATCTTAGTTTATCACGCTTTCACGCTATTTTAGGTTTTGGTAACAAATACATAAATGTTTTTGAAATGTGACAAGTCTGTAATGCCTCTGTGCAGATTCAGGGAGAGATAGGGAACTTGAAGTACTAAGGAGAACTGTAGGGTTATTAGTGTCAAACTTGCCAATAGGGAGAGTAGGCAACTGCATAGGGCTTCACATTTTGAAGGGTGTCTCAGTTGTGCTGGCCATACCCACATTCTGAATAGTGGGTGTGGCCAGAGCAATCTCAAAGCCTCTGCACCAGTTTTATATGCCTTTACAGGTTATTATTTATCCCCTCTGAGATCTCTCTATTAACGAAGGGGTTAAAGCTATTTTGCTCTTACTTGTTATAGGCCATGGATATTTACTGTGCCAGGAAATAGTGGATGGGGCTGGGGGAGGGGCCATGTGAGGAAAAGGGGGTGTGGCAATGGGTAGATCTAAGGGAACCTGGAGTGCCTTGCCTAGGGGCGTCAAGGATGTATATCCAGGCCTGGGGGTTATGCATTATGGCATGATAAAGAGGGGATACAGTGGAGATGACTTCTCCAGTGATATCACATCTCCAATTCTTATGTTATTTTATAGAGCCTATGCACTAAGATCTCCAGAGTTAGAGAAATCTTAGTGCATTGGCTCCATAGAAGAACATAGGGATTGGAGAAGTGATATCACTGAAGTCAGCTCTACTTTATCACCTCTTTATCACAACTTAGTGCTTCTGCCCCCTGGAGTAATCCTGTGACAAACCGACTGTGCTGTAGGAGACATAAAACAAACTCCTGAGAAGCAATGTGTTGTGTACTCCTCTGGCATTCAAAGGGTTAGAACATTTCCCTTCCTGAACTTGACAACATCCCATAATGTTTGTGTGTTTTTATGTGTCTTTTGAAATCTATTGGGGTGAATGTATGAATTCACCAGTTGCTGCATTTCAGTCTAGCAGGCTTTTCCTGTTGAGTAAAACAAGGATACTCCCACTGATGGGATTGCATCATTTCAGAGTTATTACTGGTTAGACTGTTGCTTTTATTTACATGGAAGGTGCCCTCTGGTTCAGCTACAGTTCCCTTGCTGTTTAGATAGTTCTGTTGCATTCCATGGGAGAGGTGAGTCACTGACTATAGTTCTCCATTAAATGTGATAGTAAAAGCACCATCACTCCATGACAGTTTGAACAGTAATACCTTTTGAATAAAACAATTGCCAGCAGGGACACCCTTTGGAGGCAAAAGCAGCAGAGTACTTGTCTTTGGCTCTAGTGCAGCTGTGTGGGAGGGGTCACTATACATCACTGGATATCTGTGCGCAACCTGCTGTTTATCCAGCGCACCACAGAGTTCTAAACACTAGAGGGAGAACTACCCATTGACTTCTGTGACAGTGACTGCTGTGATGGTCCATAGAAAAATATACATCATGCTCAAAGTCTCTTAGCTCTGAGATTTGGTGCTTTGCAACGAGTTGTTCACCCCTCTGGCACTCAAAAGTTTAAAATATCAAGTTTTTGAGCCAGTGTGCACTAAAGCATTATACACAGTTTTAATGTACCTGGAAGTTCAGTCACATGGTTTTTATACCAGTGTATACTGTGTTTTCTCAAGTTCTCTACATTGTCTCCCTTATAGCATTTGATGTGTAGTGTTTTTCCCCTTCTATTGGACAGACTAACGTTCACATCTACATACTAGTAATATTTACAGCCTGTCCACATTTTGGAATTTACTCCTGCGTATTATCAGTAATGTAAATGATGTCCCATTCATTCATGCATGCAAGGTTCTGAGGGCTGACATGGTTAAGATTCCACAGTTTTGAACCCAAGGTTATATAATTCTACTGTGAACTACAAGTTTATATGTAGAAGGAGAAAAGTCACATTCCTTTCACACTGAGACTTTTTCACTTCCTTCCTATGGCTTATTTTAGAATCCAGCGTGTTTTTCTCGTATCAAGCAACTGAAGGATGTTTTGTGCAACATCTGCTGATTTCAGTAAAATTCCTTTTTATTAACTCTTGAAAAAAAAAAGAATGTTGTTAAATTGGTTGAAAAAGACAAATGTTCAAGGTCAACCCATTAACCCTTTGAGTGCCAGAGGGGTACGCAACGCATTGTGTTGAGTACCTCTCTGGCACTCAAAGGGTTAAAGTTCTACTTATTTTCTTACTAAGTAAAACAAGGGTATGCCTACTAGTGTCTGTTGTTTTCATCCAAAATGTATACCCATTCAAACTGTCATAAAAGAGTTGTTATATTGTATTTTATAGCTAAGTGCAGGCTGCAGCTCACTTCTCCCATAGAATGCAATATCAAGCTGCATTCCTAAAGTGTGGAGAACGTGCACATTTATGGGTCAAGACCTGGTTTTGTACAGGTGTTGCTGTTAAAGATAGTGAGCTGATGATGATCTGAGCAAAATTGGTGATATCCCAAGAATTTGCACTTGTGGCCCTTCAGGAATGCAGTTTGACAAACCTGAAAAATACTGTCTGAATACCAGGTGAGCTGTAGGTGGACTTTCTGGACACCAGAGGGCACTGTTAATGAAAACAGACAACAGTATAAATAGAAATAACTTAAGAATGATTAATTACCCAGCAGTGGAAGTAACCTTTTTCAGAATAGGAAAAGTCCTACGATATGTTTGAGGAACGACTAGACAAACTTGGTTTATTTACTCTAGAGAAAAAGATGACTAAGAGGCGATCTTATCACAAGTATATGAGAGGTCAGTACAAGGATCTCTGTGGTGAGCTATTCATTCCAAGGCATGATCAGGTGACCAGGGGACACCCCTTGAGATTAGAGGAAAGGAGGTTTAGACTTCAGCAGAAGAAGGTTATTTTTACAGTAAGGTCTGTTAAATTGTGGAATTCCTTGCCCAAGGAGGTGGTTATGGCAGATACAATGGATACATTTAAGAGAAGATTAGAAACATTTCTTTCAGAAGGGAACATGCAGGGCTATATTGTGTATTAGTAGGTAAATTAGGAAGGTCTGATAAAGACTAACGTATTTGGTAGCAGGAAAGCTATGCAATTCTCATGTCTCTAGGGTATGAGGCAAAGGTTGAACTTGATGGACTTGTGTCTTTTTTCAACCTAATTTACTATGTTACTATGTTTTTTCATAAAAAATGTTTATATGCATTTTAACCCTTGGAGTTTAAGGGCTTTACAGCTGACATCAGAAAAAAGGGAAACTTTAGGTGCGAAAATCTCTCATATCATAAAGCTTTGAGAGATAGGATTGTGCCACATTATTTATTTTTTTAAACTCTACAAAACAGGATGAATTTTTTATTTAATATTGGAGACCTCTGTAAGGTTTAAGAAAGAAGAATAACCAAACATCTGTAAAACCACTTTGTGACAAAATGTGCCTTACTCATTTGACATTGAGAAGTAAGGTTGGTCCCAACCGCTGGTAATAAAGGAGCTGTTAGGAAGTAGCAACAACTACGATGTTTGTTCGAGTAGGGAATGGGAAGTTGGGCCAGCTGTAAGACGGTAGCAATAAAGCACACAGTGAAAATTATACACTATAACATTATGTTATAATGTATATATAACAGTGCACAATATTTTCATTTCACCCTTCGGTTACTAAGCTGTTGTAGCTCTAAGTCTATGGGTATGTTTACATTATTTCTTTTTGGGGAACTGTACCTGGCGCTCGATTTGTTTAACCCCGTAACGACCGGCCGCGCAGGCACATTGCAGTCACTAAAGGACCATGGATCTCTTTTTTTTTTTCTTTTCGATTCAGTAAATGTTGTTGTCCCCAAGGAAAGTCCCAGAGAGGACTGAAACGTTAGGCTCAATGCCGACAGTATGCGTTTTTTAACAGTTTTATAATAAATTGAAGTTTTAATCTAGGAGTGCTCGACTTTTCTTACATCTACTGGATATCACTTTAAGTCTGGAGCACCCCAGTTTTTGATGAAGTGTGTGCAGCTACACGTTGGGAACATTAGATTCTAAAGAAAGCCTTAATCTTCGGGGACCGGAAGCCAAGCATCATCAGCTCAGACATCTTGTCTGCTCCCCTGCACTGTCAGTTCCGGTCTCCTCTAGGAGGCATTGCATGTTACGGCACCGGAAGGGACTGACGGCACAGGCATGTAGACTGCACTAACCTGGCTGTCAGTCTCTGAAGATTAAAGGGATAGTAATGTTTCATAATAAAAGCAGCTCTAATTAATCATCATAGTATTGGATTTTGGAGAGTGTTGTTTCAATTCTGTCAGAATTGTAGTTCAAGAGTAATTCAATGATAAAGTATCCCCTCCCGCCCCTTTTACTGATGTAACACTGTTCAGCCAGATCAGAAGGGAGGTGCCCAGGTAGACTGCAGAGAGGGACAATCTTCAATTAAGATAAGGGAAAAACCTGAAAAACTTGTCAAGGGGGGCAGGACTTTCATTGTTCTCATAGAAAGAAGATTGTCCCCTGCTGTTATCTGTCTGGTCTTACAACCAGATTCCACATCTGAGAAAAGATGGCTTACACTAGGAAAAAGGGGCGGGATGGAAACTTTGCTTTGGAATATCTCTCAAACCATAAAGGTTTGAAAGATAAGACTTATTTTGTTCTTCATGTTTTTTTAATGCCTACAAAATAAAATAAAGATAAAACGAAGTATTACTATCCCTTTAAGGATTACTTTAGAATCGGCTGCTTCTCAGATGTAAGAGAACTATTATGAAGCTAGTCGCCATCTGCTTAATTATTGCAGGGCGACTTTAAATAAAGGTGAAAGTTCTGCTTTAATTGTCCATGAAATTAACCAACCTGCCTCTGTGTAATTCACTTAAAATCAGAACACTGACTATCCAGGACGATTATATCATTCCTTCGATCTCCACATGAAGCCATGGCTTACTGAATGTGTGTGCAAGAACTACACAACTGAATAATCATATAATATGATTATTTATATATATATATATATATATATATATATATATATATATATATATATATATATATATATATACATATATATATCATATATATGTACACCATAAAATGAATCCATTAGACGCTACAGACAGGCTCAAATGCATTGCGTAGCAATTTATCGGAGACCTCACTAGTATGCATGGGGTTAATGTGCATGAAAACATTAGAGTAAATATAAGATGTTTATTCGGCCTAACCACAGTGCACGTAGACATGAGGATGTTCACAGTGAATTCCTTGTCTCACTCTAATTAGTAAGCAGGCAGGGAAAGTGTGGCTTAGATTCAGTGACACTGATGTATTAATGAAAAGTGGTACAGCTATGGTGCAAAGCAGCAGCACTATAGGGAGCAAATAAACATTTTATTTCAACCCTTTGAGTGCCATAGAGGTCTCCAAGCATTGCAATACAATGTGTTGGAAACCTCTCTGGCACTCAAAACAGTTAAATTTAAATACGGCTTTTAAACCACTGAATTCTAGGAAGGTTTTACAATGCATTGACAAGCTCTGGAAATTAACCCTTTGAGTGCTAGATGGGTACACAACGCATTGCTCTGCAATGCATTGCGTACTCCTCTGACACTCAAAAGGTTAAGGGTTAAATGCCCCATTTTTATAAATGAAAAGTTGATTCATTTTTATTTGTTCCCTGTGGTGCAGTCAGGCTGATGGAATAAGAAAAAGGTGTTGCAGTTCTGGGGCCTGCCACCTGCAATGTAGTAGATTTCTAACTGGAAATTACAAGCCTGTATGTATGATTTCCATAGTGGCTAAGATATTAGAAATATTACTAACTGATATTATTCAGAATTATGTGAAGATCAACAACATTTTTAAGAATCAGTTTGGTTTTAAGAAGAATTGATCATGTCAAACTAATTTTCTTGCATTTTATGAAAGGGTAAGTAGTAACTTGGACAATGGTATTGCTGTTGATGTAATTGGATTTTGCAAAAACCATTTATAGTGTGCTTCACAACAGGTTACTTTGTAAAGTAAAAGGCTATGACTTGGGTGTGATATCTTGCATGTATAGAGAACTAGACGGAAGAGAATTGTTGTAAATGGAACATTTTCAAGTTGGCCTAAAGTTGTAAGTGGATTGGCTCAGGATTCAGACCTGAGCCCACATTTTTTTATGCAGGCATATTAGGTAATTACTATGGCATCAAAAATATATTCTCAGATATTAGTAGTATATGCATTTAAGCAATAATTAGCTTTTAAGACCATTAAGCAACTGTCTCTGAGACTGTGACCTAAGGGTAGAACCAAGAGAGACTGCACATCTACCAGGTTGACCAGAGGTGGAAGCTCAAGAGAAGAATTTCATATTGTAGGTAGAACGGTGTTCCAGCCACCTGGTCCAGATTTTATAATTTTCAACAACAGTAATTATCTATTGACTAAAGACAGCCAAGCTTTCCTGGTAGGAGTCTCTTGTTCTATGCATGCATAAATAAAAAGAACAATATAAACAATAACCTGAACATGTGTCAAGTATCAAGAATGCCAACTTTGGGTGCCTAGGTACAGTGAAGGCTAGTATTGATGTATACAGAAGATCTTTACCTAATACTCCACCAGATAGGGACAGCCTCTACTAAGATGAAAGGGGAATAATGTAACACAACTAAATCTATGGCAAAGATCATTGTTTCAAAGACGGACTTGAATAATATCCTAAATGTTATATACATTATGTGAATAATGAACATCTGTGTAAGCTTATGCCTAAAGACAGTGACACCTGATCAGATATAGAAAAAACACAAAGAGGGCTCCCAATAGTGCCTATTGTCCCAATGACAAGATATCAGATACACTCACAAGGGAGGTGGTTGTAGAAGGGCATATACCCTACAACAGCAATATGAGCCTACAGAGATAATCCCCTGTCTCCTAGATCTGGAAACAGAAAATCCCAAGACTGCTGCTCTTAAATCTCCAAAATTATTTATTATAAACAATATATATTGTATCAAACAATACCAAATGAATAAAAAAATGATTTTAAAAATGACATTTCATAGTCATCTGACTACTTCCTCAGAAATAGCTCAGACACTATTGTTGTTGTAGGGTATATGCCCTTCTACATCCACCTCCCTTGTGAGTATATCTGATATCTTGTAAACATATATGCCATTGGGATAATAGGCACTATTGGGCACCCTCTTTGTGTTTTTTCTATATATTCAGTTTTACTTTACCCAGAAATAAAAGTGAGAATATTATCTAAACTATAGATCTGCTGAACTTTTGATTAACATGACACATCGGCAGTTTTTAAAGCGGAACTACCACTTTAGGTAAAGTCGCCTGCAATACTTAGGAAGGTGGCGACTAGCTTAATAATAGTTATTTTACCTCTCGAAAGTAGCCGCTTGTAAAGTAATCGTTAATATTCCAAGACTGACGGCCAGGTTAGTGCAGGCTGTGCACCTGTGCCGTCAGTCCCTTCCGATGCTGTTCGGACCAGTGCTGTGCTTCTGAAGGGAGACCAGGACTGACAGTGCAGGCGAAGACAAGATGTCTGCACTGACGCCTGGCTTCCGGTCTAGGAAGTTTAAGGATTACTTTACAATCGGCTACTTTTGAGAGATAAAATAACTATTGTTAAGCTAGTCACCACCTGCCTAATTATTGCAAGGCAACTCTACCTAACGTGGTAGTTCCACTTTAATGCAGTTTTCAAATATGCAAACTTGAATTAAGGTCAATGTTCCACTTTAACAAAAGTGTCCAGAGCACTATCCGTCAAGACATTCTATACTATAAAGATGCCTTTTGCAGATATTGAAAATGTGGGGCCTTCAGTTTACCCCATAGGGAAGTATTAGGGAGGTACATCAGGAGAAGTCCCATAAGGTTTTCATAAAATCTGTATCTTTGATGTGATGATTGAGAAAGCAGAGTCAATGACATATATAGCTTCCTTCAAAGTAAAGTTATTTTTCAATAGTAATGCCTCCCTGAGCCTCGACCTGAAATTCTTCACCTGTGATGCCCTGTAATAAAGTTGTTCAGATCAGATGGGCTTCAGCAGGACTACATATCTGATACTTGCATTCTTGCCAGCTCAGATAAGAGAGAGAGGATAATGTGTTTAAAGGGACAGTAAGGTCCCAGAAAAATTGTATCCAGTTCTGTACAGTTTACAATAATAAACAATATGCTCCAAACCCTATCTCTCAAACCGCTTTGGTTTGAGAGATATAGGTATTCAAAGTTCCCCTCTTCCTCCCATTCTCCTGATGTCAGCTGTAAAGCTGACAGCAGGAGATTTGAGTTGTACGACTCGAGGAGGCTCTTCAGCAGAGCTGAAATCTCATTATTTAAAAAGAATTACTTAATTGGAATGGTCCACAAAGTGTGCTTGCAAACCAGGCACACATTTAGACCTTTCCAAAGAAGTAATTCTTTTGAAATTATGAGATTATGGCTCTGCTGCAGAGCCACTGGCTGGTCCCCGGACCGGGATCTCCTGCTGTCATCTAGATGCTGATGTCAGGGGAAGGGGAGGGAGAGGGGAACTTTCAATGTCTATATCTCTCAAACCATAACGACTTGAGAGATAGGGTTTGGAGCGTATTGCTTATTATTTTAAACTCTATAAAACTGGACACAATTTTTCTGGGACATTATTTTTATTATTATTGTCTGACTTACAGATTTCTAGTATAGTGGGAGGTATGGTGGAGGCTCTAGCCAACCCGGCCAGTAGTTTGCCTGCCCAGTCTTCATACTCAATAATCCTAATCCTGGTCACCAGA
Organism: Rhinophrynus dorsalis; assembly: GCA_037306005.1. NCBI lineage: Eukaryota > Metazoa > Chordata > Amphibia > Anura > Rhinophrynidae > Rhinophrynus > Rhinophrynus dorsalis. The sequence goes on from CM074719.1 coordinate 574,266,886, forward strand.
TAGGATACTCTTGCTATGCTCTCCAGGATAAATTCCAAGAGCCTCTGGGCCATGGAATTCAGCCACTGCTCGGGAGACATCAGATTCCTCAATCTACTCTTTTTTTCAATCCTTGTATTTTCTCTAACAAGTAATTCATGCTCACTGCTTTGGCCATCTCCCATATCAGAGGAGGTGGAGAAACCTCCTGGTCTCTAAAGTAATGTGACATGTTTAATGTTAGACTCAACTAAGCTTTGGCTGCTCAGATAATGTGGAGGAATTATCTGCCCATGACATATATCTTCAGTAAAACTGCTCCTTGAATGCAATCCCTCCAAAAGAAGTACACCAAGTACAAGGAAAAAGCAATGGGGGCGCTCTTAGAATATATCAGTCATATAAAATATATAAGATATATTCACAAAATAAAATGAACCGGTAAGATCAACTCACATCTAGTAGAAAGCAACAGGAGTTGACCTGCCCCTAACAAGTGCAAACAACTGATCATTGGAAAATTTCCAAATTATGGAGTTCAGCCTTAGAAAATGTAACAAATTTATAAAAAGCAATAGAAGAACAATTGTACAGCATGAGAGCCTGATCAACATGCTTCTGGATCCTTAGATCCTTTCTTCTGGAAATACAGGTTATACTGAGTCCATTGCAATCTCTCTCATCCTTTTATGTCTCTTTATAGTCTTGTTAAACCAATTAGAATGAAATACCAACTGATGTTCATAGGATGAGGTGATGGCATCTAGACCAGCAAAAGGGCTGATTAGAAATTTTGGAGCAATATTTAAATTACTCTTTTCTATACAAAATAGAATAAAATACCTTATATATACTCATTACATAATAATATAATAAGATCCAAGCAAAACAATATCTGTATAAAACAACATTATAACTATCTAGAACAGTGTTTCTCAACTCCTGCCCTCAGGACCCACTAACAGGCCAGGACTTAGGGATTTCTCTGCTAGAGCACCGGTGTGGTGATCAGAGGCTCATTCACACTGATTAACTCACCTGTGTTCTAACAACGAAATCATCAAATCCTGGCCTGTTAGTGGGTCCCGAGGACTGGAGTTGAGAACCACTGATCTAGAACATATCAGCATATATAATATACATATAACTATTCTAACAAGAAACAAATGTCCAGTCTTGACAGGATTTTGTGTGTTTCAGAGTAACAATAAAAGGTTCTATTAGTTGGTGTACAGTGTCACTCACGTTGTGTGGCCATAATATCCTTAAAAGCTGCCTGCGGAGGTCCAGGGGTAACAGAAACTGCATCAAATTGATCAATTCTATTGTCCCAGACCTCAATACCTGAGCACCAAATGGAAACTGGATATGTGTTCATAATAATAAGTACTGTACCATGCATAATAGAGTGTATCAAAACATGACAACCCCCAAAAGCCACTAAAACATATACTACTGGAACAGAGACTCCTCTAGAAAAAGCAGCGGATACTGATTGGTACTAATACTCTATCCAGGCTTTCTTAAAGGCCATCATTGCCCCATCCACCCACAAGGTGTGTGTGTGTGTAGGAGGAGCAGATCTAGTTAGTGAGGTTTTAAGAACTCATATAGTAGAGGCCTCTTCATTGCCTCTAACATTCCAGCTAATTAGTCTAGTTGAAGCTGGTATGGGAAAAGAAATTGAATAAACACATGGTATGACATAATTAACCATAAACACTAATATGCTAGCAGAGTGTCCATGTCAAAAATAAAATGGCATCAAGGGATGATAACACAGGTCTGCTAGTGGACAAAAGGAAATAAAAAGGAGGAATGAGAGAAAGAGAAACATGAAGGAAGAGAAATACTAAATACTGTGCATGAAGTGTACAAAAATAAAAGAGAAACATTAACTGCCCCATCTCTAGCCCACCCTGGTACCACATCCCAACCATAGGAGCTTAAATCCTGGACAGGAAACTTAGGCTGCAAAAGTCAGACGTGCAGAAGGCCACTATGGCTCAATAGTTAGCCAAGATAAAGAAAAAAATATGGAGAAGCCAGTGGCAGTGACCCCCACCAGCAATAGTAGTGTATATATAATAGTATATATGTGGCAGGCATCTATACATTACATCCAGGATGGTACAACCTGGGGTCCTGAGAGGAAAGATTATCAAACCAGATTAGTTATCTATTACCTACCCAGGTGCTTGCTTCCAGGAGATGTGTAAAAAAGTTGGTTTAATCTTTATCCACAATTGTAAGTTTCCTATGTAAAATGTAGAGTAGAGAGAGTGTATGCAGGCACAGATTTCCTTCCAGACATTTTGTGCATTGTTTTTACACCTCAAATTGAATAATCTGTGAAAAGAAATATCTTGGCATTTGTGTTATGTAAGCCACCCTTTACGTGTCTGAGAATTCTGTCCTAGGGACCCTGTGGGCTCTCAGTAGTAAACACAGGTAAGATAGAGGCCCCCAATAGCTCTGGGAGGAGTCACTCAATAAAGGCCTCATGACTGTTTTTCTCGCTCCCCTGCAGTAGGCCCATCATGCAAATATTGTTATACAGCTTTGACTGGCGTTAGGTTTCCTCCACCGTGCAAAGATTGGTTGCAAAAAAAAGCTAATAAAATGCTACAGCTGGCTTAGTGTTCCTCCTCCTCTGTTTTTATTTTGTGGACAGCCTACAGCAAAGTAGTGTACACCAAGGTATTCTCAAAGTATGAGGAGCAGTAGTACGCCAATTCAGACATTTGCCCAGACGAATAATATGCCAGTATAATTAGGTCAGTGACGGAGCTCCACACACCAGTAGGATTATTAAACCTGTTTGCTTTTTAGGAACAATTGTTATACCCCAGTCGATCTCAAACTGGAATTATAAACAAAGTGTATGTAAAATTGTCCCAAAGTTGCATAAGGATAAATATGTAAATGCTTAGTGACATTTTTGCTGAAGGCTCCAGACTCCAGACAGGTAGCTTTTTTGAAAAGTGGAGTAGAAATGATCTTGTCCAAATAAGTATTGTGGTGAAATGTATTTATAAAGACATTTTGCTAATTGCGCCAAAAATAAAGGGCAGTGTTAGTGATTAAATATTAAAGGCATAGTAATACTTTATTATTACTATCCCCATGTTGTAGCCCATAAAATTCTGAATTCAACGACACCAGCGGTATCTCTCAAACCTTTATGGTTTGAGAGATGTCCACTTTCAAAGTTTCCTCTTTTTGCCTTTCCCCTGACGTCAGTGTTCTATCTGACAGCCAGGGAATCCTCTCAGTGAGTAAATGGCGGCTCTGCAGGAGTCCTGAGATCGCGTTATAGAAACAGAAATCCTTCACTAAAATGGTCTTCTACCTGTGCTTGGTTTGCAAGCACACGTGGAAGTCCATTTTAGTGAAGGATTTCTGTTTCTATAACAAGATCTCAGCACTGCTGCAGAGCCGCCGCCGGTCCCAGGACCGGATTCCCCTTCTCTCAGCTAGAAAGCTGAAGTCAGGGGAAAGACAAAAAGAGGAAACTTTGAAAGAGGATATCTCTCAAACCATAAAGGTTTGAGAGATGCCGCTGGTATAGTTGAATTCAGAATTTTAAGGGCTACAACATGGGGGGTGAAGTATTACTGTCCCTTTAACACCAGCTATAACCTGTTCTTAATGGAAGTATATAGTGAAAGTTATGTGCGTGAAAAAATATTCCCAGTTGCGAATTTCCTCAGAATATTCTCAGACGTATTTATAAACTTGACTTTACTTCTTTATAAATGTGATCTGTTGTGAATTTTACAGACAATTAACCCTTTGAGTGCCAGAGGGGTATGCTTTGGATTAAACATACACTAAGAAGACTTTTTATATATCTCCCCCTTGGAACCTCAGAGCTCCATACAGTTCCACAGGACAAATGTTTACAATAGAGGATAGTATAGGAAGACTGGATGTGTGGTTCCGTGACTGCCATTGGAACAAGGCTGGGGTGTCACACAGTGCATGTGTGATTCTCTGTCTCCTGGTGGAATGATGCTGGGGTGTCACATAGTGTATGTATAATATGAGCCCCCTCAATAAAAAAACACAATTACCTGGCAACTGTTACCTGATAAATTTTAACTTAACATTTTAATCTTATGCCATGGTACCTCCTGGCATTAAACTACATTATTAAGAACACTATGTTAGCCTTTTGGTTGCTAGAGGGTTCTTCAGCTTATTGTGAAGCAGTGCATTAGAGACCTGTCTAGCAACTGAGAGGTTAACATTTTTTATCGAAAGGGCTCTCCTGGAACTTGATTTCAAATAAAAGGTTCCTTCATGACAAAACCACTGCTATAACCACTTCATTGCCATGCTATAACAATCTAGCAAAAGCTTGAAAAATACTTTCTAAAAAGCCGCTTCACTGTGAAAATCTGGGCAATTCTGGAGCAAACAAACTGCACCATAGCGCAGTGGTTCCCAACTCTCTACCCAGGGGCCACTAACAGGACATGTCTTTAGGATTTCCCTGCTTGTGCACAGGTGAGTTAGTCAGAGGCTCAGTCATTTAATGAACTCACCTGTTCACAAGCAAGGAAACCCTATAGACATATTCTCTTAAGAGCCCCTGGAGAGGGGCTGTAACAGGGATATACAACCTTAGGCTCTTCAGCTGTTTAGGACTACAATTCCCACCATGCCCTGTCAGGCTCCTGTGCATGAGCAGGGAAATCCTATTTTGGGAATCACTGCCACTAGCAGCAAATAAACCTAATTCTTTTTAAATCTAAGTTTTATTGAATTCCCTTTCTGTAGGTAAAGGCACTCATTAATATCTTAATTCCTTACAATGTAGCCTACAGCGCATTGATTAGCTATGCATTGGATTCCTCTCTAGCGTTTCTTCACTATTCATCTGTCTTGGTGAGTTCTCTGTAATCTTACGAGGAGCATCCTTTATAAATATTTCCAGACGTCTTCAACTTGAAACATCCTGACCACAAATATTTCTGATATGTTTTTTATATCTTCGTGTCTCAGTGCTGCACACTATTTTAGATCATTATAACTAAATGAAGATAATTTATAGAGCTACAAAGAGTCATAACAAATAGGTTAGCATAAAGTGGTTATATTTCATCCTGATCATACTCAAGACATCTCCGCACGTGTCATTGAAATGTTTTGGGGAATTCTTTAGTATCCAAGGGAATAGTACATTTAGTTACTTAACCCTTTGAGTGCCAGAGGGGTATGGAACGCATTGGGTTGCGTAGCTGGTCCTTAAGGGGTTAACCCTTTGAGCGCCAGAGGGCTATGCGACACATTGCTTTGAAATGAGTTGCGTACACCTCTGACACTCAAAGGGTTAATATTCCCTATGGATAAATCCTATCAATTACTGTAAAGCACTGCAAACACTGGAATAGAGAGATGTGTTATCTTGAGCTGTTATAACTTTTGAATTATCGTCCCCTAACCATATCAATCAGACTTTTCTGTAGCTTAAAGGAAAAATTTGTTTTGGAAACCCATGGCGCGATGCAAGAAACGTTCGCATTGGATAAAGGCATTTTTGTGCGCAGATAGAGTTTGCGCATGTTCTAATCCAGGAAGCTAAATACCGAACACTTCTTGAATTGCGCATGAAAAATTCCATTTTACGACAAGAGTACACAGACGTATAAATTCATTTGGAATAGCAGTTCTTGCATTAGGCGCATTCGCTATTCCACTCATACAAATTCATTAATCTTAGCCACGCCCACAAAAAAAATAAATATACGCAGTCGTTCGCTAATCTTGAATTTTCATGCGCAATTCAACAAAATCATGTGCAAACCTATTCCCTAGTGGTTTTCACACGGGACATAGCGATTGCGCACGTTTCCTGCATCGCGCCACCAGTGTCTTATAGGGCTTTCCCTGTTTAGTGCAACAGGAGTACTGCTGTCAGCTGTTTTTCTTAAACAGTTAAGTCTCTCAGGAAGTGAGTGGCAGAGTGATTACTTCCTGAATATTCAAACTGACAGCATGACTCAGCATTTCTTCTTCTTTTTTATTTCAAAGAAGCTTAATTTGAAGGAAAACTCAATGGAATACAAAAAATATACAGAATGACAATACTTCAGATCAATTAGAAGAACTGTACCATCTGTTAAAAAAAAAATACAGAATAACAAATGCACTGTAGAGTTTTAAAAGCTTTATTGAGATTCAACATTGTGATACAATCCAAACAGAAGCATTATAAGCTCTGCAAAACAACAGTGGTATGGATACAAAAATATCTTACTGCTAAAAATTGCCATGGAAGACTAATGCATCAATACCAGCAAAGAAGTCATAAGTGTGGATTTTTGAGAGTCATAAAGGTCAATTGTAGAACATAATAGCACTATTAATGATTATACTCTACCAGTTTAAACATATAACACTACAGTATTATATTTAGTTACTATGAATATTTCACAGCAGTTAACAGATCATCTTTGTTGTTCCTTCTGTATAAAATTGCACTATAGTAAAGCTATATGATGAACACATATAGAAAATTGACTGTAGTTCAAAAATAAAGTAAAGCTTCTAAGAAAGAAGAATCAGGAAACAGTAAAAGAGCTAGCGTATAGAATGCTTCAGGCAGAAGAGCAAATACTTACAGAAGAGGAAATAGAGCCTGAATGTAGAAAGTAAAAAGGAAAGGGATAGGAGAGGAGGAAACAAGAGCTTACGTAGAGAAAGCCTCAGGCATGAAAGCAAATAAGTACAGAGGAGTAGGTAGATCCTGAAGACAGAAAGGTAATAGAAAATGTACGTGGACAAGGTAATAGGGTAGATACCCTACATCTTGCCTGAATGTCATGTAGTGACCTCAAGGAGGTCTTGGGGGGGGGGGTGAAGAGGCAATGACACATTTTAAAACAGGCAGAGAGTTGTGTCCCTTAATGTAGTAGAGTGGAACTTAAAAGAATCCCATAGCAAAGGTAATATGTGTAATAGGGCGAGGAACCCACATTTAAACATCAGTAAAGGGTAAATAACATTACTACATTATCCTAAGTAAGAGGAAATGGAAGGAGTAGAAACTGTGACCAACCTCTTGACAGAACGTCACAAATCCCCATAGCAAATAAGCACAGAAACAACTACAACTAGAGGGTAGCTGGATTAATACAGAACAGCAACCACACTAACCCATATCACTGCTCCTATGTACCTAGCAATTTATAATGATATATATTAAGATCCAAGTATAACAAATAAACATTATTGCCCCGGGCTGACCCCTCGCGGGCCTAGGGAGAGGACCACCCGAAATGTTCAAAGGGATGCAGGAGACATAGACCACTTACCGCGGCACATGGAAGGGAAGAACAATTCAAGAGTTCCATCAGGCATATATGTTTTTAGCAAACCCAGGGCATATCACTCCTCTGCATAGCGTCCATCAGCCGAACCGAATCAAGCACTTCCGACATCCGAACTTTTATAACCAAATGAGGTGAGGTGAGACCTCAGTAGCAGATCCCCTTACAGAAAAATAAAGTCTAGGGTCCCAAGGGAACGATTCCCGTCCGGTCAACAGAGCACCCAGGTTAGGGAGCAAAAAGGCACACTCCTCAGACATCCCAAATGTCTCCCACAACACCGGATTCACAGTAGACTTTCTAAACTCTCCAGGCACATAGCTAGATAGGCAGGTAAACTCAAAAAAACACCTCCATTTGTGTCCGTCTAAGAAAAGAGACTTGGGTTTTCCAGGCTGCAAACCCCAGAGATATCTTTATGGTATGATTCCACAACTAGCGATTCTCGGCATTGCACCATATCTTCTTGACCTGATCCCAGCGGTAGCATATCAATATCCAGCTGCTCTAAGTTGGCACGCACGCCAACAACCTCCGTGCGCACCGCTTCTCTAACCTCCTCAAACAAGGCCCTAAGCTCCTCTTTGGTCTGCCCTCATGAAATAACGCGGAGGAGAAGCAGGTAGATGAGAGCACAGGAACACACCCGTTACTGGGCTCTGTAATGCGTGGTTCACCATACCCTCCAAAAGAGGTAGCGTCTGGATGGAGGATGTCTCCATGGCAGGAAGAAGCGAGGGCAAGGACTCTGCTGTCAGCGTCTTATAAATAGACGGTAGAGTGCCAGACTCAGCCGTTTCTATCACATTCTATGAAGAACTGTTTGTCAGTGACTCACTCTTCCAACTGAATGCAACAGAATTACTTATTTAAATCTGGCCACTAGAGAGCGCTGTTAATGTAAAGAAAACCCCCAAAAAACAAGACTTTAAATTGTAATAGTTCTCAGCAGTGAGAGTACCATTGTTTTAGTCAACAGGGACAGCCATACAATACATGTGTTTTAATTCAAAAAGTTTAGTATCCCTTTAACACTTTATGCAAATTAAGCTATGTGAGTGGCTCAGAGGGCTAGTGACTCCGCTGACAGTTTATTTTCTGTCAGGAGACATGTTGCCTGTCCTTTCCCACCTCTTTTTAGCATATTAGACTGTGTATTGTGTGTATAAGTATATCATACTGCTCCACCAAACCTCTCAAGTGTCCCTCTGTAGGAGGGATGGTCCCTCTTTTTAGATCCAAATCCCTCTGTCCCTCTTTCCCACTCTGATGTCCCTCTTTTTAGGAGATCAGACTGTGTGGTGTGTGTATATAAGTGTATCACATTGCTCCACAGCAATAAAACTCACATTAATGTTTGTTTAGACTTCAGTATACGTGTTTAGACATTACTCTGTGTAAATAAAATACTTTGGTTTTGTTCTAAATCATTTATTCACTTACATAAAGAGTTGCCCGTAGGTCATGAAATAACCAAAAAATTATCCCTATTGCCCCGCCCCCAACAACACCACCTAAAATAAAATTGTCCCTCTTTGGCCATTTGAAATGTTAGAGTGCACTCCACGGCAATAAAACTCACATTCATGTATAAACTTCAATATATGTGATTATAAATTAGTATGTGTAAATAAATAAAATACTTTGGTCTTGCTCTAAATCATTTATTCAGTTGTGCAGAGTCATCAGTAGGTCCGCCCACAAGTCACAACCCCAACAACATCACCAAAAACAGAAGTGTCCCTCTTTGGCCACTTGAAATGTTGGCAGATATGCACTTGAAGGTATCTTTAACATTTGGTGGAAAACAGTGAGGCTGCATTGCTGGGGTCCAACAAAAACTCAACAAATTCCTATTGATTTTAAATGGGGTTTCTAATTAAGAAACAATGTGTTGGGGACCTCTCTAGCATTCAAGGGGTTAAAAACACCATTTAAAGGGATAGTAATGTTTAGAATATCGAGTAGCTCAGATTGTTTCTTATACTACATAGTCCTGATGTCTGACTCTCTCAAATATCATAACTTGATAGTTATGAAGTAATTGTACAACTAGTATTACCCCCCGCCCCATTTCCCATTCTGAAGCCGCCTTTCCTCAGATCCTACAGCAGATCACAATGAGGGACAATTTGCTGTAAGTATTAGGAAAAAGCTGTACTCCTTCATCAAGCTATTTCCTTATACTGACAGAGGGAAGATTGTCCCTCATTGTGATCTGTCTGGTCAAGGGACCAGACTTCATATCTGAGGGGAGGCGGCTTCAGAATGGGAAAAAGGGGGGAGGGGTAAAAATCATTGCACAATTACTGCATAACTATCGTGTTATGATCTTTGAGATAATCAGAAATCAGGAATAATATAAGAATCACTCTGTACTGCTCAATATTCTAAACATTACTATTTCTTTAAATCAATGGGAACGTTTATTTGTCTCCTATAGTCTAGTTAGTTTGCCCTGAAATTCCTCCTGTTCTCTTAGCCCATAAGTCACAGTGAATGGAATATGTTGATCTCATTGGCTTTTCACTACTCATAGGCAGTGATTATTCATAATACCCTTAGGAGTTTATTTCACTGTGCTGAATAACCTTTCGTCAGATACTTTATTTTTACCCAATAACATTTTTGCTTACTTTTAAAAACTGCAAAATTAAGAAAACAGCAATATTTTAAATGCAGCCTTTTGAGTGTATAAAAACATATAAGGCTATGCCAAGACAAAAGCAAACTAACAAGCTGTCATAAATCAGTAAAGAAAACTGCGGTACTTGAATATTTAGAGGAACGATCATCACTCTGTGGTCAATGCAGCTGCTTCCTCCTTATTGGCTAAACAGAAGAGTAAACAAACCATTAATTGTTATAACTGAAAGTTAACTACGACTGCCTGATTAAGTCATTTAGAGATGATTCCTGAAAGTGATTGCTCAGCATACTTATATTTTCATCTCAGCTTTTATATATTGAATAATTATTTCCTGTTTCTAATTTATTGTCTTTGCTCATATTTGTCTGTTCTAAATTTCCATAGGAAGTTCCCATCTCTATAGGAGTGTGTTTTAACCCCTTAAGGATCAGAGTGGGGTGCAATGGATTGCTCACATGTGCAGATTCAGCGAAATTGGCTCTGCTCCTCCGACATACAAAACCCCTACTCCTTAAGTGGTTTAGTAGGACTTTAAGAGTCCTCCCATAAGTGGGAACATCCATCTTGAAATAATTTTCATGATTATTCCACATAATCGCCTTATTCCAACCCTCTAGTGGAACTTCTAACTGCCTAAAACTGTGGAGAGCGGTGATTTTCTAGACATGTGGGTAATTCATTATGCAGCTTTATCTGACCAAGACAGACAACAAAGCCATTGAGATTATAATCCCCAACTACTAAACCAAAAATATCTAAAATTATTAACGCCTTTTATTAACGCTTCTAACTGCGTTGGATACTACTCTGGCATGCAAATGGTTAACCTTTCTGCAAATCAAAAAGTATAAGATATAGTAGTGTATATGTGTGTGTGTGTGAAGGCGTGAGCACTCCGATACGCAAATGTAAAAAATAAGCTTACTGCCTCAGTGCTATGTCCAACAAACATAAATATACATTGATGCACTAAGTATTACCATCAGTGATGAGGAGCACTCATAGGATTTTTTTTTTTTTTAGAAAAAAATGTATGTGATTTATTGTTCCACGTTTCGGCTCCCTTGAGAGCCCTTCTTAAGACAACCATACACGTTCAAACTGTGGTGTATATTGCCATTGTTTGCAGGTGTGTGGTTGTCTTGAGAAGGGCTCACAAGGGAGCCGAAACGTTGAACAATAAACCACATGAAGTTTTTTTTCTAAAAAAAAAAAAAACGTCCTTGACGGTAATACTTACCACATCTATATATATATATATATATATATATATATATATATATATGAAAAAAAGGACAAGCACTCCCGCTATAGACATAGACTAAATGCCGGGTGCGCCAAAGCAAAAAGATCCATATACAAAAAGGTGGGCACTCACTGACTTTAACGATAATAAAGTACTTTATTGGCATTTGTTTGTGTACCAGTAAAGTACTTTATTATCGTTAAAGTCCGTGAGTGACCAGCTTTTTGTGTATATATATATAATATATGTGTGTGTGTGTGTGTGTGTGTGTAAAGCCTGGTTTGGATTAATCAGTAGTGTTTCTGACTGGCTCCGTATACCAAAGCTGCTTATGTCAGTACATGATAGTAGTAGTTCACTGCTGTCTTGTCTTTTCTTTCTGATATTTTCCAGAACACACAAGAAGAAACCAGATATATTGCATTAGTAGGTTTAACAGAGATAAAAATGTATGTCTCAAGCATATAAAAAACATAGTGGGAAAGTGCATGTCTAATACAGGACGTGTTCTCTGGGGCCAGTAGAAATGGTTAATGTTTCAGCACAAGCTGTTGTGATCAGGAGAAGCAGATGTTTAAGAGAGGGGCAGGAAGTGGCTTTGACAAATATAAAGGATTTTCGCTTGAATTCATGAGCTGTGTTTCCTGCCGGTAATTTACACAACCCTGGGCTAAGTAAGAAAGAAACATATAAAATAATAAAGTTATGACAGGAGTGGGCAGCCTGCGGTTCTTCAGCTGTAGCTGGACTACATCTCCCATCATCCTCAGCAGTCCATCAAAACAGGAGTCTGGAGAGGCATGCTGAGGGGAATGCAGCAATCAAAAATGTACGAAGAACAAAAAACAATATTTGCAAATAGTAAGGATATTATTTGGGCACTAAATGAATGGAAGTAAATCCAAAGTGGAAAAGTATATTGCCACCGTACGTATATTAAAAGCAAAATTGAATTTTAATGAAACATATTCTGACATTTGAAAGTATAATAGTGGAGTTCATTAGTTACTGTATTTTAGGAGCTCAATACAAAGTGTCTGGGTCAAGGGGGGAGATGCACTAAGGCATGATAAAGAGGTGATAATCATACCTGGGAGTTCTCAGGGCTTTGACCCCAGTCTAAGGGTAAAGAGCCAAATTCTCAGGGTGAGACAGTCCAGTGCTACCTATTATCTAATCTGTTCCAATTAACTGCTTCTTTAGTCTCTAAATTGGTACCATTTATAATAAGAAGGCAGAGAGATAAGTCCTGCTTGTCTTATATGTGTCCAAGCAGTGTTATATCTAATTTAGTGCATGACAATGGTTCATTGAGGGCCAATTCTAGCACATCTCGATTAGAGAAAGTAGGAGCATTTCACTAAGAACCTATGGTAAGGGGAACTATGAGGGTTAATATCTATAAAATCTCAGGGTCATCTATTTCTGAAAGTTTCCAGGAATGGTGATAAAGCGGAGATGACTTCTCCAGTGATATCACTTCTCCAAGTCCTGTTTTATTCTATGGAGCCAATGCACTAAGATTTCTCCAACTTTGGAGATCTAAGTGCATAGGCTCTATAGAATAACATTGAAACTGGAGAAGTGATATCACTGGAGAAGTCATCTCCAGTTGCTCACCACTTTATCACTGCTTAGTGCATATCCTCCAAGATATGTATCTATAATAACATCCCAAGCAGGTTGAGAGAATAGAAAAAAGAACAAAGAAGTCCTAGTGTTTGCCTAAATGAGGCAATAATATATTAAAGGGTCAGTAATGTCCCATAAAAAATTGTTATAGTTTTGTAGCTGTTACAAAATTAAACTATATGCTTCTAATACTATCTCTCAAACCGCTATGGTTTGAGAGATATTCATTTTCAAAGTTCCCCCTCCCTCCTCTTCTCTTGACGTCAACACTGTACTGACAGCAGGAGATCCCAGTCTGGGGACCAACTGACGGCTCTACAGCAGAGCCAGAGTCGTGTTATAGGAAAAGAATTACTTAATTGGAAAGAAAGTGTGGCTGGTTTGCAAGTACACTTTGTAGACCGTTCCAATGAAGTAGTTCTTTTTAAATAACACAATTTCGGCTCTGCTGAAGAGCCTCCTCGAGTCATACGACTTGAATCTCCTGCTGTCAGCTGTAAGGAGAAGGGGAGGGAGGGGGAACTTTGAAAAAGAATATCTCTCAATTTGTACCATGTGGTTTAATTTTGTAACACCTACAAAACTATAACCACTTTTTTATGGGACATTACTGTCACTTTAATATACATTGCGATCGTACTACAAGACCTATACCACACAGTACCAGGCGGGGAACTCCTATGACTAAGCATGCCAAAACTAGAACACGCTGATATTACTGTGCTTGGTCCCTTAATTTGCCACCAGTACTGAAGGGGTCTTTTTTAAATTAAATGGTACATTGAGTGCTAAAAAAGTGAAATTGAATGTGTGACTGTAAATTATAGTCGAGGGAAGGAAGAAAGTGTAAAAATGCTTTAAACAAATAAGTAGTAGGTCGAACTGTAAAAATACTGAGAAAAATGAGAGAATATACTATAAGTCTAAAAAGATGATTAACTAGTAGACAATGAGCAAACAATATATAGACTGAGGATCAATAACAAACCAATCTATAATTCCATATTAAAGTAGATTATATTTTGCTAAATCATACCACCCACGTGTCCCTCTTCAGGAGGGACAGCCCCTCTTTGAGACTCAAATCCCTCTGTCCCACCCTGGTGTCCCTGTGTTTAGGAGATCAGACTGTGGTGTATATATATATATATATATATGTGTGTGTGTATCACATTGCTCCACAGCAATACAACTCACATAATGTTTGTATAAACTTCATTATATGTCTTTATACATTAGTCTGTGTAAGTAAAATATGTTGGTGTTGCTCTAAACCATTTATTCATTTATACAAAGATCAAAAATGTCAGTAGGTCATGAAATAACCTAGACATTCTCACTCCCACAGTAACACGCCCTAAAACAAAAGTGTCCGTTTTTTGTCATTTGAAATGTTGAGAGGTATGCATATTGTAAGTCGGCATTGCCTACTGCTCACTTGACGTGGGCTTTCACAAAGGCCTACTAGCTAGTTTTAGGATTTTCTCTCATTTCGGATATAGCAGTCTTCTTACAATATGACCTACTACTTATTTGTTTCAAGCATTCTTATGTATTCTTCCTTCACCGAATCATCTTTAACTCTTTGCGTGCCAGCGTGGTATGTGTTGGATACCTCTGGCACTCAAAGGGTTAATCCATATTATAATTTAGGCGCACATTATATTTTTTTGTTCATTTTAACGCATTATTGCCTCACATAGGCAACCACTAGGACTTTTTTCTTTTCCATCACCCTTCTTGGGACGTTATTATAGATACATATCTTTATATTGAGTTCCTATAATATGGTCTTAACCCTTTGAGTGCCAGAGGGGTACGCAGTGCATTGCTTTGCAATACGTTGTGTACCCCTATGGCACTCAAACAATGAACTCCCATTTTATATACTTTGTCATGTGAGAATATGTTTCTTTTAATTTGAATTTTGTTTTTAATATATGAAAATAAAAGTTATGTTTTTAATACTTTCACCAACGGCAATACGTTTTTCCACTTTGAGTTGTAAATGTTATTTTGCACTCTTTGTTAATGCTATGATTAAGATATTGGTGCACAGCTCCATGAATTACCTCCTTTCCTTTCTTTGTTTCTGGAATGTACCAATCCACAAGTGGAGCTCATTTTCTTTTGCTTACACTTTGGCATAGAAATCATGCACCTGCAATCCAGGATATGTACCAGTACGTATGATCTCTCTAGTACATACCAGAGCATGCACACTCTGCTGTATTTAAAAGGAAAGTAATAATTAAAATTGAAAAAAATATATGTTGTAAGATTTTTCCCCCTGAGTAAAACAAGGGAACTCCCACTGCTGAAAGGTGTTGTATTCAAAAGTTAGTACAGCTCATACTTGAATTTTTTAGGTGCAATATCACAGTGGCCTGAAATTGTACAGTGGTGCTGTTGCTACACCATCCTATGGACAGCTCTGGCCAGTTGACCTTAAAGTGAAAGTACCACCGCCAAGCAAGTTTGTTTCTAATAATTCCCTATCTGGCGACTAGCTGCTTAGTAGCTCTAGTCGCCAGAATTATTACCTGGTTATGGGGAAATATGCATTCATCCTTGGCTGACAGGCAGGACGGAGCGCGGATATCCGTGCGCCTGCGCTGTCAGTCCCAGATGGCTGTAGGAGGCGTTGCTAGGAGCCATTCAGCTCCGGAAGGGACTGACAGCGCAGGCGCGCAGAAGTCACTAGGGTAAGATGTCCGTACTCCATCCTGCCTGTCAGCCAGGGATGAATGCATATTTCTCCATAACCAGGTAATAATTCTGGCGACTAGCGCTACTAAGCAGCTAGTCGCCAGATAGGGAATTATTAGAAACAAAGTTGCTTAGCGGTGGTAGTTCCACTTTAAATCTCCATAGCAACAATGTCACTGTACAATTTCAGGCCATTCTGATATTGCATCCAAGTTTGAGCTACAATAACATATTTCAGCAGTGGGAGTTCTCTTCTTTTTCTCAGGGGGATAAACCTTACAACATATTTATTTTTTGCATTTTAAAATTTTTTGCTATCCCTTTAAGAGCAAGCTTCCAACATCTCTCATATATATATTTCACAGGAAAATGGACAATGGTGATTTCCACCGCTCCTTGTTAATACATAGAGATAAGCAAAATTCAGGGAGCAGAACATCACAAAAGGCCAATATATTCCCTCAATTCCCTTGGTTGGCATAAGCAATACAAAGAGGAGGACTTCTGGTGTAGTTAGATTAGTCCATACCTACCAAGTATCCCTTTTTAGGAGGGACAGTCCCTCTTTGAGACCCAAATCCCTCTGTCCCTCTTTCCCACACCGATGTCCCTCTTTTTAGGAGATCAGACTGTGTGGTATGTATATAAGTGTATCACATTGCTCCGCAGCAATAACACTCACATTAATGTTTGTGTAAACTTCAGTATACATGTTTATAAATTAGTCTGTGTAAATAAAATACTTTGGTCTTGCGCTAAAATCATGTATTCAGTTACACAACAAGGTGTTAATAGGTCATGAAGTAACCTAAAAAATATCAGTAATGCTCCACCCACCAGCCACGCCCCAAGTTATACCACATAGAACACAAGTGTCCCTCTTTGGCAGTTTGAAATGTTGGGAGGCATGTTAGTCAGAACAGTGGTTCCCAAAAGGTCTGCCCCAATTATGTGTCATGGCATCAAGCTGGATGTGTAGCTAAATTCCAGATACATTCATTAAGTTACACTGAGTGAGGATGATGTACTAAAAGCAACTTCTGTTCCATAGGTGCCAATAAAAATCCCCCAAACTTCTCATTGAATTAAATTGAGCTTTAAACCCCTTGAATGTTAGAGAGGTCACTAATGCATTGCGAAGCCCCATATAAATAAACAAATATTTTTATTTATCCCTATGGAACACTTGGTTTGTTCTGCTTATTAATTAGCTACAATGTTTTTGTTGTTAACACATCACTAAAAATCACAGGGTATGTTAATATGTTTGGGAATCCCTGGTTTAGTACATAGGCATTTGTCAAGCGCAGAACAGAAAAGTAATCAGTTACAGTTTATATTGTAATGCAGAATGGGATTAACCCTTTGAGTGCAGAGGGGTACAAAACAACCACGCCCACCACACGCACAGACCTGGTATGATTTAGCCATCTGTCACTTTGTCAGAAGGTCAAAGATTTTGCCTTGTGCTATAATAAAATGGATACAACTCTGCAGGGTGGAAGGAATATATATCATGGGTCAGGTTTACTTCCATAGTTGGGAACCATCTTGTCCCAGCTCCCTGGAGAATTTGCATTGTGAGTCCCAGAGCACCAACAGGGAAGTAGAATGTGGGTCTGTAGAGCCTCTAGATGCCCCCCCTCGGACATTGATGCTGCATCATTCAGGACAGGAAACTGCAGATCCCCATAGACCCTCTGTATATAGCCTGAAAGCCTGACACTGCAGGACTCGGGGGAATGCACGAGGCCTAGGAGTTTATGGCTGAGAGGCATAGACTGCCAAGTTGCAATCCACACGGGGGGACAATCTTCACCCTGAGACTCTAACATTTGGGTCTCAGTGTCCAAACTGGAGAGTTCCCAGGTTTGTAGCACTCAAGAGGTTAACCCTGCACTCAAAGGGTTAAAAGCTCCATTTAAATCAGCAGAGGCTTTGGGAATTATTTTTGTCCTCTATGATAAAGTTGATTTGCCCCAGAATTGCACCTCTGTAGCTCACTGGCTACGACCCTTAGTACATCCGCCAGAAGGATAACAATTGCTGATGCAGCAGAGACCAGTTATACATTCCCACATCCTGACTTTTATGTGAAGCTTTAAAGTGAACATAGTTACGTCTTCCAAGTGCTGTGCCATTTACTTTAGTGACATGACTAATGAGCACTCCTTCTGCCTTTTCTTACTATCCTCTGGAAATGTGACAGCTCCTTCTTTTCCTTGGGGATGAGTAAATAGCTGTATGTCCTCCAGAAGACTAACCCCTTGTGCGCAATGCAATGTGAGGCACCAGCGTAGGGGACAATTAATATCTTCTAATAATAACCCCACACCTACCTTACTATGGCCAGAAATTCCTAATGGCCCTTAGGAATTTTCACCATTATGCCTTTGTTCAAGAATAACATCTTCAGTCAGTCCTGATGTTGTGCTCACAGAGGAGGACATTGAAGTTGCCAGCAGGACCAAAGGATGACAAACTGCTCCCTGTACAAGGGTGCACTTAGCATGACATCGTCGGACATGCAAGCATATCCAAGGATTTACTATAAAAAAAATAGTGTTTTTCTGCTGATTATAACATGTGTACTCTCACTGCTGGCAGTCAATTTATTAACCCTTTGAGTGCCAGAGGGGTATGCAATGCATTGCGTAACCCTCTGGCACTCAAAGGGTTAAAAAGCGATGGACTGTTACTAGCACATTCTACTGAGAACTGTAGCTAGTAGCTCACTTCTACCATAGATTGCCGTAGAATAACTGTCTGAACACCAGGTGGCACTGTTCCTAACAGTTTAAGGGATGGTGTTGTGTAGTGTCGAAAACATGCAGTTTATATCCTGCTAATTAAAACACAGGTACTCTCATTCCTGAGAGATGTTTAAAATGATCATACGTTATTGCAGTGTGAATGCTAATGTGGAACAGTTCCTTCAGGAGTCTATGGTGGGTTATTGTTATACCTGGGAACTTCATCCTCTTGAGCTCCCCTGGAGAAGGCTCATTTGAAGTGACCAGGAGTTTGTAAATTTCACAATTTGGATCATAAAGGGGACAGGGCTTAATCAGGTGGGTGGGGTTTGTTATTTTGTCATAAAGTGAGCAGGAAGTAGGTGGGAAGTGGGCAGAACAGGGTGGGAAGGAGGAGAAGTGGGCAGGAAGTGGAAGGAACAGGATGAAACAGAGGAGAAGTGGGTAGAGTTTCGCAGGAAACTCGCCAATGCCGGAGAATCAGCTTCTGTCCTCAGAGACCCGGTAATTAACTCTAAATGGGGCAGATCCTGACAGTTCCCTGATATGGTTATAGTCACTACCCATAGTTGTCTATAGACTGCCATACCGATAGTGCCACCATAAAAGTTCAGGCCATGTAAGTGCTACGCTCATTAAAAATGCAAATTTGACCTGCAATAACTTTTGACTAAAACACCTCTCAGCAGTGTGAGTACCCTTACTTTTCTCAGCACGTTAGCCCCTACAATATAACTTTTTTCTAATTTACAAGATGCTATCTCTTGAATATGAAAAAGACACACCTTTCTGATCTTAAAGGGTTAAGATTCCACACAGAGAACATTTTCAAGCTCTTCCAGTGTGTTGCAAGGGTCAGCACATGCAATAAAAAGTCTTTCTCACGAATCCTGTTTAAACAAAGGTAGATAAAGGTTTGGAAAATGTCTTATGTTTGCCCATCAACACCAGCTATATTTTCCCACGTACATTTGCTTAATGTCCTGTTAAATATTATAGTTTGCAGTTGCAGATGCAGTTTCCTTTGGAACAAAAATAAATAGAAGACAATGGCAAGCCGATTCGGTTACCTGTAGCTCCACCTGGTGTATTGTATACAGCTGAGAACTGTATTGCTTTCTTCTTTTATCAAATACAGATTTTCCTGGGACTTTTAAACCTGTGGGTGGCAGAGGGGTGTGCAGGCCCATTTAACCCTTTTGACAGTCAGAGGAGTATCCAATGCGTTGCAAAGCATACTCCTCTGGCACTCGAAGGGTTAAATCACCAGGAATTTTTATTTGTCACTTATGGCGTACTTGCATTGATCAAGAAATTAGACAGTTAGTTCCTAGTACATCAGCTTCACGAGGCTACATGTTCATATGGTTAGCGAAGATGGGCGGTATCCTTTGGAAATGTCAATGTCTATTTGGTGATGACAAAATGGGTGACATCATAATGTCTCCTGCCTCGAAAGGGTGACATCAGAATGTCGCCCTTTGAAGGGTCGCCATGCCTTGTAGACATAGAGCCAGAATGTCGCCCTCTTAAGGATAAAGTCCTTGAGACTCGCAGCCAGAATGTCGCCCACTAAGGATAGATAGATAGATAGATAGATAGATAGATAGATAGATAGATAGATAGATAGATAGATGCCTATTTAGGATTTGGACCTGTCACTTTCCTTAACCCCCTCCAATATTTCTATATTGTACACCAGAGTTGTAATCCGACATTAAAGATAAAAAATTTATATTTATTGGCAAGGAAGAAGACCTTGCTGAACTATGTGCTGAACTGCCCACCAATTACCAGAAAAGACTGAGAGCAGGGAATACCCATTAAGAAAATTGGCTGCGAGTTCAATGCGGGTCACCAGCACATCACTTAGCAAGGTCTTCTTCCTTGCCAATAAATATCATTTTTTTCTCTTTAATGTCGGATACCAGCTCCGGTGTACAATATAAAGATATTGAAGGTGGTTGGTTTAAGGAAATTGACAGGTCCAAATCCCAAGTCAGCATCTATTTATCCTTAGCTAGTGACATTCTGGCTGTGCATCTCAAGATCTTAATCCTTAAGCAGGTGACATTCTGGATCTACGTCTGCAAGGCACGGCGACCTTTCAGCAGGTGACATTCTGATGTCGCCCTTTTGATGCAGCGGACATTATTATGTTGCCTTATTCGTTAACATCAAATAGATGCTGACATTGCCATAGTGAACCAGATGGGCAGGGCTGGATTTACATCCCAGCCATCTCTAGGAAAAGTACCCTTAGCTCTGCCCATGGCCACACCCCCATTCATAAAATCCCACCCACCATTTTGTCAACTGTTCCCTGGCACAGAAAATACCCTTACCCATATGATATACAAGCACAAAAAAAACATTTGCTGCTAGAGAGATCTCCAGTGCATAATTTTACAATGCATTGGAAATTGGTATATAAACTGATGTAGAGACATAGCTCTGGGCACACCCACAACAAATTTGGAGGGCTAGGAAGTTGCGCAATCTTCCTATTGGGAAATCCAGCCCTGAAGATGGGTATTGTAGTGCTCAGCAGCTCGAGAGCCAAGTGTTGCCCACCAGTGTGCTATTGAAGTGCACTATTAAGATTGCTTCTGAACCTCAAACAAACCACATCATTCAAAGCGCTAAAAATAGTTATTGTTTGATACTGTAAATTAGAAATCTGGTCAGGAACTGGCTGACTCATGTGGCATTGTAAAGCACAAACCCAAGCTTCTGTGAACTAATTAATTATCTTTTACATGCAATGACCACTTAACCCACTGGGTGCCAGAGAGGTCATCAAAGCACTGTAACCGCATGCTGGTTACTGCACCTTACGGAGGTAAATAGTAATTTCCCACAATTCCCATTGATTTAGATGAGGCTTTTAATCCTTGAATACTAGGGAGGTGGTTGCCAACTCATTATAAAGCAATGCTTTGTTGACCTCTTTAGTAATTGTAGAGTTTAACTCTTTGAGCAAAAAAGACAAGAACCCAAAAGATCTGAGAGAATCTTCTGTGTGTATCAATTCCTATCTGGAGTGTCGATGCAGGAGAAAGGACAGCACGGATTATTGGTTTTATGATATGTGATAATAACTATAAATTAAAGTGTTTGTGTCTCATTATATATTCCCTGACAAAGTAAGAAGGCTCTTACAAAACGCGTTGGGAAGTGATATTTTACCTATTAGTTTTAATATTTATATTACAATGAATATTTTATCATCTATCACGTTCTACTGCTGGTTCATCCTTAAAGGAGCAGTAAACTTTTTTTTATGAAAACACATATTTTACAGAGCATTTTCTGCTGAATAAAACAAGGTCACTCCCATCTCTGTTGAATGTTTTATTCAGAAATTATAGCAATTTAAATAATCAGGAAGTGAATTTACTGTGTTTACTTCCTGATAGTTCTAACTGACAGGAAGTGACTGGCAGTTTCTATCGCATTCTATGGAGAACTGTATGTCACTGACTTTCCTCTCCATTAGAATCTAACAGGAAATCTAATTAGAATTTGACCACTAGAGGGTACTGCTAATATAAAAAAACATGGGTTTAAACTGTAATAACTCTGGAAATATAAATCTCTCGGCAGTGGGAGTACCCTTATTTTACTCAATAGGAAAATCCCTACAATATATATTTTTCATAAAAAAAGCTTACTGCTCCTTTAACTCTCGGTGGAGGAATACAAGTATTGTATATGTAAGGCGTTTTCCATTGGCTCCTTCTGGACAGACGGTGTGCTCAGCAAGCTCACATAAAGCACCGCTTGACATAAGGAGGCTCACCAGCTGTTTGTGTGAATTTTCTTCCGATGGGCATTAGATTATTATTTCCTGTAAGTATCAACACTCTAGATAGGAATTGGTACACACACATGCTTCTCTCAGATCTTTTGCGCTCTTGTCTTTTTTGATTTGTTTAGCGAGCGGACTTGTTCCTTTTGGTGTGTACTGTGGACACCTTGAGGAAGCGGGATATCTGAGGATGATCAAAAAGACGCTATCTGACTTTTGTTACATTTTATACGGTAAATTGTATATGCTTTTATTTGTATTCACTGTTGTAAGGGGTGTCTCTGAGCATTACTGGTTTGTCTTGTACTAAGTGTGTTGCAATGCGTTGGATACCGCTCTGACACTCACAGGGTTAATAGCCCCATGGTGTAGCTGGACTGAAGAAATAACGTCTGCATTTTTGGAAGCATTTCTTAAAGTAGACCTATCACCCTAAAATAAGTTTACTTAGTTTTAACCCTTTCAGTGCCAGAGCGGTACGCGTTCTATACCCCTCTAACACTCAAGTGGAATTGGAGTTTCTAAATTAAGTGACTCATGGCATAAAATGGGTGGGGCTTAATTGGGGGAGTTAAGATTAGGGTGGGAAGCGGGAGGAACAAGGCCGGAAGTAAGCAGAATGATGAGAAGTGGGAGGAATTACACTGGAAACTTACCAAGCTAGAGAGTCAGTCCCCTCTAATAACTGGAGTCCCTCTGGCAGATTCAGAGAGTTCCCAGGTATGCCTCTGGTCCACATGGTTTGACACAAAATTGCAGCTCTTTAGCTGCCTGAATACGGATCTACTATATATATAAAAACAATTCTTTATTTTTGTCTTTTTGATGCTGTGATCTAAGGGTTGTGGTTCTCTTTTTTTTTTTTTTTTTGCTAAAGGTTCCCCTAACAAATAATCAAGACCTTTTTGGGCACCCCTAATATATTATGGCATTTTTTCAAGGGTGTAATGAAGGTTACAAATATAATAATATAATAATATAATCCTTTATTTATATAGCGCACACAGATTCCGCAGCGCTTTACACTCAAATACATACATATAGTTATTATAAGCTCTCACAATCATAATAATAAAAACAAGATATTGTACATATTCATTTCCATTAATATACATTTTAATGTCAGCATTCAAATTTTTTTCGATGTCTTTATGGGAAAAATAGAGACGCAGCGTGGATGTCCCTGGCACTCCAAAGTGTCATGGCACCTTAGTTGAGAATCACTGCTTCAGAATAATTATGTCCTCTTCTTTATTCCACTGTCCCATATTAAGATACATTTGCCGTGGAAATTCCAGGCTCTTTTTAAGTGCCTTTTGTTTACAAAAAGTTGAGGCACTTTGAGAACACGAATGCTATGATACAAGCTGCTCTGTATGTCTTAGGCATTTTTCCTGGTGCGTAAAACAAGGTACATCTATCTGCTGCTGACAGAAATTCAGCCAAAGGCTTTTACAGTTCGAATATGGTGACTAAAATGCTAAATTTTATTTTTATTATGTTTCACCCCTTCACAACTTTGCCTAAATCGTTTCGTTATATATTATAAATAATATAAACTGTAAACATTTTTTTTTTTTTTTTTTAAATGCTTGCTTGGAGAAATTTAAAGAATAAATGCAGAAATCGATCTCTGCCAAGCGCTCCAGCTTACAGACAGACAGCCTCCGTCATCGGAGGAGGCTGGATAGAAGCGTGAGACTGCGGTACAGATCAGTTAAACATAGTTTGGCCGGAAGTGGGTACAGAGCTGCATTTATTCTTTATTTCTCCAAGCAAGCATTTTTTTTTTTTTTTTTAAATGATTACACTTTTCATTATTTACAACTAGTGTAAAAGCTCCACGCGATGGAGTCTTGCGTCGCCTCACTCACGCGATGCAATCATGCGCAGTAGAGACTGCCTGAACGTGGGCAGTCTCGACTGCATCGTAACAAACATTCTAGCAAATTATTGTATAGGATATATAACGAAACGATTTAGGCAAAGTTGTGAAGGGGTGAAACATCCCCTTTAATGAAAAACTAATCTTTTAGGCATTTTCATGCTGCAAAAAAACACACTACTTCCAGTGCTGGGATGTTTTTCATTCAAAAGTTCAAACTGTTAGCAGCAGTGCCAACTAGTGTTCAAAAAGCATTTTTTAAATAACAAGAGAGCTTGAGTCATTGACTATGGCTTTCCACGGTACTTGAAAGAAACAGCACCAGATTTCCACAACAGAAAAATTGCAGATTAATGTAAAAGATAAAACAAAAAACAAGGTTCACTTACAAAAACCATTGAATGAGAAATCACTGCTCAATGCAACCCTAACACGCAGTCAGGAATTTTCAGGTAAAAGGTGGTACAGTGCTGGAAGTAGAAAAAGCAGGAGACTTCTAGAGTAAAAAGTGATACTCTTATTGTATGAGTAGACAACTTTGGTCTCTTTGTCATTCATATTATAGAATGCAAAAATATACCTGAGGAACAGACCTGAATTGTCATGAAAGCTTACACTCAAAAGCTACTCACTTACCCAGTAAAGCTATCATTTTTACTCTACCAGCCTCCAGGATATTTCAGGGCACCCCTAGCATCCTACAACTCAATTGTCCAGGCATAATGAAGGGTGCAGATACATAAATATACACTGTGTGCACAATTATTAGGCAAGTTGTATTTCTGACGATTGATTTTATTATTGAACAACTACAGAGCTCTCCATCAATCCAAATTGTTAAGAAATCTTAAACCTGAATATTTAAGAAAGTAAAAGTGAGGTTTTGGCTTTCTTAGTAGAATATCTATGTGTGCACAATTAATGGGCAACTAATAATGTGCAGAATTATTATGCAACTAAATGAAAAATGATAATTTTCCCATCTTACTTGTTTATTCATCTATTTAAATTAGAATACTAAACAAAAAACTCAAAATGTACAAGTTTGTGACATTTCCAAAAACAAAATCAGTGACCAGTATAGCCACCCTTCTTCTCAATAACAGTCATAAGTCTTCCATTCATGGAGTCATTCACTTTCTTGATCTGTTGAAGATCAATTTTTTGTGCAGCAGCAACCACAGCCTCCCAGACACTGTTCAGAGAGGTGTAGTGTTTTCCTTTAGCGTAAATCTGCCGTTTAAGAAGGGCCCACAAGTTCTCAATAGGGCTTCGGTCAGGTGAGGAAGGGGGCCATGTCATTATTTTATCATCTTTAAGGCCTTTACTGGCTAGCCACGTAGTGGAGTACTTCAATGCATGTGATGGAGCATTGTCCTGCATAAAAATCATGGTCTTCTTGAAAGATGCAGACTTTTTCCTGTACCACTGCTTGAAGAAAGTGTCTTCTAAAAACTGGCTGTAAGTTTGGGAGTTGAGTTTGAGTCCATCTTCAACCCGAAAAAGGTCCAACTAGCTCATCTTTGATAATACCAGCCCATGCCAGTACCCCTCCTCCACCTTGCTAGAGTCTGAGTCAAAGTGGAGTTCTGTGCACGTTACTGATCCAGCCACAGGCCCATCCATCTGGACAGTCAAGAGTCACTCTCATCTCATCGGTCCATAAAACCTTTTAAAAAATTCTGTCTTCAGATATTTCTTGGCCCAGTCTTGACGTTTCAACTTATGTGTCTTGTTCAGTGGTGGTCTGGTTTCAGCCTTCCTTACCGTGGCCATCTCTTTGAGTACTGAACACCTAGTACTTCTGGACACTCCAGGTAGGTTGCAGTTCTGGAATATGACAGCACTGGAGGATAATGGGTTCCTGGTAGCTTCATGTTTGAATCTTCTCAAGTTTCTGGGAGTTAATTTGTGTCTTTTTTTCTCAACACGTTTCTTGCAACCCTGTTGATTATTTGCAACAAAACTTTGATGGTTTTGTGATCACTCCACAATATCTTAGCAATTTCAAGAGTGCTGCATCCCTCTGAAAGACTTTTTACAGTTTTTGACTTTTCAGAGTCAGTTATATCTCTTTTTCTGCCCATTTTGCCTGAGGAAATGAATCTGCCTAATAATTATGCACACCTTGACATAGGGTGTTCATCTCCTTAGGCCACACCCTCTCTCATTACACAAATACACAAATCCAATCAGCATTCAAGTTTACACAGCTTGGAGTTGGAAAATATGCATATAAATGATTATATAGTCAAAGTACTCACTTCCCTAATAATTGTGCACACAGTTTATAGTTATAGTTATGCAGAACAATTTCCAAAAATATCCAACTGAAATTCAACACTCACATTTTTGTAAAAAGTCTTTATAGAAAATAAGAGAAACACTAAGCGGATATCCACAGCACATTAAAGTGCCAGAGCATGCTGGCTGGGAACCACTGTCTGTTCTGCACCAAATAACTGATTATTTAGTCCCTATATTTCTACCAGAAAAATAGAGGGATGCACCCTGCTTCTTCTTTGTATGTTCAGGTAGTGAAAACTCTAAGTTAATTACCGAGTCTCTGGGGACAGAGGCCAATTCTCTGGCTGTGGTGGGTATCCTTAGAAACTCTGGCCACTCCTCTTCCTCCCACCCTGTTCCTCCTACTTCGTGACCATATCAACTTCCTTGTTAAGCCCCACCGCCCAATTAAGCCCCACACACTTTGTGACTCTGATCACATCATTAACTTAAGCCTGGTCGCAGCCCATGACCTTCTCCGGGAGCTCTGCAAGTGGAAGTTCCCAGGTATGGAAATACCCTAAAAATGCTCAGTAATGCCCCTCCCACCAGCCACGTCCCAGTAACACCATCTAACATAAAGTGTCTCTCTTTGGCCATATGAAATATTCTGAACAATTCAGCATCCAGAAGATATTAACATTATATTTTATACTTGAATTTTACTTATTGTTGCAAATGCAAAGCAATGCGTGCACATCCTTCTGGCACTGAAAGAGCTAATCATACTCTGTTAATAAAACAATATGTTACACACCTCTCTTGCCCTTAAAAGGTTAATAGACCTATAGACATGTAAAAAAATCTGTTTCCGAGTCAATGATGTATAAATCCAGGCAGTCAACCTGCGCCTGTGATTACACACACCATGGAATCCTTTTCTTATGGTGAAAACAGGAAGCTCATTTCCTTCTGCCTCATACACTTTTCTTCCTGTCCAGGAAATACTTTTTCTTTACTTCTGTAAAATCCTGAATGAACTAGTTATTGTAGGTCATAAAATATGTTATGTGTGCGTGGAGGGATATATTTATATAGACTATATATATATCATACAAGTGAATGGGTAACAGAAATGCTTGCTTTTCAGATGAATCATTATCAAATATGCTTTGAATCTCTCAATGCATGTCTGACATTTGGCATGGAAAGTCTTACTTTACACATCAGTTTGCATATATGTTACATACACACTAGGCGTCTCTGTAATAATATATGCAACACACCCGCCAAAATGTGGAAACACAGTCGGGAAATATACAAATCCACCAGAACAGCTTATTATCTGTACTGTGATACTAGCCTAATACTCACACTCAGGGAATACACTAGATCAGGGATGCTCAAACCTATTCTTCTCATGCTCTTCTACACGGCATGTGTTTTCAGAATCTCTTCAATTAATCCAGAACACATGTCCTGGATTAGCAAAATATACTAGTGCAACGCCACTACCATGGAGGTGTTCAGAAAGTTGCTGTCACAACTTACCTTGTTTCCAGCGCCACTGCTTCAGCGACACTCAACGTCAGTCCACGCGTCATCTGCAGGCACAAGTCTTCAGAGTGAAGCAGGCCTCTGTTTTATGCCATGCTTCCTGTAGTCTCCTTCTACCTACTTCCTTCCTCTGAGCCTGCTCTTCCTACCTACTTCCTGAGGAGGGGTTTAAAGGGCAGTCTGAGTCCTGACTCAGTGGCCCTTGTATTGTTGTTCAAAGCAGTTCTATTACCTTGGACTCTGTGTATGACATGGCTTGTCTTCCATCCAATCTGGTGCTGACCTGTGGCTCTGTCTGACTATTCCTTTGTCTTATCCTTCTAGTGGACAACCAATCTGGTGCAGGCCTGTGGCTCTGGCTGACTACCTGAACTGTGTATGACCTGGCGTGTCTGACTACCCTCTCTGGTGCTGACCTGTGGCTCTGTCTGACTATTCTTTTGGTTTTCCCCTGTACCTGGCAGACACCCTATCTGGTGCGGGCCTGGGGCTTTGGCAGACTAGCTTTGATACTGACTGCAGGCGTGAGTCAAGTATTGCTTCCTTATACTGACTGCAGGCGTGAGTCAGAGATATGCTGCAGGCGTGAGTCAGATTTTCTCACTACCTTGGATCAAGACTTTGAGTTCCGGTTCCTGTTCTGTTCCAGCTCCAGTTCCAGCAGAGACTACCAGTGGCTTCGGCCTAGTCTCTAGTAGAGTGGTCCTCCGCAGCAGTTCTGGAAGTAGCACTTGTTGGTTTTGACCCTTTACTTGCACCTACTATTTTCCTCTGTTTGCTCCCTTATTGTTTTTTAATAAATTGCATTTTCCTATAACCTGCTGACTCCTGATCATCTCTGGGGAACCGTGACAGTTGCCCTACAGTTTAGCTGGTGTTTAGACAATGATTGTGCTCTAAGGCAAATGGTACAGTAATTCAAACTATCTGGAGGTTGAGTACCAGGACACAAGTTTTATCACCAGAGGCAGTGTTTGTCTCTTTGCCACGAGAGTACCCCATTTATATTAGGGTGTCTCATGGTGATGGTTCATTGATCTATTCAACTACTACACTTAGAGGTGTTTTGTGTATATGTTTTCTTTCCTCCTATGATCTACTTCGCAGATACACTGGACAGAGTTATCACTTATATATTGACCATACTGGGGCCTATACCAGGATTGTGTTTATAACGGGAGGCTGTAATAGCCTCTCTAGGAAGTGGGTATCCACCTAAAGGGTGCTTGGTGGAGGTGTTGCACTAGTATATTTTTGTACTCCTTTAGAGAGTATGCTTTTATTTTCTGTTTTTACTGTAGTAAATGCAATCGGCAGGAGAGAGGACATACTTTAAGGAGCAGTATCCCTCTGGACTCTTATATTCAGCTGTGGACTTGAATACACACACACACACACATATATATTTGACACTAATTTAATTTTTAAGGTTTTTTGAACGCTTTTTGTTTTGTTTTTACATGTTCTGGATTGCCTAGGACAGTCCTGGATTTTAAATGTTTGTCCCATGTACCTGGCAGTCCCCTTCTGGGACAATACAAAGTCCCGGAATTAAGACTCCAGAGCACAAAGTTCTAAGCATTAGAAGGAGAAATGTCCATTGTCTACTGTGACAGATGCATCTGTTGGGCTACAAAAATGGCTTCCAGACAGAGTACTAAATACTAGAGAGAGAACTGATCCTTGATTCTAACATCAACCAAGAACTACGGTGCAATTTTTTTGTAGTGTAATGCTAGTCTAAGGCTTTGGAAGCTATGTACATTTTCTTGTAGACCACCACAGGCATCACTTTCTGTCACAGCTATTAATGGGCAGTTCTCCCTCTAGTGTAAAGAACTAGATAAAGAGCAGATTGCACACTGCTGTCCAGTGATGTCCAGTGACCCTTCCCACATAGCTGCACTATAGCTGAGTATAAGTCCTCTACTGCTTCCATCTTCACAGTGTCCCTAAATGATAAAATGGAAATGTGGTCACCCTAACTGAATGTCTTTAACCCAGACAGATCCTTCAGAATGATTGATCCATTGATTGATTTACCTGTGTCCATGTGAGGAGAGCCAGAAAACCTGCACCTTTGGGGGTATGAGGACAGGTTGAGTGCCATTGCACTAGGATGGTGCCCTTGGGGAACACCAGCAGAGCAGCTTTTCAAGATACCCATGCTCCCTGGTGACTAATCAGTGGCACAGTCATTGTGATTACCATACAATCTTGGGTATAATACTCACAGTTTTGCCCCTTTTCACCTTATATGAAGGGGGTGTATTATACACAAGTGAAAAAATATATATACTTATATCAGCAATATAGCGTATGCAGGAAAATGTTACACCTCCCCTCTAGCTTGTGCAGGAAAATGGAAGTTACATTATTCCTATGTGCGTTTTATTATACATAATGAAAAACAAACCAAAGAAGAAAGGATTTCCCCCAAAACCCCCTTTTGTTCCCACACATCCCACCACTTGGCGCTAAGTAGAGAATTTTAGGTGTAAATTGCTTAGTAAACTGACGCTAGGCAGGCGAAGGGCTAAGAAGTCTATTCCAGTATCAGGTTTAGAGTGGAATTGTGTGTCTGATAACTGGGAACCTTCATGTATCGATGTAGGAAGGAGATGAGAGTGATTCATGCCATAATGTGGGTGGGGCTTAATCGTGGTGGGTGGGATTGAGAGAAATGTGCAGAGTAAAAATGTCCAGCAGCACAATCTTCCCAAGCCAGGACTATATCCTTGTGTACTGAAGTCTAAATTCTTGTGACATTCTTCAGCAGATTACTGGATTACAAATGTTATACACATCTGTGGTCCTAGTCACGTGTCGTACGATTCCCATTCAATTCAAGTGGAATTATGTTTAGGGTGCGTTCAGAGAGTTTCCTCTATCACTCTCAAATAGAATGCATACATGACCCAGGAAAACGCATTAACCTGGACAAAACCACCAGATTAATAAAAATATCAAGCCTTTATTGTGGTATACATTGAAATCGGAAATATCCCAAAAATCTTCTGGCATAAATTACTCCATTGTGGAGAGCTGCAACCAGCAGATGTATCCAAGTGACATCCCACATACCATGCTTTCTCATCGGATGGTATTGAGAGAAAGCCAGAGTTTGTCTTGAAATGGGCAGGGAAGTAGGTAGGAGTGGGTGGGACCAGGCTGGAAGTGGGCGTGGTTACCAAAAAACACTGCAAATCAGAGAATTATCCTCTGTCTCCAGAGACCCAGTATTTATATCTGAACTGTTAATACATCTTCCCTATTGAGGCTAATGTGCAAAGAATAAATGGAACAATTCTAGGGCAAACCAACTGCACAATCAATACAGGCAAATAAAAATGTTCACTGATTTAAATGGGGATTTAACCCCATGAATGCTGGAAAGTTTCCCAGCGCATTGCTTTGCAATGCATTGTAAATCTCTCTAGCATTTATGGGGTTAAAATCTGCATTTAAATCATTGGGGATTTGGGTAATTTTTATTTGTCCCCTATAGTGCAGTGGTTTGCTCTTTTTCTGCTTAGCAGACTAGCCCTTGCTGACTTTGTTTTTGACCCTTTGAGAGGCAGAGTTGGATACCTCTCTGGCAGCCAAAGGGTCAAACACATTGTCATAAATCATTATGTCTGGGCATGTCTGCACATGTGCCTCTCAGCCTGGCACTGGGTCCTTAGAAGAAAGACCTGATGAAGTTAGAACGTATACAAAAAGAAAGATTCCCACAGTTCTCTTTTATTATTAAAAACAGCTGAGTAAATTCATAGGACGTTGTATAAGGACAAGTAGACTTCATACTCACCCCACACATTTCCTGGGATAGAAATGCTTTCAGGCTTTACTAGCTGCATTAATACTAGTTAACCCCTTTTAAGCAGAGATGTCTCCAAAACAATGCTAACATTTCTTGGGTTAATAGCCCCATTTAAATCCATGTGACTAAACAAAAAACGGTTTATTTATGACATGTTCAATACAGCCAACATATGAATCATAGCACATCAGTTACAATACCAATATATTCTATTATTCAGAGTTGTACATGGTAAACAGTTATCACATAGTACGCATTTTAGAGCGTTTATAAATGTTTAGTTATTGAAAGATAAAGTGCCCCACGTCCCTATTCCAACTTGGAAAAAAACACCACAACTTGTACTAATTCCTTGACCCACTAAACTGATATATTAATCCCCTGTAGGAACCCAAGGAGGTATCCTTTTGAAATGTCGCTCACTACTGTATGAACAACTAAACAGAGCATTAACCATGTTGCCGGGACGAAAAAACTTCATCAATATTATGATAGTGAACCCCCAAGGGGTAACCAAACCCATACCTGGTTTGACCCAAATCTCATGGTCTCAGGGTGAGAGAAGCCATTGTTAACTACTATCATCTGCACCAATGAACTGCTTATTTAGTCCCTAAATTGATGCAATGTATCCTTCCTGCTTCTCTTTTATATGTTCAGGCAGTGAAAACTCAAAGTTACAGCATGTTAATGGTTCTTTGATGACCAATAAGAACACCTCCCTGTTATGGCAAGCATGGATATATCGCCTAAAATCTTCATTCTAGGAAAGTTTAATGGGATAGTAATGCTTGACACTGCTATATATTCTTAGAAATTATATTATTAGTTGTCCCCCTCATGCCCCTTTTCATGTGGGTAAACCACATTCCCACAGAGTTGAAGTGCAGTCAAGCTTGACTGGAGAGATCACAACGTGGGACAATCTTCCTTCTTCCAATATAAGGAAAATCTTTGAAATAAAGTATAAGTGCAAAAGAAACCTGAGAGAAGCATCTGTGTATCTATCCAAAGTGCTTATATTACAGTAGAAGATAGGAGTGCACCCAGAGAATCATACAATTTGACTCCCAGTTTTACAATGGATTCCCAGCAGTGCTTATCGGCAGTGCTCACGAGTAGAATGATTTCAACCAGTCCTTGAAAGTATATCAAGTTACTGTAAATAGAGGACACAAAAGGAGGCAGAAACAGAAGAAAAAATCCTCTAAGGGTAATACCGCTTAACAAAGAGCTCTGCTTGTATGATACAAAATGCACTCACCAGATTCCACGTTGAACACAGCTTATATGTATAATAGATGATAGACCAGGGGATCCACTATAAAACTGGGAGTCTAATTGTATGATTTTCTGGGTACATTCCTATCTTCTACTTCTGTGAGAATAAGCACTTTGGATAGATACCTTATACACACATATGATCTCTCGGGTTTCTTTGGCGCTTATGCTTTATTTTAATGGCATATTGTTGGACTGGTTCTGAAATGTGTGCTCTGGACTCCATTTGAAGAAGCTGCAGAACTGAGGAAGCCTTAAGACTCCAGATTTATTGGACTGTGATGTATATTGCCTTACTCGGTGTCTTTAGCGCATTGTTTTTTTTTCTTTTTTATAAGGAAAATCCTACCTCCTTGATGAAGGTAGGCAGGTTTTTCCTAATTTGGAATGAAGATTGTCCTTCGTAGTGATCCTCTGTGAGTTCTGAGCAAATAATATGTAATGTAAGTAAAAGGGGCATGAGGAGGACACTTAATGATATCATTTCTAAGAATATATAGTGATGTTGGCATTAGGAATGTAACTGGGCAGTAGTACATAGTGTTAGGATGGATCGTATCTTCTCTTCTTTTCAAACATTACTAAGGCTTAATATTTCAAAGATCTCGGGGTCTGCTCATTTTAAAAGTTCACAGGTATGCTTGTACCATGTTAAAGGGGCGGAACAGGGTGGGAAGTAGGTAGAATGTATGGGAAGTGAGCAGAGTTACCCAGGAAACCCACCAACTACCAGAGACCCAGTAATTAACTCTAAAAAAACTTGAGTCTCTGGGGCAAATCCAGATTCATCCAGGGCTGGATTTGCCATAAGGCGCCTGCTATTGGAATCAATATTTTATTTATTTATTTATTTAGTGTCGCACCACCCGCCGCATGACCTGTAGCTGCTGATCTCCCAGCGCTCTGCATTACAAAAGAGAAGACCGCGCAGGAGCTCAGCAGCTACAGGTCTGTTCAGAAGCACAGATCTGTCCTGCCGTTGGACCACCAGGGAGGTAGGAAACGGATGGGGGAGCAATGTGAGCAGGGCTCAAAAATTCCACTCGCCACTAGCCAATGGCAAGTGAAAATTTAGCCCTGGCAAGTAGAAATTCAGCCCTGGTGGGTATATGTCTTGCAGTGGCGAGTAACGTTTCAGGTCTGGCTAGTAACAAAGGACTTAAAATTTTAAGCCCTGAATGTGAGGCTTAATGTGGAAATGATGGGGGCAATTTGAGGGCAACATGGGGAGGACGGGGGCAATTTGGAGCTGATGGGGGGTAATGTGAGGTCAATGTGGCAATGATGGGGGCAATGTGAGGACAATATGGAGCTGATGGGGGCAATGTGAAGGCAATATGTAGCTGATGGGGGCAATGTGAAGGCAATATGGAGCTGATGGGGGTAATGTTGTGCTGATGGAGGCAATGTGGAGCTGATGGGGGCAATGTGAGGTCAATATGGAGTTGGGGAGTAATGTGGAGATGGCCAATGGGGGAGCGCTTCAGATTTCTGTGACTGCAGGCTCCTGAGATGTAAATCCAGCCATGGATCCATCACTTTGTGTGAGTTTGGACTGTTATAACGTTTGAATAAATAATAAAGCTGAACTCATACTGTAAGCCTTCAGAGGATTAAATGCACCTACTGCTTGCTGTTATTTTTCATATTGTTATTTTATAGATCCTCTTTACCAGCTTGGATATGTATGACTCACATTATTGCAGTGTATTTAGGATTTCCCTGCTTCAGTGCAGGTGAGTTAGTCAGAGGCTCAGTAATAGAATTAACTCCCTTGTGCACAAGCAGGGAAATCCTAAAGACATGGTCTGTTTGGTGCCCCTGAGTATAGGGTTGAGATTCACTGATATAAAGCATTGGTGGGCAACCTGAAGGCTTCCAAACCTGGCTGGCTGGGGATGATGGGAATTGTAGTTCTGACCACCTGAAGGATCTTAAATTGCCCACCTGTAGTATATCCTCAGGGACCCCTAACAGGCAACATGTATAGGATCTTCCTGCTTGTGCAACAGTGAGTTAGTCAGAGGCTCAGTAATAGAATTAACTCCCTTGTGCACAAGCAGGGAAATCCTATAGACATGGACTGTTTGGTGTCAATGAGGAGAGGGTTGAGAACTCCTATATAAGCGCCATAGGAAAATATAGGAACTATAGAGATTTTTTTTACCTTAGTGAAATTGTACTCAACCAGGGTGCCATAGTACTTTGGTGAGCTGTGGGCACCACCTTATCTTGCCACTTTCTTCTTGACAACTTAATCCCTGCCTTGACAAAGGATTAGTGCCTTGACAAAATAACTATGTTTCAAAGTTAAAATCATTTAACCCCTTAAGGACTACATGACATACTATGACCATCATGCTCCTTAAATACTTAAGGACTGATGACAGTCATAGTATGTCACATACTTTTTACTTACAGCGCTCCTGGTGGAGCGATCTCTTTCAGGCTCCAAAGCGGCACGCCAATACATGCAACAGGTCACGTGTACCGGCATGTCGGCAAGGATCAAAGCGGTCCTTGTGAGACGGAAATGTTCCAGGACCCCTGATACTTAAAGGATTAAACTGTTACTTTTTTCATTAGCAGTGCCCTCTGGTGTTCAGGGAGCTCACCTACAGTACACCTGGTGTCACAATAGTTACTGTGTTGCATTCTATGGGACAGTTATCCCCTTATGCAATAAGGAAATGTTGGGCATGCAGGAGTCCCCATTTCCCCTTTTCTTTTTTTTCTTTTTAATTTTTACAGACAAATTATTTTGTGGTTGTGGTGGGGGGTTGTCCCCCTCGCTTTATTTCATCCATGGCAGATTTAGCTGCATTAAAACAAGAGGCAGGGATCGTGGTACTCCCCATTCCACTCTCAGAGTCCATTATACTCTATGGCTTGAACGACAATGTGCAGTTTGTTGGGCAAATGTGGCCTGTCTGATACCCGAATGTGGCCCATCTGAGATTTATAAAGTGGAACTTTCATCAGATTAATATTGAGCCCCAAATCATAATTATAATAGCAATATGCATAGACTTAGTTGTATTTTCAAGAATCATTGCTGCATTAGTGAGAAACTGTTTAGTCAGACAGACGCTGGCAGGGATTTTGCTGTAGGCAGTCTCTGCGCCTGTGCCGTCAGTCTCTTCCGGTGCCTTTCGGTACAAAGTCATTCAACTCACCAATCCTGGAGGTGAAGAGGACGGACAGCGCAGACACAGAGATGTCGGCTCTGCAAGATGTCTGCACTGTTCCCTGCTGCCTGTCTGCATAAAAGGTTCTACTTTTCTTTAATCCTTTGAGTGCCCGTTGCTTACCCCTCTGGCACTCAAAGGGTTAATGCACCAATTATTCTTGAAAATACGGCTACGTCTGTGCATATTGCTAATGTAATTATCATTTGGGGCTCAATATTAATCTGATGAAAATTGCTCTTTAACACAAACCTAATAAACTAGTCAGCATGAACTATTAGGCCATTAAGGCTTAACTGGCTGTACACAAGTATAGCTGTCTATTAAATATCAGTATTGTCATTGACTTGTTCAGTAAATAAACCCATATTTTTGGCTAGCCGACATGCCATATTCACCATTGTTATCAATACAAAAATGAACATGGCCCTCATGTGTATGACTTTGTGATCATGTGACCCACGACTGAAACTACCTGGATGATCCTCCTTTATCAGGAATGCTTTCTCCATTCAGTTATATGCCCTTGTTTTACTCAGAAGGAAAAGCCCTATAATGTGTGTTTTTTCTTCATAACAGGAGTTTACAGTGCCTTCAACCCTTTGAGTGCCAGAGAGGTATTCTTGCAATGTGTTGCATACCCTCCTGGTACTCAAAGGGTTAACCTTCTCATCCTTATCCCTTTGCATGTCAGAGGGGACCCAGTATATTGTGAAGCAATGCACTGAGCACCCCTCTGGCACTGAGAGCGTTAAGAGGTTAATAACAACCCAGCCATAATTGATCTTCTTTAATTAAGTAAAGGATATGCTGCTTTAGCGCTATGGAAGATTGTTTTTACGCTTTATAGTATTAGTATCTCTGAGCGCTATGTGTGATTTTACCTAACAACTTAGGCTAGTTATTAAAAAAAAAAAAACTCTATTGAGGTTTATCCAGACAAAACCACAAAATACAAAGACATTGTTGACAGAAGAGATTAGCTGATCGTGAGAATGGTAAGTTGTTTAAAGTTGTATTTATCTGATATAATGTAACAAGAAGCACTGCTACGTAAGGAAATGTTAGTTCCTTTTGAGGCTAACCACAGGTATGACAGTTCTTGCTTCATTTTTTTTATATTGCATTCTTCATGCTCCTTTAC
This sequence comes from Rhinophrynus dorsalis, assembly GCA_037306005.1. NCBI lineage: Eukaryota > Metazoa > Chordata > Amphibia > Anura > Rhinophrynidae > Rhinophrynus > Rhinophrynus dorsalis. Next base: position 574,304,107 of record CM074719.1, read on the forward strand.
ACCCCTTCTCCTTAATTTCTCTGGTGGTCTCGTCAATGGGGAGGGGGCTTACTGCACCCTACTTGAGAGTCAGCCAAATATTATTGGCTGATAAATAGACAAACCAGTCATTCATTGGTGGTTGCAATGAGCAACCATTGCCTCAATGGCCGTCATGTAGACCAGCCCTGTTGTAGCTTTTGTGCTTTCCTACATGAATACAGGAACGTTACAGCATGCTAGACTCTGGTGCATTCATGCCAGGCGGTAGTTGCCTGGGTTAAAGGCACAATAACGTCTCAGCATACTTTTCAGCTTGGGTGACATAACCATTACATCCTTGCTGCATTGATGTTGCTTGTGTGAAAGGCGCCAGGACAGTACTGTGCAGGGAAATGTTATACCCTTCTGAGGCTAACCACAAGTATGAAATTTCTTGTTTTAGTTAAATATTATATTCTCTTCATTAACTCATCTATTTGTTGTGAGGATGTGAATCAAATTGAAAGAACATTTTAGGGTCCAGAGTTAAAAAGAAAACTGGAGTAGTTCTGGGGCAATCCAAGTGCATCAAATTAACCCCTTATGGATTTAAAGTGATAGTAATACGTAACCGTCAATAGATTTATTTCTGTAGATACTTAAAAATAAATTAATTGCACTGTTTCTGATCTCCTAAACCTTTATGGTTTGGGAGATATCAGTCTGCAAATTCCCCCTTCCCTCTACTTGTGCTGACGTAAGCTTTCAAAGTTACAGACGGAGATCGCAGTCCATAGACTCCTGCGGCTCTTCAGCAGAGCCATGATCACGGTAGTTACAAAGAAATACTTCATTTGAATGGCCTACAACGTGTGCCTAGTTTGCAAGCACACGGAATTGTTCCAATTTGTCTTTATACAAAAGGCCCTTTGACTTACCTATGTAGGTGTCCTTCATACAGCAGTCAGGTATACAGATCTATTGTTTGCATTATATCTGCACTTTTTTATACACTGATGACAAACTCTGGGTCTATTGGGAACTATTCTGAATTCCCACCACATGTAAAACCGAAGGTAATTCACTGTTATGCAGATTTTTTCTAAAGTAAGCCAGTTCCCCCCACCAAGCATGTAACCGTTCAGTCTCCAGTACAATATAAAAGTGAACAGTGCACAGTAGTACTGAGTGTAGTATGTCAGGTAACCTTTTATTATAATATATAAAAAATATAAAGGGCAAATAGACTAAAAATGCTATAATAGAAATTCCCTACACAAAGGCTATATAATAAATAAAAACTCTAGGCACATATCAAATAAAGATATTAAAAGGACTAAAATTAAGGACCCTGGCTAATAATGAAAAGAGGAGGATGAATGAGCTGTTGGGTAGACAGCGGAGTGGCACTGAATACGTCTGGGTAACTTAGAATATAAGTAAAAACTACTGAAGAAACATTTAAGCGGCTCTGGAGCTACCTGGACCTCTTGTAGTTCAACCACATTGTTGCCATCATGATTAAGCGGTAATAAGCAAAACGCGTTGATGTCTCTAAGCCCCTCCGGATAACTGAGGAGATCAAAGAATTCAAGTCATGGATATGGATAAGTACCTGTTTCATATTTTGCAATCAAAATGGGAGTGTTCAACATTGTGCGGTAGACTTTGTGGATAACTTAGAATATAGTCTTACTTGAAATATAAGAAGAGGAGGGTCTACTTATCCACCTCTCCTAAATGGAGCACTCATAAAGATATTGCTTGATACTGCTAACGTTTCAGCTCAGTTTACATATGTGGTCACCAGATATATCTTGTTAAGAATGCGTATAAGTCCACCCTCTGTCTCTACTCGTCCAGCTTTCTGTATATCCTCTGATGTTACTTGTTGGAATTCTTTTGTGACCCCCCCCCCCCCGTCCTGGTGTCTTTAGATAAAATTCTTGAATTTCAACGAGTCTCCTTCATCAGGATGATGGGATTGAATAAGAAGGCAAAAATGGTGAGATGATTTTTAAATTCTCCTTAACCAATCAGCATCCTTAATTGGATGGTGCACAGAAGATGATTACAAAGAAAATAAATTCCAACATGTCCACATTATGAAAATATTACACATAATACAATGTACAACTAGGAAAAACTGCTGGACAAATCAAAAAAAACTGACAAATTAAATAACCATAAACGTACAGACATACACATTAAAGGGATAGTAATACTTAAAATGTAAAAAAAAAATTGGTTATAGCGTTTATCCCCCTGAGTAAAACAAGGGTACTCCCACTGCTGAAAGGTGTTTTATTCAAAAGTTATTACAGCTCAAACTTTAATTTTTTAGGTGCAATATCACAGTGGCCTGAAATTGTACGGTGGTGCTGTTGCTACACCATCCTATGGACAGCTCTGTTCCACCAGTGGGAGTACCCTTGTTTTACTCAGGGGGATAAGCCCTACAACATATTTTTTTCTTATATTTTAAGTATTATTAAGAAACTGATAGCATGGGTATTTAATAGATTGTATCCACAATATAAATCTGATTGTAAAGGATCTGTATATTGCTTGTACCGGGATGATGCTCAGCATTTATATATATATATATATATATATATATCCCCCCCCTAGGGATCATGGAACGGGAGCCATTGTACACTTGTATCCTTGCAGATTGCTGTGCAAAGCATTGTAGACCCAGACCTTTACCTGATGTATTATATGACGATAACTATTCTTATGTATTTATTTAACATATCTGTACTTCATTTTAATTTTGAAACACATTTTAAACACCTCATTCCATGGACTGCTGTATGTAGGACACCTACAGTGAGGGAAAAATTATCTGATCCCCTGCTTATTTTGTACATTTGCCCACTGACAAAGAAATGATCAGTCTATAATTTTAATGGTAGGTTTATTTGAACAGTGAGAGACAGAATAACAACAAAAAAATCCAGAAAAACGCATTTCAAAAAAGCTATACATTGATTTGCATTTTACTGAGTGAAATAAGTATTTGTCCCCCTATCAATCAGCAAGATTTCTGCCTCCCATGTATCTTTTATACAGATAACAAGTTGAGATTAGGAGCACTGTCTCAAAGGGAGTGCTTCTAATCTCAGCTTGTTACCTGTTTAAATGATACCTGTCCACAGAAGCAATCAATCAGATTCCAAACTCTCCACCATGTCCAAGACCAAAGAGCTGTCCAAGGACGTCAGGGACAAGATTGTAGACCTACACAAGGCTGGAATGGGCTACAAGACCATCGCCAAGCAGCTTGGTGAGAAGGTGACAACAGTTGGTACGATTATTCGCAAATGGAAGAAACACAAAATAACTGTCAATCTCCCTCGGTCTGTGGCTCCATGCAATGTCTCACCTCATGGAGTTTCAATGATCATGAGAACAGTGAGGAATCAGCCCAGGACTACACGGGCGGATCTTGTCAATGATCTCAAGGCAGCTGGGACCATAGTCACCAAGAAAACAATTGTTAACACACTACGCCATGAAGGATTGAAATCCTGCACTGCCCTCAAGGTCCCCCTGTTCAAGAAAGCACATGTACAGGCCCGTCTGAAGTTTGCCAGCGATTCAGAGGAGAACTGGGTGAAAGTGTTGTGATCAGATGACACCAAAATCGAGCTCTGGCATCAACTCGCCATGTTTGGAGGTGGAGGAATGCTGCCTATGACCCCAAGAACACCATCCCCACCGTCAAACATTGAGGTGGAAACATGATGCTTTGAGGGTGATTTTCAACTAAGGGGACAGGACAACTTCATCGCATCAAAGGGATGATGGACGGGGCCATGTACCATCAATTTTGGGGTGACAACCTCCTTCCCTCATCCAGTGCATTAAAAATGGGTTGTGGATGGGTATTCTAGCATGACAATGTCCCAAAACACACGGCCAAGGCAACAAAGGAGTGGCTCAAGAAGAAGCACGTTAAGGTCCTGGAGTGGCCCAGCCAGTCTCCAGACCTTAAGCCCATAGAAAATCTGTGGAGGAAGCTGAAGGTTCGAGTTGGCAAATGTCAGCCTCGAAACCTTAATGACTTGAAGAGGATCTGCAAAGAGGAGTGGGACAAAATCTCTCCTGAGATGTGAACAAACCTGGTGGCCAACTACAAGAAACGTCTGATCGCTGTGATTTCCACCAAGTACTAAGTCATGTTTTGCAAAGGGGTCAAATACTTATTTCACTCAGTAAAATGCAAATCAATTTATAACTTTTTTGAAATGCGTTTTTCTGGATTTTTTTGTTGTTATTCTGTCTCTCACTGTTCAGATAAACCTACCATTAAAATTATAGACTGGTCATTTCTTTGTCATTGGGTAAATGTACTAAATCAGCAGGGTATCAAATAATTTTTTCCTAACTGTCCGAACCTACCTACTACATTAATAGTCACTTATGCCTGATGTCAATTTCCCCTTTAACCAAGATGCAGGACAAAGGTGAAATGGTCCTGTTCTGTATTTGATAGACACAAAAACATAGATTTTTGGGTCAACAGAATTCTGAGTGTTAATAATTAGCATCTGAATGCTAGAGATGTTTGCAATGTATTGTGAATCATGGAGTCATTGAGTTAACATTGTGCAACCCAGTGTGACATGTTTCACATCCTTCTGTTTGCCTATGAATGGACCTCTGTCTACTGAAGAATATGGCTGCTTTGTCTGTTTTTATATAGCTGGTTTTATTTTACATCTGATGGTGTTCCTGACTGTTCTTGGGCTTTTTGACTGAGTACTGAAAAAAACCAATGCAGTGTCACATATCTTAAATGGCAAATGTATCTATACCATAAGTGTCTTTGTTTAACAGAAGGAGTTACCTAGGTAGGTGTCTTTGATACAGCAGTCATGTATGTCTATATATTTAATTTGATCTCTGTTGAGGGCTACTGCTCTGTAGTTTTAGTTTATAATCTGATAACGACATGTAACCCTTACAATGATCATTTAAGACTTCTGAAGTTGATTACTTACCTTGAGAAGTTGATTTGTGAGCTAAACGGAAACTCCAGCAAAATGCCATGGCCTAGCTCAGTTATCTGGATACTGCACAGATACTTCATACATGGTCCCTCATGGAGACAGTGCACCAGTGTGTTGATGTATGAAATAACTTTGGGGTCAGTTTTTTTTTTTTTTTTTTTTAATAAACTCCATAATTTCTACTAACAGACTTCAACTGAAACAATAACTCAAACCAATTCTTAATTTCTTCAAACTTCCATGTGGTGACTTGGACTCTATCCCAGAGATCGTGTCCTCTCCCTGGTGACTCCCATCAGGAGATAGCTATTCCAAGTACTCTTGAACATACTCCTTAAGTAATCTATAGTGGCCCCTTTAGCGAACCCACATTTTCCTATCAGAACCATTTATTCCCCCCTCCAGCTCCTCCTATCTTGTTAAGAAAAAGGTTTTCTTTTAAATAGGAAATGCCCACGGGGTGTCCTGTTATATAAAGGCAACCGCAGATACAAAAGCAAAAAATATAAAAATAAGTATGCCTGACTGTTGTATGGAGGGCTCCTACCTAGGTTAGGTAGGAGTCCTCCATACAAGAACAGTTTATTCTTAGGGCATAGTTCCGCTCTGCAAATTTTTACATTCACGCTTGTGAGTGTCACATCATGCTCTTCCATATTAAAGCATGTTGAATATTCTAATTTGTGTTTCCTTGAGGAATTCTAGCTTGTTCCACAAAGCAAAGCAAATTCTGTGCTTCAGTGAGCTTGGCGGTCTATGTACAAAACACTTGCCTTGAATAGAGATTAACACCAATTTAAATCTGGCAGGGCTAAATAATTCATTGGGATGAGAACATCTACAGACTGAAACCTTATTCTATTGTGTGAAGCAGCTCCTTCTGTGACTGCTCCAAACCCACTTCCTTAAACGTTCAGTGATGCAAATGAAACTGATCTGGAACAAAGCAAATGTATAAGCTTAAAGGGGTAGCAAACATTTGTTATGGAAAAACATATATTGTAAGGCTTTAGGGTAATACAAGGGTACCCTTAACGGGAGATGTGTCGTTTCAAAGTTATTACAGATGTGGGCTGTGTTGGGAGACATTATAGACATTATCAAAGTATTTGCTACTTTTTTAACTAAGAACAACTGGTCTCATGCAGATAGGATATTGATCCAGGAAGAAATCAGATTGGCTTCAGATTTTCTACCTATATTGAAGTGGCATAGATAGGTGTTTTGTTTACATGCTTTTCAATGGTTCAACAAATGAGATCTGGAAAAGGTTGAACTGAATGGACTCCCCTCAGCTATGTTACATTAGCACAGAAATGTTATCACCGCACTGTCACTCTAGTGAACAAGTCATATTGCTAAATTCTTATACATATTTTGACACATCATGAGCTTTGAGATGATACAGCTGGACAGAATCTGCATCATTTCTAAGTTTCTGAAGGCTTTAATGAGTCTGACAAGAGTGCAGACTACAACGTCTGATTCATTGCCATCTAATACTTAGTATATGAACCAACAGGGGTTTCTGAATGTTACTCTTGTGCCTTTGTTCAAGAGATGACATCTTCAATCTGAATGTCAACCCCATGGAGCCAGACATGACAGTTGCAGGCAGTTTTTTCAGTCTGACAAAGGCAACATTTCAAGTGGCCAGAGAGGGACACTTTTGTTTTAGGTGTGGTGTTGCTGGGGGTGTGGCTGGTGGCAGGAGCAGTACCAATAATTGTTAGGTATTTAATGACCTACTGACATCTCTTTTGTAAATTTCTAAATTGAGAGGAAGATAATATTTTATTTACACATACTAATATATATATATATATATATATATATATATATATATATATACACACACATACTAATGCTTAAAGAAACAATGTGAGTTTTATTGCTGTGGATCAATGTGATACACTTATATACACACACTACACAGTCTGATCTCCTCAACATAAGGACACCCGTGTGGGAAAGAGGGACAGAGGGATTTGGGTCTCGGGACTGTCCCTCCTAAAAAGGGACACTTGAGAGGTATGCTTTAAGGACAAGGGGAGTGAGCAACATATGTTTACTATAAGCAGTTAACAAAGTTTGAGGTCCTGTGGTCCTTTTAGCAACTGTCATGTCTGCCTCCTTACACATGACTTCCACCAATGATTGAATAGGTTATTGTGATCAAAAATACAAGGGCAAAATTCATAGGGACAATAAGATTTTCTGCCTATAGTAAGTTAAGGGGGTGTTGTCATTATAAGGTGTTTGTCCTCATTTAACCCTTCAAGTGCCAGAGGGGTATGCAACGCATTGCGTTGCGTACTCCTCTGGCACTCAGAGGGTTAAGGACCAGAGACGTGTGCAGTGCATTGTGTAGCAATTTACTGCAAATCCGTCCGGCGGTTAAAAGGTTAATGCACTGCCTTTAAAACTCCAATAAATAATAAATTGGTTCAGAAAATGTGACAAAATCACAGCCTACTGTAGAGAAAAGGATTGGGGCTATTTAGGGACAGGCATATGGTGTATAAGAGAGAGAGCGAAAGGATTTCAGACAGCCATGAAGAACACAGACCACCAAGCTAGTAACACACCACAGCTCATTGGTTTGGATAACGCAGATATAGTTCCAGGCTTGGCAGGGCTGTGTCACTACTCAGGGTGCTATATCCAGTAATGCCCCAAAACAGTGCTGTATATTTTGTTGACATCAAAGCATTGTCATTTAGGGCAGAGAAAGAAAATCAGAAGCCATCCAACTGTTATTGGACTACAACTCATATCATCCTTGACCAGTCAACAACAGCTGGAGGGTTGCTTGTTGCCCACCCTGGCTGTAGGCATTCAGCCTGTATGTTTGTTATTGTGTAGCATGTATATACAGTGGTTTGGTTTGTGTGTGGCTTCTATTTGCTTGTGTGTATTTTTCCCTCCTAATAATTATGTTTCTGGCAAAGAAACTGAAGCTTAATTGTGTCCATGGAGTCCCATGTTAACCATAAAGACTTGGTTCCAGAATTGTCTACTACTACGCTGAACTCCTGCTTGTTTATTTTTGTGCTATTAAAGGCACCAGGGGTTGATGTGAGGAGATTACTTTCTAATCCTTCTTTTAGATTTACCCAGCATACTTAGAGGGGAGAATGTATGGTAATTCCACTCAGGAACAAGCGCTAGAATTGATTTTCAGTTCCTCCTCATGCCTAATGTTAATTTATTAAGCTAAGTACACCAGATTTCCTCCCTTTAACTATACCTGGGAACTTAGTCCTGTGGAGCTCCTGGAGACAGCTCATGAGCTGCGAACAGGCTCATGTTAATGACGGGATTTGTGTCATAAAGTGGGCATATATAGTCCTTGCTGGAGTTTTTGTAATATTGGCTTTGATAAAGCAGCCTGTGCGCTGCGAAACGCGTTAGCCTTTTTAGTACATATATTTTTATTTTTCTAATAAATGTGATATTTGGACTTATCCTGTCGTCTTTGGAGTTACGTGGTGTAGCTGTTTGTCTGTTATCCGAGTGGGGACAGAGGTGTTTTCCCCACATGCATGTATGTCAGACAGTCTGATAACAGTCTGCTGACCACCTTTGCATGTGAGTGTATTTAATTTTATTATTTTTCTTTGATTTATTTCAAAGTATTACACTATTGGGGCGCTCCCCCCTTTCTTTGTTTTTTTGTGTTCTATATATACGAGTTTACAGCCACTCGGGGGAGTGTGTGTGGAGGGAGCTGCCTGGAGATTTCAAGTTCATCATTGGAACACTGTATCTGGGGGCAGTTTGATATCCCCAGCAGTCTTTTCAGCCGAGTTTGACATATGCCAATCTCGGCCACTTATCCTGTGAGTACGCACTTTTGGGTGATGGTGGAGGTCAACTGAGACTCATTGATCCCGCACAAGGGGAGCTTGTTCTTCCCCCCCCCTCTTCTATTTTTCTATTAGTCCTGTGGAGCTCCTGGAGACGGCTCATGGGCTGCGACCAGGCTCATGTTAATGACGGGATTTGTGTCATAAAGTGGGCATGGCTCAACTGGGAGAAGGGCGGAAAAGGGTGGGGAGGAGGGAAGTGGGCAGAGTTTCTCAGGAAACTCACCACAGCTGGAGAATCAACCTCTGTCCCCAGAGACCCTGTAATTAACACTAAAAGCAGAGTCAGCAGACCCGGAGAGTTCCCAGGTACCCCTTCAGCTCTCAAAGGGATAATGCCACATGCTCCAGGGTGAGGACAAGCGGCTATTTTGTTGTGTTCTTGTGCTCTATACCTTGTTTAACCCTTTGAGTGCCAGATGGATATTCAGTGCATTGTGACACCTTTCTGGCACTCAAAGGGTTAAGGCTATGCATTAAACAGTGTTTAAAGGGATAGTACCACTTAATATAAAGTGAAATGTATATTGTAAGGTTTATCTTCCTGAGTAAAACAAGGATACTCATTCTGCTGAAAGGTGTTTTATTCAAAACTTGCTTTTTTATGTGCAGTATCACAGTGGCCTGAGATTTTACAGTGGCGCTGGTGCTACACCATCCTGTAGCAGTTTATGTTCAATTGACCAGAACTTTCCATAGGATGATGTAGCAACAGTGCCACTCTAAAATTTCACGCCATTGAGATATTACACCTAAAAAATGCAAGTTTGAGCTGCTATAAGTAGACTGGGAGTCAGACGCTCAACTAGGAACGAGCCAGCAATACAAATTTGCAGGATCTCTAGGAATGGTGTCCTACCCAGGGTGCAATCTCTTTTAGCCCACTAGTGCCTTTCAAAGAGAGGAAATATCCTAAAGCACATCATACTGATCCTGCCATTACAGCAGTCCAACCACGAAATGCCAGGTAATTCCTTTCTGAACAAGACTCCCAATCTACATATGCAAATTATCCTTGGGATTAGTCACCGCAAGGGTAATAGGGGAATCCAGCATTGGACCCCTTGCTCACAGTGCTTAGAGAGATCAGCTTCACCTCACTGACGAGGCCCAAACAAGGCCGAAACATACATATGCCCACAAACAAAAGATTTTAACCTATTCAGTACTAACCTGATAACATTCTAGAGGCTAAACCTAATCTAAAAGACACAGCCCCCAAAACAAATACTGACCTTAACCTAACTGATAACAACACCCCCCAAACCAACAGAGACTAACCTAACCTAATCTAACAGATACTAACTTAACCTAACAGAGACTGACCCTAACATAAGAGATACTAACCAGGTGACATTCTAGAAGCTAACCCTAACCTAACAGATACTGACCTTAACCTAACCAATAGTAATGCCCCCTCAAACCCAATTGAGATTAATCTAACAAAAGAGACAGAGACTAATCTGGTAACATTCTAGAGACTAGCCATAACCTAACCGATACAACCCCCCAAATCTAACAGTTACTAAACCTAACCTAAGAGATGGTAACACAGAGACTAACCTTATCTAACCTAACAGATGCTTACCTAGCCTAACATAACAGATTCTTATTTGGCAACATTTTGAATGGCGACAAATAGCGGGTGCCATTTTAACTCCCACAACGTTGTGAGCAAGCCATAATGACACTTGCTTTGTAGGCAGTGCATTTCAATAGGATACCCTCATGATACACTGACCCCCTCTTCCCCCCAGTGGCGTGCTGTAGAGTTACAGATAATTGTCCTTCTTTGGTCTGTCCCATATTTAGAAACTGAAAATCTGGCAGCTCTGTTTCCTATGGTGTCCTCGAATTGCACCATTTTCACAGAGGGGAAATATCCTAAAGCATATGATATTGGTCCTGCCATTACAGCAGTCCAACCACGAAATGCCAGGAAATTCCATTCTGTACAAGCGAAACAGTCAACCCCATCTTTTGTCTTTTGTTTGTGGGCATATAGGTGAAATAGCGATGGAATCTTCCTCTGGGCGAAGGAATGATGATGAGTGACCTGCTCTTCACTCTAGCAGTAAGCTGAGAACATCTTCAGCATCACTCAGAACGAACTTACGAGTGTAGCTCCGTGAACGGTGCCCCACCCTGGCACTTGAATGTACTGCACCTGTTTGATTTCCACAGAAGAAGTGGAAAGTTTTTTGTTTTTTTTTTAATATGGGATATTTTAGTACCGCAAAAAACATTTCTAGGACAAGGGGGCATAATAATATCCCCGGAGACTCCAGTTTTTGCATGTCATTACTGGGGCCCCAGGGACAGTGGCTCATTCTTCTGTGGTGGGTTTCTATGCTCCTTCCCACCCTGTTCCCCCACTTCTCCTCCTTACCCACCCAGTTCCTCCCACTTCCCGCCCACTTTGTGACACTCCCTGCCAATAAGCCCCACCCCACCCATGAGTAAGACCCTCATTTTGACGCAAATCAAGTCATATTTCATCCCGCAGCAGCAGGACTCCAGAACACAAAGATCCCAGTTAAGATCCAAATTGGGAACCTTCTAGCACTTAAGGAATGCCAGGCAATCCTAGGAACCAAAAAAAAATCCCCATTGATTTAAATGGGGCATTTAACCCATTGAATTCTAGAGATGGTCTCCAATGCATTCTGCAAGGGCTTAAAAGCCTAGTGCAGTTGGTTTGCTGCAGAATTGTACCACTTTTTCTTAGTGACCTAACCTTTCTATATGAACTCTAACAATCTGATATAGTTCAGTTTCAAATATAGAAGATGCATATCAATATGGTGCAAGTTTTATAGGTGTGATGTATCTTCCAATGCAATGCATTTCTCACCCCTCTGGTCATTATGGGGTTAAATGCATCATTCATACAGGGGAATATGTGGCAGTGAAGAATCTGACATGACCAGTCACCCAAAATAATTTCTTTTCACATGAATAATTGTGTCTGGGAACAGTTGTTCATAGTAAAAGGATTTTGAAATTTTTCTGCAATGATGGTCTTTGGCAATTGCACTGCAGATGTTCACTAAAGAGTGAATAATGATAGTGAACATCACAATGGCCAGTTTCTGTTGTCCACATATCTGGGTGATGCCCCATGGACTTGCTCACTCTTCCTGGCATTCCCCTCCGCTTTTTCAGAAGTCCTTGCTTGAAGGTTAAATAGAGTTGAAACATGACTCTTGTGAGGAGATCTGGATAGAAAAACCTTACAACACTGTTGCCCATCTGAGTTTAGGCTAAGGATGATCTTCACTTACTTGCTCACTTCCAGTGCAACTTCATCAGATATAGCCCTCTGCAAATCCTAATGCTTAGCTAATTAAAAGTAAAACATACCTCCCAAGTGTCCCTTTATGAGACCCAAATCCTTCTGTCCCTCTTTCCCACCCTGGTGTCCCTCTTTTTAGGATATCAGACTGTGTGGTGTATATATATATAAGTGTATTGCTCGACATCAATAATACATTAATGTTTGTTTAACTTCAGTATACATCACCTAAAACAAAAGTGTTTCAAATGTTGCAAGCTATTGTAAAGTAACGCCTCCTAATAATAACCTCCAACTTACCTTATTATGGCCAGAAAATTCTAATACCCCCTGTGAATCTTTCCCTTGTGCCTTTGGTCAAGAGATAACAAGTTAAATTAGTCTTGTATATCATGTCCAGGGAGGCAGACATGACAGTTGTTGGCAGTTTTTTCAATCCAAAGCAAGCATGAGCCTACTTAACCATTTAAGGACCAAAGGGTGAGCAATACATTATTACCATATGCAGTTAGCAGAGTTTGAGGTCCTGCTTTTGCCCTTTTAGCAGCTGTCATGTCCACCTACATGTATATGACAACCACATGCAGAGGCGTAACTAGAAGCCACCGGTCCCTGGTGCAAGAATTGCCATGCCCCCCCCCCGAACACATTGGCCCCCTTCATCTCCACATTGCCCCTTCCACAATGCCCCCTTCATCTCCACATTGCCCCTTCCACAATGCCCCCTTCATCTCCAAAATGCCCCCCTTCATCTCCACATTGCCCCTTCCACAATGCCCCCTTCATCTCCACAATACCCCCCCTTCATCTCCACAATGCCCTTTCCACAATGCCCCCTTCATCTCTACAATGCCCCCTTCATCTCCACAATGCCCCTTTCACAATGCCCCCATCTCCACATTTCCCGTTCCACAATGCCCCCATCTTCACATTGCCCCTTCATCTCCACATTTCCCCTTTATCTCCACATTGCCCCTACCTCCAGTCCTGGTGGTCTAGCAGTGTGGCTTTACAGATCTGTGCCTCCTTCGGCACAGATCTCTAAAACTGAAGCTCCCACGCGCCGCTCTAGTAATGCAGAGGCTGGGAGATGATGTCATCTCCCAGCGCTCTGTATTACTAGATCGGCGCGCTGAATGGGAGATCAGCTGAGCGACTGCTGCAGGCGAGGGGGTCGCAAGGGGTGCGACCGCTGCGACCCCTATTGGTACACCACTGACCACATGACAGTTATAGGCAGGACTATAGGGCCTCAGACCAAATGTATTGTTCTCCTCTCTGGTCCTCTCTGCCTGTTTCAGTTTGAAAAACCTGCCAGCGACTGACATATCTGTCTCCATGGATATGACTATCAAGGACTGACTGAAGATGATCAAAAGCTCAAGGAAAAATGTCATAGAGGCCACTAGTATTTTATGGCAATATGATGGTAAGGGGAGGTTACGATTAGGAGTACATCTGGGAACTATCAGGATTTGACCCATATTCTCAGGGTGAGAGAGCCCAATGTTAATTACTTTCTTATCTGTACCAAATAACTGCTTATTAAACCCTAAATTGCTGCCATTTCTATCAGAAAGACAGAGGGAGATGTTCTGCTTCTCTTTTGTATGTTCAGACAGTGAAAACTCTTAAATGACAGCATGTTCAGTGTTCCTTGACGACTGATAAACATACCTGGGTACTTGCTCATCTTGAGCCCCCTTCTGAGAAGGCTCATGTGCTGCTGACAAGAGGATGTCAATGACACATTTTGCATTGTACGTGGGTGGAGCTTAATCAGACAGGGCTTACACATATTTGTGTCAAAAAGTGGGTAGAACTGTAAATGGGCAGAACTGGGTGGGAATGATGAGAAGTGGGTGGGAAGTGGGAGAAACCGGGTGTGAAGGAAAACAAACTCACACCGTCCCCACAGAGGCAGTAATTCAGTCTGAAAACTGGGGTCTCCTGGGTAGATCCCAAGAGATCCCAGGTATGCAGATAAGAACACATACTGGAGACAGCAAGCAGGAATATATCTCCTGAAATCTATGTTCTATGGACGTTTAAGGCTTAATTATTCAAAGATCACAGGGTTGGCTCATTTTTAAAGTTCCCAGGTCGGATTAGGAGGTATTAATTCTCCTTTTAATACAGCATGTTGGGATGCACCGTATGAAGGGTTTAGTTTGATACATGGTCAGCCTAACCACCCACCCCAACCCCCATGTACTGTAACTCCCAACGCTTTCTTATTCACAGGCCTCCGGACAACCATCCTCCCCTACCCATTATATCTACTACTTCAGACATTAAAAAGAAACATTTCCGTGAGAGACAGAGAAATAAACAGGGACTTCTAATCACAAAATGTTATCCCTATGGATGACATAGACATTACCAGGCAGTTCTGTTGTTTAAAGGGTAAAACTAGTATTTAAAGTATTATTTATTCTACTAGTTCATTAGTAGGTAAACTGAGGCCCTCTAGTTGTTCAGGACTACAATTCCCATAATCTCCAGGCAGCAAAGGCTGGCTGGGGATTATGGAAAGTGTAGTCCTGAACAGCTGGAGGGCCCTAGGTTGCACAGTCCTGTACGAGGGGTTATTCAGAGAACATGTATTACTATTGTTTCTCTTTCCAAACTATTATATAAGAACAACCCAGTGGGGTGTGTGTTTCTAGAGCTGGGCTCTTAACCAGGCAGTTCCTTTTAGTTTGCCAACAAGTCTTTATATGGGAAAGAATAAAAATGCTGACAACACTATTTATTTTGTCCCGCAGAGTACTGTGGCACGACTTAATATTCCTAATTACAAAAACACATGGGATCCTTCTGAATTTGCTCTACATAAAATTATGACAAATCCATCTTACAAAGCAGGACAACACGGACACGTTATCTCACTGAACATCATTTTCTTGGTTAAAAGTCAATTCTTTGCCACATGCCCCTCTCTGTTGTTTTTCCACATTGTTTTGTTTTAGGGCTGCTTCCGCTTTACAGATTTACCTGTGGTGGAGCCCATTTTGTATCAGGAAATCCCGGTGGAACCATAAAAATTAAGGCAGAGGTATCACCTAGTAATAATAGCCCACCACCTACTGCCAGAAAGTCCTAATGGACTCTGAATTTCTCCCTTGCTCTTTGCTTCAAAAGATAACATGATCAATCAGTTCTGTATGTGATGTCCACAGGGGCAGACATGACAGTTGCTAGTAGGACCACAGAACCTAAAACTATTATTGAAGATGTTATTTATGAGAAACTATTTTTTCTAGGAAGGATAAACTGATATTGTCTTTCATTTTCAAGTCTGTCCTGGGTACTCTTTTTATCTTCTTTAGAAGAGTGAAAGGCTGAGTTGACCTTGACAAGACTAGAACCTGTGACCCTGAGCTTTGATCCGATTCTACAGCTGGTGCAATTAACAAACTGAGCTGTCTTTTTTTTTTATTTAAGCAAAGGCACGAGGACAAAATTCACAAGGGGCCATTAGGATTTACCATGCAAGGTTAGGCAAGTGGGATAATATTTAGGGGTCTTAGTTCTTTAAATTCTTAGAGCCTTGTGCACAAAAGAAAAGCTAGCAATTCTGGATTGCACCAGCTACATCATAGAATTCAAATTAAAACATTGCTTTAAATGGAGCGTTTAATCCATGTGTTAGAGATGTTTCTAGAATTTAAGGAGTTAATCCAGAGGGGTACGCAACATATGCACTCAAAGTGTTGAAAGACCCATTTTAAAAGGCTAGTAATACTTAATTTTACATTTATTTAATATTGTAGGCATAAAAAAATATTAAAAACGATGTAAGGCTTATCTCTCCAACCTTTATGGTCTGAGAGATACACCTCGTTAAAATTACCTCTTCTTGGCTGTTTGCACTAAGTCAGCGCTCTAACTGACAACTGCAGAATCCAGTCATTTGACCGTATGGCGGCTCTTCAGCAGAGCCAAAAAACGTGCGTCTAAACATAAATACTTCATTGGAACGGTCTACAAAGTGTGCTTGGTTTGCATTCCAATTAATTATTAATGTTCAGACCTCGTGTTTTCGGCTCTGCTGAAGAGCCTCCATCCGGTCAAATGAATGGATTCTGCATTTGTCAGTTAGAGCGCTGACTTCATTCAAACAGCCAAGAACAGGTAACTTTAACAAATTATATCTCTCAGACCATAAAGGTTTGAGAGATAAGCCTTACATCGTTTTTCATAATTTCTTTATGCCTACAATATTACATAACTGTAAAATTAAGTATTACTAGCCCTTTAATCAGAGGGAATTTGGGGTGTTTTTATTTGTCTCCTATGGTGCAGCTGGTATTCCCCAGAACACTGTTATTTTATGGATAAATACCTCAGACATCTAACTAGAAGGATCTACACTATACTGCCCATCTCCACACAATACCCACCAAGCAGGTGGTTTTGTATCTAAATAGAAGCCATAGAATCAATGCAATTTTTCACTCTAAAATTCAATGACTTCATGTTTCCAGGTCAGATGATTTTAAATGTTCCCATGTATGTATTAAGAAATACATTATCCAGCCTGCCTGTTGTCTGTTTACTGTAGATCAGCAACTTGAACAAAGGTCTGTAAGTGGAAACATAGCCTTTGTTTGTTATTTTAGAGATAGAAAAAAGAAATTCCCAACATTCCAAAGTGTTTGACTGTTAGTATGCCCCACTAAGCAATCCAAAGAAGAGCTGCTTGTGTACATTGCCCATAATTTGGTTAAGATACACTTAAAACTTTAAATGCTATGGACATCTTTTATACCTGGGGCGTCCAACGTGCGGCCCATGGGCCAAATGACCCCAAAGTTCGCCCCACCTATAATTTTCAAAAAACATTTTTTTTAAAATACCTGATTATCTAGCACAGAAGAATTAATAGGCTAGTGAGACCTAATCCTCTGCTTGCTAGTACCATGCAGTTCAACAATAGATAAGTCTGTTAAGTAGCAGTACTGATATATTTTTGAATCGCTAATAGGCTATAATTCACCATCAATAAAAGCAGAATAATGTGGCCCTCACCCTTATGGCTTTCTGATGATGTGAGCAATGTGACTTGCTTCTCAAGACACTGAAGATGTCTCTAGCATATGTTCTACTAACCTGCTATCCTCTTTATCCTCCACTACATGCACGCTTGATCTGCTTCCCTCTCTCACCTCGTCCAGTCCTTCTCTCCCACACTAATCCCTATACTATTACAGATTTTTACTCCTCCTTTGCCTGTGATACTTTTCCTGGCAACTTCAGTCATGTCATAGTGACACCTGTCCTCAAGAACAATACTCCTGACACCCTCTAGCTACCGAGCAGCTTTTCTCCTGCATTTTGCCTCTAGCTCTTGGAATGTGTCACTTACTCCCGTCACCTTGACTTTCTTAGTGCTCACAACCTTCTCAACCCATTACAGTCTAGCTTTCAAGCTGCTCACTCCACAGAAACTGCTCTCACATTGATCTACACATTGATCTCTCAGCTGCTTTTGACACTGCTGATCATGATCTTCTCCTCCAAATTCTTCAGTTCTTAGGGATCTGTAACTTAGCACTAATCTGGTTGTCCTCTTATTTTACTAACCGATCCTGCAGTGTCTCTATTGCCACCTCCTTGCCTCTCCTGTCCACCTCTCTGTTGTTTTTCCACATTTTGTTTTGTTCTAGGGCCGCTTCTGTTCTCTCAGTCGTTACACAATAACACTTGGTGAGCTTTAGTAACTTGTACAGACTCAAATAGTACCTCTGTGCAGATGACATCCAACTTTATTTATCTGCACCTCAACTAACTCCTGTTATTCAATATAAAGTCACAGATTGACTCTCAGCTCTCTCAGACTGGATGGCTCACAGGCACCTCCAGCTCAACATGTCTAAAACTAAGCTAATCCCCATCCCACCTAGACCTGGGCCAGCAGTCCCCTTCCAGGTGACAGTAGATGACACTACCATAAATCCAGTATCAGAAGCATGGTGTCTAGGAGTGATAATTGCCACTGATCTCTTATTATCGCCTCATATTAATGCTATTGCTAAATCTTGCCTCTTTCTCATGCATAGCATAGCAAAAATCCATCCCTTCCTCTGTTCCTCCACAACTAAAATTCTTACACAAGCACTCATCCTATCACACATGGACTACTGTAACCTTCTTCTCTTTTGTCTTACTGCCTCCACACTCCATACAATTCAATCCATACAGAGTGCCACAGCACAAGTTACCTTAATGTCACCTAGGTTTGTCCCTGACATCCTCCTCCAATCTATCCAATGGCTGCCTGTCAAACTCCAGATATCTTATAAAATACTGCTTCTCTCATTCAAGACCCTTGTCCCCTCTACCCTTTCCTACATTTCCACTCTGATCGCCTGCTATACCCCATCCCACCACTTACAATCAGCCAATGACATTCTTCTCTCAACTTCTTTTGTGTGTACAGCCCTCTCTCATATCAAACCTTTTTCACTCATTGATCCTTATCTGTGTAATGCTCTACCTCCCATCCTGCACCACTGCACCTCTCTTACATCTCCTCAACAAAACGTAAACAAGCAAGAAGGCACCAACTTCTTATATCCAAGGCTCTTTTAATTTACTTTATTTATGTTTCTCCAATCTCGACCTGAACTTTAGCACTGTACTCTGCATTTAAACTTAATGTACTTTGTATGTCTCCCTTTGCCAGCTTTTGGGCAGGGACCACATTTCCAGTGTTTCACTTTGCGAAGTGCTTGTAACAATGTTGTTGTCTAAACCCTTAAATTGTAAAGTGCTACTTAAACTTGTGGCGCCATAAAAATAAGCATATTTATTCATTCATCCATTCTTATAATGCAGTTAGGGAGTATGCGTAAAACCAGTCTTAGTGGTATGCTTAAAGTGAAACTGTCACATTCCAACTCCCTGCCCCCAATTGTTGTATAACCCCCAAACAAGCCTAAAAACCACCACCTAATTAAAATTATTGATCCCTCCCAAGATGAAAATCAACCTATTTGTTCATAAGAAGTAAGAGGGAGAGTGCGGCCATCTAGATGACGCTTGTAATGATTGGCATCGCTCTCCCTCTGAGGAGCTGTCAGTCCTCCTCTTTAAGCCCGCCTCCAAGTTTTCCTGTGTCAGGGATGCGCACTGCACTGGCTAATTATCTATTGAAATTTCTGTCACTAGGCAGTGGTGGAACCGTGTGGAATGAGCCCAACAATTTAAATAAATAGTAGTAAATGTATTTGTTCCATTCTAGTCCAGTTCCGGCAATCTGGAGTGCCAAATAAAGGAGAGGAGAGACACATAAAGAAGGGAGCGCGGACGCTCCTAAGGAGATGGGGAGGTAGGTGGGAGGAGAAATTACAACTAGGGGACATCCTGCAGAGCGGTGCTGCACAAGCTTGCCACAGCAAGAGGAAATGCTGACATCACAGGGAATTTTTAAAAGGCTATATATCTTAAACTATTGAGATTTTAAAAAAATAATTGCACAACTGATAGACATTTTTAATACCTACATTCAATAACATAACGTGTCTTGAAGTTGAAAGTTCAACTTTAAGAAGTGTCATGACAATTAAAAAGGACAGGTCATAATTATAAGAAGTATAGTCAGATTTATAAATATATTTCAGCATACACAGATTATATACTCTATCAGTTAATAGCCCATAAATTTCAAATAAAAGTAGCTTACAACTACCCTTATGATTTAATCATTATAACTGCCTTTATTCCTGGCACAATAAATTAATTTCTTTATGCATACCTTGCGACAGTTTTTATTTGGCCGTGAACATTTCCAATCTCCTTTTTAACCCTTTGAGTTCCAGAAGGGTATGCGACGCATTGCAGAGCAATGCGTTGCTTACCCCTCTGGCACACAAAGAGTTATCAATGTCAAGTGACTGGTTTTGTTGCTCAGTAAAAATACACGTGTCTTTTTTCAGCCTCATCAACTATGTTACAATGTAATTGTGTTCTTATAAGCACAGCCTTGGTTTTTCATCTGTGGTTTCAATCCAAACCGCTCTAACACATTCTTTCCCTCTCTTTAACGTGAATAAATCACAAGGCTTCTAATTGCCTTGAACCTTATTTGTTTTATTAAAAAGCCAAGGTCTGTCCTGACATTCCAGAACATTCATTACATGTGCCAGTACTTTAGAGGTTGTGTCAAGGCAATTATGAAATTGTTATATAGTTACTGTATATATCTGTTAAGTAATAAAAGAAAATGTTTTGGTTTTATTTATTAAATATGAGTTGTGATTTTTCAAAGGCTTGATTTGCTTACTTGATTTTCTCACTTTAACTGGAAGCTGTAACTAACTGAATAAGTAGAGATAAGCAAACTTCTTTGGTAAATTAGGTATTTGACCAAATGTTGCGGTTTGTAAGTCTTGGAACATGTTGAGTGAACTGTGTGTGTTATTCGTATCCCTTGAACACAACCGCTTCCCCAGAATCCTGAACTTTCAGGGAAAATCAGCAAATCAAGATGAAGCTTATTGTCTATTTTGAGAAGATTTCAACCAAATATAGACGTGAAATGGAGATCAGTAAATATAGGAAAATTCAACGTACGTAAATCCTGTTAAATTAAGAGACCCTTATTCATAATTTAAGTATAGATGGCCTTTAAAAGAGCAGGTAACTTTTTATGAAAATAATATATGTTAAGGAGCTTTTTATGTTGAGTAAAATAGGGGAAAGCTTGCCACTGGGATGTGCTTCATTCAACACTTATTTCAGCTAAAACTTTTATTTTTTGTATTGTACATTAAACTGAAATTCAGCCTTAAAGAGACCAGGGCCTGATTTATATCTCAGGGTCCTGTAGACAAATATCCCTTGGCACACTTAGTCCCACCCATGCAACACCCATGTTCTTTACCCTTTGAATGCTAGAGGTGTACGCAACGCATTGCTATATCCATTGTTGCCTGGTAAAGAAAATATCCTTAGCCTATAACAGAAATGCACATATGAAGCTCCAAACCCCTTTAAATCTCTAATGCATTGCTTCACAGTTAGTGGGATGCCTCCTTAGAATGTAACTCATTAAATAATGGCCAGTAAATAGGTTTATAAACTTGCAGCTATACCAAAACTCCCAAGTGTCCTCTTCTGGAGGGACAGTTCTGCTTTGAGATCCAAATCCCTCTTTCCTACCCTCTGGTCCCTCTATTTAGGAGATCAGAATGTTTAGTCTGTGTAAATAAAGTACTTTGTTATGGCAGATACAATAGATACATTTAAGAAAAGATTAGATACATTTCTTTCAAAAGGGAACATACAAGGCTAAACTGTTTTTTAGTAGGCAGATCAGGAAGGTCTGATAATGACTAACTTATTTGGTAGCAGGAAAGCTATAAAATTCTCAGGCACTGGGTTATGAGAAGAAGGTTGAACTTGATGGACTTGTGTCTTTATTCAACCTAATTTACTATGTTATTATGTTCTTGTTCTAAATATTTTCTAAAAGAGCAGAACATAGAGGGCTATGCATGTTAGCATTGGAATTAATATTTAGTTAGTGCTTGTTGATACAAGGAGAAATCTGATTGCCATTTGGAATCAAGAAGGATTTTTCCCCCCATTCAAAGCAGAATTTGAAATTGCTGTATTGAGGGGGTTTTTGCCTACTTTTGGATCAACAATGTTTTAATCACTCAGTAGAGTACAGTTCAATGTTCGACAGTTTTTAGAATGCCAAGATGTTAACACCCTATCTTATTTATAGACCCTAAATTATTTTTATAAAGACCCCACATTTAAAATTGTTTTAGCACCATGTTACAAAGATTTTATTTCTAGATGAACAGGGAACAAGTTTGAAATAAAACACAATCTAAATTGGGGACAGTGTCAATGTGGTATATGTTATCTGGTATGCATGTGGGCTACAGCATGTGGACAGGGTAGTAAGGACTACATATTGGATTACTCGGGCAATATACAAAATGATTCACAGTATATTGAAACATTTTGCAGAATTTCATTTGGGTCTGTCTGCTCCATTTGAATTATTTCTGTTAAGTTTGGCAAAAGAAAATTTTAGAGGAGGGGATATGCAGAGAAAATTATCCCAGAGACAGACCAAGTGGATATATAGACTGAAAAATCTATGTCCAGGGAAACTCCATAAGATGACTGAATTTTGGAGTTTTAATTAAAGTAGATTTTAGAACCAGGCTAGTATAAATGTTTGAGGAAATTTTTAGCTTTATTATTATTTAGGGAGCTTTCTTAATTGATGGGATGTCTGTGATGCCCAGATTGTGAAAGGATGAAAGAAGTTGACATTTAAATATTACTTTTTAAAAAATATTCACGTTGTTTTTGTGATAAGCTACAGGGAAAAGAATGTTTTGTTATTTGAAATCACTGTTGACATCCTTCCTCCAGAAAGAGTAACACATGTTTAGTATAAGTCATGGGTGTCCAACGTGTAACTCATCAGCTAACTGTGGCCTGCCTGACCCTGGGGTGCAGCCCACTTGAGATTTTTAACAAAAACCTAATTAACTAGCACACATGAATTAGTAGGCCAGTAAGGCCCAACCCACTTCTAGTACCTTACAGTTCAAGAGTAGTTGTCTGATAAATAGCAGTATTGTCATTGACTTGATACAGAAATAAATTGATAATATTGAATAGCTGACAGGTTATACTCACCATTGCTATCAATAAAAAAAATAATTTAGCTCTTGTGGATTCCCGGTCATGTGGCCCACGAATGAAAAAAATTGGACGCCCCTAAAATAAGTGATTAACATTTTCAACTTGGATCTGCCCACAGGCCTATCAGTAAATGGGAGGGGATAAGGGAGAAGACTCCCTTGTATGTCTTTTATGCCTTTTA
Organism: Rhinophrynus dorsalis; assembly: GCA_037306005.1. Taxonomy (NCBI): domain Eukaryota; kingdom Metazoa; phylum Chordata; class Amphibia; order Anura; family Rhinophrynidae; genus Rhinophrynus; species Rhinophrynus dorsalis. The sequence continues at coordinate 574,327,111 of CM074719.1, forward strand.
TGAAGTCTCTATCAACAGTGAAGGAAGGGAGGGACAAGCTCAGTACTGGAATTCACCAAATGGAGAAATTCACCAAATTGTCTTCTCATGTAGTTCACAAGAACTGAGGTAGTTGCTGTCATATAGTGACTGGGGGAGTCTCTTATAGGCACCCAGGACATTCTAAAGCACTGGTACTTATCTGTTTTGGACAGGCTAGTCCTTTATGTAAATGCTATATTTTTAACATATTAATAAACTGTTTTGCATGTTCATTTTTGATTTTCTTCTTTGTTCCGTCTGTTGAATCTCCTTGGGAACAACATATGGGGACTAGAGGTTTGACTACCAATAATTGTAATTTGCCTTCTATCAAAAAAATAAATTTTGAGTTTCATTTGTGCAAAGTATTTATATTCTTTGGGTCTAACTGTATTACACAATTGTATTTTATTAATATTTTCATGTGGAAATGCTGCCGTGTTTTTCAAGTGGGGTCTGGGTAAAGCAGATTTCCTTTTATGTATTATTAGTTCGTTATATTATAATATTAATTGGAGTATTCATAATCATCTTACTGTGAGGAGGATAGTGTGTGTATTTTGGATTTTTTGTACACAACTTCTCTAGCACCCAAGGGGCTAATATACAGTCAGGTAGCTATGATTATCAGTCATACAGTAAGTGCTCCTAATAAATATGTACAGTGCTGAGAAGGTAATACTCAAGATCTTAAAGGGATAGTAATACTTCATTTTATCTTTATTTTATTTTGTAGGCATTAAAAAAACATGAATCACGATATAAGTCTTATCTCTCAAACCTTTATGGTTTGAGAGATAGTCACAAGCAAAGTTTCCCCTCCCGCCCCTTTTACCTAGTGTAAGCCATCTCTTCTCAGATGTGGAATCTAGTCCATAGACCAGACAGAAAACAGAAGGGGACAATCTTCTTCCTATGAGAACAATAAAAGTCCTGCCCCCCTTGGCAAGTTTTTCAGGTTTTTTCCCTTATCTTAATTGAAGATTGTCCCTCTTCAGTCTACCTGGGCACCTCCCTTCTGATCTGGCTGAACAGTGTTACATCAGTAAAAGGGGCGGGAGGGGGATACTTTGTCATTGAATTACTCTTGAACTACAACTCTGACAGAATTGAAATAACAATCTCCAAAGTCCACATACTATGATGATTAGTGAGAGCTCCTTTTATTATGAAACGTTACTATCCCTTTAAGGCAAAAAAATAAATAATGGTAGGATCATAAGCAAACTTCTGTAGTCTTCTAAATATCTAAAATAAAATGTAATTTTAAAATAACATTGTAGATTTTAGTGTATAGTAATGAGAACAAGAGCATTGCATTCATCTAAACGATGTTGCACTGGAATGGATTCACTCCTCATCCTGAAGAACTTGCATTTTTATCAGGGTTGGTGCAAGAACTAGGCTTACACACTATCGCTGTATACTTACTTTAATAAAAACTGGTATTTATACTGCATCTTTCTCTCAGTGGGACTCAAAGTGCTTTCTGCGCACACTCTCAGGATTAACCAAATCGGCAGCTGAATAATAGATGTTATTTTTACCCATCAATGGTACGCATTTATCGGTCTCGAAAGGATGAAGGGCTGAGTTGACCCTGCTGGGATTCAAACCTGCAACCTTGAGGTTTGAACAGGCTCTGTAGTCAGGGCATTTACCACTGAGCTGTCTCTTAAGAGCAGGTCATATCTGGCGTTGCAATCTAATCACTAAAACTGCCTATTTTTGGCATACTTGTTTCTAAATGTTATGTTGCTTTTGTGGTAAATTTACAGGCTCTATATTACTCCAGTTTTATACATCCCCCCCCCCCATTGTTCCTGTTGTACAGCTCTACTGATTTTGTTGAAACTGCATTAATCAAATTTGGACATAGGGTTTCCATTGCCCTTAGAAGATATTCCGTGCATAAGTTCTTATGAGACTCACTGCCAGACAATAGCGCAGACATCTTGCCAAAGAGGGATCTGTGTGCCTGAGCTGTCTGTCCCTGTCTTCTCACTGACTGACAAATAACCTAAGGTGGAGTTGCATTGTACCACACAGTACAGACAGCGCAGGAACACAGATCTCATAAGAACATATATTTCTAAATAATGGAGGCACTTAATAAAGATTATAACAGGATTTAATGCTTACCGCTATACTATGAATTGATTGGGAGCCACTTATATCTAAGTGATCGTTCTGCTTTAAGTTTCCTCAGAACATAGATTCAGAGTGATATGCCCATGCTTGCTCTATTCCAGATATGTTTTAGTCAGTTCACAAGGATCCTTTTCAATTGTACAATATAAAGATATCACTGCCTTGGCACACATATGTCAACCAAGACTTCAGGCTTCGCCTTTGTGGTAGATATGGAACCAGTTTAGAGACTAAAGAAATCCTTAATTGGTGCAGACAGTAGAAAACACAAGACCCCGGGATTTGGGACAAAACCCTGAGTCTCTGATCAAACTCTGCAATTCCCAGGTACGCAATTTACTCTTCCTCCTACCTGTCTCTCCCTCATACGCTCCTCTCCATCTCTCCAGAGCAGTGCTTCTCTGGCACTCAAAAGAGTTAAAATAAGGTGTCTCTAACAGGGGTTATGGGGGAGGGAAAGGCCGTTCAAAGGTTTGTTAGCTTTGTAACAGAAAAAAAAATCACAAGTATGTCTAACTACATGAGGTCAACTCAACTCTTCAGTGCTTTCCATAATAGGTGATAGGAACATTGCCACCTAGTAAAGATAAGAAAAGAGTGCAGTATAATAATAAAAAGTATGAGTTTTAATAAATTCTGTTTAAAAAAAATTCCCAGTGTTTTTTCAGCAAGAAACAACACAATATATTATTTTGCATACAAATGTTTACTACATTTGAAATGCCCCAACTAACCCATTAGCTCAGTTTGTTAATGCACCAGCTGTAGAATCTGTTCAGATCTAAGGGTCACAGGTTTTAGTCCGGGCAAGGTAAACTCAGCCTTTCACCCTTCTGAGGTAGACAGAACGAGTGCCCAGCACGTCACCCTTCTGAGGTAAATAAAATGATTACCCAGCCCGTCACCCTTCTGAGGTAAATAAAATGATTACCCAACACGTCACCCTTCTGAGGTAAATAAAATGATTACCCAGCCCGTCACCCTTCTGAGGTAAATAAAATGAGTACCCAGCACATTACCCTTCTGAGGTAGATAAAATGAGTGCCCAGTACATCATCCTATTGAGGCAGATAAAATGAATCCAGCACATACTTGACAACAGGAGACAATCTTATTGTATGCTTCCAGCTAAAATACTCTCATAAAAAATTTCATTTTTTTCATTGCTCCATTTCTCCTTAATATATCAGCCTCTAGATGCATAGCTGGGAACTCTCAGGATCATGACCCAATCTTAGGGTGCAGGGCCAAGTCTCATGGTGAGGGAGTCCAACATACCTTCCAAGTGTCCCTCTTGGACGCCCAAATTCCCACCCTGATGTCCCTGTGTTTAGGAGATCAGACTGTGTGGTGTGTATATAAATGTATCACATTGCTCCACGGCAATAAAACTCACATTGATGTTTGTTTAAAAGTATGTATATTTTTTTATAGATTAGTCTGTGTAAATAAAATACTTTGGTCTTGCTTTAAAGCCTTTATTCAGTTACGCAAAGAGGTGTCAATTGGTCATGAAATAACCTAAAAATTCTTTGTAGTGCCCCACCCACCAGACACGCCCCCAGCAACACCCCCTAAAACAAGTGTCCCTCCTTGGCCATTTGAAAAGTTGGGAGTTATGGTCCAGTGTTACCTTCTTTAGTCTCTAAATTGGCACTACATGTACCAGGAAGACAGAGTGAGAAGTCCTGCTTGTCTTGTATGTGCTCATACAGTGATATCAGATGTTACCAGATGTTAACCTTTTAAGTGCCATGGGGTATCCAATTCATTGCAAAGCAATGCTCTGGTTGCATGTCTGGCACTCAAAGGGTTATTGGTTCCTTAGGATTGATTGAAGCACCTCTCGATTAGAGATTGTAGGGACATACAGCAGATAATCTATATTATGGGCATATTAAGAGTTAAGCTCATTCTGAAAGTTAACAGGTATGTCTTAACCTTTTGAGTGTCCGAGAGGTATCCACCCCATTGGCTGCCTCTCAGGCACTCCAAGAGTTAATTTAGCACTCCAAACCACACTGGAGATTTTTCTAGTCTTCATTCACCACGATTCCCTGCTATCTCCAGTTCATTAATTCCTTTCATTAAAATATCTGGTAAAAGATTTAGTTTTATTTTTTAGTTTTTATTTTGTTGCCTTTGGTGTTGGTTTCCACCAGCTTACTTACACTAAACGTATAAAGTCTTTAGAATTCTTTCCTCATCATGACGCCATTTGGGAGCATTTTCCATCTCCCCAAGCTCATCTCATATTACTACTTTAGGTCTCTTGGAAATAAATGTTGACAGATTATGTGCTTTTCATCTTCAGTCATCGCTATCTGGAAAAATGCTCTTTACAAAAAAAGAAATAAATAAAATAAATAAAAATGAAAGTTAAAAAATTAAATAGGGAAAAAAAATGAAAAAGCATATCTTATCCATTAAAATAACATCAAATAGATCAGAAATACAGTGTAGACATTGTTAATGTTGTAAATGACTATTGTAGCTGGAAATGGCTGATTTTTAATGGAATATCTACAATTCCTGCAAATGGAGGAGTCTTATACAAAAGAGGAGATTGAAGGACACAATTATTATTTAAATTAAAAATCATTAGTCCTAACCTGGTTAACGTCTTGACTGTATTTCCTATTTATTTTGCAACTTATTTGATGTGTGTTTTCATGGAAAACAAAGGACCCAAAACTTTTGAACAGTAGTATATATATATATATATATATATATATATATATATATATATACATATATATATATATATGTGTGTGTGTGTGTTGTTTGTGTTTATTTTTCAAAATTTCTGCACATTTACAATCCCATTACATTTTGTGGTTGCCATCCGTAGGCCCATTAATGTTTGTGCACCCAGGTCAGCCTCTCTTCTTTCTGATCACAGAATGAAAGGGATAGTAATACTTCGTTTTATCTTTATTTTATTTTGTAGGCATTAAAAAAACATGAAGAATGATATAAGTCTTATCTCTCAAACCTTTATGGTTTAAGAGATATTCACAAACAAATTTTCCCCTCCCGCCCCTTTTTCCTAGTGTAAGCCATCTCTTCTCAGATGTGAATCTGGTTGTATGACCAGACAGATAACAGCAGGGGACAATTTTTTTTGTATGAAAAGAATGAAGGCCCTGCCCCCCTTGACAAGTTTTTCAGCTTTTTCTCTTATCTTAATCGAAGGTTGTCCCTCTCTGCAGTCTACCTGGGCACCTCCCTTCTGATCTGGCTGAACGGGGGGGGGGGTACTTTAATTGTGAATATCTCTTAAACCATAAAGGTTTGAGAGATAAGACTTATATCGTTCTTCATGCTTTTTTAATGCCTACAAAATAAAATAAAGATAAAACAAAGTATTACTATCCCTTTAAGGCCACGATGCAAATGTTGTAGACAGCTGTTTTTTTCTGCTGACGGCATTTTTTCTAGCACAGTAAGCTATTCAAATGTCTGTGCTGTGAAAAAATACCGGGGAAAAAAAAGAGCCGTCGTGAGTTAAAGTTAAGAGGTGTTTTCATCCATTTAAAAGGATAAAAACACTGTAAATTGCAATTCAGATGTCTAAGTTAGCCAAGAACAGGCGATAAGGGACTCAAGTTATTGCAGGAAAGTCCCTTATTGCCTGTTTAAACAGCCAACATAGACACTTGAAGTTAAAAAACCCTAAGTCCTCAGTGGATGTATTAATATGGGGCTCTAAGGCCCAAATCAATACATCCAAAGAATAAAAAAATGAGTCAAATGTTAATAGAATTAACCCTGTGAGTGCTAGTGGGGTATAATTACCCTGCCGGCATTCATAGGGTTAACCTAAGTTAAAAAAAAATCACATTACAAGTAACACTTACCATTAATCCTGATGTCCAGAGGAGTCCTCAGCATCCTGGTCATCTTCCATCCTTCTTTTCTATCTTCTGTCTTCTATCTTCTTTCTTCTATCTTATTGCTGTAAAATAAAACAAAAATGTTTCAGTTTAAAGCATACATACTTTAACCCCTTGAGTGCCAGAGGGGTACGCAACACATTGCAAAGCAAGGGACACTGGGTTGTAAATTTGGGTTTTTGGTATAAGATAGGGACTGTCCCTCCTAAACAGAGACACTTGGGAGGTATGCAATCTGCAGTCCTCCAGGATACACTTACTGCACAGAAATTCCCAAATACTACATAGCAAGGTGTGTGTTGGGGAGGGGGGTGCTAATTTTCTGGTCTTAGACATAGGCAAAGAAATCAAAATGCTTGTGCATAGGGATATGTTCTGGAGGACATGATGGCTGTAGTACATACCGACATTCTGCCATCAATAAGACTTTAATGCATGCAAGCTCAGAACATTTCCCCTATAGTATGCACAGGAAGATGGAGTCATTTTACACTGATTTCCTCTGTGCCCTGTTACTACATGGCAATATACAAGGTGAAGAGAAATGTTGATACATTTTCCTACTGCCCACCCATTGCCACAGGTGATGTTAATGGACAACTTTTTGGTCTAGACAGTTTATTACACAGTGATAGGTAGGAGCAAATCTGGTTCTAGTGTCTATTTTGAATTGAATCAAATAAATTCATGCTTATTTCATGAGTGTAGTAAGAGCCCTTCACTGTGATAACTAATACCCACCAGAGGCCAAGGAAAGTCTTTTGTTTGGTAACTCCAAATAAAAGCAAACACCTCCAGCTGCCACAGTGACCCTGCTCCTACTACTGCAGAAAATGTTCTATATTTCTCATCTACAGGGAGGAAATGCAGGAGATATAACTCTGGATGGTGCAATGTCTCCCCTCGACATATTCCTGCAGCAAGTTCCGAAATTTCCATGCTGTTCTCATAATGAAGTCACAAAACACACACAAAATATAATTTCCACTAAAAATAAAAAATACGAACTCAAATTCAAATAAAGGGGCTAAAATGCTTAATTCTGGCCATGGTCACATAGAGCAAGGCTAGGGGGTGTCAAAATGTGTATATTTGTTTCTGTGGCTACCAGTGGGACAAGGATGGGGAAGCAAAGAGTGTATGAATGGTTTTATGGCTACCGATGGGACAGTGGAATCAGGCTGAGGGATCAGACAGTGTATGACTGTGACTAATCTGTGACTAATGGAGGTAGTAGAACAAAACTGGGGAAGCAAGCAGTGTATGTGGGAATCTGTGATTATCAGAAAAAGTTGGATTAAACCTTTGAATGCCAGAAGGGTATCAATGCATTGTTCATCCCTCTGGCGCTCAAAGGATAATGATGTTTTTCAGCCAGGTAATAACATTGCTATTACAGTCTGTAAAAAGATGAGTAATTATAATGATGAACAGATAACTCTGCACAATTAGCACTCAACCCCCCCAATATACCAAATGTCCAATGGTAACATTGATCAAAGAGTGAGAATTATATTAAAACTTAACTTTTAATAATATAAAAATTGAAGCTAGCGTATAAAATCCAGTACTAAAATCATAAGCACTCTGACTATATGCCTGTATATTGTTTAGAAGATCTATATGGTTTATACACCTGTATTGGAGCAACAGAGTGGATGACTAATATATGTTATTGGGCATACACAATAACATGTAATGTACTGCCGGGGCTCTTTCCAGCTTGCCACAGGACTAATCCAAGTCCTAAAACACTTGACAAAAGGTCCCGCCCTAAAATAATGTGCTGCTCACAGATAACTGATGCAAAAAAAATTGAAATTGTACAGCTGAAGCACTTCCTCTTTATCTGAGGATCCGGGAGTAGGATAGCCAACTTATTTCAACCTCCCATCCGGGTAGTCAATTAACCAGATTTAATCTCAACATCCCGACTGGGTGGGTGAAGCGCTTTTACTTTCTAAGCATGACTTTTAAACTTGCAAAAATCAGAAAAAGAAATCTGGCTACGGTGTACCCAGTACTACGGGGACAGAAAAATAATCCCCTAGAGATCGGAAACACTCTCCACGGGGTATAACCATCAATAATATAGAATGCTATCGCAGTCATGCCAAGTACATTCGATCTTGATTTTTTAAAACCACTCATCAAAACTAATAGCCGGATCCCATTCTAATGTTACGTAAAGTACTTAACATGTCAAAACGCAACTTGTGCTACCTAAAGCCACTAGTATTCATTTATAAGATCCCTATCTACAGCTGTGCAAAGTACTTTACATGTCCCTTTAATATACAATGCCAAGGCATTAGTAAGTAATGCTTTCCCTATGGGATCGCTTGCTCATTGTATTTCATTACAATGGAGCTTCGCACAAGATTAAACACATATATAGCCTTTTGAAATGCTTCTTCTAATCATCCACATGTGCACTCTACCTCATTTGACTTCCTGGATCTTTTTTTTCCTAACTTTGAAGATTATAAACATTCTGAGCAGAGAAACATCAAGGAACATTTTCCCCACAGAACTGATATATGTGAAAAGGCACCTGCATCCTGTATGTTGAGGTGTATATCACTGAACTAAAGCCCATTTTTATAAAAGCAAACTGGAGTTACTCAGGAATAAACCAGCTGCACCATAGGAACATATAAAAATATACATGTTAAATTAAATTGGGCTTTTAACCCCTTGAATTAGCGACCTTTGTAACATTCAAGGGGTTAAAAAGCTCTATTCAAATACACAGGAATTTAGGAATTTTTATTTGTCCCCTATGGTGCAGTTGGTTTGCTCCAGGACAACTCCAGTCCTGATAAGGTACCTTTCATTAAGGACTGTTTGATTTATGCCAACGAGCTGGGACACGTAACCTGTTACGTATGCAGACACACCGAACGGGGGTCTGACAGAGTCCACTCTGGTTTGGAACAGTCAATTTCAGACCCCGTTTTTTCCTTACAGCGCTCCCACAGGATCGATGTAAGTAAAAAGTATGTGATGCGCCAGGGCCGTCACCTGTACACTGGCATGTCACAGGGTCTTAAGGGGTTAAGTACTCTTGGGTGTATGCCATCAGGTCCAGGACTTTGTCCTTAGTAAGTCATGTACATGATGGAGTAAATTCTGTGATTTTGTCTGTTTGCCAGTAGCCTCCCATTGCTGCTTCCTTTGTATATGCTATAGAAGAAAAGAATGGGTTTAAGGTGTCAGCCATAGCCTTATCATCACTAATCAATTCACCCGTCTCAGCCTTAAGAGGACAAATATTTATATACTTGTACAATTGTTTAGTATTTTTCTTGCTCTCTTTTGCAATACTTTTCTCATTATATCCCACTGAATGTTCTTAACACTGCTTTTAACATTGTAAAATTAACCTTAATGTTTTTTAATGTTTTGGTTAAACACTTGATAATGGGTTTCTCATAACAAATGTCAAACAATACTATATTGTTGTAACTGCTACCTAAATGTTCCCTTACCTGTATACTGTTTACCATGTCAGAATTGTTTGAAAGCACTAGGTCCAGCAAGGCATCTTTTCTAGTTGGCTCATCTACTTGTTGGGACATGAAAATGTTATTAACCATATTTAAAAAAATATTTCCCTTTGTTGTGAAGAAAGTCATATTTCTCTAGTCAGTTTCAACGTACTTGGAATCTCCCATTGTGATTACTTTTCCTGATCTAGATGCTTTTTCCATTTGTGGTAACAGTTGGGCTTCTTTAAACTCCCCAATATTTACATCTTCATTTGGCACTTGTTTTTAAAAATACATTAAAACGTTTGGTTAATTTTCAATATAAATGAAGACTAGACAATCTGATTTTCTTTATATTAGAGGAAAGGCTTCTAAGAGGGAAAAGAATTACTATTTACAAATATATTCAAGACTAATATAAGGCACTCGCTGAGGACCTACTTACTGAAAGGTGCTTTCAACTTAAACAAAGGCAGGGATTTTGTACCCTAAGGTAAGTAAGGATGTAGAATTTGTTATCTCGGGAGGCTGTAATGATACTGTAAATACTTTCAAAATAGTACTGGATACCTTTATATCACTGAACATTATAGAGAATTATGACAGTTGGTTTAATTGCAGATAGGATGTTGATCCACAGTTTATTAAAAGTGCTATTTTTGAATTAATCTTCTCTGGTTAAATGTGCTAATACTGTATTTGTATTCTTTTTTTCAGCTCCAAGGCTCTTTGAAGAGGAGATTGGTAGTAAATGTTTCTCCTATGAACAGTAAAAGATCTTCTGGCGTTTCTGACAATTCCTTTCTTGATTTTAAGAAAGAAAGAAATGGGCGTCTTTCAGCAGAACAAAACTTTTATAATGATGCTCTAAACCAGTCATCTACTGGATCTCTGCCTATGGGGCAAGGAATTAACAGAACTAATAATAATATAACAAGCAACACTAACTGTAGCTCAAATGACATGTTTAACTTTACATTAAAAGATATCAAGAAGGAACCGGGCGAAACTATGTCATGTAGCAAACACCTGGATGTTCCCATGTCTCACGACACTGTTTTCAAGTATGAAGATGATGGAGGTGAACAGCTTATGGACCCTGATCTCCAAGAATTATTTAATGAACTTACCTACATATCCGTGCCCCCAATGACTGATACAGAATTGCAGAATATGATAAATATTACGATTAAACAAGATGAACCTATCAACATAGACATTGGGCAGCAAAATCAGAGAACCACATCTTCATCCTTACTGTTGGATAAAGTAGTAATTAAAAGTGAATACTCTCCGTGCTTAAATTCAGCTCGCTGTGGCTCCCCACAAATGAGGCCTTCTTCTACAGGGCCAACATTTTCATTGTCTAATGTTCCCTTGACATCTTCTCCAAATGCTACTTCACCTCAAACCCAGACCCAACCACAGGTCTCTTCAAGTACAAACCGTCTAAATAACTGGCAGGAACTATCTCATGCACAGCAGCTAAAACAAATAGCAGCCAACAGACAACATAATTTACTTCAGCAACACCAGCCAAATCAGTCTTCCGCTTGGCCAAACATGTCATCTGCAGGGCCATCATCAAGACCATTTGGAGATGAGAAAATTCCAAGTTCTTTTCGGCAGCAACAATTCAGTCCTCATAGTGCGTCCACAGGCAATGGTCCCATAAATGGAACTCAACCAAAAGGAATGAGCAACTACCTCTTCAAACCTAATTCCAGTTCGCAGAATAACCCTGGAGATATGATAAAGCAGCAGGATTCTAGCAAAAATTCAATTAATACCAATCACTCTACTCTAGAGCAAATTCATAATGATACAAAGCCCCTCTTTCATTTTAACCAAGGCAAGACAAGCCAGCAGGTTTCTTCGGTGTTGAGTCCACAAGGTAAACCTATCCTACAATATACACAGCAGACACAATCATCTGCAGCATCCCAACAACATGAACAACCACAACAGGTTAAAACTATACCAAACCAGTCACTACCCAAGGCATCTGCATACCAGCAAAAGCTGCTAATTCCAAAAATACAGCAAAACCAGCCGATCTCTGGGCTACATTATCAAGCTGTTCATCAACAGGTATGGTTTACCTATTCAGTTATTTCATGTTTTCTGTTTTTGAACAATGTATAGCCCCTATATAATTATATATTGAGAACATGAATTAAAACACTGTTATCACCACTTATATGCTATAGACATCATTGTATTGAGGAGCAATGTGTTAGGGATGTCTCTAATATACAAGGGCCACAGACTGCAAAATATTTTTTTTTCCAGTTTTGTACTCACAAGAATTTTTACCTACTATTATCTACAAATGTTCCTGAGTTTGTTGTCCCTAATTTTGTGACCATTGCTTTTAATTTTTAGCCCTGGCCCCTTGCTTATGACTGCCGTATAGGGCCGGTTTTAAGCAGAATAGGCACTACTTAAGCTCCCCAGAGCTGTACTGGCCACGACGACTTTCTGAGTTGTGGATGTGACCAGATTCAATACACCTCTCTGGAGCAGACACTCGTAGCTACTTTATTTACAAGTTGATATACTTATTGGGCCTATTTACCAGTTCGCATAGACCTTTTCTGGTCATTATTTAACTCCTTGGAAGATAAAGAGCTCTCCAATGTACTATTTTACAACCAAGAGGTTAAGAGCATGTTGGGGGAGATTCTCTAACTGGTGTTAAAGAGGTGATAATTTGGAGATGACTTCTCCAATTCCTATGTTATTCTATGTAGGCTATGCACTAACATTTCTTCAGCTTTGGAGATCTTAGTGAATAGACTCCATAGACTAACATAGGAACTAGAGATGTGATGAACTGGAGAACTCATCTCCACTTTATCACCTCTTCATCACCACTTAGTGAATCTTCCCCTGTGTGTTATAAGGATATTTTTGGTACCAGGCTACAGTAGATGGGGCTGGGGTAGGGGGTCATGGGAGTAGCCGGATGTGTGACCACGAGTGGAAGTAATGGCACCTAGGTTGCCTAGCCTAGGGTCATCATTTGCCTTGGTTGTCATTGGAAAATCTTTCCTTGTCTTGCTTAACCCCATAAGGACTAAAGAGGCTTGCTTTTCAATGCGTTGCTCACCACTCTGGTCCTTAAAGCGCAACTACCATCATTAAAAAATGTTGTATCAAATAATCCCCCATCTGGCGACTAGCTGCTCAGTAGCGCTAGTTGCCAGAATTCTTACCCGTTCATGAGAATGAGCCACTACTCCAGGACTGACAGGCAGGACAGAGCACAGACATCTTTCCACAGTGACATTGCTAGGAGCAGTTCAGCTCCACAAGGGACTGACAGTGCAGGCGCGCGGATGTCACTAGGGAAAGATGTCCGCGCTCCCTCCTGCCTGTCAGTAGAGGCTTATTCTCATAAACGGGTAAGAATTCTGGCGAATAGAGCTACTGAGCAGCTACTCGCCAGATGGGGGATTATTTGACACAACATTTTTTAATGGTGGTAGCTCCTCTCTAAAGTGGAAAGTTCACCTTAATTTAAGTTTGCTATTTGAAAAACTGCCTATATGTCACGTTAACCAAAAAAACAGCAATTGTTCAATTCAGAAGATGTTCACACTTTTGTCATAAGCTAATGTATGCTAATCGTGGTACCCTTGCGGTACCAATGATGTTTTCAGAAGCTAATGAAGCTTGTCAATTATGTTTCATATGCTAATGAAGGTTTCAATTACATTTCATATGCTAATGAAGCTTTGTGCAGTACTAGGAAATGTTCAGTTTCACTTGTCCCAGAAACAAAAGTGTGAATATCGCCTAAACTGTAGATCTGCTGGAATTATGGCTAACTTGACATATATGCAATTTTTAATGCAGTTTTCAAACATACAAAGTTGAATTAAGGTGAAAGTTCCACTTTAAGGGATTAGCAGGGGCGGATTGTGGTGCAGTACCAGCCCGGGGGATTTTTTTATTTAACCGGCCCACTGGGGGGGGTTACACAGTGCGTTGCACAGCAATGTGCGGTGCACCCCTCTGGCACTCAGAGGGTTAAATACAGCTGTTTTTACCACACTCTGTCCTCCTGCTCCAGCCTATTACTACCCCCCCCCCACACACACACACACACACCACTTTTCTAAAGAGGCATAAATGCTCATCTATTAACCCCTTAACCTACTGTATGCAATAAATTATCAGTTATAAACCCCTTGTATGCCAGAGAGGTATACAGTAATGTGTTCTGCCATTAACCCATTGAATGCCTCATAGGTGCACAACACATTGCACAGGAATGTGTACTAGGGTGACCACATTTCCCTTCTGCCATTCCGGGACGTGGTCACCCTATTGCCTTACCTTGAGTCCCTGGTGGTCGTGCGGAGTGCAAAGTGCTCTGTGCCTCCTCCGGCACAGAGCTGAAGCTCCCACGCGCTGTGCTCAGTAATGCAGAGCGCTGGGAGATGATGTCATCTCCCAGCGCTCTGTATTACTAGAGCGCTTGCCTCCAGATCAGGTAAGTTGCATTGCCGCCCTGGATGTCAGCCTGCAAGCGGCGTCCATGATGTGACACACCGCTTGCAGGCTGACATTCAGGGCGGCTTGGCTTCATTCCGGGACACTTCATTGTCCCGGTTGAAGGGGACCCGGGACGCGGGACATGTCCCTGAAATAAGGGACAGTCCCGGATGTTCCGGGACCCGTGGTCACCCTAATGTGTACCTCAATGAGTAACCCTTTGTGTGCTAAAAAGGCATAATTCATCATTAACTAACACCTTTATTCACCTTTGTGGTACAAAAGGGGTCAGTTACTGATGAATTATGCCTCTCTAGCATGCAAGGGGTTAATCAGTGAGGTACTTCACATATGAGGAATCCAATGGGTTAATAACAGAATATTGCTGTAAATTATACTTCCCTAAAGCATACAGGAGGTTAAAGGTGTTCAAAGGGTTAAAACATGATAAACTAGCCTCTCTAGCAATGTGTACAGTTAGTTAGGAAGAATTAAAACATACCAGTTTAAACTGCTAGGCATTTGGGACTCAGAAGCTCTGCTTGCTAATCACTAACTGCACAGGACACACACACAGGCAGAGCAGGGCCGGCTAAGACAGCCTTGGGGGCGGGACAATTACAGAGCACAGGACCCGTCTCTTCTCTGCACTGCTACACAGCTCCGGTGAGTGAGATATCCCTACCAGCCCATGACAAGGCGGCCCACCGGGGGATGCCCGATCCCCCGATAGGACAATCCGCCCCTGGGGATTAGCACTGAGTGTCAGTAGAACTGAAGAAAACATTAGTGACAAAGTGTAACCAGCGGATCCTAACTCCCCTGTACACAGTACAAATGCACAGATCATGCATTCCCAAATTATGTATATGCCAAATCTCACTATTTAGGAGAGATCCTGAGGGTGATGTGCTGGGAAGAACTTTAGTAAGTTTGACACAAAATAACTGCATTGAAGGAGTGGAAAAATATCTCCCTCAGTAGTTCATTCATTTAAATTGAGCTTTCAACCCCTTGAATACTAGAAGTAACCCCCATTAAAGGTGTTAATAAAAATGACTGGGAATTTTTATTTCTCCCCTATGGTGCAGTTGGCTTAATCCAGATTTCAGGAGCATTTTAATGCATGGGCATACCTGGGCATTCGCTGGGGCCTCCAGCCTCAGGGGGCCTGTGTTGGGCTTCCAACAGTACCGGTTTTATAGAAAGGAACCAATATACTCATTTGGGCCTGGATTCAAATACAGGTGTTACTTTTATCTCTGCATTTATCTCCAGGTATCCCCATAGACTTCAATAGGACATTTTTTTATAAAATGGGAGGTAACATTTATCTCCTGCATTTGAATCCAGCCCTTAGTCAGATGGCCAGTGAGGAATGAGGCCATTGTGAGCAAACAACATGTAAATGTGGATGCTTTTCCCACAAATAAGAAGGAAATAAAGATCCTAAATTTCACCTGTATTTTGGGTTCCTCAGAGGGTTCTTGACCGTTTGAGTACCAGAGGTGGAATCCACCTCATTGCATTGTAATGCGTTGGATACTGCTCTGGCATTCAAAGGGTTAAAACAGCCCTGCCAGAATTACTATATTTTTTTCTTAGTTAATCGGCCTCTCTATGGATTTACTAATACAATTCCACACTAAATCATGTGCTGCTATGACAACTCTGCCTAAATACAATTTGCCAAGCTACTTATGAAATGAATCTGCCAATGAGAGACCTGTGAAGGACATGATGTCACTTTAGGCCATTTTCCTGGGTGGTCTATGGTCATTCCTGGAAACCTTCTTATCCCAAGTTCATGGAGAAACACTGTACAGCTGAGAATTGGAATGTCCAAATTATGTGTTTTGTGTCATATTGTGGTGGGGATTAATTGGGTGGTTGAAAGGAGCAGGTTTCCATGAAATGGGTGGGAAAGTGGGTGGAATGGTGAGGGAGTGGGCTAAATAGACAGTAAAGTGTGTGGATTATAGCTGAACTCACCCAACAGGAGAAACAGCCTCTGTCCCTGGACACCTGATAATTCAATCTGAAAACTAGGGTCTCCGGGGCAGAACTGGAGTCCCCAGATATGCATATTCAAGGCTTGCTGGAGTTAACACCTTGATGACAGTGCAGTGTGCTCTCTGCTATGCATTAAGGACATCACGTGCTCTTGTACATACTCAGAGGTGCACGCACATGAGGTAGAGTCCCATAGTAGCTTCACTAGAGGTTTTCGCAAGTCATCCCCATTGAGAATGATAAACTAAGAATCATTTAAATAATTATCTAGCAAACCAACTGCCCCAAATGAAAGACATAAATACCCCCTGCATGTCCATTGATTTAAATGAGTCATTAACACCTTAAATACTAAAGAGGTCAGTGTTCCTCCTCTCATATTGTTTCCTTCCTTTAACTCTTTGAGTGACAGAGGGGTATGCAAGGCATTGCAATACCCTTCTGGCACTCAAAAGGTTAAGTGTGCAAACAAAAAAAATAATTAGGTCAGCCTCTTCACACTTTCACAACTGATTAGTTCCCATTTGGCCCATAGCAAATTGATTCTTGGTTTCAGGGTCAGATTTCCCTTGTTCACACTGGGAATGTTGCAGTGCAGGCACACAGTATGTACATACACACCAATTATACATACACAGATGCTTAACCCTATATATGCCAGAGGCATGTGCAACACATTGCAATGCGTTGCTCATTAAAGGGACACTAACAACTCTTGATAATAACCACTCACTTGTCTTAATCTGGGCATAAAATCCTGTTGACAACTATAAATCCACTATGTTGTTTGGTTATTTAAAATTAATAACAAATAGTAATGTGAGTTTTATTGTTGTGGAGCAATGTGATACACATATACACGCCACACAGACTGATCTCCTAAATACAGGGACACCAGGGTGATACACTTATATACACACACCACACAGACTGATCTCCTGAACACAGGGACACCAGGGTGATACACTTATATACACACCACACAGTCTGACTTCCTAAACACAGGGACACCAGGGTGATACACTTATATACACACCACACAGTCTGATCTCCTAAACACAGGGACACCAGGGTGATACACTTATATACACACCACACAGACTGATCTCCTGAACACACGGACATCAGGGTGATACACTTATATACACACCACACAGTCTGATCTCCTAAACACAGGGACACCAGGGTGATACACTTATATACACACACCACACAGACTGATCTCCTAAACACAGGGACACCAGGGTGATACACTTATATACACACCACACAGACTGATCTCCTAAACACAGGGACACCAGGGTGATACACTTATATACACACCACACAGTCTGATCTCCTAAACACAGGGACATCAGGGTGATACACTTATATACACACCACACAGTCTGATCTCCTAAACACAGGGACACCAGGGTGATACACTTATATACACACCACACAGTCTGATCTCCTAAACACAGGGACACCAGGGTGATACAGTTATATACACATCACACAGTCTGATCTCCTAGACACAGGGACACCAGGGTGATACACTTCTATACACACCACACAGTCTGATCTCCTAAACACAGGGACACCAGGGTGATACACTTCTATACACACCACACAGTCTGATCTCCTAAACACAGGGACACCGGGGTGATACACTTCTATACACACCACACAGTCTGATCTCCTAAACACAGGGACACCGGGGTGATACACTTCTATACACACCACACAGTCTGATCTCCTAAACACAGGGACACCGGGGTGATACACTTCTATACACACCACACAGTCTGATCTCCTAAACACAGGGACACCGGGGTGATACACTTCTATACACACCACACAGTCTGATCTCCTAAACACAGGGACACCAGGGTGATACACTTATATACACACCACACAGTCTGATCTCCTAAACACAGGGACACCGGGGTGATATACTTATACACACACCACACAGTCTGATCTCCTAAACACAGGGACACCAGGGTGATACACTTATATACACACCACACAGTCTGATCTCCTAAACACAGGGACACCAGGGTGATACACTTATATACACACCACACAGTCTGATCTCCTAAACACAGGGACACCAGGGTGATACACTTATATACACACCACACAGTCTGATCTCCTAAACACAGGGACACCAGGGTGATACAATTATACACACACCACACAGTCTGATCTCCTAAACACAGGGACAGACACCAGGGTGATACACTTATATACACACCACACAGTCTGATCTCCTAAACACAGGGACACCAGGATGATACACTTATATACACACCACACAGTCTGATCTCCTAAACACAGGGACACCATAGTGGGAAAGAGGGATTTGGGCCCCTAAGAGGAACACTTGGGAGGTATGGGGAGGTGCAAAGTTTTGTATGAACTGGAGGGGTGTGCAACACCTTTTCAAGAAAAAGTCCATAAAGGGTTAGTCACTAACACTCCCACTGTATTATAAACATACCTGGGAACTTTCAAGATGAGCTAACCCTGAGAGCTTTGAAATATTAACCCTTAAAGCTTCCCGTAATGTAGATTTTCTACAGTGTGTACCTGCTTGCTGTAACCCAGAGGTCCTCCAGTCGGTTCACTAGGAACGTCACTGCCTAAACACAAACAAGACAAGCAGGACATCTCCCCATCTTTCTGGTACAAATGACAGCAATTGGGGCAAATGTTATAGTAGGTAACACAGAACTCTCTCACACTGAGAATTTGGCCCTTCACAATGAAACCCTGAGATTTGGGTCCAAACCCTGAGAATCTGTGTAAATATCCCCCCCAGGTCTTCTCCCCAGAGCTGGTGCTATACACTGTGGTAGCAAAAGATTCCTATTGTTCCGCCTCCGTCAGTCGTCTTCTTCTTGCTGATAGATTTTATCCATCAGCAGTGATTTTTGGATACCGAGGCTTGAGCCTCACTACTCCATCTTCTCGGGTTGGGTTTTAAGTCTCAGGTTTGGATTCTTCTTGGTCTGTGCTATTGTTCCGCCTACTCCTACCTTGTTCATTTATATAAAAACCCACCTTATCACTCTCACCAACTCTTGTCACTCAGAGTAAGCCCCACCTACATTGTGATGCGAATAGCATCATGTAGACACCCCTATCCTCAGACCTGTGTGCTTGTCTTGAGGGACATGCATAAAAAGGTTCCAGAGTATTATAATTATACCTTGGATATACTCAGATTGCCCCAGAGACTATGGTTCTCATACAGAATTATCAGATCCCGGGGCCAGAGGCTAATTCTCTGACTTGTTGAGTTCAGCTATAACCCCATGCACTTTCTAGTCTGTTCTGCCAGCCCCCCTCATTTCATGGTAAACTCTTCTTTTCACTAACCAATCCTTTCCCACATGATTAAGCCCCACCCACAATATGATGTAAAATGCATAAAATGGACTCTACTCTCCAAGCTCTATAGTGTTCCATGTGGGGACTTGGGATAGGAAGGTTCCCAGGTTTGAATACAATTGTACTTATTATAGGAAGTTAAACATTTTCAAAATGTGCTTTGATGAGATAGTACTGTATATTAGAGGATTGTTGGCATTGCTGATCTGTAATAGATGATTTATCAAAGAAGAAGTGAAGATTTCAAATAAATGTATCTTTTTGTAAAAAGTATACAAACATATTCACTTACTTGGGAATTCTCCAGATCTGACCAAGGGACAGTTTGGTTCTTGAAGTAAATTACCGGGTCTACAGGGAACAGAGGCTGATTCTTCTGTGGCAGCGAGTTTCTTATGAAACTCTGCCCACTTCTCCTCCTCCCCACCCTGTTCTGCCAATTCCTCACCCATTACTCAGTTCTGTTAAGCCTCACCTCATCCACTATTTAGACCCTCCCCTTTGTGACACAAATCGTGTCATTTATATCCCCCAGGCGAATCTTTCTCGAGGACACAATAAGAAAAGGTTCCCAGGTATGTAAGTGAGAGAGAGAGAGTGAGTAGAGCTTTTTCTACTGAACAAAATAAGTATTCTAACTGTAGATGCTTCATTCAAAGGTTATTATAGAACAGAAATGAGTTGGAGGTATTTCTAAAACGCATGATGTTAATGGAGATGCTTCCACTTACAGACGGCAGAAGTCCAAAAAAAGTCTGACTTAAAACATTTTTGGAATAAATAGGGAATTATCATGAGTATAAAAGTCAAGGATAAAATGTAGTCTGCAGAGCTCAGAACACAACACTCTGAGGAAGAACTGCTGGCCAAAATGTTGGCTTATTTGTATGAATAAATCTTTTTTTTTTCCATTACTTTCAGCGGCATGTATAAAACAGACGCAATAACAATTTGAATCAGTAATGCAATTAAGAAACGTTGGAGATTGTGCCTTTTTATATGCAATAAAACAATTAGTGCATGAGTAGTGCATAAGGAGGAAAGATTACAAAGATGTAATTAACATCTGGTAAAACTAGACACAGGAAATAACCGGTATTTCATTTGTTACATATGGCCAATTTTTCTGAGATCTTTTTGAAACAAGCATATAAAGTCCCCAACTGAGAAAAGTGATGGGCAAATTGAAAAAAATCATGCACAATCTACTACTCATTAGGCTCAAAATTAGTTCTGAATTTTTTCACTATAGATTTTTAGATTAATTCAGTTTCATGCATGTCACCAGTCATATGTAGAAAAAAAGTGGAACAATTCTGAAATATATCAACTACATCATGGAGGACAAATAAAAATCCCTATTGATTTGAGCTGAGCTTTTAAAGCGGAACTACTACCGCCACCAAAGTCACCTTGCAATACTTAGCCAGGTAGGTGGCGACTAGCTTACTAATCATTATTTTCCTCAAAATTGCCCACGAATAAAGTTATCCTTAAAGTTCCGAGACTGGCGGCCAGGTTACAGCAGCCTGTGGGCCTGTGTTGTCAGTCTCTTTCGGAGCCGTCCGGGCCAGTGCAATGCCTGTGAAGGTTGAAGAGGACTAACAGCGCAGGCGCACATTCAACATGTCTGCGGTGCTGCCTGGATTCCAGTCTTGGAAGCTTAAGGATAACTTTATTCATGGGCACTTTTGAGAGGTAAAATAATGATTAGTAAGCTAGTCGCCACCTGCATAAGTATTGCAGGGCGACTTTAGTGGAGACAGTAGTTCCGCTTTAAACTCTTGATTGTTAGAGATGACCTCTCTACCATTCAAGTTATTAAAGGGAAAGTAATACTTAAAATGTAAAAAAATATATGTTGTAGGGTTTAGCTCACTGAGTTAAACAAGTGTACTCCCACTGCTGAAAGATGTTTTATTCAAAAGTTATTACAGCTCAAATTTGAATATTTTAGGTGCAGTATCACAGTGGCCTGAAATTGTACAGTGGCGCTGTTGCTATACCATCCTATGGACAGATCTGGTCAGTTGACCATAATCTCCATAAGATGGTGTAGCAACAGCGCCACTGTACAATTTCTGGCAGCTTTGATATTGTATCTGAAAATTCTAGTTTGAGCTGTAATAACTTTTGAATAAAACAACTTTCAGCAGTGGGAGTTCCCTTGTTTTACTGAGGGGGATAATCCCTACAACAAAATTTTTTACATTTTAAATATTACTACCCTTTAAATTCCACGTTTAAATTTGTATTCATTTGGGGAGTTTTTATGGTGCAGAAGGTTTCTATGGTGCAGAAGGTTTGACAAAGAATTGCTCTGTTTTCCTATGTGTATAAGGCCTGAAATGTGTTTAGAATTCTAAACCAGGCAGGAGATATGCAGGCCGTATGGATAGAGTTGCCACCTTTTCTTCAAAAAAATACCGGCCAAGGCACTCCGTCCATAGACTTAACATTGGAAAGAAGCCAATTTTTTACCCGCCTGCCGGTAAAATACCGGCTGGGTGGCAACCCTACGTATGGATGCAGAGGTCCTTGTCAGCCATCAGTTCCCATGTTCTACAGTAACTCATTTCACTACCCTGTATTGTTTATTGGAAACCACAGTACCTACATGAATTATACTGTTATAAATGGAGGGAATTTAATAACATAACTTTTTTTTTTAATGTAGTACAAAATAATTTATATTATTATGTTTTAAACATTTAATTAAAAAATAGCTAGAAAACATTTAACCCTTTGAGTGCCAGAGGAGTATGCAACGCATTGCAGAGCAATGCGTTGCATACCCCTCTGACACTCAAAGGGTTAATTGCGTCTCTAATTTAAAACAAAAGTCATAACTCTTCTATGATTTTTTGGATGCAAAGAACATTTTTGGATACTCGTCTAACACTCAGATATCACAAACACATCATTCAATTAAAAATATCAAACTCAGCTCTTATTTGCACTATATTTCAAGGCTCGGAGTGCCAGAATGATGCCCAGTGCATTATTTCGCAATGCATTTGTCTTACTTGGGACCTTTAAAAATGAGCCAACCATGAGATCTTTGAAAGATTAAGCCTTAAAGGGATAGTAATGTCAGAAAAAAAGTATTAACTATATGGTATATACAATTAAAAGAGAGTACTTGCATGTATTGCTATCTCTCAGACCATTATGGTTTAAGAGATATAGGAAAATAAAGTTCTCTGGTCCCTCCCCTTTCTGCTTGACGAGCTGTAAAGCTGTCAGAAGCAGATTCTGGTCACTTGACCAGATGTTGCTCTTCAGCAGCGCCGATATAATGATACCTAAAGATAAATACTTAATTTGGAAAGGTCTACAAAGTGTACCTGGCTTGCAAGCACACTTTGTAGACTGTTCCAATGAAGTATTTATTTCTAAATAGTGTGATTTCAGCTCTGCTGAAGAGCCTCTGTCTGGTCAAATGACTGGAATCTGCAGCTGTCAGCTAGATGGCAGACTTGAGTAAAACAGCCAGGAAAAGGTAACTTTAGCAAGTTATATCTCTCAAACCATAAAGGTTTGAGAGATAAGACTTGCATCAATGTTAATCTTTTTTAATGTCTACAATATTAAATCAACTTAAAATTAAGCATTACTATCCCTTTAAAAGGATAGTAATGTTTCATAATAAAAGCAGATCTAATTAATCTTCATAGTATTTGGGCCATGGAGAGTGTTATTTCAATTCTGTCAGAGTTGTAATTCAAGAGTGATTGGATGATAAAGTATCCTCTTCCCGCCCCTTTTACTGTTGTAACACTGCTCAGCCAGAGCAGCAGGGAGTGTCCAGGTAGATTTCAGAGAGGGACAATCTTCAAGATAAGGGAAAAAGCTGAAAACCTGTCAAGGGGGGCAGGGTTTTTATTGTTCTCACAGTAAGAAGATTGTCCCTTGCTGTGAGCTGTCTGGTCTATGGACTGGATTCCACATCTGAGGGGAGGTGTCTTACACTAGGTAAAAGGGACAGGAGGGGGAAACTTTATCATTCAATTACTCTTGAATTACAATGCTCACAGTAATGAACTAACACTCTCTGTGGCTCAATTGCTATGAAGATTAATTGGAGCTGCTGTTTTTGTGAAACATTACTATCACTTTAAACTTCCGCAGCACATTGATTTCAGGAGATATATCCCTGCCTGCTGTCGCCAGGAGGTGTTCTTATCCACGTAACTGGGAACTTTCAGGATCTGCCCTGGAGTCTCCAGCTTTCAGACTGAATTACTGCCTCCCTGGGGGCAGAGGCTGATTCTCCGGCAGTGGTGAGTTTCTTCTCCTTCCCACACTGTCCCTCCCACTTCCTTCCCACTTCTGATCCCTCCCACCTGGCTCTGCCTACTTCCCGCCTCCTTTATGACACAAATATGTGTGTGCCCCGCCTGCCTGATTAAACTCCACCCATTCTGTGATGGGAAACTTCTGACGTCCTCTTGTCGGCAGTACATGATCCCTCTCTGGGGGCTCAAGATGAGCAAGATCCCAGGTATGCTTATCCCTCCTCAAGGGACATTTAACCCTTTGAGTGCCAGAGGGGGTTAAAGTAGAACTGTCACCCCAAATAAAGTCCCTTCCCAATAATTAGTCATATAGCAATAAGCTTAGAAATAACACTATTATCCAGCGTAAGTACTGCGTTATTCAGAAATCCTACTTCTTCTGAGACTGACAGGCAGGCTTCTTGTTTTAGAGCCGTCTGTGCTCCTGCACTATCAGTCTCTTCCTGTTACCTTAAGGTACCATGCAATGACTCCTAGAGGAGACCGGGACTGACAATGCAGGTGCACAGATGTCTCTAAGCCAAGATGTTTGCACTGATGCCTGCCCATCAGTCATAGAAGAAGTAGGATTTCTGAATAACGCTGTACTATGCTGGGTAACAGTGCTATTTCTAAGCTTATCGTTATATGACTATCTAGTGTAAAAGCCCTTGAACATGGACCAAGGTCCGGGTGATGTTAACCCTTTGAGTGCCAGAGGGGTACGCAACGCATTGCATCCCTCTGGCACTCATTTGCCGCCGTCACAGTCATGAACTGTAGAGACTCCCCGAAAGCACAGAATGCTCCCAGCACAGAGCTCCCAGCATTCCGCACAGAATGCTCCCAGCACAGAACTTCCAGCATTCCTTGCTCCCAGCATTCCGTGCGTTCGGGCAGTCTCTACTGAGCATGACGGCTTCTGACAAACATTCTAGCAAATTATTATATAGGATTATTGAGAGGGGACTTTAATTGGGGTGATAGTTCCGGTTTAACATGCTGTAAGTTAAGAATTTTCACTGCCTGAACATATAGAAGAGAAGCAGAACATCTCCCTCTGTCTTTCTGACAGAAATGGTGCAATTTAGGGACTAAATAAGCTATTCATTGGTGCAGATGAGATATTAGATAACACTGAACTCCCTCACTCAGAATTTGTCCCTTTACCCTGATACCATGAGATTTGGGTCACCACCCCTCTGCCCATTAGAGCATTAAAAATGGGTTAAAAATGTTATTTTATTCTATTCATCTAAGTGAGAGCAAGTAGCACGTTTATAACATACATGATTTCAAAATCCTCGTCCCGGTTTTGTTTTCTGCCTTAATCCTTTGAGATGTTTAGACTAAGACAGCCAATGCCAGACTGTTCTATTTTTCTTCCAGCACTAAAATAATCTTTTCCTCTCATTTTTGCTAATACTGGAAATATATTTACACTAATGTTTAAAAAAAGATCACATCCTAGGCTTATTTAAAGAGCCTCCTCCCATAACAAAATATAAAACGAGACATATTTTATTGCACTGTATTGTTGGCTTAGCTCAGTGCTATCTTAGATTTGATTCCCCAAGGTCACCCACACAATGATTAAAGAAAATAGAAAATATTCTTCATTTATTTCTCAGTTTCAATTCTTCCATATCATAACATCAGTCATCTTAGGAGAAGTAGATTGGAAGAAATGGGTTGGAAGCAGGTCACGGCCATGCTAATTTACATTGGCAGTGATATGTGGGAATGATTGTACAGTGCTTGTCTGTTTTACTTTGCTTGATATTTTACTTTTCTGAGACCGACATTCAACAGATGCATATAAATCGAGAATCCCAAAGCCAGGAAGAACACACACATTGGTGGAGATCTAGCAGAGAAATTCCTGGGGCTGTCCAGATTGACTCGAGTCGGGTGGCTCTAATTGACTGCAAGGTGGATTTGCACAAAAACAGTTGGTCAGCAATAATGAATTGTTGGAGATTTCAGCCTTGGATATTAGAGACATCATCAACAAATTAACCCATTCAGGCCCAGAGGGGTATGCAGCAATATGTTGGATAATCCTCTGGCACTGAAAGGGTTAATTCCAGGGACATAACTACAGGGAGTGTAAAGTATTCCCTTGTACCGGGACCCAGGATCCAAGGTGTGTTTGCACAAGGTCCCTCCAATGACTAGTTGCCATACCTGGTAACACTTCAGATCTGCAATGGAGACTCAGGTTTTTAAAGATAACTACCGGGTACAAAGGCTGTCTCTCTGGTAGTGATGAGTTTCCTCCTTTCCACCCTGTTCCGCCTGCTTCCCACCCTCTTCTCCTCCCTTCCACACTGCTTCACTCACTTCATGGCATGACTGTAAGCCCCACCCACCTGATTAAACCACACCCCCTTTGTGATGAGAATCACGTAATTGGTATACACCAGGTCGCAGCACATTAGCCCTGACCTGGGACTCAAAAGGATGAAGTTCCCCGGTATATGGTATGTGGTATACTGGTTAATTCATAATTGCTAGATTTCTCTAACTTCCAAGGGATTACAGGGGCACAAACATCTAAACCCACATATGTAAGAGATATTGAGCTTTTTTTTGTCTTTTACTAAAGAGATATTACAGAGTACTATCCTATTATATAAAAGGCCAGTTGTGTTTGTCCCGATGCAGTCATGCACAGTAGAGAAGGCCCGTGTTTGGGCAGTCTCTACTGCGCATGATTGCATCGCGTGAGTGAGGCGACGCATGACTGCATCGTGGAGCAGTGAGGTAGCAGCAATGTGTTGAGTACCCCTCTGGCACTCAAAGGGTTAACGCTTCCCGTACTTCAGTCCATGTACACTTTTACACTACTTTCTCTATAATCCTTTGAGGACCACGGGGTGGGGGGGTGCAAAACATTGTGAAGCAGTCATTGCTTACCTCTCTGGTCCTCAAGGAGTTAATATGGATTATAAGCAGAAATATTTCACTGGGAGTGCCTCATTTGAGTACTATTTCCCTGCTTCTACCTAGACTTAACCCTTTCAGGGTATCCTTTTAAAATGTCACATGTAAAATATTGTGCGCCCAGTAGCCACAATATCCACGTCACCGCGTTGAAAATAGCGTCATGAGAATCTAGCCCTGCATAAAAGCGAGAGGTTCTCATGTTGCCTCTTTAAACGTCACTACCTTCATGTATTAGCCCTTCGTGTGCCTCTAAGCAGTACAGCAACTTCGCTACCTTCATGCATTAACCCTTAATGGAAAATCAATCTGTTACTCACTGAATCCCTCTGTCAGTGTGGTGTCCATGTGCAGCATGAAAGAGAACCTCGCGCCCGATTAACTGTCGCAGCACCAGTCAGTGCACAGTGCAGCTGTGTGATGCAGGCTCACTGGCTCAAGGAGGGATTCGGTGAGTAATAGATTGATTTCCATAATGTTGAAGCAGTGGAACTGTGTCTCAAAAACTATGAGAACTGACTCTGAGATTTACCCTAAATTAGAGATGAATAATTTTATATATGAGGGTATCATATGGTGACATTGACTGACCAGGACACACATAGGCAAAGGGCAGTGGTAGGCTTACTGCTTAGCCGCAACAATAAAAGCCCATTTGACATTTGAGTCCATCTACTGCCTGCACTGCCGCATACCTTAACCCTTTGAGTCATGCTTCAAAGCCAAATTTGATCCAGACAAGCTATCAGGTAAACCCCATGCCTACGGGCAATCGGAGGCTGCATGCGGACTGGTAATCAGGGACAGGCTCAAACACAGGGGCTCAGAGCATCCTCTGTGCGGAAGGCTGCCTTTAACCCTTATGCGTGCCAGATCTCGCCAGGACTGATCTCCTATGCCTTGGCACAGCTGAAGGTATGCGGGAGTGTGGGCAGTGGATGGAGGTGACATTTTAGGAGGCGGAATAAGAATCTTGCCCTTTTGATTTGGGTGAGATTCTGTTATGGCGCTTTTGAAGCCGGCAACCTAGTTACATCGCCTTCGTGTCGCACGACCTTATCATACAACATTTCAAAAGTGAACCCCCTTTCAGTGCCAAAGCAATGCATTGTGTACCCCTCTGGCACTGAAAGGGTTATTCAGTGTAACTCACAGAGAGAAGGTCAAAAGGCAGTTATAATGTATGGTGCACATGGATCTATTTTCAGACTTTGTTAGTTAACACTTTACATGCCAGATAAGTATCCAACGCATTGCAGTGCTTTGGACTTCTATTCAGAATTCAAAAGTGTAAAAATCCCATTTATATCAGTGGGAATTTGGGGAATTTTTTGTCCCCTTATAATTCTATAAGCTCATTGCTGATGTCTTTCTTCCTTGGCATTGTGTTAACACACACCTGAATGCTCCAGAGCAGCAAACTGCTAAAACTTTGGCTTTTATAGAGGTGGTCGCACGCTGATGATCAATTAATCAAGGGCATTTGATTAGCAGCACCTGTCTGCTGCTTAGCATCTTAATTCCTATGGAAGCAGTGGGGGTGTACTTAGTTTTAGACACATGGCTTCTCCATTTTGGCTTTATTTTTGTTAAATATACCATGACCTCTTAAAATATGTAATGTGTTGTTCATCTGAGGTTGTATTTACCTAATTTTTAGACCTGCTAAAGAACAGTTGATTGTTATTATGTCCTGATATGTAAAACCATAGAATTCAAAAAGGGTGTACTTTCTTTCTCACATGACTGTATAAACATTAAATGTCCGAGTTAAATAAAC